>CM060932.1:166685538-167885538 GCA_030765085.1 Allium cepa
AAAACTCAATTTTGACTCCCTAAGCAACAGAATTTCGTAAAGTGATTAAAAGAGAATTTGTAGCTAACTGAAAGAACTTTTTACTATAATAATATTAAGCTATATTGAATAATTTTCACTAAGATATCACATTCTTACTACGGTGATTTTCACAAACAATTATTAGCAACCAATTATCAAACAATCATCCAATTTTATTTCTATCAGGCACACTAGAGTTCTCACAACCAAATCCATACGAATCAGTTTTATTTTTAGAAACAAAACATGGATATATAAATAGATTATATGAGTTATAAAATAACTCACCTTTTCCTTAGAGATTTGCAACTAATATTCATCCTGCTTTAAGTCTTGTTTTGATTTTCTATCTTTCCAATTTGAGAGCTATCAATCTCATTTTGATTTTCATGAATTATTTGGGAGTTCAATTAAGCTTCTAACATATATTTCTATTTCTACGCAAATTAGCCAAAAGACCTATGACTTTATTTGGATTTGGGGATTATTTTTAAGCTAGGTTTTCCCCCCTTAGTTTTCAGAAATTTCTCATTTCCGTTTACTGTAAAATGGGTGAACATATTGTTCATTTTTATTTTCTTAAGAAAGATAGTTTTCTTATATGCACTAATGGGTTGCTATTTGTTTAAGTCCAAATCCATTAACAAAGTGTTACTAAATCATAAGTGTTACTAATTTTTCTATTTTGATTTTAACACTTATAAAACACAAATTTTCACTAAAGACTAATTTATAAAATATGAATTGATTTCTAGACCTTACCAAAACTAACGACAATCTAAAATTCTCATTATCTTTAATAGGAATAGATTATTAATTAAAATTTCTCTATTTGAACAACAAATTTCAATGTTAACACTTAATTAAATTTACAAAATTTTCCGATACAATTCTTATATTACAAATATAAGAATTAACTTCCACAATTAAATTTCACAAAATTAAAATTTAAAATTAATCAAACTTAATTAATTAACTAATTAAAAACAGGGTTGTTATATATATTATGCACATTTACTTTTCACCATCACTATATCATTTAGATGTTTAGAGCTAAGCTAACAACCAAAACTCTAATAACATATGTAGTTAATGACGAAGTCCAATGCTACAGTCCACTATTAATCCAATAACAATTTATTTTGGCTAAAGATTTTGACTTTGCATTGATTACCAAGTACGATGATACTAACTTTCTATTCAAAGGAGATGAATCATCTGTTGAATAGTGTTTCATTTGAAGTGGTTCAATTTATACCCAACTATGACAGTAGCACGAATGCACAACCACATTGTCAATACTTTACCACTATGAAGTATAGTTTAGATGCTTAAGATTCACAGTACTCTCAAGTTAAAAAACAACCGCACATCATTATATGAGATCTTTTATTTGACTTTTAACCTACATAAGACATTTGATGAGTCGTTATGTAATTGTTCCAAACAACAACATATATGTAACCATTTAGTGCCCATAACAATCATAAGTAATCTGCTGTTCATCATATAGAGAGCGTTACGACACTAGTCTCAATAGGTATATCAATATCTTATTCATAATACATCTTAACTAGGAATATATAAGGACAATATTTATTTTATCGGTTCAATAGTCAAGGTTATGAATGCATTCATAACTACAATCAATTAAACACTTT
This sequence comes from Allium cepa, assembly GCA_030765085.1. NCBI lineage: Eukaryota > Viridiplantae > Streptophyta > Magnoliopsida > Asparagales > Amaryllidaceae > Allium > Allium cepa. The sequence goes on from CM060932.1 coordinate 166,687,221, forward strand.
TCCCAAGTATTTTCTAATTGTACATATTTAATGTATTAAGAACATTGTTTATATCCTAATATAATGATATATACAGTAGGAAATAAGACCAAAAATAAACTTTATTTTAAATAAGATTCGCTATAAGAGTTAAGTTATATAATCAAATTACATAATTTCCCCTAGGGAACACATTTAGTTCTATCAATATTCCACTTGCACTTGGGGCTGATTATGGTAACTTATAACAATGCTCTCAATGAGGTCTCCTTGAAAATTTAGGAAAGTGCCTAAGTGAGTGGATTTACAAAATTATTGTTTTGTATCAACATTTCAATTATACTTTTATGTAACTGATACTCTTTTATCCGTTTTACTAAGGGAAATAATATCTCGACCACTTACTAAGTTATCGGTTCCTACTGCAATCTGTATTGCATCATTGGCATCATTATATGTTATTGGATTCTCACTGGTGGGACACAACCCTAACTTTCTTTTAAATTTTCACACATATACTGCTTTTATTGCAACACTATTCAACGAGATGTATTTAGCCTTTATAGTTGAATTTTGTCGTAACCTCTCATTTGGAACATTTCCAACTAAAGCTACTTTGTTAAGAGACTTATTATTTTCCGTGCCATTTATAAAAAATTCTCTAGTTTTTCGTAATGCTCGAGAATACTATTAACAACCATTTAGTGATTTTCCTAGACTTGACGTTTGCTCATTGTACCAAGTCCGAAAGAAAATTCCAATCTAGTACAAACAACATATAAAATGGGTCATTATGCCAATGCATAAGAAATCTATCTCACATGCTCCATACGAAACATTTTAATAGTGTGTCTACGTATATTGATTAAGACAATCCCAACATCCTTTTATACTAAGTATAAAGAATGTCTCTTTCCAATCCTTCATGTAGAATGAAACAACATAGCTTTAATTAATTTTAAAGTGGGTAAATCATTACCAATCGGCAGCATGTTGTTTACTTATAGTACTAGAAATGTCTTAGTAACTTAGATTTTCTTTCTTATAGACAGATGTTTCCTCTACATTTTGACTGAAACCAAATTATTCGATTTTTCTCTATCAAAATACTTGCTCAAACTTCTAAATGCTTGTTTTAACTCATATCTTAATGAGTTTACAAGCTTTATTGTTGCTCCAACTGACTTTGAAATATTTTGGTTATAATATGGAAAAAATTTCATATACATCATTGTTTATAAGTGTTTTTTTGTATGTTGATGTGCTGACATTCAAATTCATTCATGCGATAATTTGTGAGTAAAGTCTGAATTGAGTTAAGCATATTGATTTGTGAAACTACTCCACTGATTTCAACATTTGAATCAACAAGATCATTTCCCATCAACCTTGCTTATACATTTCTAGCTACATTGATCTTCTTGTTGAAGTCTCACTTATATTGGTGGATCATGTCCTTTCAGTTGCAACTTCAAAAATCAAATTTTGTTAATTTACTTGGAATGCGTTTCATTTAAAGCATTACTCCATGTGGCAGAGTCTATACTCTCCATGGCTTATTGACAACTAAGGAAATTATTTTGTAAACAATCAATTTTCTTAACTCAATTAGAAACTCATAGTTTATCTTCAATGTGTGAGATTACCTACTAGATATGTTAATAAACTACGCTCTTTTGGGCTTTGGCAAATTTGTATCATCTGCGTAATTTGTTTCTATGTTAGAATCTTGGATCGTATCGAAGTACATTGCGTACTACTAATTGCTCTACAAAAAAATTTATTTGGTAATAAAGTGGTATGTCTTGAAATAACAATTTGTTTCCTAGTGTGATGGAATAGGCATTCAAAGCATTTATCAAATTACTATAGACTTAAACAAAAAAAATAGCCTTGAGTTCACGACCTTACGCTCATAACGTAAATTAAGAAACCACAAATATTAAACTATCTAAGATGGGTTCTCTTCCTAATTCATATCTTGTATGGAATTGTTATAAATTTAACATGCATGCTTACTCTTAAGTACATATCCTTATAGTAAGAAGTTACTCAACTTCACTCCTGATCAAGCATACTTTGTTTAACCTAGTTTAGTTTCTCCCTATCGATACATCATTATGCAGCATAGTGAGGAGTGATTTTGTGGGCTCTGATCGAAATTAGTCACATATTCTATCAAATCGATTTTTTTAGTTTTTCTCATGATATATATATATATATATATATATATATATATTCTAATTTTTGTTTTATATTTTATGAATTTATCATAGATATCTAACTTGTATATCAATTACACTGGTTAATATTTAAGAAAATTCATTTGTGAATTTTGCAAAGAGTTGAATTCACTTTTGGTATCATTAGACCTTGAACTGTATAAAATTATAATGTTAATCCGAAGAGTTCATTAACATTTTGTTGTTCATACTAATTGGGTGCTTTGCCCTAGTCATTAAAATTCAATTCTCAAGTACCATAAGATTCACAATCATATGATTAAAGAGTTATTTCTCGAAGGTGTGGCTTAGTCCATAATTCCAAAAATAATCGTTAAATATCTTTGATACTTCTGCATTTTATATGGCTAACACATCACTATTGTTATGAAAACAAATACTAACACTGATATACCGAAAACATAATTTTTTTTAATAACGAGTATTCATAATATTCATATTAAAACAAAACTGCATGTATTTTCAGTCAAAACCGAAATGATTATTAATTAATAAAATATATGGTACATATGTAAGTATTTTTTTTCGAAACATGATGTCTCTAGCTATTGATATATTGTACGCTTCCACTATTTTTGTTTTTACAATAACCAAATTCGAAATATGAAGCTCCATTCAATCACTTGGTATGGGCTATTAATTTTTCCAGTACAACTAACTTACAATTAAGAGTTTTAGACCAAATACCCAAAAGTAAAGAAATAGATCTTATAGAGATCAGTTTTCTATAAGAAATATACAGTTGGAATAGAAATCATATTTCTTATTCAAAATATCAATAAGTAATATTTTATACAATTTCATTTTGAATGTCTCTTCATGAAGCAGAGGAAACTATTCACTCTCTTCATCACAAACATGCTAACATTGTTACCACTCTCTAAATTTCTCTTTTAAATAGCCACACCGTTCAATGGAGAAACTCTTTATCATCAAACTACACCATATTATTTTTAAAAAGCATTCATACATCCTTGCCATGTGAACGAGATCGAATATGCTGTACTTAAGTAAAGAGATCAATATTGACATTTTAGTTGTATTCTTAGGTCTTCCTGTAGTCACTTCTCTAATATTCTTCCAACATATAAGATCCTCATTGCATTCAATCCTATTAAACATATGATCTTGCATTATGGTTTACTTGCTCATTTCAAATGAAACAATTTCATCGAAATACCGTATACTATGACTATTCACCATACATCTTTTCTATGCGATCGAATATGGATTGAGCATCTACATTATTGTATTGTTTTAGAGTTCAAAATTCATAGAAGATAATACATGGACTTGGGAAAATTTACACTTAAGTAGCCATTGCATGAAAGTTTCAAATGGTTATACTATTCGGCTGCTACACAGATATTAAGTGATAACATGCTAAAAAATTAATTTATTTGTAATTAAAATTTTACATTTCATTATCAATCTTTAATTCAGTTCATTTAGTACAATTTAATTGATATTTTTTTTTATCAATTATATTATCTATGAAAATTTGTTAAAGTGGATTATTTTAATATTATTCTTACTAGAATGGTTCCTTATATTTTTCAATAAGGCACCAATAGATTCTACATCTCCTGAAAATCCTATATATGGGAATTTTATAAATTCCTCCAGTGAGTGTTAGGATTCAATTATCATATTACTACTACCTTGAGGGTGCTCAACAAATTATTATCCCTATAATTGGTACATAACATGTCATTAGTCATATTTCCTGTACAATACCTAACCGCGTATTCTTTTTTGGTAATCATCTTTATGACCTTGAGAGTGCTCAACAAATCATAAAGTTCGTTAGCTAATAACGACTCACCATTTTATACCTATGGAAAATTTTATAACCTTTAATGGAGCTAAAAAGTTACAAATGTTCTTATCAATCTTGGGACAATACAAACATCACCTTAAATATCTTATGGCTTCAAGTTGCTTATTGCTCAAATTTCTCTCAAGTATAATAAGTCGGCCTAGAACTTCCAAGCAAGGCCCATTTCATGTTGGCTCATACTCAATATGACCACACATCGGCTGATCTACTTAACATCATTCCAACATAACCATCTTAAAGATCTAGCTCAAGCATGACCTCGTCTTCGGACTGACTCTATCTCAGCCTGCTTTCTATTAGCAGATCGATTAAGTATAGTTAGGCCTGGTCCAAGTTGGCCCTTGGCCCAGCACATCAAGATTGGCCCACTCATGGCAACCTAAATCTAATGTAGCTCCAGGACATCTTGTCCACTCGATAACACTCCAAGTCCATTGCTGATCGACGTAACTCAAGACGGATTTAACATCTAACTCATTAGATAAGACCGGCTCAAGCATGACCCAACTTTGGCCTAACATCATCAAAGCCCTCCTTCAACCGGTTCTAAGAAGCCTATCTTGCCATCGTACATCCGGCCTGACATGTTCCTTGTAACTTGGTCCTTGGCAAGGTTCACTCGTCATGAAATGTCGTTAATAACCGATCGGCTAGCACAACCTGAAGAAAGCCACTCATCTGCCTTACTATATATGTAATCAAAAGTAAATGACAAGATGTAAAGTTAGTTGTACTAGGTACCGTAGGAAGTCGGTCAAAAGCATACATATTGCTGTTGTATGCTATCAGCATTAAACACAATGCATGTGCTTAGTACGAGGGACAATTGTTGTACCTCTTCGTATACATTCTGTTCCATCTTCACAATAATCGTCCACTGGTCCACATGACCAGATTGATGATCAAGCATGTTTCCCTCCTATTTTACTACGTAATCTCAACCATCCATTATCTACTACAACCATTATAAATACCCCATGCCATGCTACTTCAAAGTGGTTGGGAAACTAATCTTTCACACCGAAATTCTCTCATAGCAAATCAAAGCCCCAAGCTATTAAGATTGGTACTTTTCCATTCTTAAATGATTTATTTCCTATTACTCTCTTGTAATTTTTTATAATTTAAGGGAAAAACATAGTAAGAGATCTTCATAATGGACATGGACAAGCTTGCGAAACACTTTACATCTTTGCATCATTTACTTTAATTTGCATGTTTACTTCCTTATTTTATATCTTTAAGCCTAGTAATGAGCAAGTAAACTTTGCTTTTACGAATGTGTTAGTCTACTTTCGAGGTTTGCTAATTTATTAGTCAAAAGGTGCCAAGTATGCACAATATTTTATTTATAACGATAGATATCAATAGTATTTTAGATTCATAATCTCCAAATAATAATGATTGGTATTATCATCTATAAGAAGTAATGAGTATTCGCAGTACTCACTGACATCATTTTCCATTATATATAGACACATACACACACACCCAATTATATTAATTATTCTAAATGTCAATAAACGATTTTATTTCGATTTTAACTTTTAAAATCATAATCTTTTATTTTATACACATTATATAAAAAATTATTTAATTATAACATTTATAATTTAATACTAATATTACATTTATGTATATATTATTATAACTAAAAGTAATTATTACAATTTTATTGTAACCTTTTATATGCTATAACTTTCATAGCTTGTTTGGATCAAAAATGGGCCAAACACGCAAATGAATATAGTATAGAATAAAAAGTGAAGAAATTAAATGAAAAATTAGTAAGAAAAGAAAGCACAAAATTTTATAATACTTCGGCAAACTCTTGCCTATGTTTACTTAACGATTTTATTTCTTATTTCTGACTTGGGGGCAGAAGTTCTTAGGATTCCGTATAATCCCACACCTAGATTTTCCAAATTACAAGAATATAGAGTAGAGTAGAGTAGAGGTAGAAGCCAAAAGGATCTTGAAAATTGAGCCCTGCCCCTTTTTTGGAGAGGCAGGGAGCTAAAATCTCACTTAGAAATATCTTCAAGCCATTGTAGCCGATTTAGACAAATTCTCCATGAAAAGTAGGCCCCACGTCATCAAGAACCGGGAATTGGTATTGTAACATCCCAAAATTTATCAATTTAAATTTGGTTATTCATTTGAACTTTTGGAATTTAATTTGAAAAGTTTCAAAACAAATAAAATAAGTGATAATTTATATGAATAAAATTTCAATTTCTTTTGTGTTTAAAGATTTCAAATGATAAATTTTTTTTTAAAATCATTTGAATTTAAATCTTATATATATGAATATATATGTGTATGTGCATATATGAGTAGACTTGAATGTATATATGTTGAATTTGAATTTAAATTATACAAGTATATGTATGAGTATATGAATAGATATAAATGGATTATAATTCAAGTTTGAATTGGAAATTGAATTTAAATTTTAAAATAAATGTTTTAGAAAAATAATTTGCATTTGAAATCATAAATGTGTAATTTATATAATGTAAAAGTTTGTTAAAAACATTTCTTCTTTTAACATTGTATATACAAATGAATAAGGGATGTATTTATTAATAAAGTGAATTTGATATAGAATTTACTTAAAATTCTTTATCTTGGTAAAAAAATACAAGTGTCAAGCATGCATGAGAAAGATGGTGTGAAAATGAACAAGTGTAGTAATCTCATGATTAGTTTTAACAAGTGGCATTCAATTTAGTTAATTGAAAATAAAATAAAACTTAAATTCATAAAAACTTTTCATCTTCTCTTTTTCAATCTTTAGCTTCACAAAATTCTAAATGAAAAGAAGAAAAATCTTGAACATTACAAACCTCAACACCAAAGAAAATAAAAAAAATATGAAACTACAACATCTTCTTGAATTCAAAGTTTAAAATCTGAGAATCATCTCCAACATCAAAGTAGTAGTTTTAATTCCATATCTCAGGTAAATTTTAAACTTCATAATTAAGTGAATTAGTAAATTTGAAAATCAAGTTTTAACATCAAAGTTTCTTACTGCAGTTCAGTGAAACCATTGCTCCAGTTTTCCCTAAAAATCAGAGCAGGGTTCTTCTGAATTAAATTTAAGGCAAGTAAATTCTTTTTAAAATTTGAGTTTTAATTTGTTAATCAGTAATAAAGCAAGAACTAAGCAAGTTTGCATCAATCAGTTGTAGAAAAAAATCAAGGTTCAAAGACTAAATCAGTTTCTAGATTTCAAGCTGCAGACCAAAGTTCCCTATTGCATTAAAATCAAACTGTAAGTAAATTGAATTTTGTTTGTTATTGATGAATTAAGTAAACAAATACATCAGAGATTAAGAAAATTTGTATTAACAAGTTGCAGATGGAAATTTCAAGATCAAAGTAAGAAAAATAAACATCCAGGCTTCAAATTTTAAAACCAGTCAGGAAACTTCTGTTCAAATTTTATCAGGTAAGTAAACTTCTGATTGATCCAGTTTACTTGTGGTTGTAAGCATGCCTGAAACGATGTTGAAGCCCTTTGCATGTGAACAAATCTGTGTGCGTGTGTATATTTGCCTGGGCATGTTTATATTCAGGGTCATCCATCCCTGTTTCTTCTTAGTTTCAGGTTTACAGAGTAAACCCATGTCTAAATCCCAATCTCCCTCTCCTTGTTTCTCTTCAAGAATTGAAATCTAAACAAAATAAATTGTTTGTTTTAACATGCATTATGTTTTAAAAAAAATAAATCAAAGCAAAAACAATTTAGTTTTCCTTGGAAAATTTGAAAACACGGCCACAATTCAAACTATGTAAAAGTTCGAATATCATAAATTTTAATTTCAGGAATTCTATCTGAATCGTCATTGAAAATAATGATTTTTGAAAGTTAAATCTTATTTTTTAATATAGTTTTAACTGAGAAATTGTAAGTTGATCAGAAAATGGGATTTTGTAAAATTCCAATGATCTGTGTGTTTGTGGGCCTCGAGATCGTGGTTGAGTCTTGCTGGAAGCTTGGAGTTCGTCAAAAAAATGATCAAATTTTTTTCTGTTCTTCGTGGCGATCGCACGACAGCGAAGTAGGGTTAAACCCATACTTGAACGAGGTCGGCAAAATTTGTATATTGTGAGTTCATCAGAGGACTGGGATTGATTGCACGTGCTCCAATAGAAGCGTTAGTCATCATTGATGCTTCAGGTATGATCGCACGACCTCTGATGGTCAGAGGAGGGAGGACATGGCATTTTTAGGTGATCAGTGTTTTGTTCCAGTTGGGTTTAGGGACGAAATTTTGATTTCTTCGATAATTTGGTGCTTTGGGTGTTTGAGTGGTTCGTGGAGGTCATCGTCGGCACGTCGACGATAGTAGCACTGATCGTAGCCGGCCGGAAGGTTTGTGCATGTGCACAACGACGAAATTGGTATCAGGTGGCAACAGGTGGGGAAGAAGCCATGGAATCGAAGTGGCATTAGTGAAATTCGCGTGTTAGCTCGAGTTATAGCTCGAAGGAAATTACGTATGTGCCGAGTAGATTCAAAATATAAACAAATTTAAGTGGGAAATATTTTATACGGGTCGATCTTGGTAAAAACTCGAAGTAATGAGCACTTTTGCTCGAGTGTGACTCGAGATAGCCTCGGGTTGGTCGTTGAAACAGCAATTCCAGTTTTAAATTTTTTAAAAATATAAGTTTAAATGATTTCTAAATTCATTCTTTATAAAATGATGATTGTTTGTTAAGTGGAATGTGAATTTAATGGTATTGAAATAATTATTGGAAATTTATTAAGTTCAAAGATGTTTTAAATTTAACTTAATAAAATAATTGAGAAGTTAATCAAATATTTAAATTGTTAACTTTAAAAAAAATCCATTTATAATGATTAAATAATTAATGATTTGTAATTACTTTGTAATTGATAATTAATTAATTAAAGTAATTAATATTTAATTAATTAACAATTAAGAATTAATTAATTAAGATAATTAATTAAGGAATAATTAATTAATAAAGTTAATTAAGATTTAATTAATTTATAATTAAGAATAATTAATCACTGATTAAAGATAATTAATAAAAATAATTATGTGGTTAATTAATTTAAATCACACAATTAATTCATCTTAATTGAAGATGTTTGACTATTATCAAACGTTGTGTACTGGATTAATATTTCTATTTGTGATTGTGATACTGTGTGATATTAATTACTTTGTGCTGAACTGCGATTTGTGATTTGTTTCTGTGTGTATGTGAAAACCTTTTTCCTGTAAAACGGCATTTAAACTTCGGTGCGACAGGGAGTCGGATTCCAATTGGTTATCCGAAACCCACATTGAACCTTGATAGCAAATCTTTGTGAATGATATATCCACGTGTTTTAAAATTGAGCGCTCACTATTCGGTTTAGCCGGGAGAGGACTTTGTGTCATATAACCCATTTCGAATAGTGATACGACGAAGTGAATAACATTTGAAGACGGTGATGAAGACCAGATATCTTCGAAAACGATAGGATAACCTATCGAAGTCTCTGCACTGAGTTGCTCCGGTATAGATATCTCCACATGTGATGGGGAGTGCGATCGAGATTGTGGATACCCGGATTGCAAGGGCTTCTTCCTTTATCGGACGAAGTGCCTTCGGTTCTGTTCGAACCCGGAACAGACTTGTATGGTTGTATGTCTGACACTACATTTTGAGATATAAAGAAAATTTCTTTCAAATACATATCTTTTGGTGGTGGAGAATTTATTCTCTTAGCTTAACACCCTTCTCTGAGACGTAAGAGCTCAGAGGTTATGTAGTTGAAGGTTATCAGTGATATACTCCCAATTTGGTAGTGTGGCATGCTAAGTGCTGCTGTGTGTTGATGATCATTTGTGATCAAAGCATGACTTTCGTGTAAAGTGTAGCTTTATGGACGAGACCTCATCGGACCTCACACCCCGAAAATGGTCGAAACAGGAAAGATGCGGCAAGGTTATGAGGGTCGCGCCCTTTAGGATATGTCATTTCCTTCTGGAAAAATGTGGTATCATGGTATGGAGCCCAGATACTTAACCTATGTGGTAGCTGAAATCTCATTACTGTGTGGTTGTTGCTTTGTGATTGAGGGCCCTCGGATAAAGGTCGCAGACAATTGGGGAATGGCATAGTCGTGTAGTAGTTACCTAGTTACAGAGGTAATCCGGCCTTGTGTTGGCAGAGAAATGGTTAAGTTCTCGGGACGTCCCTCCAGAGGCGCACCCATGTGGCATAGGAAGTTCCTTAGCCTGACCATTTGTTGGAAATCCAATTCCCAATACGAACCCAGTACGGTTTTAGTTGTAGAACCTGCCATTTAGCATGCAGCTATAGTAGGCATAGTATAATGGTACCGATGCTGGCTAAGATTAATATTATATTTTCGAAAAAAATTTCACACTATGCACTAGTAATAATATCAAAAGAGTTCTCTCGTATTAAGCATATTTGACTATCATAAGGGGAAATCTCCCCCCAAGTGTGTGATTGCATTGTGTGTGTGCTGGGAGGCCTTATGGTAGTTTCATTTTCCGAAAGCATGAACGGTTTTCTTCAAAAAAAAAATTCAAAGTAACTGTTTTTGTTTACTCCTACCAGTCCCATGACTGATCCAGAGTTTATTGTTTTCTTTCTAAACTCTGGGTGCCCATAATTTCCACATGGGCAGCCTAGTAGCAGGTTTTCCGTGTTTTGGTGCTAGCTGTATTTTGAAGTCTTTTGAAATTTGGAGGCTATCGGTTTTTGAAGGCTTTTGACTTGGAGATATTTTGAAAGCTTTTGGATCTCAAGGTGCTTAATTTTGGAAGTTCGCTATCACTTTATTTCTTTGAAGACTTTCTTGGAATGTGATCACTTGTTCTATTATGAAGTTCTATTTTGAAGTTGTGTTATATGTATAAAATACTCTGATGTTGATGATGTTGTAATGGTTATTGTGATGATGTTATATCTGTGATGTTGATTTTTGGCAGTTCATTTTGTTTCCGCTGTTTTTATATTCATCTAATGTTGTTATAAGCTCCATCAGACTGAAGTTCGATGTTTGAATCTTCGGTAGTCAAATACAAGTGAGGTATTTGATGTCGATTTTCGAACATTGGATTTCAGGTCGTTACAAGTGGTATCGGAGCTAAAGGTTGAGTAAGAACTTTAGCTACGGAGTATAACACATTAAATGACTCATTAGAGATAGGGTGAAGTATACCCTAGAATGAGTATAACCCGAGACCGAAACCTTAAATTTTCTTAGTCTATTTCTTTTAACTGCTAATATTCCTTAAGATATCTCGTCCGTATATCTAAATCAAGTTTTCTTACTAATTTCAGATAGTAAGAATGAGCGGACGAAGAGGAAAAGCTAGGGGTCAAGGAAATCCCACAACAGCTAGTCAAGTTCCCCCAACAGCAGAAGCAGCTTTATCAACTCAGCATCAGCCGAATCTGGCTGATTTATACAAGAGTTTCTCAAGGCTTGGTGGTAAGCCATTCACTGGCAAGGAATCGATTGTCGAGGCCCAAGCATGGATCAGATCATGTGAAGGAATCTTTAAAGGGCTAAAGCTGCAAGACGATCAGATGCGACTCATAGCTTCTTGGCAACTTCAAGAAGAAGCCTTAGCGTGGTGGGAGACATTCACTGTAGATGAGCCAGAAAACGAGTTTACTTGGGCGAGATTTAAAAAAGTATTTGAGAAGCGCTATATGCCATCAGCTGGAATTTCTCGAATGTACCAGGAATTTATGGACTTAAAGCAAGGGAGTTTGTCATTTGAGGAGTATCTAAACAAATTCAATGAATTGTCTCTTTTTGGTCCAGAATTGGTAAATACACCTCTAAAGAAAAACGAAAGGTTCATTCGTGGGATGAATAAGAAGTTTCACAAAAGGATGACTGGCCACGTCAAAGAATCTTTTTCAGATATGATTGATATGGGGTATAGATATGCTACGCTGGATATGCAAGAAGCCCCGGTGGAGAAAGGAAATTCGAGCAATCAAAATTTGAAGAAATGGAAATTTAGAGGCAAGAAACCATGGCATGGTAAGGAGAAGAAGAAGAGAAATAAAGGAAGCCCCGCAGAGAATGTTACTTGCTTAAATTGCTTAGAAAAGAGCCATTATTCGAGCAGATGTACGAAGCCTAAGAGACAAGTCAACCAACCTGTACAAGAAAAACCCAGGAAATGTTATTATTGTCAGAAATTGGGACACGAGGTTAAAGACTGCCCAACCATGAAGCAAGCTCAGACAGCCAAGGTGTACACAGTCAAAGACAAACCTGCATCTTCCAAAGCAGAAAAGGGGAAAGTAGTTCTAGAAGGTAACCTCACTATTTATGATAGCATTGTTAGAGTTCTGTTTGACACGGGCGCTACACATAGTTTTATCTCTCAAGAAGCTATAAATGAATTAAATCTTGAACCTGATTTTGTTGACGAGCCTATATGCGTGAAGAATCCAGTTGGAGGCCCCACGAGCCTTTATCTTTGATGTAGAGACGTTCCTATCTTATATTCTTGTTACCAATTCCCTATCGGTCTCTTTGTCCTTGATTTTAATGAGTTTGAAGTCTTACTCGAAATGGATTGGCTAGCAAAATACGAAGCCAAATTGGGTTGTAACAATCGATTGATTTCGATCAAAACCAAATTTGGAGATTTCATTGAGATTTCTTGTGAGGATCCTAGTCCTAAAACAGATGGGTTGACGTATAACTTAGGTTATCCCGAACCAAGTCTGGAGTCTATACTCATTGTCCGAGATTTTCCAAACGTGTTCGAAGAAGTGAAATCCTTACCTCCACATCGAGAAATAGAATTCAGAATTGACCTAGTACCCAATGCTCGTCCTGTCGTTCATGCAAGTCGTAGGATGGCACCCAGGGAAAGGGTTGAATTAGTCAAGCAAACTGATGATTTGCTAAATAAAGGATTAATTCGTCCTAGTGTTTCTAAATAGGGTTCAGCAGTAGTGTTTGTTGCTAAATCGGACGGATCTTTGAGGTTGTGTGTGGATTACCGCGATCTCAATAAGATGACTCTCAAGAACAAATTTCCTCTGCCTAGAATTGATGATCTTTTTGATCAACTGCACGACGCTCGTTTCTTTTCGACGATGGATCTAACCCAAGGATTCCATCAACTACGAATCACCGAAGATTGTGTTCATTTGACCGCCTTCAGTGGTCCTAATAGGTTCTACGAATGGTTAGTCATGCCTTTCAGGCTAACCAATGCTCCAACATACTTCGTAGATCTTATGACCCGTATGTTCCGGGAAGTATTGAATAAATTTGTGCTTGTTTTTATTGACGATATTTTGGTCTATTCCAAGACCGAAGAGGAGCATGTCTAGCATCTTAGAATCGTTTTGGAGATATTGAGGAGAAATATTCTGTTCGCCAAATTTTTCAAATGCCATTTTTGGGTCAAAGAAGTTAAATTTCTCGGGCATATTGTTAATGAAGAAGGGATTTATGTTGATCCTAGCAAAATTTTCGCTATTCTTGATTGGAGAAAACCCACTACCCCAAAAGAAGTTCGAAGCTTTTTGGGTTTAGCGGGTTATTACCGGAAGTTTGTTCAGGACTTTTCTAAGATAGATAGTTCGTTGACTAACCTAACAACGAAGAATGAAAAATTAAATTGGACTTTGAAATGTGATGAAACTTTTCAGGAGTTGAAGAAGAGATTAACCACTGCTCATGTTCTCCCTATTAATAACGGGGACCAGTGTTTATCTGTCTATACCGATGCTTGTGGTGATGGTTTGGGTGCGGTACTAATGCAGAATGGAAAGTTAATTGCCTACGCGAGTAGACAATTAAGTCCACATGAAAGAAAGTACCCAACCCATGATTTGGAACTCTTAGCTGTTATCTTCGCTTTAAAAATATGGCCACATTATCTTCTGGGTAAGAATCTCCTTTAGTTTTTCTAAAAGAAAATTTTAAAAATTCAACTTAACTTAATATATACTAAATAAATTATTCTTGTTTAGGTGAAAAATTTGAATTATTCACCGACCACAAATCTTTGAAGTATCTCTTCACCCAGAAAGATTTGAATCTGCGACAACAATGTTGGTTGGAATTTTTGTCATCCTATGATCTAGATATTCTATGTACACCCGGAAAGGCCAATGTAGTTGCCGACGCCTTGAGTAGGAAGCATGCTATTGTTTCTCACCTTGTCATTGCTCCTACTCTTCTTGAGAAAATCGCCAACAAGCAAAAAGAGGACAAGTTTCTTCAAGAAATATATGGAAGGAATCGTCGAGGTGAGGATTCCAGTTTTAGAATCGATAATAATGGGATTATAAGATTAAAAGGCAGAATATGTGTCCCAGACATCCCTAATCTGAAACGAGAAGTTTTGGATGAATATCACAAGTCTCAACTTTGCATCCATCCAGGAGTCAATAAAATGTATCGTGAAATCAAAAGTACTTTCTGGTGGAAGACAACGAAAATGGAAATATCTATATATGTGAGTCGCTGTGCTACTTGCCAACAAATTAAAAGCGATCAAAAGAAAATGGCAGGTTTACTTCAGCCTTTAGAGGTACCCAAGTGGAAATGGGACCAAGTATCGATGGATTTCATCGACGGGTTGCCTCGTACTCGGAAGGGCAATGAAGCAATTTGGGTCATTGTGGACCGTTTGACTAATACAACCCACTTTTTGCCAGTGAAATCTACCCGCACGGCAGCAAGTTTAGCCAAGTTATACGTGAAAGAAATTGTTCGTCTCAACGGTATTCCTAGCAGTATAGTGAGTGATCGTGATTTGATATTCACTAGTAGATTTTGGGAGGCATTTCAAGACGCATTGGGAACAAAACTGAATTTCAGCACTGCTTATCACCCACAGTCTGATGGGCAGACTAAAAGGATAAATTGAATATTAGAAGACCTATTGCTTGCTTGTATATTTGATTTTGGTGGTTCTTGGGAGGACCATTTACATCTGGTCGAATTCTCATATAACAATAGCTATCAGGCCAGTATAGAGATGGCTCCTTTTGAAGCTTTATATGGTCGTCCATGTCGATCACCTGCATGCTGGATCGAGGCAGGTGATAGACTCGTCCTTGAACCGGATATGATTAAGGAAGCCACAGAGAAAGTTGATTTTATACGGAAGAAATCGAAAATGGCTCAAAGTCGTCAAAAGAGTTATTATGAACGTAGAAGAAGGGATTTGGAATTCCAGACTGGAGACTCTGTTTTTCTCAAAGTATCTCCAATGCGAGGTGTATTAAGGTTTGGGAAGATCGGTAAGCTGGCACCATGGTATATTGGTCCTTTTCCTATTCTGGAGAGGATCGGTTCTTTAGCCTATCGAGTGCAGCTGCCTAGCTGGTTGTCTGGCGTGCATGATGTGTTTCACATATTTAACCTCCGAAAGTATGTGCACGATCCAGGTAGTATTATTGAAGAAGCTGCTCAACAGGATCTCGAAATCACTCCTAATTTAACAGTTAAAAGAGAACCAATAAAGATTGTAGGTCATGATGAAAAGCAGTTAAGGAACAAAATTGTGAAACTGGTTAAAGTATAGTGGAGTGGTGATCCAAAGGACTACACTTGGGAAACTGAGGATAGCATGTAGAAATCATATCCCAATTGCAGAGTGGATATCTCGGCTTAAACTGGTAAGCCATTTCTCTAGCCTTTTTTTATTCTGAATTCGTATATTCTTTGTTTGTTTTTCTCTCTCTTTCAAATTTCGAGGACGAAATTTTCTTAAGGGGGGATATCTGTAACATTCCAAAATTTATCAATTTAAATTTGGTAATTCATTTGAACTTTTGGAATTTAATTTGAAAAGTTTCAAAACAAATAAAATAAGTGATAATTAATATGAATAAAATTTCAATTTATTTTGTGATTAAAAATTTGAAATAATAAATGTTTTTTTAAAATCATTTGAATTTAAATCTTATATATATATATGAATATATATGTATATGTGAATATATGAGTAGACTTGAATGTATATATGTTGAATTTGAATTCAAATTATACAAGCATATGTATGAGTATATGAATAGATATAAATGGATTATAATTCAAGTTTGAATTGGAAAATGAATTTAAATTTTAAAATAAATGTTTTAGAAAAATAATTTGCATTTGAATCATAAATGTGTAATTTATACAATGTAAAATATTTTTTAAAAACATTTCTTCTTTTAACATTATATATACAAATGAAAAGGGATGTATTTATTAATAAAGTGAATTTGATATAGAATTTACTTAAAATTCTTTATCTTGGTAAAAATACAAGTGTTAAGCATGCATGAGAAAGATGGTGTGAAAATGAACAAGTGTAGTAATCTCATGATCAGTTTAACAAGTGGCATTCAATTTAGTTAACTGAAAAAAAAAACTAAAATCCATAAAAACTTTTCAGCTTCTTTTTTTCAATATTTAGCTTCTCAAAATTCTAAAAGAAAAGAAGAAAAATCTTGAACATTACAAACCTCAACACCAAAGAAAATAAAAAAATCTGAAACTGCAACTTCTTCTTGAATTCAAAGTTTAAAATCTAAGAATCATCTCCAACATCAAAGTAGCAGTTTTAATTCCATATCTCAGGTAAATTTTAAACTTCATAATTAAGTGAATTAGTAATTTCGAAAATCAAGTTTTAACATTAAAGTTTCAAACTGCAGCTCAGTGAAACCAATGCTCCAGTTTTCCCCAAGAAGCAAAGTAGGGTTCTTCTGAATTAAATTTAAGGCAAGTAAATTCTTTTTAAAATTTGAGTTTTAATTTGTTAATCAGTAATAAAGCAAGAACTAAGCAAGTTTGTATCAATCAGTTGCAGAAAAAAAAATCAAGGTTCAAAGATTAATCAGTATCTGGATTTCAAGCTGCAGACCAAAGTTCTCTATTGCATTAAAATCAAACTATAAGTAAATTGAATTTTGTTTGTTATTGGTGAACTAAGTAAAAAAATACATCAGAGATTAAGCAAATTTGTATTAACAAATTGCAGATAGTAATTTCAAGATCAAAGTAAGAAAAATAAACATCCAGGCTTCAAATTTTAAAACCAGTCAGGAAGCTTCTGTCCAAATTTTGTCAGGTGAGCAAACTTCTGATTAATCCAGTTTACTTGTTGTTGTAAGCATGCCTGAAATGATGTTGAAGCCCTTTGCATGTGAACAAATCTATGTGCATGTGTATATTTGCTTGGGCATGTTTATATTCAGGGTCATCCATCCCTGTTTCTTCTTAGTTTCAGGTTTACAGAGTAAACCCATGTCTAAATCCCAATCTCCCTCTCCCTTTTTTCTTCAAGAATTGAAATCTAAACAAAATAAATTGTTTGTTTTAACATGCATTATGTTTTAAAAAAAATCAAAGCAAAAACAATTTAGTTTTCCTTGGAAAATTTGAAAACACAACCACAATTCAAACTATGCAAAAATTCGAATATCATAAATTTTAATTTCAGGAATATTATCTAAATAGTCATTGAAAATAATGATTTTTGAAAGTTAAATCTGAATTTTTAATACAGTTTTGACTGAGAAATTGTAAGTTGATCAGAAAATGGGATTTTGTAAAATTCTGATGATCTGTGTGTTTGTGGGCCTCGAGATCGTGGTCGAGTCTTGCTGGAAGCTTGGGGTTCGTTAGAAAAATGCTCCAAAAATTTTCTATTCTCCATGGCGATCGCACGGCAGCGAAGTATGGTTAAACCCGTACTTGAACGAGGTCGATAAAATTTGTATGCCGCGAGTTCATCAGAGGACCGGGATTGATCGCACGTGCGCCAATAGAAGCGTTAATCATCATTGATGCTTCAGGTACGATCGCACAACCTCTGATGGTCAGAGGAGGGAGGACGCGGCGTTTTTAGGTGATCAGTGTTTTGTTCAAGTTGGGTTCAGGGACGAAATTTTGATTTCTTCGATAATTTGGTGTTCTGGGTGTTTGAGTGGTTCGTGGAGGTCATCGTCGACACGTCGAAGACAGTAGCACCGATCGTAGCTGGTCGGAGGGTTTGTGCATGTGAACAACAACGAAATTGGTGTCAGGTGGCAATAGTTGGGGAAGAAGCCTCGGACTCGAAGTGGCATTAGTGAAATTCGCGTGTTAGCTCGAGTAATAGCTCGAAGGAAATTGCATATGTGCCGAGTAGATTCAAAACATAAACAAATTTAAATGGGAAAATTTTTATACGGGTCGATCTTGGTAAAAACTCGAAGTAATAAGCACTTTTGCTCGGGTGTGACTCGAGATAGCCTCGGGTTGGTCGTTGAAACAGCAATTCCAGTTTTAATTTTTTGTAAAATATAAGTTTAAATGATTTCTAAACTCATTCTTTATAAAATGATGATTGTTTTTAAGTGGAATGTGAAGTTGATGGTATTGAAATAATTATTGGAAATTTATTAAGTTCAAAGATGTTTTAAACATTATATTTTTAAATAAAGTTGTTTTAAATTTAACTTAATAAAATAGTTGAGAAGTTAATCAAATATTTAAATTGTTAACTTTAAAAACAAATTCATTTATAATGATTAAATAATTAATGATTTGTAATTACTTCGTAATTGATAATTAATTAATTAAATAATAATGAATTAAAAAAAGTAATTAAGATTTAATTAATTTACAATTAAGAATTAACTAATTAAGATAATTAATTAAGGAATAATTAATTAATAAAGTTAATTAAGATTTAATTAATTTATAATTAAGAATAATTAATCAGTGATTAAAGATAATTAATAAAAATAATTATGTGGTTAATTAATTTAAATCACACAATTAATTCATCTTAATTGAAGATGATTGACTATTATCAAATGTTGTGTACTGGATTAATATTTCTGTTTGTGATTGTGATACTGTGTGATATGAATTACTTTGTGCTGAATTGTGATTTGTGATTTGTGATTTTTTTCTGTGTGCATATGAAAACCCTTATGTCCGTAAAATGGCATTTAAACTTCGATGCGACAGGGAGTCGGATTCCAATTGGTTATCCGAAACCCACATCGAACCTTGATAGCAAATCTTTGTGAATGATATATCCACGTGTTTTAAAATTAGGCGCTCACTATTCGGTTTAGCTGAGAGAGGACTTTGTATCATATAACCCATTCCGAATAGTGATACGACGAAATGAATAGCATTTGAAGACGGTGATGTAGACCGGGTGTCTTCGAAAACGATAGGATAACCTATCGAATGTCTCTGCACTGAGTTGCTCCGGTATAGAGATCTCCATATGTGATGGGGAGTCCGATCGGGATTGTGGATATCTGGATTGCAAGGGCTTCTTCCTTTATTGGACGAAGTGCCTTCGGTTCTGTTCGAAACCGGAACAAACTTGTATGGTTGTATGTCTGACACTACATTTTGAGATATAAAGCAGATTTCTTTCAAATACATATATGTTGGTGGTGGAGAGTTTATTCCCTTAGCTTAACACGCTTCTCTAAGATGTACGAGCTCAGAGGTTATGTAGTTGAAGGTTATCAGTGATATAGTCCCAATTTGGTAGTGTGGCGTGCTAAGTGCTGATGTGTGTTGATGTTCATTTATTGATCATTTGTGATCAAAGCATAGCTTTCGTGTAAAGCGTAGCCTTGTGGACGAGACCTCATCGGACCTCACAACCCGAAAATGGTCGAAACAGGAAAGATGCGGCAAGGTTATGAGGGTCGCGCCCTTTAGGATATGTCATTTCCTTCTAGAAAAATGTGGTATCATGGTATGGAGCCCAGATACTTAACCTATGTGGTAGCTGAAATCTCATTACTGTGTGGTTGTTGCTTTGTGATTGAGGGCCCTCGGATAAAGGTCGCAGACAATTGGGGAATGGCATAGTCGTGTAGTAGTTACCTAGTTACAGAGGTAACTCGGCCTTGTGTTGGCAGAGAACTGGTTAAGTTCTCGGGACGTTCCTCCACAGGCGCACCCATGTGGCATAGGAAGTTCCTTAGCCTGACCATTTGTTGGAAATCCAACTCCCAATACGAACCCAGTACGGTTTTAGTTGTAGAACCTGCCACTTAACATGGCAGCTATAGTAGGCATAGTATAATGGTACCTATGCTGGCTAAGATTAATATTATATTTTCGAAATGTTTTTCAAACTATGAACTAGTAATAATATCAAAAGAGTTTTCTCGTATTAAGCATATTTGATTATCATAAGGGAAAATCTCCCCCAAGTGTGCGATTGCATTGTGTGTGTGCGGGAGGCCTTATGGTAGATTCATTTTCCAAAAGCATGAACGGTTTTCTTTAAAATCTGTTTTTCTTTCAAAGTAACTATTTTTGTTTACTCATACCAGTCCCTGACTGACCCGGATGGGTGCCCATAATTTCCACACGGGCAGCCTAGTAGCAGGTTTTCCGTGTTTTGGTGTTTGCTGTATTTTGAAGTCTTTTGAATTTCGGAGGCTATCGGTTTTTGAAGGCTTTTGGCTTGGAGATATTTTGAAAGCTTTTGGATCTCAAGGTGCTTAGTTTTGGAAGTTCGCTATCGCTTTATTTATTTGAAGGCTTTCTTGGAATATGATCACTTGTTGTTCTATTGTGAAGTTCTATTTTGAAACTGTGTTATATGTATAAAATATTCTAATGTTGATGATGTTGTAATGGATATTGTGATGATGTTATATCTTTGATGTTGATTTTTGGCAGTTCATTTTGTTTCCGCTGTTTTTATATTCATCTAATGTTGTTATAAGCTCCATCCGACTGGAGTTTGATGTTTGAATCTTCGGCAGCCAAATACAAGTGAGGTATTTTATGTCAATTTTCGAACATTGGATTTTGGGTCGTGACAGGTATCGATCCTTTGGTGGGAGTCGGTATCGATCCTTAAGATAGCCATATTTGTTGTCATCGACTCCTCATCTCGAATCACCTTGTTGTTTACTTCATGATTTCGTTGTTGTTTGCATTTATATTAGCTTGTTTCCGAGCCTAAATAATGGAGTTATGGGAGAACGAAATTTTAGTTTCAAGTTTTTGTGGAGATTAATGAAGAATTGCATTGATTTAACAAAACGTCTTTAGAAATAGGGCCTTAGCATCAAGATAGACATGTATGCATAAGATGGTGTCCACCCTAGTAGTTTTTGGGAATTGGTACCGATCCCCAAGTAGGAGTCGATACCGATCCCCAAATTGGGGGATCTTATAGTTGTGTTGTCTTGAGTGGTTTTTTCTTTTGTCCTATGATCCTCTCTGTACTTGGATTTTGGACTCATGGCAAATCTCTCTGGGATTCCTTTCTTAATAACTCCAAGTTCGATTCGTCTAGTCTGTTCGAATACTGCCTGTTCAAAAGGCGAGAGAACACTTACCCCTAACGCATGCCTTACGAAGGGAAGATGTGCATTGTTTAAAAACATATACCAATCTTTAATGGTTGAGCTCTCTGGATACTTCAATCTTGGTGAATCATTTAGTTACTTTGGAATCTCTTGTTAATCATGGGTCATTCGAACCCGTTATAGCCTAAGATTCCGAGCTATGTCCAAGTTCAATCTATATATCATCATCATTCGATTTCATTTATAGTCAATACATCACAAATCAAAATGATCCCACGTTCATCCGAGATTTAAACCATTATCATTTTGATTCCATTCAGAGTTATAACATACCAGAAGCGTCTTGTTTTCATTCGAAACTTACCAATTCTATTTCAATTGTAAGGCATTTGAATCTTTTTATTAAATCAAATATCTATTCAAAGGTTTGACTGAAGAAATTATCTTTCTGGATCATTAATTAAGTCTATGGTCATTCGAGGTAGATAATTAAGTTCGTGATGTCTTCGGATCATAAATAGAATTTCATGGTCGTTCTAGACCGAAAGTTAAATCTATAGCCGTTGGAGGTTGATAATCAAATTTATGGTCGCTCGAGATTGATAAAGTCGTTCGAGGCTGGCGACCGTTCGATGTTGATATAGTCGTTCAAGGCGGATAGTGGTTGTTCAAGACCGATAGTCATTCAAGGAGGATGATGGTCATTCGGGATTGATAACCGTTCGAGGTGGATAATGGTCATTTGAGACCGATAGCCGTTAGAGGTGGATGATGGTCATTTGGGACCGATATTTAAATTTGTAGTTGTTCGAGGCCGATGGCCATTTGAGTCCCTTGCCAAGCCCAATCTGCTTGCTCTCCGGAGAGGGGATTCGATGACAATCAAGCCCATCCACTCACTCTCTGCTGAAGGGACTTACTTTTTGCACTTCGGTCTAGTCTCTCCTAACCGGACTTAAAGCGGTCAATGTGATTTTTCACGTTCAAGTGGGTTTTATAATCAAAGGTTCATCTAACAAAATCAAAGTTCAAAAATAAAAACACAAAGTCTAATATTTAGATCATTGCCTCTCAAGCATTGCAGTCTAGCATCTAGCTCAGAGAATGTCAAGGGATCGTTCGAGATCCCATACATGAGTAAGTGTCTAGACAGTATTATTATGTGGCTTATTAAAAAAGGAATCTAGAGTGCAAGAATCGATCTCGATTCCCTGTCATCTGATCAAGAGATGACCAGCCATGCCCTGATCCATGACCATTTCTATTTGCTACGGTTTACGGCTGCTCCCGTTCTGTCACCGTAGTTTAAATTGCTAACATATTATCCGTTGTTGCCAAAAATGGGCATCAATACTCAATAGAATCTCGTCGAGATTAAAATGATGAATAAAATTAAAGCATAGCAGAAAGAGTAAATGAACACATAGATTTTTATAGTAGTTCGGCACTCTTGGCCTACGTCCACTTCATATTATTATTGATCTTGCACTTGATTATGATAACAAGAATGATTGGATTAGTTGGGATCCATTAGTACAAAAATGAAGAATAAAAATGAAAGAACTTTGGCAATAGAAAGAAGGATCCCTTTTCTGATGCCATGCCTACTATATTTATAGGGAAAGACATGCACAGATCGAACTGAAAGCACAAGACGATGCCACATAAGAATTTCGAGGCCCATTGGGGCCCATAATAGAGATAATCCCTAATCCTTATTTTGTTGTCCAAATAGGGTGTGATCCTTTTGGGGTGTTCCCCATGAAGTTAACTACTTTCCCTCCAAATTCATGCCATTCAAACTTACGGTTTATGATATATTGCATTTTCCATGATGTGGTGTTGCATGTATTTAGATTTCAGCCGATCCCTTTGGAGGGATATGGGTCGATCCCTTCAAAATATCCCATTTGATGTGTGATCCCTATAGGGGATTCCATAGGTTGTAATAAGCCAGTGCTCTAAGTTTCATGTCAATTGAATGAGTGGAACTTGAATTATTGCTCAATCCTTGGTGCAATATGAGTTGTCTCCTGATTCTAGTCGATCCCTATTGAGGGAAGAGGGCAGATCCCTCTTTCTTCATCTTTTTAAGGTGAAATCCCTAGAGTAGGCTCCTAGGGTTCCCACATCTTGTTTCCAAAATTTCATATGCATTGGTCCTATAGATTTTGAGATAATGATTTTTTTCCATTGACTTGTGCTTATTTGGATGAAGTAAGAAGTGAATCTCGGTTCTCTCCTTTATCGCTTTGATCCTTCAAAGCTATCATCTGTCTTTCGGTTTCCTTTATCCTTGCTAGATCCTGTTTCAAACGGTCCTTCGCTAGCATCATGATAAAATTCTACGAGATCCATAGTGGATATCATTCAAAAGAGATTTTAAAATCAGTCTTCGTAGCTATTCCTGAAACCGCTGCCATCAAAACCATTGAAAGATCGGGTTTATCCACCACAGTCGCCGCCATGTTCAATCTTGTCAAAAAACTCTAGAGGGTCTCTCCAACCCTCTTCTTCATGCTTTCCAAAGTTATGACATTCTTGGGCCATTAGATATGGACCCAAAATTGCTTCATAAAATTATTCACTAACTCAACCCACGTACTAATGGAATCATCTTCCACTTACCTAAACCATTGTGCTTCCAAACCCATAGATATAAAGGGAAACACCATCCCATGACTTCCTCAGATGCCCCCAGCACCTCCATATGCCAGATGTACCTCATCAGATGAATTGTAGGGTCTGATGTCCTACCATATGTCTCCAATGTTGGTAATTTGTATTACTGTTGATTCCATGCATAATGGATATTTGGAGTAAATAGACTTTCATTCACATATTATATGTTGTGATTAAGCAATCCACCCCTGATAACTCGTTTCACCATCTCTGTAAGCCTATGGTTGTCATCCAAAGGAACTCCCAAATTTCCATTTCCAACCTACCCCCAACTCCACGAAGGAATTTCGATACGTACTCCACTAGTCGTTCATTTGCATTCCGATTCATGTTCAAACACTCCATTGAAAGTGCTGCTATGGATCGCAATATGGAATATTATCTAAGTTATCTACTAATGTGGAATATGAATATAAAAAGTAAACAGTAAAGCAAATGACACTAGGGATTTTTATACTGGTTTGAACTTCCATTCTACATCCAGTTCTGGACTCCTTCTGGAATTTAACTATCAACCCTTACTTAACCCGGAGGAACGGGTATTACACAACCTGAGCAACCAAACAGGATTTCTACTGCCTAGACAACCGAATAGGACTTCTACCGCCTGAGCAACCGAACAGGACATTAACAATACAATGAGTTTTCTTGACTGATTGTGCTTTGTAGATGGCACGGATATGTCTTTAGAGTACACCCTTCCTATAATCTTCTCCTTTGTGGTATATAGTGTTGTACATGAAGATCGGAAGTAATTTTAATCACAAATAAATTTGTGTTTGAATGTGCAAGTGATTTGAATACGTTTATGAAAGCAAATGGCAAAATTCAGATAGTCAAAATATAGAATAGAATCAGAGAATTAAGTTGTCAAAACAACTGAATTTAAGGCTATTTATGGAGTTAAAAAGATGTAATCATTCATGAAAAGATTCAGCCAAGAGATACAGAAACAACTATTGAATTAAAAGTTGTTTCTGTTCATTGAAAGAAGGTGACCATTCAGAAAATTGCCATTATGAATATTCAGTCAACTGAGGAAAGAAATTCAGTCATCTGAACATTTAAAAATTTTCAAAATTTAAATTTATTTTGAAACGACACCTGGTTCAGTCAACTAAATGGGGGTATTTAGTCGACTAAACCTTCAAAATAATTTGTGCACCTGTGCATGTTTTTGTCGACTGCACACCCCTATTCAGAAGACTGAAGCAGGTGTTTTTTGCCTAGTAAACTTCTTTTTGAGAGCAATTACTAATTTCTTTTTGAAGTATGTGTGCGTGCATATACCACCGAGGAGATATTTTAACAATTATTAACTACTAACTAGACTATAGACAAACCAATAAATGTTGAAACTTCTCTTTGAAATCTTTGGTCTACGATCTATCGTCGCGTAGCATAGTATCTTCTCCTAAAAATTTGGTTAGTTCATATGATATACACTTATATAGTTGTCACAATCAAAACATCAAAATACAAGGTTCTAACGTTCTCCGCCTTTTTGATGATGACAAATATGTAAGTTATTTAAGAAGCAATTAAAAAATCCACCCGAATTAATGAACTACTTGTTCAGCGTTATATTTCTCCTCCTTTATGATCAACAAAAAGAAGTAGCAGTTGCATACCCATTAGAATAAAGATAAGTATGAATATAACTTAACAATAATAACATGGTAAACATGAATAATGTGAATCAAGAATAAAAGAAATAAAACATCGTAGTTCTTAACAAAACATCAAGAGAACAACATTGATTTTATAAAACAAACAACATACATAATGATAATTGTTCACGGATACATAAAAAATTGAAAAACATACATACACATAAGATAACAAATGACTAAACTTCCTCACTATTAGATTCTTCTTCCTCTTCGAAGTTGTCCAAGAGAAAGGAGCGGGGGGGTTTTTGGCAACACTTGTGGAAGTAGAGCCGATGTAAGAGATTTTTTTCTAAATTTTATTTAAGAAGCCCTTGATTGAGTTAAGCTTCTTATTAGTCTTGACGATGGTTTTCTCGAAGTTGACCAATCGTCAATTCAATTTGCTAAGATTCCTTGAGAGAGTGATTAAACCTTGCTTTGGAGGAAAATCACCATGGATTTCTATGATGTCATCGTCTTCTTCGTCTTCGACTTGTTGGGAAGGTCGGGAGGAGGAGGAGCCGATATGAGTCTCATGGGGTTACGGAATCCCTTGAGCCCAATTAGTCGCCCATTGTTGGAAGCTAATTATTTCTTGAGACGGTTGGATTTTGGCAAGCCCATAAGACAATGTTTAGCTCACCAATGGTAATGAAATCGACGTCAGGCGTGGTAATACCAAAATTCATTAGAATCTGCATAATACAGGCTCCATAGAAGATTGCTTTATAGCTCTGCTTGTGATTAACTATAAGGAATTCATCAAGATTTACTCTAGCCAAATTGATGTTTTGAGAGGAGTGGATTGCATAGAGGGCTTGAAAGACTTTCTTGTAGACTTTCTCATAGCCTCCAGTACGAGGTTGGATTGAGAAGATGAGAGAAAGATGAAGGATTTGTTCCTTTGGTCGCAGGGCGACGGCTTTGAGAATAGTCATGTCATCGGAGAGGAAACAGTGAGAGACCTCATCCCAGTTGTCCATATCTACGTCAATGTCATTGATGTCAACGCCTTCGCAGGGACAACAAAGAATATAGCCAAGGCATTGGAGAGGAAGGTAGATTTGGACACTGCAAACAAGTGTCCAGATGCAATCGTCCTTGTTTCTTGAATCTTGGTGATCCAAGTTCATATTGGCAAAAAGGGTTTGATTAGGAGAGGGTAGATGTTGACGTTGTTGGCATCAAAACTAAGCAAACTCTTAAGACCACTTGCCTTCGTAGTTTCTCGGATTGTATAGGTGTTGAAATTCGAATACTTGACAAATGAACCATTGAAGATTCCAGAGCTCTGCATGGCATTGTAATGGGTGATGGTAGTTTCGTCGTGGAGCCAAGACCTAATTTGGATTTCAGATGGTCCGGCGAATGATTGGCGAGGTCTTTTTATTCTTGGAGCCAATTGATTTTAGTGGATTTGAAGTAGAAAATTTTGATTGAAGAAATTGGGGGCGAGGGTTTGCTTGCTAAAAATGAAGTAGGGTTTGGGAGAGAAGTAGATGTATTTATATGGTTGGTGAAAAAGTGTATGGCGAATTGTGTAAAATTATTTTTAAAAAACCAAAAATCACAAATTCGGTCGACTAATTGGAGGGGTGCATTCGACTGAAATTCTTATGTTTTCAACCTGAAATTTTTTGCCTACAAAATTTCTAATTCAGTCGACTAAAAATATAGGATCAATCGACTGAAATCTAGAAATTTTCAAGTACTCAAGAATGTTTAGTCGACTGAAATTAAAATTCAGCTAACTAATACGCAAAGAAAATTATCCACATCAAATAGCCTAAAAAAGTTCAAATTCAATCTACTGAATAACCTAGGTCGGTCGATTAAGTTTCCTTATATATAAAATTTTGATTTGAAGTTTTAGTTGATTGGAATTGTAGGTTGAGTCGACTGAAACTGTGCTGATATGCATTTTTAACCTATTGTTCTAAATATTTTCTTATAAAAACTTAAATAACATTAAAAATTTGGTTATTATATAATTGTTATATGTTAAAAAATTATTTTAAAACATATAAAACAATAAATATACAACTTTTATTCAAAAAACAATAAAAATCTAATTTCTTGAGGAGCGAGAGTCATCATATTGTGGTTCAATCTTCATTATCTCTTGTAATGGTTGGATTAGTGACCAAACATTATTGCGTTCCCAGGAGTTTGGTGACACCTGAGGACGTTGTGGAATTCATTCCTAAGAATTGGTGGAGCTTAATAACGGTTTGGCCAAGGTTGATGTAGCTCTCTTTCGATGAAGACCCGTAGAACTTTAACATGACTTGGTTTAGAAAACTTAAACGCTTAGTATTTACTATCTGTTCGTAGTATAACTCACGTTGCAGTTCAAGAGTCTCTCTCTGATAATGATGAATATCATCGATTTTCTCCTTTGTTAATGGAGAACCAAAACAAAGATCACATTAGTTCTTTTTTCTTGAGGAGTATATCCATCATGATGAGTAGGAGATGGTGTGATTTTTACTGGAATATAAACCGGTGTGGAGTTGTTAGAGTGTTTTGATGATTCTGAGGTAGATGTGCTGAAAATGATAGATGATTGATTGGATCCATCCTGGGAAGACATATTGAAGTTTGTAGAAAGAAACAATAACAAGGACTTAGGCTTAAATTTTTTATTGAGGAATGTTGAAAAAAATGATGAGGTATAGACCTTTATATACAAGAGTAAAGGCTATTTTTAGGTAAACAAGGTTTGAGAATGAAAATTCCTTAACGATTTTAGCCAGAAACATATATGAGGCAAGAAAAGGTTAAGAAATAAGAACCATTCGGTACTATGAGGAAGATAGTAGTTAGTGCAATAATAAATACAATAGCATAATGGAAAAACATGTAACCTCCTTACCAGCAACCCATGTTTGGGTGCCAGCATCAACAATTTTTGACAAAATTTATTTTTCGTAAAAAATGTAATAATATTAAATTATAAATCATGTAAAGATATAATACCCAATTCTCGATGTAATTTTATGAATACATTTACATTTAAAGGTTTTGTAAATATGTCAGCTATTTGATTTTCTGTATTTACAAATTCTCATGATTGCCTTTTTCTGAACTATCTCTGAGAAAATGATGTCTTATATCTATGTGTTTAGTTCTAGAATGATTTATTGGATTTTTCAATAACTTTATTGCACTTGTATTATCACATTAAATTGTTGAATTTGAGAGATTTACTCCAAAATCTTGTACTGTTTGCTGCATGAAGATTACTTGAGCACATGCCCAAGCAGCAGAGATGTATTCTGCTTCTCACATCGAAAGTGAAACATAATTTTTTTTTCTTACTAAACCAATGTACTAAAGATTGTCCAATAAAGTGATAAGTACCACTACTCTTCCGATCCATTCGACATCCTCTAAAATCAGTATCACTATATGATACTAACTCAAAAGGAAATTCTTTTGGATAAAAGAGACCGCAGTCTTTAGTTTTGCTTAAGTATCACAAAATTCGCTTCACCACCTGCAAATGTGATTCTTTGGGATTTGCTTGAAATCATGCACACAAGCAGACACTCATCATTATGTCTGGTCTACTAGCAGTTAAATATAGTAATGAACCAATCATACTACGATATTGTTTTTGGTCAACACTTTGACCGTTTTCATCTCTATCGAGACGTAATGTAGTACTCATAGGAGTAGGTTTGGCAGAAGTATTTTCCATACCGAATTGTTTTATGAGATTATTACAATATTTTTCTTGATTAACAAAAATTCCATTTTTTGATTGTTTAATTTGTAAGCCAAGAAAATATGAAAGTTTTACCATGTGAAGCATTTCAAATTCTCTTGTCATAATTTCTAAAAATTCTTGACATAATTTTTCGTTAGTGGAACAAAAAATAATGTCATATACACAAATTTAAACTATTAAAATATTTTTTTTTCTTGTTTTATAAACAGAGTTTTGTATACTTTTCCAATTTTAAAACCAGAATTAATTAAATATCTTTTAAGACGGTCATACCAAGCTTGATGTGCCTGTTTTAAACAGTGTAAAGACTTTTTTAATTTGTAAACATGATCTGGATATTTTTCATGTGTGAATAAAGGAGGTTGTTCTACATATACATTTTCTTTTGTAAAACCATTTAAGTAAGCACTTTTTACATCCATTTGATAAAGTTTAAAATTATTAAAATAAGCATATGCTAATAAAATACGTGTAGCTTTTAGACGAGCTACGGGTGCAAATGTTTCATCATAGTCAGCTCCTTCTTCTTGATTATAACCTCGAGCAACTAGTCTAGCTTTATTTCTAATAATATTTTCTTGCTTATCAGCTTTATTTTTATAAACCCATTTTGTACCGATAGCTGCTTAGTTACTTGGTCTAGAAATGAAGTCCCAAACATCATTACGTTTAAATTGATTTAATTTTTCTTGCATAGCTATTATCCAGTAGTCATCAGTTGAAGCTTCTTTAAGATTTAGATTCAATATTTGAAAGAAAAGCTTCGTGACCCATTTGATTTAGTTGATTTCGAGCACTTACATTGGTATGAATTTCTCAATTATATTTTCAATAGGGTGATTTTTTAGAAGTCATGGTGCGGATGTTGTATTATTATCATTTTGTAAATTGTTGTCAGTGTCATTTTCAGTATTACCAAGATCATCATCTGAGTCATTTAGTTTAGAGATAATGTCTTCATCTTTTATTTTATAGTTAACTTCAAAATTTTCATCGAATGGCACATGGAGTGTTTCTTCGATTACTTTAGTCCTTTTATTATAAAGTCTGTAAGCTTTGCTTCGTTTTGAATAACCAATGAATATTCCTTCATCGGATTTTGGATCAAATTTGCCAAGCTTATCTTTTTTATTTAATATAAAAAAAATTGAACCAAAAACACTAAAATATGATATGTTAGGTTTTATTCCATTAAAAAGCTCATAAGGAGTATGTTTAGTTAATGGTCTAATGGTGACTCTGTTTAAAACATAACATGCAGTTGCTACAGCTTCTGTCCAAAAAATGTTTTGGTAGAGTACTTCCATTTGATAATGTTCTAGCACATTCTTAAAGAGTTCTATTTTTCCTTTCTACAACTTTATTTTGTTGTGGAGTTCAAGAAAACGAAAAATTGCGAACAATTCCTTTCTTATTATAGTAATTTTCAAAAGATTAATTTTCAAATTTACCACCATCTTCACTCCGAATATTTTTAATTTTTGAATTCTTAATATTTTGAATTCTTTTAGCAAACATTTTAAAGTTTTCAAAAGTAT
Organism: Allium cepa; assembly: GCA_030765085.1. Taxonomy (NCBI): domain Eukaryota; kingdom Viridiplantae; phylum Streptophyta; class Magnoliopsida; order Asparagales; family Amaryllidaceae; genus Allium; species Allium cepa. Next base: position 166,718,225 of record CM060932.1, read on the forward strand.
AACTTTTAATTTTCAAAAATATTGTCCATGTATATCTTGAAAAATCATCCACCATTACAAAAACGTATCTATAATGGTTTATAGATTGAGCTTGAGTTGATCCAAAAAGGTACAAATGTAATAACTCAAGTTGTCGTATCGTAGACATCATTTTCTTTGATTTAATAGAAGATTTAGTTAATTTTCCTAATTGAAAAGCATCTCAAATGTTTTTTTACTTTAAATTTCATGTTTGGTAAACTTCTAACTAAATTATACATAGATAATTTGTTAATAGCTTTAAAATTCAAGTGACATAATCTTTTGTACCATAACTTAGGATCATTATCTTTGGCTACTAAACACATATTTGTGTTGTGATTGACTTTTATGTTTAGTACATAAATATTTCTTTCTCTGGTTCCTTCAAAAGTAAGATTATTGTTTTGATCAAAAATGTTGCATTTATTCTCAAAAAAGTTATATTAAAACCTTTATCACATAGCTGACTTATACTAAGCAAATTATGTTCTAAATTTTTAACTAATAAAACACTTGTAATAAGAGGTAAGTTAGATGTACCGTCATTGCTCACATCGCCTTTACCGATGATATTGCCTTCGGAATTATCTTCAAATGTGATAGATTCTCCATCCGAGTAGATATTGTTAGTCAGCATATCATTATTTCTTGCCATCTATCTTGAGCAACAACTGTTTAGTATCCACTTTCTTTTATCTTAGTCGGTACCTGCAAAAAATATATGAATGACGTTAGTACCCAAATTTTTATTAGGGTCCTAAGAGTTAGATCTTAGAAAGCCAAACCCAAGAGGGTTTAGAATTCCCTTTATAAGTAAAATTTTTATTTTTATGAATTGTAGTTATAAAACGTTTTATATACTTGTCTCTGATTAAATAATTATTAGTTTTTGGTACCCAAATTTTTGTAGTATCTGTTTTACCAATTTCTTTCTTTTGAGTAACAACCTTTGGCTTTGTTTTTGCGTTTGCAAAATTATTATGCAAATTGAAATTTTCATATGATGTATTATTCTTCTTTGAAATTGTCTTTGAAGAATTTTTATTTCCTACTCTATTCTTATTAAAAGTAGTTTGAGAATTACTAATAATTTTTGAAAGATTATCTCTTCCTTTATTAATATTAGTTACACTTTTAGTAATATTCGCTAACTCATTATTGAGACTAGTATTTTTTTAATTCAAGAATTTTGACATTTGATTTTAGATCATGATTTTCTTAAGCTAATATCATATTTTTTCTTTCTGCACTTCTGCTTCATTTGTTAGCATAGTGAGTTGATAAGAAACATTAGACAAAGATTCTTGTGTATTAACAAGTTCTTCTTCTAAAATTTTCTTTTCATCTCTTAGCATATCAACTTCTATTTCAGTTCTGTTATTTTCTAGTGCATCTTTATACTTTCTTTTAATTTCTTTGAGTTTATCTAACAATTCTGAATTTATCTTAATTAAATCATCAAAAGATAAATCACTACATCGTTGGTTGAAGCCATAAAGTAGACGTTAGCTTGTTCAGAATCACTGTCTGATGAAGAAGGTGATTCTGAATCATCCCATTTAACCGAGAATGCCTACTTCCTTTTGTACTTGTCCTTCTTATTCTTAAATCTGTCTTTCTTTCTATTAGGACAATCTTTCTTCATATGACCTTTCTTATGACATTCGTAGCAATCAAGATTTGAGACTGGTAGTTTGCTAGAGTTGTCTCTCCTATTATTTCCAAACTTTTTGTTCTTTCTGTTTTTTAGAAACTTTTTGAAATTCTTTGCGATCAATGCCATGTCATCCTCATCTAAATCAGAGTCCCCTTATTCATCTTTGAATGCAATATTCCTTTTGTCTTATTCTTGATCACGCTTAACCTCTAAATTTACATCATATGACATAAGATTTCAAATTAACTCTTCAGGTTTGATGGTAGAAATTCCATTAGCTTCTTTAATAGCTAGGACTTTCGTTCCCATTCATTCATCCATTGAAGAGTTTAAAATTTTAGACACAATATCAAATCTAATTTTTTCTCTCCTAATGCCAATAGTGGATGATGTATCTCTTGAAATCTAGAGTACATATCATTTTTAGTTTCATATAGCCTCATTCTAAAATTTTGGAACTGATTTTTAAGCATAGAAATCTTGCTTTATTTAACTTTGTTAGTTCCTTCATGTATGACTTTAAGATTTATCCAAATTCGATAAGCGATATTCATTTTTGTCTAAGGCACAAAATAGCATATTCATAGCTTTTGCATTCGATGTAGCATTTATCTTGTGTATTTGAAAATTCTGCAAAGGCTGTAGTGGGTATAGTGTATTCATTTTGAGTAAAATTCCAAGTATCATATCCATTTGCTTGCATAAAATTTCTCATTCTAATTGACCAGTAATTATAGTTCAAACCATTAAATAGTGGTGTTCGTGCAGTGGATTGACCTTCAACAAAACTTGTGTTAGTGTTAGTTTGCATATTAATCTGTGTATCAAATAACCATGTTATGGTTATAAGATGGCCTTGCTCCAATACCAAATGAAAGTGCTGCTATGGATCGTAATATGGAGTATAATCTAAGTTATCTACTAATGCAGAATATGAATATAAAAAGTAAACAACAAAGTAAATGACATCAGAGATTTTTGTACTGGTTCAAACTTTTGTTCTACGTCTAGTCTGAGACTCCTTTTGAAATTTAACTATCAACCCTCGCTTAACCTAGAGGAACGGGTATTATACCGTTTGAGCAACCGAATAGGATTTCTACCGCCTAGACAACTGAATAGGACTTACAGCGCCTGAGCAATCGAAAAGACTTTAGCAATACAATTAGTTTTCTTGTCTAATTGTGCTCTATCGATTGCACGAATATGTCTTTAGAGTACACCTTTCCTATAATCTTCTCCTTTGTGGTATATAGGGTAGTACGTGAAGATTGGAAGTAATTTTAATCACAAATAAATTTGTGCTTGAATGTGCAAGTGATTTGAATGCGTTTATGAAAGCAAATGGAAAAATTTAGATAGTAAGAATATAGAATAGAATTAGATAATTAAGTTGTCAAAACAATTGAATTGAAGGCTATTTATAGAGTTAAAAAGATGTAATCATCCGTGAAAAGATTCGGCCAAGAGATATGAAAACAGATGTTGGATTAAAAGTTGTTTTTGTTCGTTAAAAGAAGGCGACCGTTCAGAAAATAACCGTTATGAATATTCAGTCGACCGAGGAAAGAAACTCAGTCGTCTGAACATTCAAAAAAATTCAAATTTTAAATTTATTTTGAAAAGACGCCTAGTTCGGTCGACTGAATGGTGGTATTTAATCGACTGAACCTTTAAAATAATTTGTGCACCTGTGCATGTTTTAGTCGACTGAAACAGGTGTTTTCTACATGATAGACTTCTTTTTGAAAGCAATTTGTTTACTAACTTAATATAATCAAATCTTAGTGTGTGTATATGATTTTGAATATGATTTAAAGTATGGATGCATGCATATACCACTAAGGAGAGATTTTAACAAATATTAACTACCAACTAGACTATAGACAAACCAACAAACGTTGAAACTTCTCTTTGAAATCTTTGGTCTTCGATCTACCGTCGAGTAGAATAGTAGTATCTTCTTCTGCAAATTTGGTTAGTTCATATAATATATACTTAAATAGTTTTCACGATAAAAAACATCAAAATATAAGGTTCTAACATCAGCTTCAACTCCAAGCAGTATATCATTCCTTCCATGGACAGGAAGACTCATGCCCTCGAGTCCTTGGGAGTCGGTAGAGGCTCGTATTCAAGGATCAATACCGATCTCTAAGTTTGGTTCGGGATTCGCCTCTTTTTATAAAGGTAGGGAGCTAAAATCTCACCAAGAAATATCTCCAAGCCGTTTTAGCTTATTTATGCTAATTATCCTTGAAAAGTAGGCCCACATCATCAAGAACTGGGAGTCGGTGCCGTTCTTGGTGGGAGTCGGTGCCGATCCCCAAGTTGGCCATGTTTGTTATCTTCAACTCTTCACCTTGGATCATCTTTTTTGTTAGCTTCGTGATTCGGTAGTTGTTTGCATCAATTTTAGTTTGTTTCTGAGCCCAAATGATGGAGTTGTTGGAGAATGAAGTTGTAGTTTCAAGTGTTCATGGAGATCGATGAAGAATTGTAATGATTCAACAAAACGACTATCGAAGTAGGGCATTGGCATCTAGATAGACATGTAGGCAGATGATGGGGTCCACCCCAGTTATTTTAAGGAGTCGGTGTCGATCCCTAATTAGGAGTCAGTACCGATCCTTAAATTAGGGATCAGATAGTTAAGTTGTCTTTCGCTGTTTTGGCTTTTGTCCTGCGACTCTGTCTGCACTTGGTTTCTGGACTCATAGGCTATCTCTCTGGGCTTCCTGCCTCGATAACTTTAAGTTCGATCTGTCCAATATGTCTAAGTACTACATTAGTAAGTGGGATAATACAATTCGTATTGAAATTTAAAATTATGTTGAATTTATTTATTAATAATTTTTAAAATTTAAAATAATTAAAATTTATTTATTTATAATGCTGATGAATTAAAATTTAGATAATTTTGATGAATATAGTTTACAATAATTTTAGTTTGTAACCATGACCCTTATAAAGTTTAATTTTAATTTAAACATTGTTATATTAATTTTTTATAACTTTATGTATACAAATTTCGAACAATTTTAAATTAAACATAACCTTTATGAATTTAATTTTTTTTAAACTTTAAATCCAAAATTTATATACCATAATAACGCAATACAAGCACTAATACCATTATTGGATCAAGTTATAGGGCAACGAGGTTAATGGAGAAATTTTTAAAAAACTCCTTTTTAGTTTATTTTGCACTAGATCTTTAATAGTGTTAATGTAACAGCCCATAATTTTATAAATATGTTTAATAAAACTTTTATTTGAGAAATTTGATTTTTTTAATGATTTAAGATAGAATTTCTGAAATTTTCCAACGTAAGTTTAGAGTTCGTTTGTAATTTATTTTCCAAATACAATAAAATAAACATTTTCTGAAAAAATTATATTTTGGTCAATTGAAAGTCAAAGTTTGACCACAATTGAAAATTTTAAATTTGAATTTTTAAATTCTAATCTTTTTCTTTGAAAATGTATTTTACTTTAATATTAATTCTGTTTTTCGTTTCGTAAAATTCTGGTTTATACTTTTTTAATTTGATAACTTTCAGCGTTTTACACGCGATTATTTTCAGTAAAATTTATCTATTTTATATTTTATTTTTCTTCAATTTTATTTTTGCTATTTTATTTTATTTTTCCATTCTCTTTGCTATTGGATTTTATTTGGATTTTTGGATTGGAAAATTCAAATAGACTTATGTTACTTTTCTTGGATAGGAAGTTGCCTTTTCATTTGCCTAGCTCTTCACATCTCTAGCCGTTCATTCTTTTACATCTCTAGCCGTTCTCTTTGCAAACCCTAGCCGCCTCTTTTTTGTCATTCACGTACACAAAATAGTTTCTCATCTCCTCGCTTATCATTTGCGTCTGAAAAAAAATACAACAAATTAATTCCATGGCTTCTCCTCCCTCTTCTTCTTTTTCTATTTTCTTTTTCCTTTTTCTTTGTTTTGCCTCATGATTTGCTCGGCCTCTACCTTGCACCATCCTCTAACCGACCTCATCACCATCTCCACCATCACCATGCCACCATCACCACCTCTTCCATCACCCCAAAGCATGGCCGTGACCACAAGATGAGAATCCATCACCAAAGGCCTTGAAACCCTAGCCGAACTCCTAGATTCCATCACCACTTTTCCTGTTAGCCTCGGCCACAAATTGAAGCACCATCTCCTTTGCTTTGCCTAATCCATAGCAGTGTATTTAGGTTGCCTTGACCAAGATCTAAACCATGGATGAGCCATGTAGTTAAGGCCGAACCCATAGGCTTGCTTGACCTTCCATTTTCATGACCATTTTCCTTCCATGAGTTTCAGCTTGCCACTCCTCTTCATTACTAACCTTAGCCATGCATTATTGCTCCTTTAGCCGAGCCTACATGTCATAGAAACCATCAAGGCCGAGTACAACATAACGGTCTAGCCCACTGAAGCGATGGTCGAGCTCACTTGCTTGGTGATTGATCATCTTGCTTTGTTTTATCAAAAGGTTATGTCCTCTTTGATTCATATTTTCATTTGTTTAATCCATCTTTGTTTGTGTTAAAATCTTATTCTTATATATGTTGTATATGTTTGCATACAAGATTTGGATCTGACTCTTCATTCACTCAAAAGTATAGTCGTGCTTTGTCATGCCTTTTCGTGCTTTGCGGAGTTTAGATTTGTGTTGAATTGGATTCTAGCTTTTAAAAGGTGAGTTATTCACTCTAGACATTACGTACTTATATTATGGTGAAATAATGACAAATGAATCTATATAAATTGATATGTTACTCATATATGCCTGTGATGTGATTATATGATGTTAAATCATGTATATATATTTGTTCATCATCTGACATGTTATATTATACTGTTTATTCTATTTACTGTATCACACTACAAGTTCCCTATCACTATGGGTTAAAATGATACATACCCGAACGGGCATTAGAATAAGGAAAAATCTTTATGAGCTGAAATGATAGGCTCGAGTGATTTTTATTGTATTTGATTTACTTGGGATTGCGGGTTTGAAATGATAGAATCCAGATTTTTCTTTTTAAACTACGGATTGAAATGATACATATCTGTATCACTTGAACTAGATTAGAAAATATTATACAGGCCCATGGTTATATTTTTAATAATATTTTTCAAAAAATTTATTAAGTATTTTAAAATAATATTTCCCTAAAAGATTGTTAAGTATTTTGAGTTTTATAAATATATGAAATTTTAACCTAAAATTTGATTTATTTCCTTAATTATAAAGTTGTATTGATTTTCCTATAAGTTAAACTTTTATAAAATTAATAATTGGGTTTTATTTGAATTAAAGATCTTTATTGATGATAAATAACTTAATAATTGAATTTGACTTAATATGGAAGTTTTAAATCTAACCTAGTTATTGTCAGGAATTTTACTTTATGAAATGTACATGTTTTGTATAATAAATAATGTATATCGAACTGATAAAATGAAATACTGTCATAATTGGGCATTTGTAATAAAATTTATTTAACTAGAAATCATAGTTAATCGATGTCTAAATGAATAAATCTATAAGGAAAATTTGATTGTTATATTAACTATGATAAAATGTTCTTTTGTAAAGTGTTATGTTTTGTAAAATAAATAGTTAGGATTTTTAAATGGAAAAAATGTATCTTAAATTATGACTTAACTTGATAATTGGAAATTGGGTATTAAATAAAATTGTTAAGTTAAGTAAACAAATGAAAATTTAGTCTTATTTATGAAGTGGGTATTTTAAAATAAAGTGTAAAGTCATTTGTTAAAAATAAGGTTAAGTAGAATAGGAAAATTCCGACTTATAAATGAATTATAGTTAATTTGGATATTCTAGTTATAAATTTTATTTATTTAATCATAAGAGAAATGATTATCAAAATGAATATTTTCTGAAGCATGAAATATGATTTTTATAAGTTAAGAAGGCTAAAAATTGAAATTTTAATGTGGCTGAAATGTTAGTGTAAATTCTGGAATTTCATTGGTAGCACTTGAGAAATGCTGTGGTTTTTAGGATAGCATTTGCTAAGTGCTATCAATTCTAAAACTTAACTAGGTTTTGAATAACTAAATACCTATTATAGCACTTTAGAAGTGCTGCTGTTTCTGAACTGAACTATTTTGAATAACTAGACACCTATTATAGCACTTTATAAGTGTTGTTGTTTCTGAAATTGAACTGTTTTGAAATAATAGCTAAATACCTACCGTAGCACTTTATGAATGCTGCTGCTTTTGAATTTGACAATGTTTTTGAAACATTACTATATCTACCGTAACATTTAATAAGTGCTGTTGTAGCTGAAATTAACAATGTTTTGGAAAAATTTTAATTGAATGAATGAACTTAGAAATGTCACAACTTTGAAATGAATATTATTTGGCATTGAATTTAAATGGTTTAAATAAGGGTCATTTTAAAGGTGTTACGATTTTCTAAGTATTATGATTTTCAAAGGAATAATATTTCCAAAGTGTTGTGGTTTTAAGTAGTATTATTTCCAAATGATAACATTTCTAAATTGTTATGATTTTAAAGTATTATGATTCCGAAGTATTTTGGTTGGAGTTGTTATAACTTTGGAAGCACTATGGTTTTGGAAATGAAATTATTTGAAATTGTATTTAATTAAGAATCGTCTTTAAATGTATAAATTTGAAACCTATTGAAATTGAAGATTTAAGAATATGACTTTATAATGTGGTTTGGGTTAAGATGATTTAAAGGAATATTTCAAGTTTAATAAATTGAAGGAAATATTCAGGGATTGTGAAATTTGGGTTTATTGAAATGAAATATATTGATACTATTTTGAAATGGATATGATAACTGATTTTAAAGTATAAATGATTTGAAACAACTATCAGTGGGTTATAATAATGGTTGGTTGTTAAAGAGATCGGGATCGGAAGTTGTCATACTCTCTGCCAACTCCGAAAACCACTTTAATAACCGTGTACGCAGTGGAGATTCCAAAATGAAGTAGCATGATGGCGACATCCTATTGAGGTATGAACGTGGACCTGACTCCCGTGAATCGGCATAAGGTGGCTAAAATAGGAGCGATCCGGGCCAATGAGGTAGCTCCTCTGATCGGACACACTCCTTCGATATTATATTCTGACTTTGAGATTGATTTGGTGACCACTTTTGATTTTTGATTTGGGGATGTGGATCAAGGTGGACGGTAGTGGCTGCTACACGTTACCACCAGTCCGGATAGTAATTGGTATATCTACCCTGGCATTGCTTAGTTGTGTCATGTCACCTACCTTAGCGAGCCTTGTACGAGTTTGGATTTCTCCCGTAGCCCGTGGAGTATCCTCTACTGGCTTCCCAATCAGGAGGGACTATGATACTGGATGGACCACTGGAACTATTACATGTTAAGGTGGAAAATGTAAAGCCTTAACGCTATTTAAAAGTAAGTTTATTTTACTATAGACATTATTATAATGCGAAATATTACTACATAGTAAATAGTTTAACGGATCCTTAGAGGATGGGCAGTCCTAAGAATCCTTTAAGTTAATTGTACCTTATATTACAATTCACTTGAGTTGGTTTACATTGTATAAGTATGTATGTCCCGACTCGAGTGTTTTGTGTTTTGCTTTATGCTCGGGTCAGACTGAGTGATACAATATTAGAGACTCACAGTTGGAGTTGGTGCTTTACTTAGAGATCCAGTTATCTATTTCACTTTTAGTTATCTAATTGATTCCAGTTGATTCTAGTGATCTATCCTGATTTGTACTTGATTATCGTATTGAGACTTCTGTTGTATCTTGTTTAACACTGATGTATTTATATAGTAGCTTCATGAACTACTATATCTTTTCTTCCGCTGCGTTATATTACTCTGTGTCTGTAATTCTGTGATTTATTTATTTGCTTTATATCCTAAGTTATGCCAAATTTAAATTACAATTTGGTATTTTGAACAATTTAAGTCTGACATGTGCGGATGCGAATGGTGGAGAATAACATGTCGTTACATTTGGTATCAGAACTTTGGCTCTAGGAAAAACGTAGCATATATGGTAAATTTATTTACAGAATCACTTTCATTTGAGTTTGAATCTCTTTCTATTTGAATTTTTGAACGTTTCCTACGGTTCCAAAATTCATTCTTGTTCCCCACTATTTATCTTCTTTTGATTTTGGGCCCATAACCCCACTTCAGATTATCTTTATAGTGAGTTGGCAGTCTCGCCAACCTCAAATCAACTAGTGAAGGGGTGAAATTCCTTTACAATAGGCATTGATTCACCGGAGCTTTATATATATCCTCGGTTAGATGCTAGTATTACTTGTTATCCTGAATTCTATCTCTTGAGATCGAATGTGGATTTACCTCAAAATTCCACATTAGATCTAATTTTTGAAGTCACGGTTGACCCGGTTAAGGTTGCCCGCGATTTATATAAGCTTATCCATTTCCTTATTCGGTTAGTTAATCATCTTATCTTTTGTTCCAACTTATCCTTTGATTTGAGTCAATCAAATTGGAATCTCTATCCTTGCTTTGAAAATCTATCCATGTATAGTGTATTTGAAAATCTATATTTAAAATGTTATATATATTGTGTTGTTTGAGTTGTTGATGTTGATTTGGGTTTTCGATCGATCCGTCTGATCAACGCTATCGATAGGATCTCCAAAACACTTGAACAGAGCAAACAGACACAATATAGTTTCCAAATTTAGTAAATTTTGTATAGTTATATTGTATATGTATATAAGTATAATTTTCTGAATTTTGATAGTTAATTGAATTGGATGTTAAGAAATAATATTTGACTATGTATGTATTTCATAACCATGTTTAATTATTTATATATGAAACCAAAGCCAATGAAATGAATATTAATTGACTTTGTATATACTTGTAACCATTAACTTTTGTTTCATGTATGAATAATTGAACTCTAAACATGGCTATAGATTAATTTGGAAATTTAAATGAATTTAAAACAAGAAACTAAGAATTTGATTTCCGATGGTTTCAAACTTTGTGTTTAAAGTTTAAAGGGTGTATTATTTAAAGTATTTCAAGTAGAAATTGTTTCAAAGGATTTTTAATTTGTAAATCATTGCTCTTTTCTTTATCGCTGGAAAATAATTTCGGTGATGACTGCAGCATCATCGACTTACATTTTCTAGTTTCGGAGTAAAGAGACCATTCCGTAGTTTTGCTACAGTCTTGCTTTGGAGAATTAAATTTATTTGGATTTCTGAAATATGACTTGATTTATAATATATGTAATGTATGATTTAAGATTTGATTTGATATATATATTATGTATATATATAATTATTTATCTCTAAAATAGTTTGAATTTAATCGGAAATCTAATTCTTAAAGTTTGTCTTAAAGGATAATGTCAATTGTAAAATGAAATCAAAGTTTTGAATAAATATTTAAGCTTGGATAATTGAATTGGGAATATTTTTATTTGTATAATATTCAATTGCATTCCAATATAACTTACCTTAATTGTTAAAAGTTACAATGTAATTGGATAATATACAATATAAAAGGATTTTATAAATAAAATTTGAGTGGTTATAATAAATGTTGTACGCTTAAATATTAGTTATAAAAAGACTAATAGAGGTAAATAGAATGAAAGGTTAATTGAATAATTTACAATATAAAATGATGTTAAGGGAACTTATAAATAAATTGGAGTAGTTATAATAAAATGTAAATACACTTAATGTATGTAATTAGATATATTAAGTAGAATAAAGTTAATAATGATTTTGAATAAAGTAGAATTAAATTTATTGAATAAATTATAAGTATAATAAATGATTTTTCCAAATTCATGATTTTTTAAATTGATAATTGGATGATAAGATAATGAAATTAGAAATAGTTAAGATTTATTTAACTTAAGTGAAATCAAATGGATGAAATCAATTATTAATTTAAGTTGAAATTTTCTTGGTTTTAAATTTATTATCTTCTTTGCTTTCCAATCTCTTTTCTTTCGGGGTTCTTATTCTCCTGCATCCTAAACGGGAAATTGAATTCTGAATTGTTCTTATTCCTGAAGTTCGACCTATAGTTCTTCCTCCCAGAAGAACTTATCTTTACCTTTCAGTTTGGAAAACTTTTAAAGACACTTTGGGTACTCATTTGGATCTGAGCACTGCTTACCATCCACAAACCGACGGTCAAACGAAAAGATTGAACCAGATTCTAAAGGATCTTCTTCGTGTTTGTATTTTGATTTTGGAGGATCTTGGGAAGATCATCGCCATCTTGTTGAATTTACCTATAATGACAGTTATCAGGTATAATTTCAATCTTCTTTCCATCTTGTCTTTACCCTATCTCGTTCTATCTTGTTCCCTTGTTTTCCCAATCTCGTTCCTTTTCGTGGACGAAAAGTTTATCACATTCTATCTTGTTCCCTTGTTTTCCCTGTCTCGTTCCTTTTCGCGGACGAAAAGTTTTGAGTGGGGGAGAGTGTAACAGCCCATAATTTTGTAAATATTTTTATTAAAACTTTTATTTGAGAACTTTGATTTTTTTGAACGATTTAAGATTGAATTTCTGAAATTTTCCAACGTAAGTTTGGAATTTGTTTGTAATTTATTTTCCAAATACAATAAAATAAACATTTTCTAAAAAATTTATATTTTGGTCAACTGAAAGTCAAAGTTTGACCACAGTTGAAAATTTTAAATTTGAATTCTTAAATTCTAATTTTTTATTTGAAAATGTATTTTACTTTATATTAATTCTACTTTTCGTTTCGTAAAATTCCGTTTTATACTTTTTAAATTTGATAACTTTCGGCGTTTTGCACGTGATTATTTTCAGTAAAATTTGTCTATTTTATATTTTATTTTTCTACATCAATTTTATTTTTTCTATTTGCTATTTTATTTTATTTTTTCATTCTCTTTGCTATTGGATTTTATTTGGATTTTTGGATTAGAAAATTCAAATAGACTTATGTTACCTTTCTTGGATAGGAAGTTGCCTTTTCATTTGCCTAGCTCTTCACATCTCTAGCCGTTCATTCTTTTACATCTCTAGCCGTTCTCTTTGCAAACCCTAGCCGCCTCTTTTTTGTCATTCACGTACACAAAATAGTTTCTCATCTCCTCACTTATCATTTGCGTCTGAAAAAAAATACAGCAAGTTAATTCCATGGCTTCTCCTCCCTCTTTTTCTTTTTCTATTTTCTTTTTCCTTTTTCTTTGTTTTGCCTCATGATTTGCTCGGCCTCTACCTTGCACCATCCCCTAACCGACCTCATCACCATCTCCACCATCACCATGCCACCATCACCACCTCTTCCATCACCCCAAAGCATGGCCGTGACCACAAGATGAGAATCCACCACCAAAGGCCTTGAAACCCTAGCCGAACTCCTAAATTCCATCACCACTTTTCCTGTTAGCCTCGGCCACAAATTGAAGCACCATCTCCTTTGCTTTGCCTAATCCATAGCTGTGTATTTAGGTTGCCTTGACCAAGATCTAAACCATGGACGAGCCATGTAGTTAAGTCTGAACCCATAGGCTTGCTTGACCTTCCATTTTCATGGCCATTTTCCTTCTATGAGTTTCAGCTTGCCACTCCTCTTCATTACTAACCTTAGCCGTGCATTATTGCTCCTTTAGCCGAGCCTACATGTCATAGAAACCATCAAGGCCGAGCACAACATAACGGTCTAGCCCACTGAAGCGATGGTCGAGCGCACTTGCTTGGTGATTGATCATCTTGCTTTGTTTTATCAAAAGGTTATGTCCTCTTTGATTCATATTTTCATTTGTTTGATTCATCTTTGTTTGTGTTAAAATATTATTCTTATATATGTTGTATTTGTTTGCATACAAGATTTGGGTCTGGCTCTTCATTCACTCAAAAGTATAGTCGTGCTTTGCGGAGTTTAGATTTGTGTTGAATTTGATTCTAGCTTTTAAAAGGTGAGTTATTCACTCTAGACATTACGTACTTATATTATGGTGAAATGATGACAAGTGAATCTATATAAATTGGTATGTTACTCATATATGCCTGTGATGTGATTATATGATGTTAAATCATGTATATATATTTGTTCATCATTTGATATGTTATTTTATACTGTTTATTCTATTTACTGTATCACACTACATGTTCCCTATCACTATGGGTTAAAATGATACATACCCGAACGGACAGTAGAATAAGGAAAAATCTTTATGAGCTGAAATGATAGGCTCGAGTGATTTTTATTGTATTTGATTTACTTAGGATTGCGGGTTTGAAATGATAGCATCCAAATTTTTCTTTTTAAACTACGGATTGAAACGATACATATCTGTATCACTTGAACTAGATTAGAAAATATTATACAGGCCCATGGTTATATTTTTAATAATATTTTTCAAAAAATTTATTAAGTATTTTTAAATAATATTTCCCTAAAAGATTGTTAAGTATTTTGAGTTTTATAATTATATGAAATTTTTAACTTAAAATTTGATTTATTTCCTTAATTATAAAGTTGAATTGGTTTTCCTATAAGTTAAACTTTTATAAAGTTAATAATTAGGTTTTAGTTGAATTAAAGATCTTTATTGATGATAAATAACTTAATCTTTGAATTTGACTTAATATGGAAGTTTTAAATCTAACCTAGTAATTGTCAGGAATTTTACTTTATGAAATGTACATGTTTTGTATAATAAATACTGTATATCGAACTGATAAAATGAAATACTGTCTTAATTGGGCATTTGTAATAAAATTTATTTAACTAGAAATTATAGTTAATCGATGTCTAAATGAATAGATCTATAAGGAAAATTTGATTGTTATATTAACTATGATAAAATATTCTTTTGTAAAGTGTTATGTTTTGTAAAATTAATAGTTAGGATTTTTAAATGGAAAAAATGTATCTTAAATTATGACTTAACTTGATAATTGGAAATTGGGTATTAAATGAAATTGTTAAGTTAAGTAAAAAAATGAAATTTTAGTCTTATTTATGAAGTGGGTATTTTAAAATAAAGTGTAAAGTCATTTGTTAAAAATAAGGTTAAGTAGAATAGGAAAATTTCGACTTATAAATTAATTATAGTTAATTTGGATATTCTAGTTATAAATTTTATTTATTTAATCATAAGAGAAATGATTATCAAAATGAATATTTTCTGAAGCATGAAATATGATTTTTATAAGTTAAGAAGGATAAAAATTGAAATTTTAATGTGGCTGAAATGTTAGTGTAAATTCTGGAATTTCATTGCTAGCACTTGAGAAATGCTGTGGTTTTTAGGATAGCATTTGCTAAGTGCTATCAATTCTAAAACTTAACTAGGTTTTGAATAACTAAATACCTATTATAGAACTTTAGAAGTGCTGCTGTTTCTGAACTGAACTATTTTGAATAACTAGACACCTATTTTGAACTATTTGTCTATTTTATATTTTATTTTTCTACATCAATTTTATTTTTTCTATTTGCTATTTTATTTTATTTTTTCATTCTCTTTGCTATTGGATTTTATTTGGATTTTTGGATTAGAAAATTCAAATAGACTTATGTTACTTTTCTTGGATAGGAAGTTGCCTTTTCATTTGCCTAGCTCTTCACATCTCTAGCCGTTCATTCTTTTACATCTCTAGCCGTTCTCTTTGCAAACCCTAGCCGCCTCTTTTTTGTCATTCACGTACACAAAATAGTTTCTCATCTCCTCACTTATCATTTGCGTCTGAAAAAAAAATACAGCAAGTTAATTCCATGGCTTCTCCTCCCTCTTCTTCTTTTTCTATTTTCTTTGTTTTGCCTCATGATTTACTTGACCTCTACCTTGCACCATCCCCTAGCCGACCTCATTACCATCTCCACCATTACCATGCCGACCATCACCACCTCCTCCATTACCCCAAAGCATGGTCGTGACCACAAGATGAGAATCCATCACCAAAGGCCTTGAAACCCTAGCCGAACTCCTAGATTCCATCACCACTTTTCCTGTTAGCCTCGGCCACAAATTGAAGCACCGTCTCCTTTGCTTTGCCTAATCCATAGCTGTGTATTTAGGTTGCCTTGAACAAGATCTAGACCATGGCCGAGCCATGTAGTCAAGGCCGAACCCTTAGGCTTGCTTGACCTTCCATTTTCATGACCATTTTCCTTCCATGAGTTTCAACTTGCCACTCCTCTTCATTACTAACCTTAGCCGTGCATTATTGCTCCTTTAGCTGAGCCTACATGATATAGAAACCATCTAGGCCGAACACAGCATGATGGTCTAGCCCATTGAAGCCATGGCCAAGCCCACTTGCTTAGTGATTGATCATCTTGCTTTGTTTTATCAAAAGGTTATGTTCTCTTTGATTCATATTTTCATTTGTTTAATCCATCTTTGTTTGTTTTGAAATCTTATTCTTATATATGTTGTATTTGTTTGCA
This sequence comes from Allium cepa, assembly GCA_030765085.1. Lineage (NCBI taxonomy): Eukaryota > Viridiplantae > Streptophyta > Magnoliopsida > Asparagales > Amaryllidaceae > Allium > Allium cepa. Next base: position 166,734,374 of record CM060932.1, read on the forward strand.
TACAAGATTTGGATCTGACTCTTCATTCACTCAAAAGTATAGTTGTGCTTTGTCGTGCCTTTTCATGCTTTGCGGAGTTTAGATTTGCGTTGAATTTGATTCTAGCTTTTAAAAGGTGAGTTATTCACTCTAGACATTTGTAACGACCCTGAAATTCAGACCCAGTTTCAAATTTTAAAATCGCTTATTTAATGTAGAAATTCGAATTTTCGCAAACAATTTCCGTTGCTATCCAAACTTCACATTTGGAATGCGTCTAGATAGACATAGGTGTGTGCCAAATTTCATTGAAAAATATTGAAGCAAATTTCGCTCGTCGCATTTACATATTAGTTAAATTCTATGCGTAAATTTACTATAGTCTGAACTCAAATATTTTTTCACATTTTTGAATAAGAAAAATATTCTGAATATGACGGCGCATTCCGTTTCGCCAAATTTCGTTTTATTTGTTGGTTAAATTGTCACTCGAGCAACCGGCTAAATCAATGTCAAACCATAAATATTTTATACCGTTGTGTCCGCCTCGTCGCGCTGACCAAAACGGTATATTTGTTTGTGTAAATCGGAGTTCGGCGCTGCGAACTATAAATTTTATGGATTACAAACCGGTCCATTACGCAGCACAAAACGTTACCCATTCTTTCCAACGTTCAGAATTCCAGGAGCCTTTGACTATTCAGCTGCCTTGGAAAACCAATAGCCAGTTCGGTTACCAAGAAAATAAATTTGAGGCTTTTGATCTCCTACACTATTCAGTATATACTGATTTTAGTTCAATTCCATTCGTTCACCTCAAACAAAGACTCTCTGGTACGTATTCTCTTCTGCTTTCCCTTCATCATTTTATTTTGTTGTTCCTTCCAGAGAAAATAATCAAACCCACCTTCTCCCCATTTTATTTTTGTTGTTGCTCCCTCCTAAAGTATCAAACACATCTCCTCCATGCATGCGCATCGCCTCACCCCACTTGGCCACGTTACCCAGCCACCGCGCCCACTGCCTCCGCCACCGTTCCTCTTCGCCCAGACTCCGCCAGCTTCGTCCAGACCCGCCAACCTTCGTCCAGACCCCGCCAGCTTCGTCCAGACCCGCCAGCCTTCGTCCAGATCCGCCAGCTTCGTCCAGACTCCACCAGCCTTCGTCCAGACCCCACCAGCCTTTGCCCAGATCCGCCAGCTTCGCCCAGACCCCGCCAGCTTCGCCCAGACCCCGCCAGCTTCCTCCAGACCCACCAGCCTTCGTCCAGACCCCGCCGGCTTCGCCTAGACCCGCCAGCCTTCGCCCAGATCCGCCAGCTTCGCCCAGACTCCACCAGCCTTCGTCCAGACCCCACCAGCCTTTGCCCAGATTCGCCAGCTTCGTCCAGACCCCGCCAGCTTCGCCCAGACCCCACCAGCTTCGTCCAGACCCCACCAGCCTTCGCCCAGATCCGCCAGCTTCGCCGAGACCCCGCCAGCTTCGTCCAGACCCGCCAGCCTTCGGCCAGACCCCGCCAGCTTCGTCCAGACCCGCCAGCCTTCGCCCAGACCCCGCCAGCTTCGTCCAGACCCGCCAGCCTTCGTCCAGACCCGCCAGCCTACGCCCAGACCCCGCCAGCTTCGTCCAGACCCGCCAGCCTTCGCCCAGACCCGCCAGCCTTCGCCCGCCGCAGCCACCCTGTCGAACCCGGACCCACCCACCGACTTGGCTGCTAACACCCGAGCCACTGCCTTCACTTCCCTCTTCACTTTGCCTAAGACCTATAGCCAATACATCAATATCACTTTGAACATGCTTTGTATATTCTCTGTTGGAAATTTATATGTCAAATGTTGTTGCATGCATATAGGCTCTACCTATTAGTATATAGGATTTTCATATAGGTTATGTATATGTCACTTGAAGACCCTCCTTCCTATAGCTAGCCTTTATCAATAGGAATTTGTTCCCAATATGAACAGTGGGTTGCATATGCCGTTATATGGAGCATGTGCTCTGACTTTGTTTTGCTTCTCATTTATCGGCTGCATAACCAAATGAGATTAGAGTGTTTTATATATTAATATAGCGGTATATACTTTGAAAATTCTAATTTGCTCACATACAGTGTTTTACTGTGTTTGTATCAGCTACTGCTTCGGAGACTTAGACTTTCATCCGACTTGTCGAATCTATCTTGCTTCGTTGTTCGGTATGGTTTATATATATATTCAATTGATATATATTGCAATAAACAAATAGTTGATTTATTTAATTGTTTGAATTGTAGTTTGTGTCGTTTTGCATCGTGCTTGTTCGTGTCTCTTATCTATTCGTCTTCGTGCTTCGTCGTCTTCTCTAACCACGCAAGGTGAATATTTCATTCATGACTCGATCTATTATGCTATGATAATCAAGTGATAATTGTTGTTTATATTAATTTAGATGTTAATTGTTGATTGTTCGAATTGTTAAAAAAAAAAATTGTAAATCGCTATGCAAGTTAAATTTGAATATTGCTAGTTTACGACAAATAGTTGTGACACTAAAAGTATTATATGAGGTTGAATTTGGTTGTTAATATAAGTGAAATTTAATATGAAATTGAAATTGATATAGGATAGTCAACAATTAAAATGGATTATATATGTTGAACTTGATCCCTTTAAATGTTAAATAAATCGTCGCGTAGAATAGTGTTTACTACACTTTGAAACATTGAACGTATGATTGATGTAGTAATTTGATAATATACACCAAGTGAAAACCCTAACGTAATAATCTTTAATCCGCATGAAACGATGGTGTGGGTTCTAGGAATAATTATATTAAATTGCATAAATAACAAATGTAAATTAATATGATTATTTCGGGATTATTTAAATACATTGTTAAATTGTTATGTATGGTTGTTATTGCTTGTTTATTTACTTTGACACCATCCCAGGTATCACACTGCAAGTTCCCTTTGCTATGCTTTGTTTTATATTGAATAATATTGGGTTGAAATGATAAATACCTAATTAAACAACTTGGCCTAGGATAGAAAATAAAAATAAGAAACCCGATTGGTCAACAAAACCATTTTCGAAATTGAAATATAATTTAAATTAAAGAACGAACTTAACAATTTGGTTGGAAATTTGGTAACAGTTTTAATGGATGTAACTGAAATAAATTTCACGGATTTAATCAAGATAAATTTTATGGATTAGATTGAAGTAAAATTAATGGATTAAATTGAAACGGATTAATAAACCTATGTAATTAAATAAAAAAATGAATTGGCAAATTTATTGAAATGAGATTTAGAAACAAGTAAGTTTAGAATTTGATAACTTAAAAATTTATTAAATGGGTTAGGTTTAGATTAAAACTCGGTTTTAATTAAATAGATTTGGAACATGTTGTAAATTTTACTTGGAAATTTAGAAAATTTGACTTAGGAGGAATACAAAAACTGACCAAAGTTTATGGATATAACTTAGCGATTATTTAAACTTAAAATGATTTTAAATTTAACGAATTAATCAAATCAGGACATTGTAAATGGAAATGGACTTTTATTTAGAAATTTAATTGAATTGGTAAATAAATTAAATGAAGTTGGATAAAAAGGAATTTAGTTAATGAAATTGATTTAATCGAATTCATGATAACAGTGGATGTAAACATGAAGTGAAGTGTATAGAATTTGATTTAATAATTTAAACTAAGTTTAGCATAAAATTGAATTCATTGATTATGAACTAAATTTAATAAGCGACTTTTAGACCTTATTAAATCGAACTTGAATACTTAATTTTAAATTGTAACTCAAGTGTTTGAACTAAAAATTGCATTCGAAAATATGTTGTAAAATATCTAAAATAAATTGAATCGTGAAATGTCAAATTTTGGAAGTCAAATTTGCACCTTGACTTTTGGACTTTGATTTGTTTAAACGTTAATTTAACCGACCATCGGGTAATAAATACGTAGTTATTAAAGAGACCGGGATCGGGAATGGACATACTCTCTGTCGATACCGAAAACCACTTTAATAACTATTATGCGCGAAGTGATGATCCAGAATGAAGTGGATGGTTTGGTGAACGCGTTGACTAAAGAAAGAGAACGATATTGGATGACCCCTGACATAACTAAAACAGGAGCCGCGCCGGGCCATTGAGGATTGCCACCTCTAGCGGACACGCTTCTTCGATACCATATCTATTACTTTTGTGATTCGATTTGGGTGCACCCTTTGATTTGGGAGTGTTGTTTCGCGGTGTTGAGATAGTAGCTACTATGCTCAACATCAGTCCGGATCACGCAACTACTAGTATCCTAGTTGGTATTGCCTCATGTACCTTGTCATACTGATTATCCTATTCGCGACCACTACTTTTTGATTTGTACCTTGAGTATATGGATTGCCCTCTGGTGACTTCCGGTTTTGGGGAAACCACGGTCTTGTATATGCTTTTGGGAATATAAAACGTGTTAAGGGCAATTATGGTAACGCTTAACGCTATTTTAATATTCTATTTTACTGATTAGACATTACCTACATACCGTATTATATATATAGATAGTTTATCGGATCCTTAGAGATGTTATTTTATTCATCTTTGAGTTATGGACTTTATTTCCTGCAATTGATTATCCTGCATAAGATTTTGAGTCCTGACTCGGGTGTTTCTTTTGTATATGCTCGGGTCAGTTTGAAGCTATCCAGTTTGCTGATCAAGGTTGGTTGAAGATGTTGAAGACTTAGCATTTATCTTTATCAGTCTATTTCTATTCCAGTATTGTTGTTCTTGTCTGTTGGACATTTATGTATTTCCTTTCAGTCACTTTATGTTTAGACATTGTTGTATTTCATATAGTAGCTTCATGAACTGCTATTATGACGATGTATTTTCCGCTGCATTATTCTGTGACTGTTCTGTGTCTGTGATGTTGTATTGATTCTCATTTACATTTATGTATATATAATCCCATAATGATTCGTGTTTTGTATTATTTAAGTTGACATGTATGGATTATTGTCAATTTAAATGGTCCAAATATACGGGTTGTTACAGTTGGTATCAGAGCTTTGGTTTCCACTAAAAACCTTAGTTTGGGGTTATATAAACTCATTAGACATAGGGTAGCAATACCCTGGAATGAGGAGAATCAATTCAATATACATATCCTTTCAAATTCAAACTTCTTAATTCATTCATTGATTAGACTTTCCTTAAAGTTCTGTGATTTTCTATCCTTGGTTCTAGAAAAAAAGAATTTTTTTTTGTATTTCAGGATGAGTGCCAGAAGAAACAACAGGGGAGGAAGGGGAAATGGTCATGCCCAGGCTGCACCTGCCGCCCCAGCTCCAGTCAAATTCACCACTCTTAGTAAGGAGTATACACAGCTAGGTGGTGTTAAGTTCTCTGGATCCGAGAATATTATTGAAGCTCAACAATGGCTCAAAAGCTTAGAGATGATATTTTCTGGATTGGAGATCACTGATGCTCAGAAGCGTCAGCTTGCTGCTTGGCAACTTCGGGATGCCGCACGAGACTGGTGGTAATCTGTTACTTCTCGTATCGAGGAGAACACCATCACTTGGGCCCAATTTAGGTATAAATTTATTTGGATTTCATAGTCTAAATTCTTCTTTCAATCCTTGTAATGTTATTTATCTAGTCTATCTTTTGATTAGGGATACTTTCTCGGAACAATGGATGCCCGCTGCTGGGAAAACCCAACTTTATAGAGCTTTTATGGACCTTAAGCAAGGCAGTATGACTTTTTCTGAGTATGAGAGGAAATTCAACGAGCTCTCCAAGTTTGGCCCGGGATTGATCGATACCCCACTTCTGAAGAACGACAAATTCATTTTGGGAGCTAGATCGGAGTATTATGACTTGCTTACTGGCCACATTCACTGCACTTTCACAGAGCTTGTTGACTATGCTCTTCGATATGAGGCGAAGCCTAAGGGACCCACTGCCAAGGCCACTCCTACTCAGTCCTCTTCCAGCCAGCTCGGAAAGAGGAAGATGAACTTTGATCAACAAAAGAAAGCTTGGCAAAAGACTACAGGATTGGGATATGCCCAGAAAAGCCCAATCGACCTTGCTAATATCACTTGCTTCAAATGCGATAAGAAGGGTCATTATGCAAATAGCTGTCCATCCATCGGAGCTACTATTCCACCACCTCCTCAGATGAGGAATGATTTATGCCATGTCTGCCTCCTGCCAGTTCACTTCAAAAGAGATTGCCCATTGAGGAAGAAAGGCACACCATCAGGAGTATATGCGGTCACCACTCCTGCACCACCTCCACCACCTGCTCAGGATGACCAAGGTACCTTACGAAGTACTTTTTCATTTCATAATTTACCTGTTCGGGTATTATTCGATACTGGTGCTTCTCATAGCTTCATATCTATTGATCTTTGTAATAAGCTCAAATTAGAACCTACTCTTGCTACTACTTCCTTATGTGTCCCCAACCCTATTGGAGGACTTGCCAACCTCAGTAGAATTTGTAAAGGGGTTGTGCTCTTGTATGGAAGATATCGATTCACTTGGGATTTCTATGTGCTTGGCTTCGTAGCATTTGACATTTTGTTGGGTGCTGATTGGTTAAGAAATTTCAATGCTGTTATTTCTTGCAAAGCTCGATCTGTTTCTCTAGTCGATGACAAGGGTCTACCACTTGTCATCGAATGCAAATCACCTCAGAAATATGCGGGAAGCTTCATATTCTCTCTTGATGCTCACCCGGATGACCTTAGTACTACTCCTATTGTTCAGAAATTTCCCGATGTATTTGGAGAGGTCGACTCTCTACCGCCAAAGCGAGAGATCGATTTCTGCATTGACCTTATTCTCGGAGCTACTCCCGTAGTTCTCCCTCACAGAAGGATGGCTCCTAAAGAAAAAGCTGAACTTAAAAGCCAAATTGATGATCTATTTGCTAAGGGTTTGATCAGGAGAAGTTGTTCTGAATGGAGCGCCGCAGTCGTCTTTGTCACCAAATCAGATGGATCTCTTCGCATGTGTGTTGATTACCGAGAATTAAACAAGCGCACTCTCAAGAACCGCTATCTGATGCCTCGCATCAATGATTTATTCGATCAGCTCCATGGAGCTAAAGTTTTCTCACAACTTGATCTAGCCACTGGGTTCCACCAACTAAGAGTAGCAGAAGATAGTATTCATAAAACAGCTTTCCGTACCGAGAATGGATTCTATGAATGGTTGGTTATGCCATTTGGTTTGACCAACGCACCTGCTTATTTCGTCGACTTAATGAATAGAGTCTTCCGTGATGTCCTTAACAAGTTTGTTCTTGTCTTCATTGATGATATTCTCGTCTTCTCCAAAGAGGAGAAAGAGCATGAGACACATCTTGCTTATGTTCTGGGAACTCTCCGAAATCATTAGCTTAAAGCCAAGTTTTCGAAATGCCACTTCTGGCGAGACGAAGTACGATTCCTTGGCCATATTGTTTCTGAAAACGGGATTTCGGTCGATCCAGCTAAGATCGCCGTAATCAATGTAAGTCCTATCCTATTCGTTAATTCTATTCAACCCATCTTATTCATTTCTAATTTGAAAACTTATCTACAGGATTGGGAGACTCCCAAAACTCCTACTGATATCCGTAGCTTCTTGGGCCTAGCCGGTTATTATCGCAGATTCATTGAGCGCTTTGCCCGGATTTCTGCCCCACTCACTGCTTTAACTCGAAAGGATGTCAAGTTTATTTGGAGTGAGAAGTGTGAATCAGCTTTTAATGAGTTGAAGCGTAAGTTAACTTCAGCCCCAGTTCTTGCGGTAATTGACGGGAGTGAAGGATTAACTGTCTATACCGATGCTTGTCGAGAAGGTTTAGGCGCTGTCCTTATGCAAAATGGAAAGGTTATTGCTTATGCGGGCCGTTAGTTGAAAACTCATGAAGTAAACTATGAGACCCATGATTTAGAGCTTCTAGCAGTTGTATTCGCTTTGAAACTATGGAGGCACCATCTTTTGGGGACAAAATTTGAATTATTCACAGATCATAAGTCCTTGCGGTATATTTTCTCTCAGAAGGACTTGAATCAGAGACAAGTCTGATGGCTCGAATTCTTAGGTGCATATGATCTCGACATCAATTATACTCCTGGAAAAGCAAATGTTGTAGCTGATGCTTTGAGCCGTAGCAAAGCATTGTCTTGTTGTAATCTTGTAGAAGGCATGCTATTTCAGCTTGTTATCTCCCCATCTCTTTTGGATCGCATCAAAGCTAAGCAATATGAGGACACCTTGCTCTATCGCATGAAGGAGTTAGTTCTTGGTAGAGTTGGAAATGCTGACAGTAAAGTGGGAGCACAGATAGATAGTAATGGAGTTCTGAAGATTGACAACCGTATTTGTGTTCCAAATGTTGATGGACTGAGACAAGAAGTGCTTAGAGAGAACCATCAATCATCACTTTCATTTCATCCTGGTGTCACCAAGATGTATCGAAATATGAAGCGTTTATATTGGTGGAGTGGGATGAAGAGAGATATTTCCATATATGTCAGTAGATGCACCACTTGCCAGCAAGTCAAGGACGATCACCTGAAGACGGCAGGATTACTTCAACCCCTAGAGATTCCGTGTTGGAAATGGGATCAGATTTCTATGGACTTCGTTGAAGGATTACCGAGGACCAGAAAAGGGAACGAGAGTATATGGGTGATTGTTGATAGGTTGACAAAATCTGCTCACTTTATTCCTGTTAAGACCACTCGTACTGCTTCGAGTTTGGCCGAGATTTATATGAGAGAGATTGTGAGACTTCATGGAGTTCCATCTAATATTGTTGCGATAGAGATCCTTTATTCACTAGTAAATTCTGGAAGGCATTTCAGGACGTCTTGGGCACTAAACTGAATCTGAGTACAACTTATCATCCTCAAACAGATGGCCAAACTGAGAGGGTAAACCAGGTTTTGGAAGATCTGCTTCGAGCTTGCATTATTGACTTCGGTGGATCTTGGGAAGACCATCTCCATTTGGTTGAATTCACTTATAATAACAGTTATCAGGTAATCAGAAATTTTCAATTTGAATAAGTAAAATTGAATTGAAATTTAACTATCTTTATAATCAGGCGAGTATTGATATGGCACCGTTCGAAGCTTTGTATGGACGGCCATGCAAATCGCCAGCTTGTTGGATTGAGCCTGGTGACCGATTAGTTCTTGGCCCAGATATGATTATGGAAGCATCCGAGAAGGTCAATGAGATCAGAAGGAAGATAAAGACCGCACAGGATAGGCAGAAGAGCTATGCCGATAGGCGTAGAAGAGAGTTAAAATTTCAGGTTGGAGATGAGATATTTCTTAAGGTATCACCTTTGAAGAATGTTATTCGATTTGGTCGTAGAGGGAAGCTCGCTCCTAGATTTATTGGACCATTCACTATCACTGAGAGGATTGGTACACTAGCCTATAGAGTTGCGCTGCCGGAGAAATTTGAGGGCGTGCACAACGTATTCCATGTTTCACATCTCCGGAAGGTTGTACACGATCCATCCATGACCATTCCTATTGCTCAGTTAGATGAGGTTGATATTGAGCCGAATTTGACTATAGAGAGGAGACCGCTTCGTATTGTTGATAGGGATACGAAGCAGCTTAGAAGGAAGACTGTTAGCCTAGTCAAAGTCCAATGGAGTCCCGATGATCGTGATTGTACTTGGGAAACCGAGGAGAGTATCCGAGATTCTAATCCAGAATTGTTTGTTGAAGGTAAATTCCATTCTATATTCTTTACTTTATTCGATAATCTATTCTATATCTATTGTACCTCTTTTATTGTTCTTCCACTCTTTCCTTTGTTCCTTTTCGGGGACGAAAAGTTTTGAGTAGGAGAGAATGTAACGACCCTGAAATTCAGACCCAGTTTCAAATTTTAAAATCGCTTATTTAATGTAGAAATTCGAATTTTCGCAAACAATTTCCGTTGCTATCCAAACTTCACATTTGGAATGCGTCTAGATAGACATAGGCGTGTGCCAAATTTCGTTGAAAAATATTGAAGTAAATTTCGCTCGTCGCATTTACATATTAGTTAAATTCTATGCGTAAATTTTCTATAGTCCGAACTCAAATATTTTTTCACATTTTTGAATAAGAAAAATATTCTGAATATGACGGCGCATTCCGTTTCGCCAAATTTCGTTTTATTTGTTAGTTAAATTGTCACTCGAGCAACTGGCTAAATAAGATTTATCACTTTGCAAACAATGTCAAACCATAAATATTTTATCCGTTGTGTCCGCCTCGTCGCGCTGACCGAAACGGTATATTTGTTTGTGTAAATCGGAGTTCGGCGCTGCGAACTATAAATTTTACGGATTACAAACCGGTCCGTTACGCAGCACAAAACGTTACCCATTCTTTCCAACGTTCAGAATTCCAGGAGCCTTTGACTATTCAGCTGCCTTGGAAAACAAATAGCCAGTTCGGTTACCAAGAAAATAAATTTGAGGCTTTTGATCTCCTACACTATTCAGTATATACTGATTTTAGTTCAATTCCATTCGTTCACCTCAAACAAAGACTCTCTGGTACGTATCCTCTTCTGCTTTCCCTTCATCATTTTATTTTGTTGTTCCTTCCAGAGAAAAAAATCAAACCCACCTTCTCCCCATTTTATTTTTGTTGTTGCTCCCTCCTAAAGTATCAAACGCATCTCCTCCATGCATGCGCATCGCCTCACCCCACTTGGCCACGTCACCCAACCACCGCGCCCACTGCCTCCGCCACCGTTCCTCTTCGCCCAGACCCCGCCAGCTTCGTCCAGACCCGCCACCCTTCGTCCAGACCCCGCCAGCTTCGCCCAGACCCGCCAGCCTTCGTCCAGATCCGCCAGCTTCACCCAGACTCCACCAGCCTTCGTCCAGACCCCACCAGCCTTCGCCCAGATCCGCCAGCTTCGACCAGACCCTGCCAGCTTCGCCCAGACCCCGCCAGCCTTCGCCCAGACCCGCCAGCCTTCGCCCAGACCCGCCAGCTTCGCCCAGACCCCGCCAGCCTTCGTCCAGACCCCGCCAGCTTCATCCAGACCCGCCAGCCTTCGCCTAGACCCGCCAGCCTTCATCCAGACCCGCCAGCCTTCGTCCAGACCCCGCCAGCTTCATCCAGACCCGCCAGCCTTCGCCTAGACCCGCCAGCCTTCATCCAGACCCGCCAGCCTTCGCCCGCCGCAGCCACCCTGTCGAACCCGGACCCACCCACCGACTTGGCTGCTAACACCCGAGCCACTGCCTTCTCTTCCCTCTTCACTTTTCCTAAGACCTATAGCCAATACATCAATATCACTTTGAACATGCTTTGTATATTCTCTGTTGGAAATTTATATGTCAAATGTTGTTGCATGCATATAGGCTCTACCTATTAGTATATAGGATTTTCATATAGGTTATGTATATGTCACTTGAAGACCCTCCTTCCTATAGCTAGCCTTTATCAATAGGAATTTGTTCCCAATATTAACAGTGGGTTGCATATGCCGTTATATGGAGCATGTGCTCTGACTTTGTTTTGCTTCTCATTTATCGGCTGCATAACCAAATGAGATTAGAGTGTTTTATATATTAGTATACCGGTATATACTTTGAAAATTCTAATTTGCTCACATACAGTGTTTTACTGTGTTTGTATCAGCTACTGCTTCGGAGACTTAGACTTTCATCCGACTTGTCGAATCTATCTTGCTTCGTTGTTCGGTATGGTTTATATATATATATTCAATTGATATATATTGCAATAAACAAATAGTTGATTTATTTAATTGTTTGAATTGTAGTTTGTGTCGTTTTGCATCGTGCTTGTTCGTGTCTCTTATCTATTCGTCTTCGTGCTTCGTCGTCTTCTCTAACCACGCAAGGTGAATATTTCATTCATGACTCGATCTATTATGCTATGATAATCAAGTGATAATTGTTGTTTATATTAATTTAGATGTTAATTGTTGATTGTTCGAATTGTTAAAAAAAAAATTGTAAATCGCTATGCAAGTTAAATTTGAATATTGCTAGTTTACGACAAATAGTTGTGACACTAAAAGTATTATATGAGGTTGAATTTGGTTGTTAATATAAGTGAAATTTAATATGAAATTGAAATTGATATAGGATAGTCAACAATTTAAAATGGATTATATATGTTGAACATGATCCCTTTAAATGTTAAATAAATCGTCACGTAGAATAGCGTTAACTACACTTTGAACCATTGAACGTATGATTGATGTAGTAATTTGATAATAGACACCAAGTGAAAACCCTAACGTAATAATCTTTAATCCGCATGAAACGATGGTGTGGGTTCTAGGAATAATTATATTAAATTGCATAAATAACAAATGTAAATTAATATGATTATTTCGGGATTATTTAAATACATTGTTAAATTTTATGTATGGTTGTTATTGCTTGTTTATTTACTTTGACACCATCCCAGTTATCACACTGCAAGTTCCCTTTGCTATGCTTTATTTTATATTGAATAATATTGGGTTGAAATGATAAATACCTAATTAAACAACTTGGCCTAGGATAGAAAATAAAAATAAGAAACCCGATTGGTCAACAAAACCATTTTCGAAATTGAAATATAATTTAAATTAAAGAATGAACTTAACAATTTGGTTGGAAATTTGGTAACAGTTTTAATGGATGTAACTGAAATAAATTTCACGGATTTAATCAAGATAAATTTTATGGATTAGATTGAAGTAAAATTAATGGATTAAATTGAAACGGATTAATAAACCTATGTAATTAAATAAAAAAATGAATTGGCAAATTTATTGAAATGAGATTTAGAAACAAGTAAGTTTAGAATTTGATAACTTAAAAATTTATTAAATGGGTTAGGTTTAGATTAAAACTCAGTTTTAATTAAATAGATTTGGAACATGTTGTAAATTTTACTTGGAAATTTAGAAAATTTGACTTAGGAGGAATACAAAAACTGACCAAAGTTTATGGATATAACTTAGCGATTATTTAAACTTAAAATGATTTTAAATTTAACGAATTAATCAAATCAGGACATTGTAAATGGAAATGGACTTTTGTTTAGAAATTTAATTGAATTGGTAAATAAATTAAATAAAGTTGGATAAAAAGGAATTTAGTTAATGAAATTGATTTAATCGAATTCATGATAACAGTGGATGCAAACATGAAGTGAAGTGAATAGAATTTGATTTAATAATTTAAACTAAGTTCAGCATAAAATTGAATTCATTGATTATGAACTAAATTTAATAAGCGACTTTTAGACCTTATTAAATCGAACTTGAATACTTAATTTTAAATTGTAACTCAAGTGTTTGAACTAAAAATTGCATTCGAAAATATGTTGTAAAATATCTAAAATAAATTGAATCGTGAAATGTCAAATTTTGGAAGTCAAATTTGCACCTTGACTTTTGGACTTTGATTTGTTTAAACGTTAATTTAACCGACCATCGGGTAATAAATACGTAGTTATTAAAGAGACCGGGATCGGGAATGGACATACTCTCTGTCGATACCGAAAACCACTTTAATAACTATTATGCGCGAAGTGTTGATCCAGAATGAAGTGGATGGTTTGGTGAACGCGTTGACTGAAGAAAGAGAATGATATTGGATGACCCCTGACATGACTAAAACAGGAGCCGCGCCGGGCCATTGAGGATCGCCACCTCTAGCGGACACGCTTCTTCGATACCATATCTATTACTTTTGTGATTCGATTTGGGTGCACCCTTTGATTTGGGAGTGTTGTTTCGCGGTGTTGAGATAGTAGCTACTATGCTCAACATCAGTCCGGATCACGCAACTACTAGTATCCTAGTTGGTATTGCCTCATGTACCTTGTCATACTGATTATCCTATTCGCGACCACTACGTTTTGATTTGTATCTTGAGTATATGGATTGCCCTCTGGTGACTTCCGGTTTTGGGGAAACTACGGTCTTGTATATGCTTTTGGGAATATAAAATGTGTTAAGGGGAATATGGTAACGCTTAACGCTATTTTAATATTCTATTTTACTGATTAGACATTACCTACATACCGTATTATATATATAGATAGTTTATCGGATCCTTAGAGATGTTATTTTATTCATCTTTGAGTTATGGACTTTATTTCCTGCAATTGATTATCCTGCATAAGATTTTGAGTCCTGACTCGAGTGTTTCTTTTGTATATGCTCGGGTCAGTCTGAAGCTATCCAGTTTGCTGATCAAGGTTGGTTGAAGATGTTGAAGACTTAGCATTTATTTTTATCAGTCTATTTCTATTCCAGTATTGTTGTTCTTGTCTGTTGGACATTTATGTATTTCCTTTCAGTCACTTTATGTTTAGACATTGTTGTATTTCATATAGTAGCTTCATGAACTGCTATTATGACGATGTATTTTCCGCTGCATTATTCTATGACTATTCTGTGTCTGTGATGTTGTATTGATTCTCATTTACATTTATGTATATATAATCCCATAATGATTCGTGTTTTGTATTATTTAAGTTGACATGTATGGATTATCGTCAATTTAAATGGTCCAAATATACGGGTTGTTACAACATTACACACTTATATTATGGTGAAATGATGACAAGTGAATCTGTATAATTTGATATGTTATTCATATATGCCTATGATGTGATTATATGATGTTAAATCCTGTATATATATATTTGTTCATCATCTGATATGATATGTTATATTACGCTGTTCATTCTATTTACTGTATCACACTGCAAGTTCCCTATCACTATGGATTGAAATGAAACATACCCGAATGGGCATTAGAATAAGAAAAAATCATTATAAGCTGAAATGATAGGCTCGAGTGATTTTTATTGTATTTGATTTACTTGGGATTGCGGGTTTGAAATGATAGAACCCGGAGTTTTCTTTTTAAATTACGGATTGAAATGATACATATATGTATCACTTGACCTTGGTTAGAAAATATTATACAGACCCATGGTTATATTTTTAAATAATATTTTTCGAAAAATTTGTTAAGTATTTTTTAATACTATTTCCCTAAAAGATTGTTAAGTATTTTGATTTTTATAAATATCTGAAATTTTGTAACTTAAAATTTGATTTATTGCTTTAAGTATAAAGTTGTATTGGTTTTTCTATACGTTAAACTTTTGTAAAGTTAATAATTGGTTTTTAGTTGAATAAAAGATCTTTATTGATGATAAATAACTTAATAATTGAATTTGACTTAATATGGAAGTTTTAAATCTAACCTAGTAGTTGTCAAGAATTTTACTTTATGAAATGGACATGTTTTGTATAATAAATAATGTATTTTGAACTAATAAAATGAAATACAGTCTTAATTGGACATTTTGTAATAGAATTTATTTAACCAGAAATCATAGTTAATCGATGTCTAAATGAATAGATCTATAAGGAAAGTTTGATTGTTATATTAATTATGATAAAATGTTCTTTGGTGAAGTGTTATGTTTTGTAAAATAAATAGTTAAGATTTTTAAATGGTAAAAATGTATCTTAAATTATGACTTAACTTGATAATTGGAAATTGGGTTTTAAATAAAATTGTTAAGTTAAGTAAATAAATGAAAATTTAATCTTATTTATGAAGTGGGTATTTTAAAATAAAGTGTAAAGTCATTTGTTAAAAACAAAGGTTAAGTAGAATAGGGCAATTTTGACTTATAAATGAATTATAGTTAATTTGGATATTCTAGTTATAAATTTTATTTATTTAATCGTAAGAGAAATGATTATCAAAATGAATATTTTCTGAAGCGTGAAATATGATTTTTATAAGTTAAGAAGGCTAAAAATTGAAATTTTAATGTGGCTAAAATGTTAGTGTAAATTCTGGAATTTTATTGGAAGCACTTAAGAAATGATGTGGTTTTAGGACATCATTTGCTAAGTGCTATCAGTTCTGAAACTTAACTAGGTTCTGAAATAACTAAATACCTACTATAGCACTTTAGAAGTGCTGTTGTTTTTGAACTGAACTGTTTTGAATAACTAGACACCTATTACAGCACTTTATAAGTGTTGTTGTTTCTGAAATTGAACTGTTTTGAAATAATAACTAAATAACTACCTAGCACTTTATAAGTGCTGCTGGTTTTGAATTTGACAATGTTGTTGAAATATTACTATATTTACCGTAACATTTAGTAAGTGCTGTTGTAGCTGAAATTTACAATGTTTTGGAAATTTTATAATTGAATGAATGAACTTAGAAATGTCACAACATTGAAATGAATATTATTTGACATTGAATTTAAATGGTTTAAATGAAGGTCATTTTAAAGGTGTTATGATTTTCTAAGTACAATGATTTTCAAAGGAATAATATTTCCAAAGTGTTGTGATTTTAAGTAGTATGATTTCCAAATGATAATATTTCTAAATTGTTATGATTTCAAAGTATTTTGGTTGGAGTTGCTATAACGTTGGAAGCACTATGGTTTTGGAAATGAAATTATTTGAAATTGTATTTAATTAAGAATTGTCTTTAAATGCACAAATTTGAAACCTATTGAAATTGAAGATTTAAGAATATGACTTTATAAAGTGGTTTGGGTTAAGATGATTTAAAGGAATATTTTAAGTTCAATAAATTAAAGGAAATATTCAGGGATTGTGAAATTTGGGTTTATTGAAATGAAATATGTTGATACTGTTTTGAAATGGATATGCTAACTGATTTTAAAGTATAAGTGATTTGAAACAAATATCTGTGGGTTATAATAACGGTTGGTTGTTAAAGAGACCGGGATTGGAAGTTGTCATACTCTCTGCCAACTCTGAAAACCATTTTAATAACCGTGCACACGGTGGAGATTCCAGAATGAAGTAGGATAGCAGCGACGTCCTATTGAGGTATGAACGTGGACTTGACTCCCATGAGTTGGCATAAGGTGGCTAAAACAGGAGCGATTCCAGGCCAATGAGGTAGCTTATCTGATCGGACACACTCCTTCGATATTATATTCTAACTTTGAGATTGATTTGATGGCCACTTTTGATTTTTGATTTAGGTGTGTGGCTCGAGGTGGGCGGTAGTGGCTGCTACGCGTTACCACCAGTCCGGATAGTAATTGGTATATCTACCCTGGCATTGCCTAGTTGTGCCGTGTCACCTACCCTAGCGAGCCTTGTACGAGTTTGGATTTCTCCCGTAGCCCGTGAAGTATCCTCCGGTGGCTTCCTGATCAGGAGGGACTATGATACTGGATGGACTACTGGGACTATTAGATGTTAAGGTGGAAAATGTAAAGCCTTAATGCTATTTTGAAAGTAAGTTTATTTTACTATAGACATTATTATAATAGCAAAATATTACTACATAGTAAATGGTTTAACGGATTCTTAAAGGATGGGCGGTCCCAAACATCCTTTAAGTGACTTGTACCTTATATTACAGTTCACTTGAGTTGGTTTACATTGTGTAAGTATGTATGTCCTGACTCGAGTGTTTCGTGTTTTTCTTTACGCTCAGGTCAGACTGAGTGATACAGCATTAGAGACTCATCTTTGGAGTTGGAGGTTTACTAGGAGATCCAGTTATCTATTTCACTTTCAGTTATCCAATTGATTCCAGTTATCCAGTTGATTCCAGTGATGCATTCTGATTTATACTTGATTATCATATTGAGACTTCTATTGTACCATGTTACAACTGTTGTATCTTGTTTAACATTGATGTATTTATATAGTAGCTTCATAAACTACGCTGCATTATATTACTCCGTGTCTGTGATTCTTTGATTTATTTATTTGTTTTATATCCTGAGTTTTGCCAAATTTAAATTATAATTCGGTATTTTGAACAATTCAAGTCCGACATGTGCAGATGCGAATGGTTGAAAATAGCGGGTCATTACAATTAGCATGAATGATGTCAGTGTCAAATCATATTAAATGTATCATTCGAGGTTAAAAGAGTTTTTGTTTAATATTTAATTTAATTTTACTTAATTTATTCTAAACTTTAAGCTTTGATTTATTTTTACATTATAAAATTAAAGTTAATTTTATGTTTACTTTGTTATTATTTTATGTGTTAAGCATGATCTGAATATGATAGGATTTGTTAAATTAAAATAATTCAAGATAACTATTACAGTAAAAACGTTAGTTTGATTTAACTTTAATTTAGTTGAAAAATAACTTTTATCAGTAATTGATTGGAATAAAATACAACATATTAACTAATTTAAATAATTAGTTTGTATTTAAAATACTACCCTTTTCCCCATAAATTTAATCGCTTGAATTCAAATATTAAGTATTTGGTTAAGATGGACAATCATAATGTATTAATTTCTATATGAAAATATCAATGGGCATAAAATCCAATAATTATAATGTCTACTATACATTATTATAAATAATCATATAATATGACTGAATAACGTTCATATGTTAACAATTTCAGTGTGAACTCAATGTCGTAAGTTGCTTAAAAATCGAAGTTCGTATGTGATATATATATATATATATATATATATATATATATATATATATGCATGTTTATGTATATGTATATGTATATGTAAGTGTAAGAATGTATAAGGGTCAAATTATAAATTATAGGATATTATGGGTCCAGGAACAATTTACTTTTCTTTTTCAATAACCCAACCTCCACCAAACCAAACCCTAACCAAATTCCATAAGCCGCCAGAACTATCAAGGACTTTTAGCCGCCATCACTGCATACGACGATCAAAGAGCTACCTTCCTGTACCACTTATGTTAGATCCTAGAGTCCTATGTGGAGACCCTAATTTTTGGTTTATTGTCATCATTGCATGTCACCACCATTTGATTGCCAATACCAAAGCTTTTTTATCTACAGCCGCTTCTTATCAACTGCCAATGTTGGGCTACACACGATGTTTACTAGAGCTAACAAAATTGAATTGATGCGTGATCATGCACTTTGGATTTGTGCATAATAGAGTTACATGTATACATAACAGTGGAAGAGAGAAATATTATTATTTTTCAAAATAAAAAATCTTTTCTTAGAGCATGTCAAGATCGATTTAGGTAAAAAAACAATTTGAGTTTTTTTATCGATAATCCTATTCGTCAAACACACCTTGGCCATCAATTTCTTCCTCAAATAAAACTTTTTCCTAACTCGATGGTGGAGTTTCATAATCCACCATCAAGATGTAATTTATTATGGAGGGAGAATAAATTTCTATGTTTTGAAATGAGGCATTTAGATACATTTATGCAACACTAATGGGTTATGTAAATATCTTGCTAATATCCACCATTTAAGGTACAACCCATTATAAACGAAATCTTAACTCGCTTAATTAAACTCATTTAATTAATTTATACCCACATATTTAGCCCACCTTATTTTAAAAAAATTGGATACTAATATATATATATATATATATATATATATAAATTATTATATTGGCCCAAAAATAATTAAATAAAATTTCAACACTTATACATTCTGCTAATTAATTTAGAACATTCGATAATAGTTAAAAATAATAAATTAATTAATGTAACATTACATCAGTTTCTCCATAATAATAAGATTCAACTTCTTACAAAATTATTTCAATAAATTATTTTCCACTGAACTGAAAGTTGTAGTTGTGTAACTTCCAAGTGTAAATTCAGCCTTTAGTGATATTTAAATAATTTACATATTAAAGTATATACGGATTTGGTAACGACCCACCTTTTCGACCCTCAAAAGTTGACACTAATACACCCACGATATTCACATGCTGAGCAACCAAGTGTCGAAAAGACAAATTGTTAGGGGAAAAGAAATAAAAGACAGAATGGAATCTTATATCACGATGAGTAATATAAAATATACAACAGATTTTAACAAAAGAAAACTATAATATACATATGCCAATACAAGTAAATTAACCAATCATTAGCCTGGACAGTTAGATAACCCATCCTCACAAATGTTGATCGATATAAATAACCAATGCATCAGAAATAAAATATATGCGAATACATCTTGGAGGCATCCAAATCGTCTCCTAAAGCTTCATCGCATCGAAACTAAATCTGGAAAAATGCTCTGGATAACCCGAGCATTATAAGAAAATAACGTCTGGACCAATCTGGTAAACAAGTGTGAGAAACACACATCATATGGATTTTAATGTTATCAAACCTTTCAAAAATAAAGGTATATTGTAAGACCACACCACACATAAACACAGAAGATTTTTTACCTTATGATAACCAAATCATTTCATATGAAATCCTATGATATTATAATAATATTTAGGGTTTAAAATAAATTTTGAATCATAGCCGAAATGTGTGACATCCCGCTTTCGGAGGCTTAAAACTAACTACTACGGATGCTGTAGTCATCCATAGGTGTTATTTCTAAGTGATCGAAATTGGGATCTTGAAACTATTGGCAACATAGAAAAACAAGAATATGAAAAAAAAAATTAAACTTCAACAAAGCATAATTTCTCATTTCTTATAAATTTCAATTTAAGATTTAATTACATAATCCTAGAAGTTAACCACATTCGGATCGTATATACATGTACAAATATGATAAGAGCGACATATGAAGATGTCCCCTTATGATGACCAGAGAACTAATAAATATGAATTTACATTTCTTAGTACATTATAGTGGAATACACAAAATAGCTTCTATATAGCTAATACTGCCTCTTGTACATCTGTGGGAGCTTATTCGTCCAAAAAACTGAAAGTCTCCGACCCTTAGACTACTCAGATTAATTTTAAGTACCCAAGATTTTGAGGGAAAACAAAAACTTTGAGTCAGACAATAAGTCTGGTATGAATAATCCTCTATCATCTCTTATCATAAATAGATAGCTAGGGAGACCACACCGCTAAGCGGAACGGGTTTTCCCCTCACTAGTATCCAAAACGAAACATGAAAATCATTTACTATTCCCCTACATCCAAAATGATTTGTCTTAACATAATACGAAATATAGCCTTAAATCATATGTATTGGATATCCCATCCACTCATTTATTAAATATCCCATCTAAAAGCAATTTATTAAAGTTTCCCTCTAAAATCTTTAAAATGACCATCCATCATAGTTTAAATAGGACTATCCATCCCAAATACATTCAAAATAAATGCAGATTATCCATCGTACATTATTTTATAAAAGTTGGTGTGGGTTATCCACCGCACACTCCATAGTTTTTCTAGGATGATTATGAACCCTTGGGTGCCACATCCCGAGGTTAACCACTGCTGGCAAAACATTCTTTACTTTATAAATTTTATGTGTGCTATCCACCGCACATTCCATGGTTTTCCTAGGTTAACCAAGAACCCATCACTTGGGTAATTAAAATATCATATTCCCGATGATTATTTATAAAAATTCATGATCCCCATGATTAATTAGTTTTCCTAGGCATACCATCTATTTAACATATTCCCATTGGTAGCCTCAATTAGGTTAATTAAATAAAACACATTGATAGCCCCAATGTATATTTTCGAAAGCATATTTATGTTTATAACCCCAAACTATGTATCAAAAACATTAAACCCACCTGATGTCCCCAAGGTTTTATAACATTCATTTAATATAGGACCCCTTACATATTCAAACAAAGATAAGTATTTTATGCTATAACCCTTTGAAGTAGCCCCTTTGAATTTGCAAAACTTTACTCAAGAAAAATGGCTAAGAACAGCCCTTTAAAACCCTTCGAATGAAGTCCCATTCGAAAGAAACTAAGCATCCGAAGTTATCCCCTTCGGAAACCTTTCGAAATCATTGAAGATAACCCCTTCAAAACCTTTCGAAATCAAACTTTTCAAAGCCAAACCTTTCGAAATCAAAACCTTTCGCAATCATTGAAGATAACCCCTTCAGAACCTTTTGAAATCAAAACCTTTCGTAATCCTCGAAGATAAACCCTTTAAAACCTTTTGAAATCATACCTTTCAAAGTCAAACCTTTCGAAATTCAAACCATTCAAAATTAATTTTTTTTGCAATCATTGAAGATAACCCCTTCAAAACTTTTCGAAATCAAACCTTTCGAAGTCAAACCTTTCGAATTAAAAACCTTTCACAATCATTCAAAATCAACGAAGTGTCGGAACCAACCCTTCGAAAGCATACTTCCGACCAAGTCAGAAGGTTAACCCTTCGGCTTGTCGGAATGTTTTAAAACACCTTTTCGAAAAATATTTTAAAACATTACTCATGAAGGTTTAAGCTTTCAAAGATCCCCATCGAAACCCTTCTTAAATTAATTATATTGAGTTGTCAAAATGAATCGTCCTACGGTTTTAATGTATGATAATTATACCGAGTTGAATAACTCGATCAAGAATATCTATTTGGAAACTCGAGCTACTAAGTAGTACATGAAGCTTCGAGGGAGTCGACTAAGAATGAGGAGAGATTTGGCAAGTTTATCTTATTTCATGAGACGCATGGTCATGGTACCAATGAATGCGGACACTTGTGCAATATGATTGAGGAGCTGATTCGAAAGAAGAAATTTTAAAATTTTGTGAAAGCCCCGTAGGATGGCGGGCAAGGGAAATGTAACCCTCTGGGTTGACATCCCAACGGGGGAAAGTTTGTTCTAGTGGTGACGAGCCTAGGCAGCTTGAAAAGCGTTTAGTAATCAACACAATCATCGGTGGACCACATCCGACCAATAAAAGTTTAAACACATGATGGATATATATATATATATATATATATATATATATATATTATGTTCATGCTTTAAAGCATGCAGAGAATGAAAGCTGCTTCACTGTAAAAGATGGAGCACTATTAAAATAGTTTAGAATCATTACTAAGGATGTTGTTTTCTGAAATAGAGATGCTAATGGGGTGGAAGCCCCAACGATTGACCTATTGCTATAACGGCCACGATTGGTGTTGTTATTGTAAGAGAGGTGCTGCTTGACTGTGGAAGATCGATCAACATTCTGCTCAAAAAAGCTTATGACTAAATGCTTCTGGAGGGTAAGGACTTGAAACCATGTAAATTTTAGATCCAAGGATTTAATGGGACAGCTACGGAGCAAGTCGGACATGAAGAATTATCGATAGTGCTTGAAGAGGATGATCGCAAGAAAGTATGGCTCATGCCATTTGTGGTGTTGATTATTTTCTCCGCTTACAATGCATTTATGGTCGACCACCCTTGTTGAATTTAGAGCGGCCATAGCTCCTTGGTGCTTGAAATTGAAGTTTCCCATAGAAAGTAATATATAAATAGTCAAAGGAAATCAGAGGTTGGACCGTGAATGTTATTTTGCCGAGCTAAAGGAAACTAGGCAAATAAAGAAAGGAAAAGGTGTAGAGGTGACTCTCTACATCTAGGCCTTAGATGCTAGCCATCATTGCCTAGTCCCTAGCTTGGGCAGCATAGTTGGTTCCATAAGGATATGGATCCGTGGAAAGAGTAGAAAGGTGGAAAACTGCTCCTACCGAGTTAACGATCAACGTTCTAGTTAGTTAGGATGACCCCACATAGGTCCAGAAGGTCGGATCATAGCTCGGTGTAAGGATGATTAAGGAGTTGATTAGTTTTCCACTGGTGAACTTGGATGTATTCGCCCAGACGCACTCTGATATGTGTGAAATCTCGACGGAGGTAGCGAGCCATGCATTGAACATAAATTCCAAACGCGTTCTGTGATACAGAAGCACCATAGCCTGGGTCTGGAGAGATCTGCTGCACTTAAAGAAGAGATAGATAAGCTGAAGGATAATGGCTTCATCCACATGCCTTATACCCAGAGTGGGTATCAAATCCGGTCCTAGTGAAAAAGTCAAACGGGAAGTGGAGGACTTGCATCGACTATTCTAATCTAAATAAAGCATGCCTAGAGGATAACTTCCCGCTCCTATGGATTGATCGGATAGTCGATTCGATGGTTGGACATGAACTATTTTCATTTATGGACGCGTACTCTGGATATTATCAGATTCCAATGCATGTCTCAGATAAGGAGTAGACCAGTTTTATCACCAACCAGGGACTTTAATGTTATCTGGTTATGCCCTTTGGATTAAAGAACGTCGAAGCAACTTACCAAAGGCTGGTAAACAAGATGTTCAAAGATCGGATTGGACGTTCAATGAAATGCTCATTCGGTGTTGCATCAAGGAAATTCTTAGGCTTCATTGTGATCTCCTATATGATCGAAGCTAATCTAAAAAAGATCCAGGCCATCCCGGTTTTAAGCCAAATATAAATTGGTAATTAATATAAATTTATGGATTAAATTGTAAATATATTTGTGTTTTTCCAAGTAAAATAAGATATTTGTTTATTTATTAATATATATGTATATAAATTGATTATAAATAGAATTTGGATTTGAAATTCAAAGATAAATATTTTTAAAATAAATTGGATTTGAAACTCTATATTTTAAAATTAATAAAAATTTGTTTCCTAATATTAAGAATATATATGTATATATATACATTGTGATTTGAAAGTTAAAATCTACATTTTGAAAACTAATATATATAATATATATGTGTGTGTGTGTGTGTTCGTTTATGTTATATAAATATATATGTAAAAGGAAATGGATTTATCTAAATTAAAAAATATAATAAACCATACTTAAACATTAAATATAATTTATAAATATATAAAAGTATAAACATATGTAAATATAAAATTATATAAACATGTAATTAATATAATTAACAAGGGTTTAACATAAAAATAGATACTTTCAACATTTGTAAGATAATTATACCATACATAGACAAACGTAAAATAAGTAACAACATAAATTAACAAGTATTAGCATAATTTACAAGTGGCATATTATATATTCTTTTAATTTAAAAATATAGACAGTATGTATTAGAAAGGAAGAAACCAGGCTTCTTCATTTTCTTTTCTACATTTTTTTCTTCATCTTTCATCTTCAAAAACAAAGAAAAAAACTGGAGAGAAATCAAATACAAGTTTCAGATTAGATCAAAATCAGATCAAAATAAAGCCTGGAAACCAAATCAAAAGCCCGAGATCAAATGAAACCAAAAACAAACAGCTCGAGGTTCAACCTGAACCAAACGACAAAAAAAATAATAATAATCAAGTCTCAGATCAGTTTCAATTCAAAGATCAATAAAAAAATATCAAGCTTCAGATCATCAATCATGTTCCAGATTCTCTGTTTATAAAAGTCTGGTGAGTAAACTACTACCCTAAAATATTAGTTTGACTTATATCTTGATATTTATAATTGATACTTGATGTGAAGTGATGAAAAATGATTGCATATATGTGGATATGTTTGTATGTGTATATATAAACAGGTTTGAGTATGATTGTCTGGGTATGTTTTAAAAACATAACTCTGTTATATGACAGGCTCCAATTTTCTTAAGGAAAATTCAAATTCTCATTATACAATCAATGTTAGGCTAAGATCTTAAAAAGGAAGATGATCACAACAATGTAATTTCATTTTTAAAAAAATAATTGCAAGTGAAAGTACTCGATGAATTTTTAAAAATAATAATGTATACAGTAAAAATAAATCAAAGTCATAAAAATCATAAAAATCGATGTTCACAATTTCTTATTTTGAATTTACAAACTGATTCGAGTTGTAAAATAAGGAATTTTGATGATAAGATCAAGATTTTTAGGTCTAAAAATCATGTGGATTCTTGAGTTGGATAGAATTGTAAAAATCGTCAATTTCCGACGATCAACGAGGAATCGAGCTGCAAGCTTAAGTCTGAAGGAAGATGATGTGATGTAGATCGATGGAAAAATGGTACGGAACTTATCAGATGATCGGAGTGGCTTGGGTTCAACGTAATAGGGTTTAATAGGTAGTTTTGTCGATGCGTGTTTTGAGGTAATCTCATCGTTGGTGGTTGATTGGAGGTGATCGCGAGGAGGGGGATGGTCGCTGGGGTTCGTGATGATGCTTTCGTCGAGGCGGTAGAATTTTCGGTGGACGGGATCGTCGTCGGCAAAGGAGATATGTCGATCAGGTTTGTATTCTTGTTTGGGTTAAGGTGTTCGTTCTTCGATTCGTAGGAGAATTCGTCGAGACAGAAAGACGAGTGGATAGGCGTGGTAGATGTTGATTTGTCGATGGTCGGGGAATTGGCCAAAGGTGGTCGGAATGGCATGCATCGTGCAAATGTGCACAACGTTCTGGTGTGGTTGAAGGTTTTAGGGAGGAATGAGTTTTTATCGGGTCGTTCGCTTGATGGTCTCGAAGTAGAGATGGTTCGTGAGTGATATGTGGGTGGCTTGGGAAAATTTAAAATTTGCTCGGGATTTTGTTCCTCTCAGGTTTGTCCAGCCAGTTACAAGATTTAAATCATAATAGTTTTAAAATTTTAAAATAAATTGTTAACTAGTTTATAAACAAAAAGATGTCTTAGTTTTCAAAGTAAAATATTTAGATAAGTTTCAAAACAAAGATGTTGAACAAGATTTAAAAACAAATTTTCAAAATATATAATATAAATGTAAATGCGTTTTGAAACTAAATTATCTTGATTTGAGTAATTTAGGTTGATTAATTAAGTCAATCTCAAATTGTTTTTCAAAATAAAAGAATGTAATTAAATATATAATTAAGAGATGAAATGTTTTCTAATCATTAATTTAACATAAAAGTCTTGAGTTAATTAATGTATTAATGATGATTTATTTCCAAAAGTCATTAACAAGGTTTAAATGATAATCAAAGTAATTAATTAAGATAAATTGGTTATCTTTTAATTAATTAAGATCTTAAGAAATTAATGGATAATTAATTAAGGATCATTAAATCGATGTAATTAATTAATATAAGCAATTAAAGGCTAATTAAAGTAATTAATTAAAGGATAATAAATTAAGGTGAATAATTAATTTATGTGACTAATTAATTAATAATGATTAGTTAAAGGTTAATTAAATAATGATTAAAGGATAATTAATTAAGTAATTGAGGATAATTAATTAACGTTTAAAGGTTGATTAATCAAGTGATTAAAGGATAATTGATTGAAAGATAATTTGTAATTAAAGGTCAATTAATTAAAGGTTAATTAATAGTTAAGGATTAATTACTTAATAATTAAAGGTTAACTAATTAATTAGAGGATGATTAATTAATGTAATTAATTAATGGTTAATTAAATTAGTGTAATTAACTTAAGGTTGATTAATGTTATTAATTAAGGGAAATTAATTAATTAATTTATTAAGGATAATTAATTAAGATGGGTAATTAAGGTTGATTAATTAATTTCATTAATTAATCGTAAATGGTTTGTAATTAATTAATGTTAATTAACTAGGATTAGGAATTTATTCATAAGTAATCAATCTGGTTTTAATTAATTATAATCAGTGGATTAATTGATCTTACTTATGGCTGATTGGATTCTATTGAATTCCTTGAAGTGTTTGATATCTCTGATATGTATTGTTCTGTGATGTGAATTGTTACTGTGATTTATTTATCTGTGATAAATCTATTTGTGTATCTGCGAATGAAAGATAAGCGTTATGGGATTATACCGCTTATCGATATTGTTGTGCTTGAATTGATGATGGTTGTGATATGTTATTGTTGTGTGTAAAACCCCTAGACTACACCACACATACAAAAATATGGATTTCATGAGAAATTGGTTAAGTCATAAAATATTAGAATTTAATATTATTTTATTCAAAATGATGAAACAGTTTTAAAAGTTGAATTTTTGAAATCCAATTGGTTTGGATGTGAAATTGAGATGAATATGAAAAGCTTTTGAAAAGGAAGTTTTGAAATTTAAATTAAGTTTCAATATACTATGTCTTGTTGGGGTTTTGAAATTACTTTGGAACCTATGGTTTAAAAGGGTTATATAAGTTATACAAAATATGTATGTGGATTTTAAATCATTTTTTAAGTATATTAAATAAATT
Organism: Allium cepa; assembly: GCA_030765085.1. NCBI lineage: Eukaryota > Viridiplantae > Streptophyta > Magnoliopsida > Asparagales > Amaryllidaceae > Allium > Allium cepa. The sequence goes on from CM060932.1 coordinate 166,762,316, forward strand.
ATTTTAGGAGTTTGAATTTAATTAAAATAGAACTTGCCGAGAATATGGCAGTTGGCTAATTTTCCAATGTATACTTTGAAAGGCTATAACTTAACTATCATTTGTTTTCAAATAATAATAGCTTTTATATAAAGAAAGAATTTCCAATTTTTGTTGAAAGGATTTCAAGTTATTGATGAATAAAATTGAAAATAGTTTTGAAAACTATGAATGAATCTTTGTTAAAGATTGGTGAACTTTGTTTTCAAATTGGAAAGGATCTTAAAAGGTGAATCTGTTGTTTAAAAGATTAAAAGTGGAAATTTGTTTAAACCATTCAAAAGAAAAGGGTTTGGGTTAAAAGTTGTGACTTAACTAAGATCCCAATATCCATATGCTTTCTAAAATAAGCGCTCATTATTCGGTTTAGCCGGGAAAGGACTTTATGTCGTAAAACCCATTCCGAATAATGATACGACGTAATGGATAGCATTTGAAGATGGTGGTGAAGACCGGGTATTTGAAAAAGCGAAAGGATTACCTGTCGAATGTCCTTGCACCGAATGGCCCCGGTATAGAGATTTGATCACCCTATGTGATGGGGAGTCCAGACGTGATTAGGGATTATTCGGATTTGCATGGGCTTCTTTGAAGTGCCTCCAGTTCCGTTCGAACTCGGAATGGACTTGTATGGATGTATGTCTGACGTTACACTTTGAGATGTAAAGCTGGTTTCTATCAGATACATCTCTGTTTGGTGGTGGAGAATTTATTCTCTTAGCTTAACACCCTTCTCTGAGACATACGAGCTTAGAGGTTATGTAGTTGATGGTTACTAGTGATATATTCCCAATTGGGTAATGTGGCATACTAAGTGTTGTTGATCATTTGTTGATCAAAGCATGGCTTTTGTGAAAAGCGTAGCTTTGTGGACGAGACTTCGTCGGACCTCACTCCCCAAAAATGGTCGAAACAGGAAGGATGCAACAAGGTTATGAGGGTCGCGCTCTTTAGGGTATGTGCATTTCCTTCTGGATAAAAAGTGGTACCATGGTATGGAGCCCAGATATTTAACTTATGTGGTTGTTGCTATTTGTTGGTGAATCTCGGGATAAAGGTCAGTGATGACCGGGGGATGGCATACTCGTGACAGTTAGTTACCTAGTTACAGAGGTAACCCGGCCTTGTGTTGTCAGAGATCCGGTTAGGTTCTCGAGGCGTCCCTCTAGAGGCATACCCATTCAGTGAAGGAAGTTCCTTAGCCTTGACCATTTGTTGGAAATCTAATCACCCAATACGCGCCCTGTATGGTTTTAGTTGTAGAACCTGCCATCTAATATGGTATCTATAGTAGGCATAATATGATGGTACCTATGCTTGCTAGGATTAATATTATACTTTCGAAAGGTTTTCAACACCATGCAGTAATAATAATATCAAAAGAATTTTCGCGTATCAAGCATGTTTGACTATCATAAGGAGAAATCTCCTCCAATTGTGTGCTTGCATTGTGTGTGTGCAGGGAGGCCTTATGGTAGTTTCATTTTCTAGAAAGCATAGCAAATTTCTTTGTAAATTCTTTTTGTTTGTTTTTGTTCAAGATAAACTGTTTTTGTTTGCTCACACTAGTCCCATGACTGACTTAGAGTTTATTGTTCCCTTTCTAAACTCTGGTGCCCACAATTTTTCACACGGGCAGCCTAGAGTTAGATTTTCAGATAATCAGCTAGTAGATATAGATTTGGTAGCCTTCAGTGTAATATCCCAGAATTTCGAAGAATTTAAAAGGAGATAATCTCTTAATTAAATCATTTAAAATTGATAAAATTGTTATCTTCAAATATAAATAACCAAAATAAAATTTATGTGATGTTTTTAAATTTAAAAATTAATTGATTTTAAATGGAATAATTATTTAATTTGTGTTATTTTGTAAATTTGATTTTTGATAAGTTTGACATTTTAATTTAATAAGTACTATTTAAATATATGTTTATTTAAAAATTAACTTTAAAATTAGAATTTAATATTTCTTAATTTAAAAGTGTGTTTGTTTAATTTAATAAAAACATATTTTATTTGAAATTTAAGTTTATATTGAATTTGATTTTTAAAAAAAAATTGGAATTTGAATTGGAATTTGTAATTTAAAAAGAATGTATATTTTGAAATACATTTGTATATAAAAGATTTATGAATAAAGTTTTATTTTAAAAATAAGATTTGTTTTTATATTAATTTAAAACAAAAGAATTTTTATTTATATTAATTTGGGGAAATATTTATTTAATAGTAAATAAATACAAGAGCATTTAAATTAACTTGTAAAAATGGATTTAATAGTTTTATATTATTTTATTTGGAATCTAATTAGTTTATATCTTATTTTTCTTTTGAGAGTTTTATTTTATAAGAAAAGAAAATGGATTTATAAATTTATAAAAGCATTCATAAATTAATAAAATATTTACATATTAAGAAAATTGATAATAAAGGGTTTTAAAAATCATTTTAAATAATTTAAAAATAATGCATGACATGTGTTCATTTTTAAAACATCATAGAATACATGAGTTAAGAAATTAAGCTTGGGTTATGACAAATGTAATCAAAGATACAAGTGTCTTTTTCTTCATTTTTCCTTTCTTTAAATTTTATTTAACCGTAAAATTCATTTTTATAAAATCCTATTATCTTCTTTCTTCTTTTTCGTTGAATTCAAACAAGAATCCATGGCCACTCTTGTATCCAAAATCCTCAAGTTCAATCTGAAAACAGAAAATCAAAACAACCCTGTAATTTCAAGTCTGAACCCATATTAAATTCCTCAAGATCAATCTGAAACTGAAACCATATTCAATTCCTCGGTTTAGAAATAAAAACCTGTAGTAAATTTTCTTTCCAAATCCTCAAAAAGAAACAAACCCTGAAATTCCTTCTCAAGCTTGAAAACAGAAATGTACATCTCCTCAAACCATTCGTTTACAAACCCTATGTTGCTTTTATTAAAACCAGAAAAAAAATCTGTTGCAAACTTCGCCCAAATCCTCAAGTTCGTCTTCAACAAAAATCTGCAGTATTTTTTATCATGCATGTAGCAAGTTTCAACTGCATGCCTGAGATTAAACTTCAAGAAATGCAACCTGCCAACCAGTTTTAAAGCTACAATGTAATCTGGAAAGTAATCTATTTTCAAAAGCTTTGAGCACCACCATGGTTCCAGTTTTAAAGAAATCAAGTATCAAAGTTTATAGCAGAGGCTTGTGTTAGTAATAATTCAGAGTTTTTGGAAATTGTAACAACAGTTTCAAAAACAAATGGGGGTTTCCATTCCAGTTCAAATTTCTGTGCAAAGTCAAAAGAGGTGAGTAAACAACTAATCTAAAACTTAAGTTGGATAAATGGTTGCTTAAGTGATTTCTGAAACTATGTAATCTGCATGTGTTGATAGTTGTAAATAATCATGTAAATATGGTTGTGTTTATTTTGTGCATGCATGTACATTGGTTTTCCCCTGTCATTCATGTTTACATAGTTTTATAGATAAACAAAATTCAAAGTTTTCCATATAAACACTTTGAAGTTTTGAATCTAAAACAAATTAGTCAAGTTGTAAATTCATCTAGCTTATGAAATCATGTTTAAACAAATCAAGTTTGGAATTTACCTGTAAGCTAAAATATGCAGTGAAACTTATAAAATGAAGAAAAAAATTGAATTTTATTGATTCATGTTTATATATTGAATCACCATTCAAAATTATGATTTTTAGCACAAAAATCCATATTTTTAAAATAGGATTGAGTTTGGAATATTGGGTTTTTTGGAAACTTGATTTTGGGTGATTTTTGGACACTGGTGCAATTTGGTTGATCGGGGTTGCTACTGGAGATGGAGGTGGTCACGGAGTTTTAGGGAAAAATAGTGGCTGTGGCTGTAAGGGGCGGTGGCGACAGCGATGATCGAAAATGGGTTTTAAGCCCTAGTTTTTGTTGGGTTGGGTTTTTTTTTTTTTCGTAAGCACCGTTGCATCGAGTGCTTTGAAATTACGGCTGGAGGTAGCATATGGGCTTGGCAAGCGATAGTGGGCACCGCGCGATCTCTGGTGACTAGAGTTTGGTGGTCGAAGTTTGCTTATGTGGGGTCGTTTGGGTTTGGGTTCTGCAGTATAACCCAATTTTGATTCAAGGTGAGTTTGTGTGTTTGAGTGGTCAAATTGGAATGCGGTGGTGTTGAGCAAGTTACCGGAGGCAGTGACGTTGGTCGGAGGTGACCAACGGTGGCGTGCATGTGCACGAGGCGGTGGTTGGGTGTCAGCTAGTTTGGCGTTGGGGAATCTTGAAGACGCATTCGAGTTTTGGCATGGGAAACTCAGGTTTGTGCTCGAGTATGTATAGTGGTGTTGCCTGTAAATTTTTGCATACTTAAAATAAATCGAAGTTTTGAAAAAAAGAGATGGAAGAAGGAACTCGGAATTGACCCGAGTAAGTAACGGGTTTGACCCGAAGCTGGATAACTAAAACAGTTTTTAAAAGATTTTTAAAAAAGGTTTAAAAACTTGTTTTTGAAATTTAGAAATTTTAAATTAGTTAAAAACTTTATATAAATTACTTAATGTATTTAATAAATGTTTTATTTAACATATTTTAAGAAGTTTTGAAGTTTTGTTAAATTTAAACATTGTTTAGAAATTTTAAAATGATTTTGAAAACGAGTTTTGAAAGTAATTTTAATGGTTTGTATAAGACAAGTTTTAAATTCAGATTGAAATTAGTTTAAACTATAAATAGATAAATATTTAAGTTATTTAAAATTGTGTTTGATAACTTTAATTTATCAAGCTAAATGATTGTTTTGATTTAAACTTAATTTAAAATTTAATTAAGTAGGGATGGTTGTATAGTAAAGATTGTAAATGTGTTAAGTCAATTAAAGCATTTATAAGGTAAATGTTTTATCTTAATTAAGGTTTTAATATCTTAATTTTGATTAAGTTAATTTAAGAAGTTAAGTCTAATTAATTAGTTAATTATAAAAAAATGATTAAGAAATTAAATAAGGGAAATAATTTACTTGATTAACAAATGGTTAAGGGTTAAGGTTAATTAATTTAAGATCAATTAAATTGTTATTTAAAGATCATTAACTAGATTATTAATAAATGATTAAGGATTCATTAATTAAGTAATTAATCAAGTGGTTAAGATTTATTAATTAAGTAATTAATAAGTTGTTAATTAAGTAATAAAGGTGACTTAATTAGTATTTAAGAAATGTTTAAATTGGTAATTAAATTTTATTAATTAATAATTAGAGAATAATTAATCCGTAATTAAGGATTAGTTAAGAAGCTGTTAAATGGTAATTAATTGATTAATCAGTTGTGATTAAGGATTTATCAAATGGTAATTAAGGATTGATTATCTGTTAATTAAGGATTGATTATCTATTAATTAAGGATGGGTTAACAGTTAATTAAGGGTTAATTAAATGATTAATTAACTGGTGATTAAGGAGTAAGTTATCTGTAATTAAGTTCGTAATTAATAATTGATAATTAGGTTTATTAATTAATAATTAAGAGATAATTAATTATTAATTAATTAATTAATTATAGAAGTAAATATGGATTAATTAATTTGTATTAAGAGATATTGATTAATAATTAAGGTTATTAATCGATAGTTGATGGATAATTAATTAGTTAATTGGAGGTTAATTAATTGATTGTGGAAGTAATTAAGGATTAATTACTTTATATTAAAGGAGATCAATTAATAATTAAGGTTTATTAATTGATGATAAAGGACAATTAATCTCGATTAGGGATTGATTAATTGATTAATTAAGTTAATCAAGGAGTGATAAATTAATTAAGGTTAATTAATGATTGTATAAGCAAGATTTAGGGGTTGATTCTTAAGGGATTAATTTAAGAAATTAAATTAATTATGATATGAATTGATAATGCTTGCTTATGGATGATTGGTTGTTGAATGTCTGAATTGGGTGTCTATTGGATTGATATCTATTGATGATATGTGTTGTGACATTCTGTGATATGATATTGGTTATATCAATGATAAATGTGTGATATTTATCTATGTTAATGCTGTGTGATTTCAAAGCATGGAGTTGTATTGAATTGAATTGAATTATTTAAACCTTTAAACAACATGGCCTTTAAGACACGTTTGGTTCGATGAGACCGGGATCGGGTATCAAATTTGATTATCCGAAAACCACATCGATCAAAGTTAAACGTTAGGTCGTGAATTCAAGTGAAGATCGAGGTGAAGACTCGAAGTGTAAGAACTATCTGTCGTTAGAAACTCTGAGGGTGATTCCAATACGAGTATAACGGAGATAGTACTTTCAGGTTCGAGATGGAGTTTTTAGAGTGCAAGGGTTATTGTCGTTAACTCTGAGGGTGATTCCAAAATGAGTGTAACGAGATAATGCCTTCGGTTTCGTTCGAATCCGGAATGAACTTGTATGGATTGAATGCTTTCAGAACATCGTTAGGTGGACGATGAGCATTCCAAGATAGATGTGTTCTATAAAGGTAATCGCAGCCTCAAGCCTCATCAACCTGGAATGGCTAAAACAGGGGAGGTGCAGCAAGGCTAAGTGGGTCATGCCCAAGTAGGACGAGATTTACCCCTGTCTAGATGTCCCTTTTTATTTCGGCTATGTGGGACGATTGCTAGCTAGAATCGCTGAGGTGGTCTTGTTCGGGACTGTTCAGTAAGGAATGGTCCCAGCTTTGTGTTGCAGGGGAGCGAGCGTACTCCTCGGTACGGTGATCTAGGCCACGTACTGTGACGGGCGGTACCCAAGTAGCCCTGCCATTGATGGAAACCCATTCTTCCTACGTGCCCCTACGGTTTTGATTGTATTACCCACTTTTGTGGCTAGTAGCTGGAATTTAATAAATGTAACAATTTCGGCTATTTTCTATTTACTTGAAAACCCTAGATACTATTATAATATCACTGGATTTCCTATCAAATGTTTTGGTTAGCGTAAGGTAAAAACTTACCCATGTTTATGTGTGGGGAGTCTTACGTGATACCTTTTGTTTTCAAAGGATTTTTGAAAGTTAAGCAACTTTAACCTATTTACTCACACCAGATCCATGTCTGACACGGAGTTTATTCTGTTTTTCTTAAACTCTTGGGTACTCAAATTTTTACGAGTAGCCAAGGGATTCAGGTTAGCTTTGACGAATATTGGAGGAGTTATGGAGCAGGAGGCTTCAGCGTTTGTAGTTATATGGTGTTTTCCGCTGTGTTGTATCTCTTTGATGTATGTGTTGTATTGAGTTGTATAATAGACAGACTTGTATAATTGTCTATCTTGTGTTGTTGTATCTGAGTAACTCTGATATGTAATTGACTATGTAATAGTTATGTTATATATTAAATTTTGTTACGTTCCGCTATGAGATTCTGATTTTTGTTGAGTTCTTTTTTTCTATCTATTCTATTTCTACCTCTTTCTTTCTTAAAAATGATGCGTCTTTCTGTGGAATGAAAGGCGGGTCGTTTCATTCAGCCTTCTGTTTGGAAATCTTTGAAGTCTTTGGTCTTTGAAGCCGTTTGGATTTAGGCGATCGCATTGTGTTTCACTCCGGATCGAGTTTGCTTCAATTCAGCATGATGATGGTTCGACCTTCTGGTTTGGAGTCTTTGGAGCTTTGGCCTTGGAGACGATGTTTTCCGCTGCTGTTGCTGTCTTATTCTTTCCAGTGTTGTATCTATCTCTGATAATCTTGATCATAATCATTTGTATCTGATTGTTTTATCAAATGCTGTGTATCAACAAAATTATTCTTCTGTTTCCGCTGTGTTGTACTTATCTAATGTGTTATAAGCTCCGGCGAATCGAATTTCAACGTTTGAATATGCGGCATTCGAATACGGGTAAAGTATGGATGTCGATTTTCGAGCGTCGAATTCTAGATTGTCACACCTTGAGAAATGTCGAGGCCCCAAAGACGATAAAGGAGGTCTAGAGCTTGAATATGAAGGTCATCGCTCTGAATCGATTCATCTCCAGAGCCACCAGCACATGCATCCCTTTCTTTGACTTGATTAAGAAGGAAAAAAGTAAATTTTCTTGGACACAAAGGTATATAGTGTGAGGCTCTGGTTGATCACTTGGAGGTACCCTCCATTCTTTCGAAGCCAGTGGATGGGAAGGACTTGTTTATATATTTGGCAGTGTCAGTGCATGTGCTGAGAACCACACTCGTTCGAGAGGAATCTTGCATCCAATGATCGGTCTATTACATTAGTAAATGGTTGACAGGAGCAGAAAAAATTACCCAATGCTGAAAAAGCTTGCATACTGCTTGTAGATCGCTTCAAGAAAGCTCTGTACGTTCTTTTAGGCTCTCCTATCAAAGTTCTTACTTACGACCCTTTTCGACAAGTCTTGCAACGACCTTAGTCTTCTAGTCACTTATGGTATGGGGAATTGATATTATAGATGTATTGTCGATATCTAAAGATGGTGCAAAGTACGCCATCGTCGTAGTTGATTACTTCACTGAATGGGTTGAGGCGGAGCCATTAGCCACTATTACCACAAAGAAAGTAATTAACTTCATGGTCCAGAATATCATTTGTCATTTTGGAGTCCTAAAAGCAATCACTACGGATAACGGGGACCAATTGACAATATGAGTTTAAGGATTTCTGCCATCGACATCGCATAGAGAAGAGATTTTCTACGGTAGCACACCCCTAAGCATTTGAGGCTGTAAACAATATTATCAAGTACATTCTTAGGAAGCGATTGGAAAATGCTAAGTGCAAGTAGGTTGATGAACTTCCATTATCACATTGGGCTTATCAAACAACCACCAAGTCAGCGACTTGCCACTCTCCATTCGCCTTAGCCTACGGACCAGAGGCTATAATTCTAATTGAACTAGAAGTACCTTCTTATTGGGTAACTCACTGCAATTCACAGATGAATGAGCAACTCCTTTTGGAATCTCTTGATATGATCGATGAGAAATGTGATGAAGCTAACCGAAGAGCAACCATACACCAAAACCAAGACCCAATATTACAAACCCAAGGTTAGGAATAGCACCTTTTAGATTGGCAATCTGTTCTTAAATGAATTTTCCTAGGCCTTGGGAACTTTGGTCTGACATGGAAAGGTCTATACGCAATAGAAAAACATCTTGGAGATGGCACTTTCAGGATAACAATGATTGATGGGATCTCACTTCCGAGGATGTGGAATAGCGAGCACCTACAATGTAATTTCGCTTAGAAATAAATTTATAAAGCCATGTAATAAGACGAAATTTATCATTTCCCATCTTTAATAATTGAATTGGCTCTCTAAATTTGTCTCTATCTTTACATAGCTTAAGAGTTATGATATATGACCGACTCGAATGAATCTACATATGTATGATGCAAGTATATAGGTACTTAGAGTTAGGTGCCAACCAAACATCTACAGTCCATGATCGGACCCTCACAATTTAACCATTCTTGGCACCCAAAGATGGATTCAAATTACTCTTGCCCTTGATGTGGGGGTAGGAGTATAAACCGAATAGGATGAGATTTGACCATCCACCAATTAACTCTTGCCCTTGATGAAGGGGTAGGAGATAAACCTAAAAGGACATGATTTGACCATCCACCAACTAACTCTTGTCCTTAATGTAGGGGCAGAAGTATAAACCAAATGGGATGTGATTTGACCGTCCATCAGCTAACTCTTACCCTTGATGTGAGGGCAAAAGTATAATTCAGAATAATGTGACATGACCATCCAATCACCAACATCTTGCTTGGAATAAGCGAGGAGAAGGATCTATACCTGGAATAAGGTGGGATCTTACCTATGAACAATGCCCAGAGTTAGACGTGATTGAAAGTAAAACATTCTGGATAAGGATGTGCAAACTATGGTCTTAAGTAGTTAGCTCAAACCAATGCCTAGAGTTTGGCACGATCCGATGTCACTATCTTGGAAATGGATATGTGGACTATTATACTAAATGGGTTATCCCAATCGATGCTTATAGCTTTTCACTTCAACGATTTCTTTGTGTTCACTAGAATGAAAAAAGGTCGAAAGATGATGAAATGGGCTAGTAACTTAGTCTAATCATAATCATGAAAAGAAATGGATCGCGAGTACATATAATGGAAAGTGCATTTCTTGAATACTTAAAAAGAATTCCAATAAAGATTGAACAAAACAAAGTCTATATTACTCACATTCAAAATGGGAAGTGGATGGAGAAGTATAAGTTTTATTTACGTCTAAACTAAAGAGCAAAAGCAGAGGTTGAATCCGCACAACACTTGCCAGAAAAATAAAAATAGAAAGTTAGAAAATGCCTAACTGTACAACCAAAACAAAACAAACTAATAACCACTTCTTTTGCTTTGGCCTCTTGGACATTTTTTTCTCTTCTCTAGAGGGAGGTATAACCTAATCAGGTTTCCTCCTGCCTCTTCCTGAACCTTTGGATGGAGTGCTCTGTGATGATCCATTAATCACACTCTAGGTGCTCCTTGTCGAAGAAATAGTGACAGGAACAAAGATAGTCTGACCAGGTAGAGCTATGACAGAGGAGAAGAAAAGGTCTCAAGCTTCTCTAGCTTGACCTTTTTGGCTAGGACAAGTTCCTACTCAAGCGAACTCATGATACGATCTGATAGGCGCTTGGAGGAACCTATGATAACAACATCATCGTCGGTTTGAGTTGCCTAAAGCTCTAACCCCTTCATCCTACAAAGTATCTATCATTCGTGTTCTAGGCCTAGGAGTCTCACCGGTTAGGATACTAGGCAACGTCATTGAAGTATTCACGGTCACCGATTATGCTATAGAAGTTAGTTGTCCCAATTAGGGATCTTTTTTCGAAAGCAGGATGACATGGGGATGACCTAAAACTTAATATATATATATATATATATATATAAAAGGAGAGATTAGCGTGGTCAATCTATGACATATGGACTCTTTAAAAGACATGTGAGGTCAATGAGATACCTCCTTCGGTTTGGGATTCAGTGTGGATCGGAGTGCTACCAAAATTCCCTTCCAAGATAGGAGAAAATGTAGTGGATTTTAGCATTTAAGGTTTATTTGGATTACATCTAGGGATCGAAGATGAATCATGAGCAGTTTGGGTCGGGAGGAGTCCACAGTGGTGGCGTCTTGTGGCGATGATTCAGAGCTTTTGCCTAAGTCTTTCTGTACTATATCGACTTACTTCGAATGGAGAATAAGCTGGCCCTCTTTTAGCATCTTGGGCTCATTATTTATTGAGATCTCCTTCTAAAGTTGTGCCAGATCCACCTCACCACCTTTCTAGATTTCTCTTTCTTCCTTGACGACTTATTCCCAAGCAAGGACTAGAATTCTAGGATAATAACATTCGAACAACTCTAAGTTATGGAATTTAAGTACGTTGGCATTGTACTTGTTAAGCATTGGTTCAAACTTCTCTTGCATTGGCTTCTTTACGGCTTCAACCTCCCTCTTGATAAGCACGTCGACATCTCAAACGCGTCTAACCACCTTGTCCCTTTCCTAGCGAGTGTAGCCAGCTCTTTGCAATACTCCTGAGCTTCATAGAGAGTATCGTTCTTTTCCTTTGTCTCACTCTCAACCTTGAATAACATCTCATTTACTTTTGTGGTCATAGCATCTCTTTCTAGCACTAACTCACGATTGTGATGGTTTGTAGGCTCCATCTCATCATGATGCTTGGTTCTCTCATTTTCTAGAGCGTTGATGCATCCTCGGCCCTTTTCTTGGCTTTGACTTATGAATTTCTCAGTTTTTCAACTTTGGCATCGAGATGAGTGATGATCCTTTTACCTTGAGTCTCTAAAAGTTTCAAATTTTAGAATTTGAGCTTCATTTCTCTCGAGACTGTGGAGATCTTCGCGGTTATCTACTTCCATTCATTGTATTGATCATAAGCATTCAAAACATAAGCGATCATCATTTCCTTTACCCCTGACAGAATGTCCTTCGGATTGGGTACAAACATAAGTTCGTCAAAGCATACACCCAGAAACTATTCCCTCAGTCAGCCATTTGAGCATTGGTGGCAAGTTGTTGCTTCGCCGTGACGACCAGATCTTCGATTGTTTTCTTGCTAGCCTTGTGATAAAAAGTCTAAGAATTGCTCTTATGGTTCCAGAAGTCAGAAGATCAACTGGAATAGGATGGTCCAAGATGCTGCATAGGAATGGAAGCTAGAGGGACACGAGAAGCATCGCGTGGTGACAACACATCGCCGTGACCAGTATGCCTATTCGACCCTCTGGCTAGAGGTGATCTAGACCTGGAACAATGTCCGGAAGTAAGGTCCCACGATGGATAATCTCTAGCATAAAAACCTCTATCCTGATGTACATCTGTCGCAGCCAGACCGATGGCTTAATTCAGATTCTCGACCATTTCCTTGATGGTACGTGCTAAGGCGATGACTATGTGGTTAGAATACATTTTCCTCCGAAGATTGAAATATATACTTCTTCATGGACCCTACGAATGAAACAAGAATGAATTAGTTTTGATTAGAGAGGACACGAGTCAAGTGTAATGCAGTGCACTGCATGTGTGTGTAAGTGTCCTAGTGTCCAACTGACATACCATGTTTTGGAACTTTGCTTGTGGGAGTAATCTCTCCCACGTTGGTAAGAATGATAACGTCATCAAAGAGAAGGGGAGAATCGAGACCCTCTAGCTCATGTTCCTAATATCGAAGGAGTTAAACTCGATAGGAATATCCCCTAGATTAATCAATGTATATGTCGAGGGAAGAGAGGGAGTTTTCTCTACAGTTGTGAATGGTGGAGGTTGTGTAGAAGTTTAAGCTTTGTAAATCTTCATAGTTATCCACTTCTTTAGAGCAGATTGTTGGTCATCTTTGGGTTGTTCAGTCAAAGACTCATGGCCTACATTAGCATCATCATGACCGGTACTACCATCTTCACTTATGATTTCACCTTCTCGGCGTGTTCTTATTCTCTTTCAACTTCAGCCCCTAGACTTGGGACTGATGGCATGTTAGGATTTACATCACCACCCATAGGTAAGTCATTATCGTTATCGTCATCACTATCATCGTCAGAAGCCACTTGGACTAGACCACTGCTACAGCCCACTTCTAGAAAATTATGAGCTAGGAGATTCTCATCGGACGATAGAACTCCAATACCTCTATCCCTTTCTAGAAGTGCCATGAGAACTCTGACGTCATATGCAAGTGTTGCACCATTGGGTCTCACCAGAACATCTGAATAGTAAAGGAGTAAGATTCAAGCTTGCAAATTATCAGGCAAGTTTGTATAAACCGTATGGAATGGAATTTGCATCCGGATAGCCATCTACACGCAAGCCCAGATGGACAATGGACATAAAACCATTTGCTCTTAAAATATTTGAGTTTTTCCACATGCTAGTGACGACTCTGTGGCTCTTAGGTGGTTCCAAGTAAGTCAAAGGAGCACATTCTTTTCTACTCTTGAAATTGTATATATACCGAATCTCCTCACACCGAGTACTCGGTGCAAATGTTGATCAAAGTCAATTTACGTGCTGTAAAGGAAAGCATAGTTATATGGATGTAATTGCATCAAAGCTAATCTTATGAAATTCAAGACTCGACAAATGAATTGGTTGAACGGTGGAGCACATCCTGCCAGGCACATATATCTATTACAAGCAATATAACCCTCTGGGGATTGTGATCTCTCTTATGGCAAGAAGGCATTAGTACGTTCTCGAATGGAATTCCATGCTTGTCATAGATTCTACGGAGCGACCCCTCTTCTATGTTTTAAGCAATAGAACGACGGGATTGTGTAGAATGACAGCATCCTTAAGAGCGCTGGGAGCAGATTCTACTTTTGGTTCTCCAACGGGATCTATTGGATTTTCAAAATTTTGTTGCTTAGCTTTTGAATCGTCTGGCTAAGGTACTGGCAGCATCGGAGTTAGTTGTGCAAGTGGAACCATAGTGAAGCCCGACTCGTATCAGGTTGGGCCTATTTGGAAGTAGATGGACCTGTAGCTTGAGTGGCAAGATGCTTGGAATGTCTGCGCTCCATTTCTATAAATACTCAATAGACAATAAACATTAGGTTAATTATAAGCCATACCCCCATGCTAAAATGAAACCTAGTGTAGCAATGTGAAATGTTGTGCAGTGCAGATCTCTAATATTATACAACACTTCATCTTAACCTATGGATATTGCCCGAAATGACCGTCATCGTTGACTATCCTAACATACTTCTCATCAGGGCCTTGCATTGAAAATGCATTAGAGTTTAGGAGAAGATATTGGACATAGCGGAAGTTTGATCAACATGACAAGTTCGAAGACAAAAAACCCACCAAGGATTGGGTTGGCACCGATCCAAGCCCTTGGATGGAATTTGTCCATTTTTCCATCCTCTTTCATTCCTAAACCATGGCTGCCGACAGCGTGAATTCCATCCACCTCCAAGTCTAGTGGCTCAACCTACAAATTTGACAAATTAAGAATTCAAATACATCATTTAGGGGCAAGGATGAATTGGTTGTGTAACAACCCATACCATAACGGGGCTAAATTTTGACAAAAATAGAAACCCATGTCCATCAAAGCGCATATCGTTGGATTTGGTACCTGCAAATAAGCATGAGCATTATTAGAGATTGATAGAAATCTAAACTCATAGTGGAAATAATAATAGGATAAAAATACTGAATATGACAATTACCTTGGAACTAAAGGTATTCCTTGGATAACAGATTGTTACATTAGCATCGAGCATAAGAGAAGGAAGACTCTCCAATAACAAATCACATCTGGCTCTAGTGATATGTTTCTCAAATTTCTATCTTATGGATTATAATGAGGAGGAGGTCAGAACAACGTTCTGGTGATTGAAAAAAATATGTAATGTACATGATATAAATTTATACTGATAGGTTCCATTTAATTGTTATGTCCATTAAAGTTAACAATTCTAATCTAACTTGCATTACACACACGATTACATACTTACCCCTTCCCAAGGTACGAAATACTAATGAAGTCATATCAACCACCTAATACTTCCAAACACATTAGCCACTTAATAATTCTAAATATGAAGCGGGCTTCTATAATACTTTTAAAAGAGAAATAGGTAGACTCTGTCGTTTATGACCCTAAATGAGGTAGACCCTATTATTTAAGTCCTATTCCTAAGATGGTATCTTATTAATGTTTTCGGTGGTCAATGGGTCCTAGCTACAGTACCTCTAATCACCATTTAAGGCTTTTGACATTTAACGTCCAACTATTACCGCATTTATCACCGATAAAATCGTAGTCATGTAATAAACAGTACCCAAGCTACTTAATACTTTTTATTAGAAAATACGCAGACTCTGATCATTTAAGACCTTAACTAAGGCAAACCTCAGCCACTTAAGACTTCAAACTAGAACCAAACCCCAGTGGAGATATCCATCACCGCTCCTGATTCCAAATTTGGACCATTTAATACTTTCCAATTAAGAAAGCAAGCGTAATCTCTCACGTCGCCACAGGTGGTTGGATTAGTGATATCTTACATTAGTAGCAAGTACACACGACTGTTGATAGCCTCAAAGCGAAGGGCAGTCTTCCATCGAGTGACCCTACTGACCTCGCATCACCAACCCACTAAGTCCAATTGACCATCCTAATTCTTTATTTATTTTATCTTAGGTAGACATTGGACTTAGCTTAATAATTACCTTTTAATTTAAGGCAACAAGATTTACCTTAAATATTTATCTGCACATAACTCTTCATTTAATGCTCATAAATGTCAATTTATCCATAAAATCCTAATGGACATTTCCTAAGGCATTAACGTATGATTACTAATTTTAGTTACCTTTTATATCAATTCCATTTTTATTAATTCAACTTCTTTATTTATAAGTCCCATTAATCCATTTACCATGCTAAATTACTGCAACTCTCATATTTATTATAATTTATTAGAGTTAAAACCTTGTAAATTCTTTTCACGTTAGTTAATTATGCTAAACGCGATTATTATGTGCAAGCATCGTTATTGGCTTTTTATTTAGTTACTGTAAGCGCAGTGTTTACGTATGGTATTTACTTTTATCAAATATGTTCTACTTATATACCTTTACTAGAATATACTTTTCCATGTTAAATTATTGAGATCATATCTAAAAAGATTCTTTGTTATAATTTCCATAAATTTGTCCAAAACAGAAGATTTAACTTTAAAATATAAAAGATTGCATCGTTTGAAATTACAAGAAATAATAATTTCTTTTTATTATTGAAATAGATAGTGTAAACTACAATGAATTCATACTTTACATATCTCTTTCTGTTTGTATCTATTTCTTATTACATCGAACACTGTATCTTTCTAAAAGGAAAAGAAATCAACTAATATACAAATATTAAACGGATCTAAATTCCAGAAATTCCAAATATTGAAAAGTTTAAATTCTAATAAGAATAGGGTAATAATCCAAATTTATAACACTATTATACAACCTATTTCAGATCAGGAATAAACTTATTTAAATTAATATACATAATTCATACTTTTGGGACTGATTTCTAGATCAGGTTGTATCCAATTCTAAATCAATTCATAAACAATAATAAGTAGACCATATTTATTATATTCAAATCGTATTCAATCCGTTGCCTACAACTCATACTTAATTATCCAATTAGGCATAAAAATCAAATAAACACCAACGGGATAATTTTCATATAATAACAATCTATAAAAATTCCCACTCACCTTTTAATAGTGATTCAAATCTCTAGATCTGAGGTAGAACCTTTGATTCATTCCCATATCCTCTCTAATCCAAGGGATATGTATAAAAGGGTATATATGTACATTAGAATTATAGATCTGGGAAGAGATTCGGGACTGGGAGAGAAAAGAGATATAAATATGTAAATAAATATAAATTACCTCAAATATGCATATGGTTGATTCTCTTCTCTTCTCCTTTTCATTAGATTTCTACTCTTCTCCGATTTGTATGAATATAGATACAAATATCTTATCTTCTATAATTTAGAAAGAAAGCAGAGAAGAAGAATTGTCAGAGCTTAATTGCCGACTCCATAAAAATATGAGTAGAGAAGGGAGGGTTGGGCCTGAATTTATAGGTGCTAGAATCAACCAAAACCGTTAGATAAAAATATATTAAATCTGAGCCATTGCCGCCTAGGTTTACTGGAGCCGCTAGGTCACCACTGATCGACCGCCCTTGGGTGACCGATCGATCGCCAGAGGTTGACCATCCCCAATGATGGGTCGACCTGTGGGCTCAGGTAATTAATATAAAAATGTTGATTACTTTTTATTTAATTATTTTCGTTTCGAATTCATTTTTCGTCCGTAACTTCTTTATTTGAACTCTGATCGCATAACTCTAAATAAAAAAGTTGCTCGGAATTTCACAACGAATGCAATGGTGCCAGTTTCATCTTCAAATTTCATCGTTTGTAAAGCGTAATTAACTAACTAACTAATTAAACAACCAACGCTTAATTATGAGGTGTTAAATTCTTCCCCCTTTAAAAAGAATTTCGTCTCCGAAATTTCACTAATGACTAAGTCATGGTTTTGGCTCCTAATTATCCTAACTACACAACCAATGAGTGTACAAAAAATTTTGCAACCAAACGTGCATAAGTGCATAGTGTATTAGTGTACCACCATATAGAAAATATGTATGCACAATAATTCTAAATCGGATCTTCCTATACAATACATTTATTTTGAAAACATTTTTGAAAACATGATCCAAACAACCTACATTGTAACGACCCAGGATTTTATTAAATTAAAATTTGAATATTTAATTAATTTTAAATATTAATAAGTGAATTTATAAGTCAAATAAATTTTTATTTGAATTTTTGGATTTAATTGAATAATTAAATCGATAATTTAATATGTGAAATTATGGAAATAATTGAAAATTGAGTTAAATATGATTGTAAATGATTTGTAAAATTTTATTTAATCATACTGGAGTTATAGAAATATTTTAGAACTTTTAAAATCGAATTAAAAGTTAATTTGTGAAAATTGAATATTTTAATATTTGATAATCGACTGTAAAATAGCCAATTTTTGAACAGTCTCAGAATTGAACGAAACTAGTTTCATTGGATCCGTAATAGTTAGTTATTACCGGATTTCAAATTTCGTGTCAATCGGAGTTATCGTTTGATCGTGGCAGCTCGAAACGCATCGAATCGTTTTTAATTTAAATTTGGCGAGTCAAAATAGCCATTTTTCAAAAAGTCTCGGATTTCGACGAAACCAGTTTCATCGGATCCGTAATGTGATATTATTGTAAGGTTTCAAATTTCAAGTCAATTGGATTTACGGTTTGTCCTGTACAAATTAAAACGCCTAGAAATCGATTTAAATCGGTTTAATTTAAATTGAGCGTTTATAGCCATAACTCGCACAGATGTCCGAATTAGCTTCCGAAACCTGTTTCATTGTGTCCGGAACGTGGGATAAACCCTAGGTACGCTGGTTACGGCGCCTAAATCGGAGTTCGGAATTCCCGGGATGAATAGTGTTTACGCTAGCTTTTTCTATAAATAGGAGTTAAAATCTAAAATAAAAAAAATAACCTAAAACCCTAATTTACATATGCCAGCCGCCACCCCCCTTCTAAGGCCAGAAATCACTCTCCTCTCCCCCTCGATTTCTTCCAATCCGTCGACAATTAGCCTTAGGTTTCAACTACAAAGATGAAGAGCACGACGAGAGCTACGAGATCAACGGTGGAGATCGCGAATGGAGCTATGGATTGGGAGATACTTTGGGCCGTTTGCATCAGGTTTTGCACGCCATTCGAGGCTGTACACGTGGCCGAGCGCCACAGGGGTTGGGCCGAACATAGCTCTTGTCGTTGGCTTCGTTTTGGCGGTGGTGTGATCGAGTATCGTCGAGCGAGGAGGTGATAAAGTTTAACCCTAGAATCGAAGGTTATGGGTTCAAGTTGCGTTCCATCACCTGTAGCGTGCGTGTAGGAACGTGAAGAGGGAAGGAGCAAGCTACGGCCAAGATCTGTTGGATCTGGATCTAAGGGCTGTAAAATGGTGGGGGTTAAAATTTAAAGTTATGTTGTAAATTATGTATATAAATCATGTACAAACTTGTAAATTGCATATCTTTTTCATACGAGGTCGAAAAAATGCAAACTCAGTTGCGTTGGAATCGTATGGACGAGCACTACACGATGGAGTTGGTTTGGAGTCGTTTGGAGTTAGTGAGAATTTCGGGTAAAATTAAACGCGCGTTTAATTTTATTCGAAATAAAAGCTAAAACGGAAATTAAAACCAAGGTGAGAACTTCTCACTC
The DNA here is from genome assembly GCA_030765085.1 of Allium cepa. NCBI lineage: Eukaryota > Viridiplantae > Streptophyta > Magnoliopsida > Asparagales > Amaryllidaceae > Allium > Allium cepa. The sequence continues at coordinate 166,781,720 of CM060932.1, forward strand.
AATCGAATAGATTTCGATTTTATTTTAAATAATTAGATTTAAAATATTTGAATGCATGTTTGAATGATGACTGTAAATTATTGATTGTTAAAATAGACATTATGCGCCGTTAGTAAGCGGATGTTATTTATAAAAACATATACCGCGAATATTTCATAAACAGTGAAATTGGTATTATATATAATATCAATATATATATATTGGCATATGTATATATTGCAGTTGATTGATTTCCCGCATTTTTTGTTTAGCGGATGAGACCCTATTACGCCGTTATTAAGCGGATAATATTTATTAAGAACATGTACCGCGATAATTTCGTACTGGAGCGAAATTGGTATTGTGCTAATGTTTGTGATGCAGGAAAACAGGTTGGAGGGATCCAACTGGATTCCTCAACAGTATTTATTTAATTTCAGATATTTTGATATTTGATGGATTATCATATCGATATATGATATCGTTATTAGTCGTGATTGACTATTTGGTGTGTAGCATCATTGGACCCAGATTTTGGGATTTTAAAATGATTTTAAAAGTAATTTTGAAAATATACTATATTTTTGGAATTGATCCATTATAAATAAATAAACGTTATAATTTTTAAAGTTATAAAAATTATGGTTTTTGTGAAATATAGTTAAAAAGCTGATTTTTAGAAATACGATTAAAAGTCGATTTTTGAGAAATAGGAACTAATGATTTTATAAAATAATTTAGATTGGATTTTTGAATATATGATAAAAGTTTAAATATAGGATTTATAAAATTTGATTATTTTATAAATCGAAATGATGAAATTATAAAGGAATTTAAAGACGTTTTAGAATAATAATATAAACTGATTTATATTAAGAGATTTATAAATGGATATTTATAAATTGAAATATAGACATTATAAAACGAGTTTTTATAAGTGTTTGAATGTAGTGAAAATGAATTTCATAAATGAATGAAATTTATAGAATTATAAACTGTGAAGTTATAGATGAAATTTATAAATAGTAAGATTTATAAATTTGTGAAGTTAATTGAAGAATAGATTTGGTTAAATAAATGAATCTTATAAGTTATAAGATTTATAATTATGAAATTCTAAGGAACGATTTTGTGAAATAATCGTTTATAAGTAGTTAAATTATTATATGAACATTTAGTTTATAATTTAGTTATAAACTGGAATAGGTTAATAAAGGAATTTATAAAAAGGAAGTTTTTATAAATAAATAGAAATGGAATTTATAAACGTTGTTTTATAAATTCGCAAACGACTTATTTTGATAAGTTAATTGTTATAACTTAGAAATAGAGTTATATTCACGTTTTTAGACAGTGAATAATTCTTTGAATTAAAATGAATAAAAGGATGGAATTTGTTAAAGAAGTATATTCACGTTTTTGTATAGTGAATGATATGTTAAAGAAATTGTTTTGAATGAGATGTTTAAATTGAATTAAAACGATCTAACGATGTTTTAAAATGTGTTGAGATTCGAAACCATAGATTTCAACATTGATTGTTGAAATAGATGTTTTCGAGAAATAAAAGGAAATAGTGGACTATAACACTGTTGTTATAGTAAATGATTTCCGAAAGGAAATGTTTTTGTATAGTATTGGGATTTATATATCTATTTAAAATTCAAATCCCTATACTAGTGATTTTGGGTTGTTGTAACGATGTTTTACGCAACATTCGTTTTGACCCAAATAAATATGTTTAAGAGAATGATTTTCTTAAAGAATGAAATATATACTTAATTCGATTTAAGTATATTGAATATTTTCCAAGGTTGAAAATAAAAAGATTTGTGAATTACTTATGAATAATAAGTATGGAAATGTTTTCAAATATGAAGTGAATATTTAGAATTTATCTTTTTGAAGATAAATTGGAAATGGATAGTTGAAATCGTATATGCACGAATATTTTGAAATATAAATTCATTATGGAATTTATAAGTGAAAAGGGAATTTGTTTGAAAATAAATGTTGATTTATTTTTGAAGTGTTGAAATTTTATATCTTGTAAAGATATTTTGGAAAATAATAATTTGGAAAATTATTTGGAATCTGGTGATGTGTGCATATCCAGTGATAGTTCAATAACTGACTATCAGTATTTCCCTTTGAATGGGTATTTGATGTGAATTGATTGAAATTGAATGCACACTTATTTTTGAATAAGCGCTCACTATTCTGGTTAACCGGGAAAGGACCATGGGGTCGTATAACCCATTCCGAATATGTGATACGTCGTTGTGAATTGCATTGAAGATCGGTGTTGAAGACCCGGTATTTGCGAAAGCGATAGGATGACCTATCGATTGTCTCTGCACTGAGTTGCAACGGTATAGAGACTCCCTAAGTGATGGGAAATCCGATCAGGATTGTGAATATCCGGATTGCAAGGACTTCTTTGTAAGTGCCTTCGGTTCTGTTCGAGCCCGGAACAGACTTGTATGGATTGTATGTCTGACATTACAATTTGAGATATAAAGCCGATTTCTTTCAAATATATTTCTGTTGGTGGCGGAGAATTTATTCTTTGCTTAACACCCTTCTTTGAGACGTATGTGCTCAAAGGTTATATAGTTGAAGTTATCAGCGATATATTCCCAGTTTGGTAATGTGACATGCTGAGTGATGCTGAAATGATCATTGTGTTGATTTTTGTGATAGGATCATTTATTTGATCGTCTATCTTAGTGATCATTGTGTTGATCATTTGTTGACCCAAAGCATGGCTTTTGTATAAAGTATGTTTTTGTGGACGTGAATTCGTCGAGCCTCACATCCCGGAAATGGTCAAAACAGGAAAGAAGCAGCAAGGTTATGAGGGGTAGCACCCTTTAGGATGTGTCCATTTCCTTCTGGAAAAGGGTGGTATCATGGTATGGAGCCCAGATACTTACTCATGTTGAAAACACTTTGTTATGATTGTGTGAATTGATTAGAGAGCGCTCTCGGATAAAGGTCCCAAAGGACCGGGGGATGGCATATTCGGTCAGTTGTTACTCAGTTAGGAGTAACCCGGCCTTGTGTTGGTAGAGATCCGGTTTGGTTCTCGGGGATGTCCATCCAGAGGCATTCTCAGTGGCAATGGGAAGTTCCTTGGCCTGACCATTTGTTGGAAATCCAATTCCCAATACGAAACTTGTACGGTATTAGTTGTAGAACCTGCTATTCACTTATGGTGGTCACCACTGTTTGGATAGTAGCTATAGTAGGCATAGTTCGAAATGTCTATGTCGGCTAAGATTTATATCTTTATTTTCGAAATGATTTGTTATACATTATGCACTAGTAATAATATCAAATGTTATTTAAATGCGTATCAAGCATCTTTGACTATCATAAGGAGAAATCTCCTCCGATTCTGCGTTTGCATGTGTGTGTGTGCGGGAGGCCTTATGGTAGTCTCATTTTTAAAAGCATTGCGAATTGATTTAAAAATATTCCTCTATTTTGATTTTAAAGTAAATAAACTGTTTTGAGTTCTCACACCAGTCACATGACTGACTCGGAGTTTATTGTTTTCCTTCCTAAACTCTGGGTGCCCACCAATTTCCACACGGGCAGTTAAGAGTTAGGTTTATCAGGATATTCTGGATATTCTGGAGTTGCTGGAGGCAAGCTGGATGGCATGGCGTATTACTAGTTTATATAGTATTTCTTTTTCCGCTGCATTGTTTGTTGTTGTATGTTGTTGTACACTCTGATGTGATGATATGATGTAATAAAATGTGATGTAATGTAATAACTGATATAGTTCTTTGTTTAAAGATTATTCATTTATTATTACATGTTGTTCCGCTGCGAATTGTGAGATTCTGTTGTTGTTCTGTTGTTTCTTTTCTGTCCCGTCCTATTTTAAAAATTCTCTGTTTTTTTTAAAAAAAAAATCGTCTATCTTCTTTCCTCTCTATTTTCTATCTTTTCTCTCTTTTTCTTTTCTTTTCTTTTTAAAACCCATAACATCTCGGTTTTCGGCCTTCGATTTCTCGGCAGTCGATAAAGTGAGTGTCGATGTCGAATTTTTGAAAGTCGAAAATTTTCGGGGCGTTACATTTGGTATCGGAGCTGATGGTTAAGCGACAATCATGGTTCTGTTGGGTATAATTCATTAGAGATAGAGTCAGCAGTACTCTAGAATGAGTTGAGTGTAATAATAGCTATGAGTGCGTATTTGTTAGTGAATATAAAATTGTTTTATATTGTGATGATTGGTTTATTGAGTGGCATATGAACTTTCGTCAGCACAGCCTCGAAACTGAGCCGAAGGGGTTTCTAAACACTTGAATAGAACAATTCGACACGATATTGTTTTTAAATTGGGTAAATGAAATAATTTTACTTGATTATATTTTTATATATAAAGGAATAATTTTTCAGAATTATTAAAGTGTATATAAGTTGATTGTTAGATTGTTTGAATAATCTAAATAAAAGAATAATTGTATAAGCAAAAGAATTATAAGAATTGAAATTATAATTAAAGTATTTACAATTGTGAAATAAACTTACATATATAAGAAGTAAAATTATATGAATATGAGTTGTAAATAAAGGTGAATTTCAAGATTAAATGAAATATAACTTAAGTAATGTAAATGAAGTTGATATTGGTATCAAACTAAATTAATTAAGTTAAGTGATGGATATGAACTTAAGTTATGTGAATAGAAATTCAACTTTTGTAATTGAATGGATGAATTGAATGTTAATCAATTAAATGTGAATTAAATTGATATGGAATAATGAATATAAGTGTTAATTCATTAAATTCTAATGTTATTGGAAGTTGAATACTTGAATGAAAGTCAATTTAATAAAACCAAAATGAATGTAAGTGAAGCGAAGAAATTTGGTTGTAATCAATACACTTTGGTTGTTATATGATTGTTGATTGATTGTATATATAATTCATTAAGTATTAATGAAATTGAAAGCTAGGAAATTGAATTCAAATTAGAAGTAAATAAATTTGAATAGAATCGAAAGTGAATTGGATTTAATTAGTAATGTAAACTAATTGAATTGAGAATGAATGTTGATAAAATCCAATGTTGATGAATCAAATATGATTTAGAGTGAAAACCAATTCATTAAGTATTAATGAGAATATGAATGAATTTGTTGAATGTTAGTTGGTTGATGGTTGAATATATATTGCTTTTGTTGTATATTGATATTATTATCTATATGCATGGTTCTCATGTTGTTTGTTAAGTGTTTAGTAGGTGCGGATCGCGTTGCTTCGCATTTGGAGTTCGCTTTAGCGCTATATTAGCCGTATATGCTTGCTAATAAAAATATAAGGTACATATCTCGGATTAAATATCGTACTTTTACACTTTTTTCCCTTCGGGATGCCTCATTACTTGATGAGATGTATATTTGTGATATATATACTGTCATTTTTTTTCGGATCGAGCCGCGCAAAGGAGACTATGGCGAATTTTTCCGAAAATTTAAGGCGTTAGAAAAAATTTGAGAAAATTGGAAAATTTTAAAAATTTTAACTTTGATTTTGGAATTGAAAGTTAAATGATATAGTTTGTTTTGAAAAGATAACTAAGTATGATTTGAAAACTTAGTAAAGATTTGTAAGAAGTTTAATTATGAATTTTGGAAAATTAATAGATTCTGTAACCTTTCTTACTTGTAATTTCGAGGACGAAATTCTTTTAAGGGGGAAAGATTGTAACGACCCAGGATTTTATTAAATTAAAATTTGAATATTTAATTAATTTTAAATATTAATAAGTGAATTTATAAGTCAAATAAATTTTTATTTGAATTTTTGGATTTAATTGAATAATTAAATCGATAATTTAATATGTGAAATTATGGAAATAATTGAAAATTGAGTTAAATATGATTGTAAATGATTTGTAAAATTTTATTTAATCATACTGGAGTTATAGAAATATTTTAGAACTTTTAAAATCGAATTAAAAGTTAATTTGTGAAAATTGAATATTTTAATATTTGATAATCGACTGTAAAATAGCCAATTTTTGAACAGTCTCAGAATTGAACGAAACCAGTTTCATTGGATCCGTAATAGTTAGTTATTACCGGATTTCAAATTTCGTGTCAATCGGAGTTATCGTTTGATCGTGGCAGCTCGAAACGCATCGAATCGTTTTTAATTTAAATTTGGCGAGTCAAAATAGCCATTTTTCAAAAAGTCTCGGATTTCGACGAAACCAGTTTCATCGGATCCATAATGTGATATTATTGTAAGGTTTCAAATTTCAAGTCAATTGGATTTACGGTTTGTCCTGTACAAATTAAAACGCCTAGAAATCGATTTAAATCGGTTTAATTTAAATTGAGCGTTTATAGCCATAACTCGCACAGATGTCCGAATTAGCTTCCGAAACCTGTTTCATTGTGTCCGGAACGTGGGATAAACCCTAGGTACGCTGGTTACGGCGCCTAAATCGGAGTTCGGAATTCCCGGGATGAATAGTGTTTACGCTAGCTTTTTCTATAAATAGGAGTTAAAATCTAAAATAAAAAAAATAACCTAAAACCCTAATTTACATATGCCAGCCGCCACCCCCCTTCTAAGGCCAGAAATCACTCTCCTCTCCCCCTCGATTTCTTCCAATCCGTCGACAATTAGCCTTAGGTTTCAACTACAAAGATGAAGAGCACGACGAGAGCTACGAGATCAACGGTGGAGATCGCGAATGGAGCTATGGATTGGGAGATACTTTGGGCCGTTTGCATCAGGTTTTGCACGCCATTCGAGGCTGTACACGTGGCCGAGCGCCACAGGGGTTGGGCCGAACATAGCTCTTGTCGTTGGCTTCGTTTTGGCGGTGGTGTGATCGAGTATCGTCGAGCGAGGAGGTGATAAAGTTTAACCCTAGAATCGAAGGTTATGGGTTCAAGTTGCGTTCCATCACCTGTAGCGTGCGTGTAGGAACGTGAAGAGGGAAGGAGCAAGCTACGGCCAAGATCTGTTGGATCTGGATCTAAGGGCTGTAAAATGGTGGGGGTTAAAATTTAAAGTTATGTTGTAAATTATGTATATAAATCATGTACAAACTTGTAAATTGCATATCTTTTTCATACGAGGTCGAAAAAATGCAAACTCAGTTGCGTTGGAATCGTATGGACGAGCACTACACGATGGAGTTGGTTTGGAGTCGTTTGGAGTTAGTGAGAATTTCGGGTAAAATTAAACGCGCGTTTAATTTTATTCGAAATAAAAGCTAAAACGGAAATTAAAACCAAGGTGAGAACTTCTCACTCAATCGAATAGATTTCGATTTTATTTTAAATAATTAGATTTAAAATATTTGAATGCATGTTTGAATGATGACTGTAAATTATTGATTGTTAAAATAGACATTATGCGCCGTTAGTAAGCGGATGTTATTTATAAAAACATATACCGCGAATATTTCATAAACAGTGAAATTGGTATTATATATAATATCAATATATATATATTGGCATATGTATATATTGCAGTTGATTGATTTCCCGCATTTTTTGTTTAGCGGATGAGACCCTATTACGCCGTTATTAAGCGGATAATATTTATTAAGAACATGTACCGCGATAATTTCGTACTGGAGCGAAATTGGTATTGTGCTAATGTTTGTGATGCAGGAAAACAGGTTGGAGGGATCCAACTGGATTCCTCAACAGTATTTATTTAATTTCAGATATTTTGATATTTGATGGATTATCATATCGATATATGATATCGTTATTAGTCGTGATTGACTATTTGGTGTGTAGCATCATTGGACCCAGATTTTGGGATTTTAAAATGATTTTAAAAGTGATTTTGAAAATATACTATATTTTTGGAATTGATCCATTATAAATAAATAAACGTTATAATTTTTAAAGTTATAAAAATTATGGTTTTTGTGAAATATAGTTAAAAAGCTGATTTTTAGAAATACGATTAAAAGTCGATTTTTGAGAAATAGGAACTAATGATTTTATAAAATAATTTAGATTGGATTTTTGAATATATGATAAAAGTTTAAATATAGGATTTATAAAATTTGATTATTTTATAAATCGAAATGATGAAATTATAAAGGAATTTAAAGACGTTTTAGAATAATAATATAAACTGATTTATATTAAGAGATTTATAAATGGATATTTATAAATTGAAATATAGACATTATAAAACGAGTTTTTATAAGTGTTTGAATGTAGTGAAAATGAATTTCATAAATGAATGAAATTTATAGAATTATAAACTGTGAAGTTATAGATGAAATTTATAAATAGTAAGATTTATAAATTTGTGAAGTTAATTGAAGAATAGATTTGGTTAAATAAATGAATCTTATAAGTTATAAGATTTATAATTATGAAATTCTAAGGAACGATTTTGTGAAATAATCGTTTATAAGTAGTTAACTTATTATATGAACATTTAGTTTATAATTTAGTTATAAACTGGAATAGGTTAATAAAGGAATTTATAAAAAGGAAGTTTTTATAAATAAATAGAAATGGAATTTATAAACGTTGTTTTATAAATTCGCAAACGACTTATTTTGATAAGTTAATTGTTATAACTTAGAAATAGAGTTATATTCACGTTTTTAGACAGTGAATAATTCTTTGAATTAAAATGAATAAAAGGATGGAATTTGTTAAAGAAGTATATTCACGTTTTTGTATAGTGAATGATATGTTAAAGAAATTGTTTTGAATGAGATGTTTAAATTGAATTAAAACGATCTAACGATGTTTTAAAATGTGTTGAGATTCGAAACCATAGATTTCAACATTGATTGTTGAAATAGATGTTTTCGAGAAATAAAAGGAAATAGTGGACTATAACACTGTTGTTATAGTAAATGATTTCCGAAAGGAAATGTTTTTGTATAGTATTGGGATTTATATATCTATTTAAAATTCAAATCCCTATACTAGTGATTTTGGGTTGTTGTAACGATGTTTTACGCAACATTCGTTTTGACCCAAATAAATATGTTTAAGAGAATGATTTTCTTAAAGAATGAAATATATACTTAATTCGATTTAAGTATATTGAATATTTTCCAAGGTTGAAAATAAAAAGATTTGTGAATTACTTATGAATAATAAGTATGGAAATGTTTTCAAATATGAAGTGAATATTTAGAATTTATCTTTTTGAAGATAAATTGGAAATGGATAGTTGAAATCGTATATGCACGAATATTTTGAAATATAAATTCATTATGGAATTTATAAGTGAAAAGGGAATTTGTTTGAAAATAAATGTTGATTTATTTTTGAAGTGTTGAAATTTTATATCTTGTAAAGATATTTTGGAAAATAATAATTTGGAAAATTATTTGGAATCTGGTGATGTGTGCATATCCAGTGATAGTTCAATAACTGACTATCAGTATTTCCCTTTGAATGGGTATTTGATGTGAATTGATTGAAATTGAATGCACACTTATTTTTGAATAAGCGCTCACTATTCTGGTTAACCGGGAAAGGACCATGGGGTCGTATAACCCATTCCGAATATGTGATACGTCGTTGTGAATTGCATTGAAGATCGGTGTTGAAGACCCGGTATTTGCGAAAGCGATAGGATGACCTATCGATTGTCTCTGCACTGAGTTGCAACGGTATAGAGACTCCCTAAGTGATGGGAAATCCGATCAGGATTGTGAATATCCGGATTGCAAGGACTTCTTTGTAAGTGCCTTCGGTTCTGTTCGAGCCCGGAACAGACTTGTATGGATTGTATGTCTGACATTACAATTTGAGATATAAAGCCGATTTCTTTCAAATATATTTCTGTTGGTGGCGGAGAATTTATTCTTTGCTTAACACCCTTCTTTGAGACGTATGTGCTCAAAGGTTATATAGTTGAAGTTATCAGCGATATATTCCCAGTTTGGTAATGTGACATGCTGAGTGATGCTGAAATGATCATTGTGTTGATTTTTGTGATAGGATCATTTATTTGATCGTCTATCTTAGTGATCATTGTGTTGATCATTTGTTGACCCAAAGCATGGCTTTTGTATAAAGTATGTTTTTGTGGACGTGAATTCGTCGAGCCTCACATCCCGGAAATGGTCAAAACAGGAAAGAAGCAGCAAGGTTATGAGGGGTAGCACCCTTTAGGATGTGTCCATTTCCTTCTGGAAAAGGGTGGTATCATGGTATGGAGCCCAGATACTTACTCATGTTGAAAACACTTTGTTATGATTGTGTGAATTGATTAGAGAGCGCTCTCGGATAAAGGTCCCAAAGGACCGGGGGATGGCATATTCGGTCAGTTGTTACTCAGTTAGGAGTAACCCGGCCTTGTGTTGGTAGAGATCCGGTTTGGTTCTCGGGGATGTCCATCCAGAGGCATTCTCAGTGGCAATGGGAAGTTCCTTGGCCTGACCATTTGTTGGAAATCCAATTCCCAATACGAAACTTGTACGGTATTAGTTGTAGAACCTGCTATTCACTTATGGTGGTCACCACTGTTTGGATAGTAGCTATAGTAGGCATAGTTCGAAATGTCTATGTCGGCTAAGATTTATATCTTTATTTTCGAAATGATTTGTTATACATTATGCACTAGTAATAATATCAAATGTTATTTAAATGCGTATCAAGCATCTTTGACTATCATAAGGAGAAATCTCCTCCGATTCTGCGTTTGCATGTGTGTGTGTGCGGGAGGCCTTATGGTAGTCTCATTTTTAAAAGCATTGCGAATTGATTTAAAAATATTCCTCTATTTTGATTTTAAAGTAAATAAACTGTTTTGAGTTCTCACACCAGTCACATGACTGACTCGGAGTTTATTGTTTTCCTTCCTAAACTCTGGGTGCCCACCAATTTCCACACGGGCAGTTAAGAGTTAGGTTTATCAGGATATTCTGGATATTCTGGAGTTGCTGGAGGCAAGCTGGATGGCATGGCGTATTACTAGTTTATATAGTATTTCTTTTTCCGCTGCATTGTTTGTTGTTGTATGTTGTTGTACACTCTGATGTGATGATATGATGTAATAAAATGTGATGTAATGTAATAACTGATATAGTTCTTTGTTTAAAGATTATTCATTTATTATTATATGTTGTTCCGCTGCGAATTGTGAGATTCTGTTGTTGTTCTGTTGTTTCTTTTCTGTCCCGTCCTATTTTAAAAATTCTCTGTTTTTTTTTAAAAAAAAAAATCGTCTATCTTCTTTCCTCTCTATTTTCTATCTTTTCTCTCTTTTTCTTTTCTTTTCTTTTTAAAACCCATAACATCTCGGTTTTCGGCCTTCGATTTCTCGGCAGTCGATAAAGTGAGTGTCGATGTCGAATTTTTGAAAGTCGAAAATTTTCGGGGCGTTACATACATATATACTGGCAGTTCTATATGTATCTAGTTTTTTGAAAAATCTTTTCAACCAAAAACCCCATATTCCTACAAATAGAAATATGAAGCAACCAATTTTGCATCCACTTCCTATCATCCAACAATTTAACACATCAAAAAATCGCTTCCTAAACTTTACTCCTACGCCGTAAAAAGGAATTTAGGTGGAGAATTTGACATTCTTACCACATTATGATCTTCCTCTTTCCATAGTACAATCGAAATTTGTAGCATCCCCCACTTGGAGGCCCAAAACTAACGGCTACGGATGCTGCAGTCATCCATAGTTATTAGTCCTCAACGTCCAATTATGGTAATGTTAGATACATTGGTACAATAAAAAACATAGATATGGAATAAATTTAAAATCATAAATAATTTTTACATTCATTTCAATTCAGTTAAAATTCATTACACAATCCTAATACAAGAACTGTGTTTAGAGAAAATATAATTATTATAGCATACGCCAAGAGAGACATATGAAAATGCCCCTTGGATGATTAGAGTATATAACTAGGCAATTAAACAACTTTTGCCTTTACAACCAAACATAGCGTAATCAAAATAGAAAAGAACTCTAAATAGCTATCATGCCTCTGCACATCTCTGGAAGCTTATCCGTCTAAAGATGTACCTGAAAACCTCAACTCTCAAACTACTCAAAGTTAATTGAGCACCCGAGAGTTTAAGGGGAAAACATAAACTTTAAGTCAGATATAAATCCTGGTATGAATAACAATCTACCGTCCTAAACCATTTAGATATCTAGTGGGACCACGCCTCTTAGCGGAATGGGTTTTCCCCTCACTAGTATCTTATTCAAAACTTTATAAAACCATATACTGTGCTCCTGCATCCACAATGGTTAAAACATAGCAATTCAAAATATTACGAAGATATGCAAACAAGTAAATCAATTCTGTATTACCCATCCCCATTCATTTTTGACTATCTTCCTCGGTTATAGTTTCTAGGGTTATAATTAACCTAATAGTTTTCATGGACAGACTAATAACCTATTTAATACTTGTAGACTCCCTGTCCAATTTCATAGTTTTCATGGGATCACTAAGAACCTATTAGCCCCTGCCAATAACTTCATTGTTTAATGGGTTGTCCCTGAACCTATTGGTATCTCCAATAACTTCTCTCTTGTCCTAGTTTTCATAGGTTGATTAGGAACCTATTGACATCTGTCAATAACTTAATCCGGATATAGTTTTCATGGGTTCACTACAAACCAATTAGCCTCTGCCAATACTCTTTCTAATCATAGTTTTCATGGGTTTACTATGAACCAATTGGCCCCTACCAATTACTTTTCCTAAACATAGTTTTCATGGCTTTACTATGAACCTATCTATCTGACAACTTCTTTAATTTTTATTTAGGCGTATATTCTGGTCTACCTGACCTCCTAGATGCAACTCTATTCATTCAGGAGTTAATTTATATTCACTACTGTGTCAATCTACTTGGTTCTTCTGCCTTTACTCCCCAAAATTCAATTATGTGCCCCTTACTTAGTGAATATATTTATAAAAGAAGCTCATACAAAAATAATACCAACCCCTTTGGTTTTATATATTCAAAATCATTTCCCCTTGGAAATTTGGTTAACCCGTTTTAACCCATTATTTATATCAAGCAAGCTTCTTCCCAAAACTCCAATTTAAAAGCATTTAAAAGCTCATTTATAATGTCATGGGTTTTACCTTTAAAAATATACATTGAGTTCTTTATTTTGAAACATAATGCTTTTGAATCCTTTAAACTTTACCTTCAAAACCAATGGAAAACTTCCTTTCGAAAGCATTCAAATCTTTTTTTCGAAATAGTAGGCACCGGTCATTCAAAACACTTTAAAACCTTTCGAATGTATTAAAGTATTACCATTCAATTATAAAAGCATAACTTCGAAACCATTTGAAAGTACCCCTTTCTAAACCATTGGGTTTAATTTAAAAACATATCTTATTAGGTCTAAGTGAATACAAGCAAAAGTACCCCTTTCAAAACCATTGAAAAGAGTTTGGGGAAAAACATATGGCTTTGGCACCATCCTTTAAAAAGTTCAAAACATTTAAGTAAAACATTTGAATGATGGTTTTGAAACCCCTTTCGAAGTCATTGCCTTCGAAACCATTAGACCCTTTCGAAAGCTTTAGGAAGTGGCTTACATCATTTTAAAACAAAAGATACCATTCAAATTGGTTGATGACTTCAATCCTTTCGAAAGGCATAGGGACGGCAGAAGGGTTTCGATTGTGTTGGAACAACCCTTTTGAAAGTATTAGTTTAAAACATAGGGACTCATTCGAAAGCTACACTTAAACAAAAAGGTGGCAACCCCTTCGAAAGCTATTTAGAAAATCGTTTTGAAAGCATTTGTTTCGACACCTTCAAAAGACTTTAGTAAAAAAAGGAAAGGGCATTATTTTAGAAAGTAGAACAAAGATTTCTACACCATCGAAAGCAAGCGTTTTGATACCATGCCTTCCAACTTTCTCTAATCCATCGGGTATCAATCTATTGATGCCTTGTGTATTGATTTCGGCTTGGTTGGTTTCAACTTAGTTAAAGCGGAAGCATAGGGTCAAAAAAGTTAGCTTTTAAAAGAGACAGAACATATTTTCTAAATAAGGTCTTGGTTAATGCCATTTAAAGCAATTACTTTATAACTAACCTGCATATTTGTAAACATTTAATTGGTTGCCATAAACTTTTCAAATTCTTTACCAAAATAGTTGCCACATAATTTCATATCTAAACAAAGATTGGTTTAACAAATAAGCCCTTCCATTAAGCAAAACAATTAAAACAATTAAGTCGTTTACCTAAAATAATTTTATTTTTATAGTAAATTAGTTAGGAAAAATCCCGAAAAATAAAAGAAATTCACTTTCAATATGTTATCTAACACATAAAAATTTCAGACCCAAATTCTTCATAAAATAACCCAAATTAATTTCTAAACCTAATTATTCATATTTTTCCTTGAAAATTCATAATAAATTTTCCATAGCTTGGAAAATTATAAAAATTGAAAACCATCTCGAAAATCATATTTTACGTAATATATAAATTCCTCATGATATTCGAAATTCAATTCAAACGAGTTTACCCTTAAAACCGTGTATAAACAGTTATCAAACAATCTTATTTGAATCAAATATGTTATAAACCCAAGCATATCATCATCAAAAATCATCATAACGGATTTAATTTTAAACCCGAAAATCAAATGATCAAAAAAACAAAAATAGAGATGGTTTTGATTATTATACACCTTGATTAGAATAAGGAACTTGAGATTTCATTGAGATTAATTCCCCTTGCTTAAATCCTTAGCTTTAATTTGATTTCCTCCTCTTTTCGCCAAGTAATGGTCAGCATCTCTTTCTTTTTTTGCATTTAATGTTTTTAGAAAAATGAACATGAATAAATAGGAAACGAGGAATATTAAAGGTATGGGACTATGCGGCAACTATTTCCAGATATTTCCTCGTTTTAATTAACATATAAAGCCATTCATAAGCCCATTTATATAATTAAGCTCAACCTTTAAGTATTTATTCGAATCTCAATCCCCTTATCTCTCTAATATTTACATTATTCTATTTAATTTATCTAATTAAATCTCCTGAATAATGTTATTAAAAATGATGGGTGTTACAAAATTGCTTTGCTGCCCCGGATTCACTCCAAATTTTGCACACACAAAACGCATAAGAAGGCTTATTATTAAGCTCTAAAATAGAACTAAGTCTAAAAATAGACTTGCACGCATCGTCGAAAGCCATGGAAATAGAAATTCTAAGATTGAAATAGCTTTTCCTTTTTTAGCACTTGCATTTATCGTATTGTCGATCCTAATGCACCGCTAAATTCGCAAATTCTAACTCTATCTACCTTCCCTACGCCTAACATATGGCCTTTAAAATCAAAGTTTTCACAAAAATCTTTCTCACTTTTCAAATTTATACATCATTTGGAAAATAAAATCCCAAAATATTTAGACGCACATTTTCCCTCGAAATAATTTTTTTAACAAAAACTCTAAAAATAATTTAAGAGCTAAAAATAACTAGAACACAAAACTTTTTTTTTCCTCTCTCTCTTTTTTGTTTTCAAAAGGAAACTTCTTCAAATCAAGGTGAATTTTCAAAATATTTTCCTTCCCAAAAAATTTTATAACTCAAACCACACTTTCAGCGTAGTCAGAATTCGGTTATGCGCTAAACACACAAACCAAATTTCAAAATTCCACAACTAACCTTTACCTAAAAATTTGACATTTTATTTAAAAATGTCAACACTTCTGTTATTCAAAAAATTAGCTTTTAAGGAATATGAGCAATGACCCGTGATATGAAAACAACTTTATCATGATCTTTGTAAAAATTTCCAGCTATTACAAACTTCCAATCTTACATTGCATTTGTTGTTAGTTAAGTGTCTTCATGAAATTCCCATATTTATATATTCCTTACTATCCATATATACATAAGAGAGATTCACATATCTAGAAACAATAACACATAAAATAAATAGAACTCATAATATCGTGCATGCCTTTTATAAGAGACAACTAAAAGTTTTACAACCCAACAACCCAAAAGAAAGAACAAACGATGGAAATAAAAAGATACAACAAGCCTAAATAAACACTGCCTAAGAACTATGAGAAGGTTTCAGTTCGCGACTGGAGCTCAAGCTATTGTCACAATCGCGGAATGGTCGTATTATGGCGGCTATACACCCAATCTCACACCATTGGTGTTGCTGCTCCGTCCTAATCTCTCGAAGCTCTGCCTGAACTTGATGGATAGCAGCAAGCTCATAACTTATATATTCCTTGGTGCTATCCCTTACTACTGGAACTGTGGTTCTAGTGGCAATACATGTGGTACAGCAGGTGGCAAGGGAATATTTATCCTCTTTATGGTGGTTCGGTCGATAGCAGGAAGGAATTTCCTCATTACTGGCTCTCTACTTAAATTCACACCGTAATGCCCAAACACTCGAGTGAGCAAGTGGCAATATGGAAAGTGAGTCCTCGGGGTACCAACTCATTGATCGAACATATAGCGCATCAAGACACGAGCCCAATTGACAGCTACATTTCCAATTATAGCATAGGCGGCCTTCCGCACTAAGGTGTAGATCAAATCAAGGCTCCCCATCCTCAGAACGACGTTGTGCTAAATGATACACATGACAAGATGGGCCACTAGTCGCAAATTATCGGTCCTCCAACCATCGACATTTCTAGAAAAGATCCATTGTAGAATCTCAAGATCGGACATCTTTATATCGTCTAAATCTAGGCCTACTGCATATATCTCTAAGATCCCAGTAAGATCATCATTTGACATCTCAATCCAAGCTCCCTTTACCTCAGACTTAATGTAGTTGTTTCCATCATCGAAATTTTATGCTACTTGTGCAATGAAAAGATAGACATAGAGCGGATAATATTCACGCTGAAAAGTATCGACACGGAGGATCGGCACAAGTCCTGCCCTGATGATAAGCTCATTAAACCCGAGAGTGGGGAAATCTCTAAACGTCACTAGTCTTCCATGAATAAAATCAAAGTCTATAATTCCAAGATAATGGCGATCATCCGCTCGCTCTGGTCAAGCCAAGCAGATTCTTACGAAGTGAGGCCGGGATAATGAGAGGAAGAGCCATTGGTACGTGGCGGTGCCAAAGGCTAAGAGGACGTTTGAAAAGGGGGAAAAGGATTTGGATCGAGAGTAGTGGTGAGGCAAGATCTGACGTGTAAGGATTTTGGCATCGGTAGGTGGACGTATAGAGGAGAGAGGCTTTGGTTAAGTGGAGGAAGGGGGAGGTGGAATTGGGTTTAGCTAAAAAAAATTAAAGTGGAGAAAGAGAGTGAGAGGGTGTGATGGTTGAAGGTTTAGACACAAATTAAAGTCGCGTACTAGGTCAGGTTCGGCCCGAATCCACCTAACGATCGACCGCTACTAGGTCAAACGAACGACACAATCGACCACTAAAGGTCGATCGCTTGGTTGCTAGCCCAGATTTAGGCACGGCCTGAACCTGGACCCAATAGGACCGGTTAAATTAATTAATATTCAATGATCATTGCTCACAACATCTTCATCTTAACCTATTTAGAAAATTCTCACTTTTCACACAACGGTATCCACCTTATTGTGTAGACCCTTCCTTGGCAAGATTGCAATAGCCTCAGAAAAACTATTGGGACCAACAACACTTCAAGAAACTCAAAGATATTCCAGCTGCTATTCCCTGCCTACTTCACACAAAAATATTTCTTTCAATAATTGGTGGATATAACAATACTTCAAGCTACATACCCCAATAAAATCGAATGCCATTCCTATTTTTTCCTTACCTTAAAGTGAGAAAATATAAAAACCTCGATTTTATAAACCAAAAAATCACTGAGCTAAGTATATGCTCCTTTATACTAGTTTCTAAATAATAGAAACTATTTCATACCAAAAGATCCCTTAAAGGTCAAATTTATTATATAAATATTTTAGGATTTCCAAAAACCTATTTAACACAAATCTCCCAATTTGGAAAACTATTTTCTTGCCAAAAATCAGTATCAAGCCTTTACTGATTTATACATATAAATATTTAAGGACATAAAGAATTAAACTTTTATAAGCCAAAAATTTCTTAACAAAACCAACTAGTGGTATACATGTTTCTTTGAAAATTAAAATTTCAAAATATTTAAAATTTCTAAATATACTTTTTAAAAATTCTCTCATAGGTTTTAAAATGAGGAATTCACATTAATTATGCAGATAAAAATCCGATTTGCCATCAAAAAGGTGATCAATGAATGCACCCTAGCAAAGGCTTACTTTCAAACAATTTCGACATACAGACTCTAATTTCCCATTCATCTGGAATAATTGTGTGTCTTCAACTGGAACTTAAAATCCAAAATCACAAGGTAGCTTGAATCTCAACCATTAAGTCGAACACCTCCAGCCTTCGAGATTCATCCATATGTTGTATTCATACACTTCATCAATGACAGTTTATGCATCACCAGCACTCTATGAGGTACTTTGAAGTCGGTGTGAAAATCATAGCTCTAAGATATTTCCAACTCATAGTTTCTTTGCCCATTCCTTCGGAGTGGAACTACAACTACAACTACTTCTATAGTTGGAACTCTTAGAATCTAGGGTAAAAATATGATATTACGAGATAGGAAAGTACGAATATGTTCTCCCAATTTATCCTAATCCCTCTGATCTACTAACCTAGTTCTCTGATACCAAATGTAACAACCCATACCTTAATGAGCCTAAATTTCAACAAAAATCGAAACCCAAGTCCATCACAACACATATTGTTGAATTTGGTACTTGCAAATAAGCATGAGCATTATCTGAGATTGATAGAGATCTAAACTCATAATAGAAACAATAATAGGATAAGAATACTCACTATGACTACTACCTTAGTACTAAGGGTATTCCTTGGATAGCAAATTATCACATAAGCATCGAGCATGAGAGAAGAAAGACTCTCCAACAATACAGCATATCCAGATCCAATGACTTATTCCTCTAAATTCTATCATGTGGGTTGTAATGAGGAGGGCGTTAGAACAACATTCTAATGACTGGAAAAAATATGAATTGTCCATAACATAAACTTATACAAATTGGTTTCCATTTAATTGTTATGTCCATTAAGGTTAGCCATTCTAATCTAACCTTGCATTGCACACATGATTACATACTTACCCTTTTCCAAGGTACGAAATACTAATGAAGTCATATCAACCACCCAATACTTCTAAACTCATTAGCCACTTAATAATTCTTAATATTAAGCGGGCTTCTATAATAATTTTAAAAGAGAAATATGTAGACTCTACCATTTACGACCTTAAATTAGGTTGACCCTGTTATTTAAGTCCTATTCCTAAGATGTTTTCCTCTCAATGTTTTCAATGGTCAATGGTTTCTAGCTACAATACCTCTAACCACTATTTAAGGCTTTTGACATTTAACGTCCAACTATTACTGAATTTATTGCTGGTAAAATCGTTGTCATGTAATAAACAGTACCCAAGCTACTTAATACCTTTTATTAGAAAGCAGGCAAGGCTCTGGTCATTTAAGACCTTAACTAAGGATGTTCCTCATCATTTAAGACTTATCCCTAAGGCATGCTCCTAAATGGAACTACTATTATTTCGGCTTTAGCAAGGTAAGAGACTGTATCCAAGCCATTTAATACTTTTCGGTAGAAAAAAAGACAAACCCGGTCATTTAAGACCTACTTCCAAAAGTGTGCTCCTCAAAGGCACTATCTAGCTGTCATTGCTTGGAAATCTCATTGGGCTACTTAATACTTCTTTTATAGGAAAGAGGAGGACTTTATAATCACTTAAAACCCCAAACTTGAAGCGAACCCTTCTCGAGATATCCACTCTCACTCTTAATTATAAATATGGCATCTCGTTTGGTTACTTCTTTAGGTAGGGAGGCGAATTCAGCCACTTAAGACCTCAACACTGAAGTAAACACCTTTAGAGACATCCTCGTTTATTTGTTTATTTATAATCTCACTAGGTTACTTAATACTTCCATTTGGGAGAGAGGCGGACCCTTCAACCACTTGAGACCTCAAACACCAGAAGCAAACCCCTAGGGAGATATCCATCACAGCTCATAATTCCCAATTTGGACCATTTAATATTTCCAATTAAGAAAGGAAGCCTAATCTCTCACGTCGCCATAGGGGGTTTGATTAGTGATATCTTACATCGGTACTGAATGTTGGTAGCCTCAAAACAAAGGGCAGTCTTCCATCGAGTGACTCTGCTGACCTTGTATCACCAACCCACTAAGTCCAATTAACCATCCTAAGTCTTTATTTATTTTATCTTAGGTAGACATTAGACTTAGCTTATTAATTCCCTTTTTATTTAAGGTAATAAGATTTACCTTAAATATTTGTCAACTCATAAATCCCCATTTAATGCTCATAAATGTCATTGCCCATAAAATTCTAATAAACATCTCCTAAAACATTTATGTAGGCTTATTAATTTCAAATTAGTAATCTTTTATATCTATTCCATTTTTGTCAATTCAACTTCTTTGTTTATCAGTCCCATTAATCCATTTACCCTATCAAATTATTGCAAATCCCATATTTATACCATTTATTGTTGTTACAACCTTTAAAAAAAAAATCTCATTAGTTAATTATCCTAAACACAAATATTATGTGCAAGCGTCGTTATTGGGTTTTTATTTAGTTATTATACATGTAGTGATCATATACAATATTTACTTTTGTAAAATATAGTTATATACCTTTACTAGAATATATTTTTCATGTTAAATTGTTGGAATCATATCTAAAAAGAATATCCGTTATAATTTCCATAAATTAGTCCAAAATAGAAGATTTAACTTTAAAATATAAAAGATTGCATCGTTTAAAAGTACAAGGAATAATCATTTCTTTTTATTATTGAAATAGACAGTGTAAACTACAATGAATTTATACTTTACACATCTCTTTCTCTTTGTATCTATTCCTTGTTAGATCAAACGCGGTATCTTTCTAAAAATGAAAAAAAAAATCAACTAATTTACAAATATTAAACAGATCTAAATTCCAACAATTCCAAATATAGAAAAGTCCACATTCTAATAAGCTTAGGGTAATAATCCAAATTTATAACATTATTATACTACCTATTTTAGATCTAGAATAAATTTATTTTAAATTAGTATTCTAAATTCATACTTTCGGGACTGATTTCGAGATCAGGTTGTATGCAATGCTAAATCAATTCATAAACAAGAATATGTAGGCGATATTTATTATATTCAGATCGTATTCAATAAGTTGCCTACAACTCATATATAATTATCCAGTTAGGCATAAAATTCAAATAAACACCAATGGGATAATTTTCATATCATAACAATATATAAAAATTCCCACTTACCTTTTAGTGCGATACAAATCTCCAGATCCGCAGTAGAACCTTTGATTCGTCCACAAATCCTTTTTAATTCAAGGGATATGTATAAAAGGGTATATACATACATTAGAATTATAGATCTAAGAGGAGATTTTGGTTAGGAGAGAAAATAGATACAAATATGTAAATAAATATAAATTATCTCAAATATAAATATGGTCAATTCTCTTCTCTTCTCCTTTTCATTAGATTTCTACTCTTCTTCGATTTGTATGAATATAGATACAAATAACTTATCTTTTATTATTTAGAAAGAAAGTGGAGAAGAAGAAATAGCAGAGCTTCGCTACTGCCTCCGTAAAAATATAAGAAGAGAATGAAGGGTTGGGCCTGAATTTATAGGCGCTAGAATCAACCGGAACCGTTAGATCGAAATATATTAAATATAAGCCTTTGCGGCCTAAGTTTATTGGAGCCACCATGTCGCCACCGGTCAATCGCCCTTGGGTGATTAGTCGACCACTAGCGGTCGACCATCCACAATGATGGGTTGGCCTTGGGCCATTATAAAAATGCTAATTATTTCTTATTTAATTATTTTCGTTCGAATTCGTTTTTTGTCCGTAACTTCTTATTTTGAACTCCGCTTGCAAAACTCCAAATATGAAAGTTGCTTAAAATTTTGCTACAAAGGTAGTGATACAAGTTTCATGGTCAAATTCCACCATTTGCACAAATTCCATTTTCGACGCCCAATTAAGTAACTAACTAATTAAATAGCTAATGCAAAATTACGGGTTATTACAGGTTGCTTATTAGTTTGGGTTTGGGTTAGTGAACTAAGCTTAACCATTGCAAGGCGTGTGGTGTAAGGCATAGGCGAATGTCATGCAACGGTGATCTTAGGGTCGATCGAAGGCAGATCGTGATTTGGGTGCAAAGGATTTTCAATGGCAGAGCTTAAGCTTTTGGATCGGTGCGGGAAACAAGTGAGGAGGAAGGTAAAAGAGAATGGGTTTTATAAAAGCAAGATTTGATTTTCAAGGAAAATAAAATGGGAGATTTTCGCCTAACTGCTGGGTCAACAAGTGAGGAGAAAGGTAAAAGAAAATGGGTTTTATAAACTCAAGACTAAATTTATAAACTCAAGACTCAATTTTCAAAGTAAATAATATAGGAGATTTTCTCCTAGGTGCTGGGTCAGTACTGATCTGAGGAGTTGGATCGATGCCGAGTCTTATTCTTAAAAAATGCAAATAATAATGACAGTGATCCATGCATGTACATCTATGTGCAGATCAAAAATTACTCGAAAATGTGCATGTATATATGTATGCGTGTACATATCCAACCCCGATGACTAGAATCAAAGAAAATCATATTCAAACTTGGAAAGTCCATGAAAGGAACCGGTTCAAAATTATAGTGTTCTTAACGATAGATCGTGAGGGTATACTTAAAATTTATAGTAACAGACGCTGTTAAAGTGTCACGACGAATAGCTATGGATATAACTCTTTACAACAACGATCCACGGAAAGGATAATGACCATTCGTAGCATAGAGTGGAGTCCTTCATGGCAATCCTGACTTGTCACAATTCAAAGCACATCTGTTTGAAAAAAGGTGTATTTTGGAGAGCAAGTGTTATCCAGCCTTTTGACCAAGCAATATTCAGACAGATTGGATGAAACGAACCTAGAAATCATCGAGGCAGATTTCAAGCACTACTTTGCCGGTTCATAAAATTCTCTATCAGTCTCCACGAGCACTCAAAATCAGCAACTCCATTCTTCCATATATCCATCATTTGGACTTAGAAACAAGCCAATAATGGTGCAAACAAGTTTGGAATCTCAAAGATAACCACGAATCAAGCCAAGAGAAGGAGTTGAATATCAACCATATGAAGAATTTATGGATTGCTATCAATCCAAGCCCATTGATCGGTTTAGATTCATAATAGTTGCTGAGATGTCCATGTATTTTATTGGGGAAACAATCTAGGCATGGAAAATGATGTGGAGATCATGTGGGCGAGATTTTAGGCTTACTACGTCTATAAATAGAGGGGTAAGGCTCATTTTTAGGGATATTTTTTTGCTCTTGCTTTCTCTACTCTAATTTCTTGTGATCACCTACAGATTTATACCAATCGGTAAGAATTACTGCTTTATCTAGTGACATAATCAATAAAAACACTGAGTGGACGTAGGCCAAGATTAGCCGAACCACTATAACGCTTTGTATTCTTTTCCTGCTCAATTTTTATTTATTTTCTTCATTTTTTATTCTCTACACAATCCTTTGGATGTTCGTGCCATTTTTGGTTCAAACAAAAAAGTGCAAGGTTTGGAACAAACGTCCTCGAGAGATTGGTGTGGAAGTATTTCTTATCCCAAGATGAATCCAAAAATAAGTGCCATTTGTGAATTCCAACACTTCCTACAGTTGTCAGTGATAGACCTTCTCCCTTCACATGATAAAAGAGACGCCCAGATTCCCCTTCTTCACCAACAAACATATGATAACCATTAGACGATGGATCGTACGTCATTTTCGACTCACTGTGAATCCGTGCATGCTCAACAGCGTCCTAGCTACTGACCTCCTCCGAGGGGGAAATACTTTTATATCAATAGCTATCGGAATACCTGAGGAAGCTTCCACTTCAGGGATAAAGATAACAGGAATGGAGAAAGAAGGAGAAGGATTCCTAACCTTAGGAACCTACTTCAAAACCGACCTAGGAAGGGGAATCTTGTTAGGAAGAGACTGGGTTGCAATGATGGGCCCAACCGAGTACGTATCTGAGTATGCCCAAACGATTGACAAGAGGTTCAAATATCTAGTTTCCATTTGTATTAAACATCAACTTCCACATCATATCCTTCAACTAATCTGACTTTCAGCTTTGATGGTAATGTCTTAGTAGGTAAGATTTCTATCAGAGCTCTAGCATACATCAAACTCTTACGGGCCTCGGTACTGGTATCAAAACATTTGAGTTTACCTATGAGACTGGCTAGTTAGTTAAGACCAATCAAGGGCTATAGAACAGACGGAATATAAGTAAAGGTGTCCCAGATCAGAATAGAGAGAACCTTCTCCCTTGATTTGTCTACCTAAGGCTCCAAGGTGCAATAATAAAAGGTTTCGTACAATGACGATTAGACTAGTCTCAAGAGCTCTAAGTCTATCTTCCTTTTGAGCGAATTTGAAGTAGAAAATGGTGTTGAAATATTAGACTTTGAGAGTACCTTGCAAATTCCATATGTGTTTGCGTTGATCTCGAACATCTTTATATGGCGGGGAGGAGTCCAAGAAAAAGCCGATTAGGTACTCGGACTAATAATTCATACCCTCTTGAATCACTTCGGCAGGTGGCACACTAACTGTTGAATATGCGCTTATATGATTTTTGTTTGATGATAATAAACATATATACATTCGTTTAAATGTATTTATTAATGTACTATTTTATTTTTCATAGATTAAATAAATATTTGCTGAATAAAATTAAATACACAGAATTTGAATTGAAACAGAAATTTTATTCAAATAAATATTTATTACATTTTTGAATAGTACAAATTCAAGCTCTCACTATACATATACAACTTTGATTACAATTACATCACAATTTAATTTACATAAATTCCTCACTACATATCACTCGCACTCGTATTTTATCTTCAACTTCATTCCAGTTAGAATCCAGCATCTGATCAATCTGCAAAAATATTCACTAACGCAGTAAAATTGAAAAAGAAATATTTTTGCAATATAAAATAAAATATGGATTTTGAAAATATTATTTGCCTCAGTTATTTGGGTTGTTCGTCATCATTTACATTTGAATTCATCACACACGAACAATGTGACATGTACAGTGTATCACTGTACATGCCACAAGGTCGTGCATACCGATATACACTTGATAATGTTACAGGGACAGGTGAGCACAAGGTCAAACCCAAAATAAAAAGACGGGTTCAACACAGGTGCAATATAAATAAAATCTCGTCATCAGCACAAGGTCAAACCCGAGTTTTTAAAACTGGGTTCAACTCAAGGTTAATGCACAGTCCAGACTCAACTCAAATGCAAAGCTACGACAAATCAAAACTGCATCAAAGCACAAATACATGGAACAATGCAACTCTTCAATGATCAGACATGAACGCAAACTAAATACAAGTGCCAAAATGATCAGAATGCACATAGCCAACAATGTACTCCATACCAATATCAAAGACTCAACAGTAAATCAAACACATGAACCACAATATTGCAAGTGGACGAACAGAGAGATATACACAACGAAGGCAAGTACAGTAGCCTCGACATTAGTACAAACAAGTACACATAGGTGGTGAAATTACTCAACTGAAGAGAAGTGACCTCAACAAGTTGGTATGCCAGATTTTCAAGTAAGCATGATCAGACCAGTAAAGACATAAATCAGAGAACAAACTACATGAAAACTACTTGAAGTGTGTCGACCACCAACACACAATGACAACATCAAATATACATGGGTTAGTGACCAGTTTTTGACCAAGGCTACAATATGCACAGATGAACAGCTAAGGATAAGAGCTCAATGCATATGAAAGCAAGAATGCAAATGCACAAGTATCAATATATAATGATCAAGAGGCTTCACAGTACAACAACCTTATCAGACCAGAATGCTCAAATATAATATGAACTAGTGAACACTGCAGGTCAGTAGTGAACCCAGACAAAAGTCAGAGAGTGCAGACATGATTATCAAGCTACAACTCAAATGAAACAGATCAAGTGACATGATGAAGCAGTGCAAACTCAAATGAGCAAGTGCAACAAAGAATAGCATCAATGCATAAATGACTACAGAACATCAAGATGAACCAGACAAGATATGACAACAATAAACCAGCAAAGCAACAACTTAAGTGTAACAAGTTCAATCCACCAGTTGCAGTGATACACGGTGATCAAGTGTCTGCAACAATACCAAAGTAATACATGATGAATTTGACTCAATATAACCAGATGAACAAGACAACAGTGTTTTACAAAAATAAAAATGAAGTCAATGTCGAAGTCAACCAAAACAAGTTCGAACAATATCAAGAACCAAAGTCATAGTGAACAAAGCAAGGTGTAGCCAAAGTCACAGTGAACAAAGCAAGGTCACAGTGAAATCAACATCATCGGGAAAGGTCAAAACCAAAGACAGGGATGAACTCGAGATTCTCTATATGCAATGTAGACTATACTTGAAGCCAGAAGAAATGTAAATGCAGACCAAAGAATCAACATCATCAAATGAAATCAAGTATGTATAAAAATGGAAAAAGTCAAAAATCAAATCCAAGTAAAATACGAAAGTAGATGCCGTAATGATCAAGGAAGGATCGAACGTTCTCAAGCTAAAACCGTGACAGGGAAGTAAGGGAAATATTCGGTATGAACAAGTCAGATAAATCATCAACGTTCAACAACAATCAAATGGCCGAAGCACCATGTTGAACAAATCATACGAACGAATTAAAGGAAATCAAATCCATATAAAAACCCACAATCATCATCGGCACTAAACCATCGAATCGAATTCAAGCATACAAACCGAAATGCAAAAGGAGCAGAAATTACATACCAAGGCCTTCTCGAATTCGATAAAATTCGAAGCAGTTGAAGAAAATAACAGAGACGATTGATTGACAGAAGAGGATCACTGAATCATCCAATCAATCATTCAAAGTCGACTACTTCAGATTTCAACAAAACCCTAATTTAGATCGAAGGACGAAAGCCCTAATTGTGAGTGAAGAAGCCGCCACTATCTTAAAAGAAACGAGCCGCAAATATTGTAAAAAGAAATAAAAGGGGGCCGGTGTTTCTTTGTTTATTATAAGGGGTTTTATTTTTAATTAGGGTTTTTAATTGCCTTTTTCTTTTTAAATTTGTTTTTAAAGTTTAACCGTTGTAATTTCTAGTCGTGTGACTAGGGCACATACTACGTGGCGTAGTTTGAGAATTCGCAACTCAGTGGCTAAGTTGTGGCAGGGTTTTGAGCGTAGAATTAGGTTAGTCAGTAGCGGGTGTCGCGAGTTTACGTGTGTAAGCGTGTGACTATCTAATTTCTAGTAGAAACCTTGGGGGCATCACGTAGGCAGGTTTTTGCCGAAGCTGGGTAAATTCTGTGTCATTCTATTTCTGCATTTATTATTCTGCTTTTATCTGTGCTGCTACTATTCTGTGATCTGTGTTGAAATTATTTTATAAGCTTCCACAATTAATTTTTATAATTAATACTATCACCCTATTCACCCCCCCCCCCCTCTAGGGTGAAATCGATCCTACTAGTGGTATCAAAGCTAGGAATAGAAGTCAATTTTTTGTTTTAAAAATTCATTTTTCAAAAATCAGTTTTGTTTAAAAGTTTGAATTTTTAAAATGGCTTTTTTTAATAATGCTTTTGCTGAGGGTCAGTCCATAGTCAGACCACCAATGTTCAATGGTGAATATGCTTATTGGAAAAATAGAATGAAATTTTTTCTAAAAACCACTGACGCTTGGAACATTGTTGAGACAGGTTATAGAGCACCAACTATAATTGTAGACAATCAGGAAATAGATAAACCGATGCATCAATGGACAGAACTAGAAAATAAATTACAAAATGCTAATGCTAGAGCTATGAATTCTATTATCTGTTCATTGGATCAATTTGAATTTAATCGTGTCTCACATTGTCTAACTGCGCAGGAAATATGGCACACACTAGAAGTGACTCATGAAGGAACATCTCAAGTCAAAGAATCTCGCCTTGCCATGCTAAGCAGCGAATATGAAAATTTCTCAATGTCAAAGGAAGAAAATGTTAAAGAGATGCATGGACGACTTTCCAATATCGTATACAAATCAAAAGCTCTTGGAAAATCATACACAGAGTTGGAGAGAGTCCGAAAATCCTCAGAGTCCTTCCACGAAGCTTTGAAGCCAAAGTGACTGCCATTCAAGAATCAAAAGATTTGAAACAAATGAAAGTCGAAGAACTCATCGGAAATCTCACCACTTATGAGCTAGAAATAAAATTCAAGGAAGAGCGTGAAGGGGGAGATACTCGCAAGAAATCTATGGCTCTCAAAGGAACAACAGAAAGTGATGATGATGATGATGATGATGATGATGATGACGGAGCGGCGGAATTAGAGCTGATAATAAAGAAAGTCAAAAGGTGGAATTACAAATACGGAAATCCATCTCTAAATCGAAAATTGAAAAGCAGAATAAATAAAATATTAGACAATCCTGAAGAACCGGAGATCATCTGTCATAAGTGCAACCAACCCGGACATATCATCAAGCCCAATTGTCCTCAAAATCGACACGACTTCGAAAAGAAATCAAAAAGGAGAAGTTTTGCACCCATGTGGAATACCAGCAATGAAGATAGTCAAAGTACTAACAGTGAGAGTGAGAAAGCAGACATATGTCTTCATGGTGAAATAACTGACAGTGATGATGACGAGCCAAGTGAGGTATCAAAACTTTCTCATTCAGAATTACTTATATATTTCCACGAAGTGAATGGCTGTTTTGAACGACTTAGGGAGAAGTATGCCAAACTTGAATCACAAAAAGATACTTTGATAGATTTAAATAAACAACTTGACCAATTAGTTAAAACCTATCAAAGTAGGATCCCTATGTGTGATAAGTGTCCAACATTCGAAGAAGAAATCAAAAAATCAGAAACTAATATAAAATCACTTGAAAATGAAATTCTGATTTTGAAAGAAAGTGAAAAAACGAGGAGAGAGAACTCTACTAAAAAGTGCACACAATTGTTAAACGAAAATGAATCTCTCAAAACACAAGTCCAACAATTGTCGATGACCTTAGATAAATTTTCAAAAGGTGAAAAATCGTTGAATATGCTATTAGGAAAGCAAACTGGTAATACGATTAGACAAGGATTTGGATATGATCAATCTGAAAATATTGAAAGCAATATTAATCAAGAAAATTATATGTGCACAATTTGTAGAAAATATGGTCACGATCACAATAATTGTTGGTATAGACCCAAACATGTGAAAACTATACCGATTTGGGTTCCAAAAGGCACAAATATAAAAACTCTCAAAGTTAAACAAATTTGGGTGCCGAAGGGAACAATTATAAATAGTTTTGGGTCTTTACAAAATTGTTCTTCAAAATTTTCTGCCACTAACAACGATGGACCTATAAAAACAAATAGGTCATATAAATCTTCTCCCGTGTAGGAGTGGTGGCAGGCTAAGGAACAACAACAATGTTCTCTGGATTTTTGGCTGTTCCAGAAACACAACGGGCGACAAAGCATAGTTCCTTAGCCTATTATAAAGGTGACAGAATCACAATGGATAACAACGAAAAATATCGTAAAGGTAAAACAGGTAATGGTATATTTATTTGAACGGTATATTAAATGTGATGATCTGCACCATAGTCTGAATTAAAATCAGCCAATATTGAGATGGTGAAGAGATGATGATTTTGATTCTGACTTGTTCAACATAGTTGGCCAATTATATTTATGCCAAAAACACTATAAAATTCTCCAAATTCTTTGATTAGGTTGGATCAAAAATAGTGTTGGATATTAATACATTTGGTTATAATATGGCTAACTCTATATTCATGGTTTTTTGATTATTTTCACGGCGTCATTTCAAATTCAAGAGAATGTCATTTGAAAAGCTGTTAAAATTGATTTTTGAAATTTTGGTGCACACTTCATGGTCTGGTCTATCAAATTCATTAGTGATATTTTGGAGTGAAAGAATAATTCAGATGCAGATCATACTGGTAATCTAGTTGAAAGAAAACTTACTGGTTGAACGTGAATTTTAGAAACTACATCGTTAATTTTTGGGAAATGTCTACATATTTTTAAATTCAAATAATTTTCAAATAGCAAGAATGTTTCTCATATAACCCCCTCGAGAAAATCATTTTTGACCATATTTTCAGATTAGTCATTTTGAAAATTTGATTTCATTTTTGAATTTGATTTTAAATGACAATTTTGACTAGTCTAACTCCCTAATAATTATCGAAAAGATAAATAGTGATTGAAAAAAAAGTG
The DNA here is from genome assembly GCA_030765085.1 of Allium cepa. NCBI lineage: Eukaryota > Viridiplantae > Streptophyta > Magnoliopsida > Asparagales > Amaryllidaceae > Allium > Allium cepa. Next base: position 166,812,193 of record CM060932.1, read on the forward strand.
ATGAGTGTTGATATTTATCGTACATTACTCAAGACAGTATATTTTAGAAAAATTTCTTTAGAAATTCAAACAAGAGTTATAAAACTTTTTGTTGGGTAAAGATTCCATAATCATTTCTATGTCTATCATATTTCTATCAACCATCGCTCATCAAAAATTCAATATAGTTTGTCGATATGTGGTGCTTTAAACAGGAATCATTTGTTTTTCATTTTATAAAACAAAATAAAATCCAAAGTATTCACTCCCATTTAAAAGTCCTCACGGTTATGCATGGGTGAATTACTTGGAATTTGTTATGTGCTTCCATGCTCATTTAAAAGTCCTTACGGTTATGCATGTATGGAACGCATATCAAAATTGATTTATTAAATAAACAAGTTGATTCTAATCCCATTTAAAATTCCTCACGGTTATGCGTGATTAGAAGATACTTGAATTCATTTTTAAAATTAAATTGGAATACTGCTGATCTCATTTAAAAGTCCTAACGGTTATGCATGATTAGTAGATATTCAAATTCCTGATATAAATGTACCACAAACAGATACAACTGTATGGTTTTATATGATGACATCGTTTCCATTACTTCTAAAAATGGAATATGAGCCTAACGAGGGTAGTTATGATTTTTGTTTGATTTTTTTTATTGAAATTTAATATTTTTATTCAATTGAGTTTTAGTGTTGAATTAATATCGATCACTTTATCTCTATTTTCTCTAACACTATTATTCTTTTGCTGATAACAAAAGGGGGAGAGAAAAGTTAAGATTTTGTCAAATAAAATCAAGCAAAGGTCAAATATTTTCCATTTGCATCTAGGTTCATTTGCATATTATTTAATTGTATGCATATTTGTAGGGGAGCTTTGCGTAGAGAGGAAGCATTTAATAGGGGGACCAATTAGGATATATCTAGAGCAAATACATTTAACACATTCAAAATCTTAAATATATGTTTGTTATCATCAAAAGGGGGAGATTGTTGAATATGCGCTTATATGATTTTTGTTTGATGATAATAAACATATATACATTCGTTTAAATGTATTTGTTAATGTACTATTTTATTTTTCATAGATTAAATAAATATTTGCTGAATAAAATTAAATACACAGAATTTGAATTCAAACAGAAATTTTATTCAAACAAATATTTATTACATTTTTGAATAGTACAAATTCAAGCTCTCACTATACATATACAACTTTGATTACAATTACATCACAATTTAATTTACATAAATTCCTCACTACATATCACTCACACTCGTATTTTATCTTCAACTTCATTCCAGTTAGAATCCAGCATTTGAGCAATCTGCAAAAATATTCACTAACGCAGTAAAATTGAAAAAGAAATATTTTTGCAATATAAAATAAAATATGGATTTTGAAAATATTATTTGCCTCAGTTATTTGGGTTGTTCGTCATCATTTACATTTGAATTCATCACACACGAACAATGTGACATGCACAGTGTATCACTGTACATGCCACAAGGTCGTGCACACCGATATACACTTGATAATGTTACAGGGACAGGTGAGCACAAGGTCAAACCCAAAATAAAAGGACGGGTTCAACACAGGTGCAATATAAATAAAATCTCGTCATTAGCACAAGGTCAAACCCGAGTTTTTAAAACTGGGTTCAACTCAAGGTTAATGCACAGTCCAGACTCAACTCAAATGCAAAGCTTCGACAAATCAAAACTGCATCAAAGCACAAATACATGGAACAATGCAACTCTTCAATGATCAGACATGAACGCAAACTAAATACAAGTGCCAAAATGATCAGAATGCACATAGCCAACAATGTACTCCATACCAATATCAAAGACTCAACAGTAAATCAAACACATGAACCACAATATTGCAAGTGGATGAACAGAGAGATATACACAATGAAGGCAAGTACAGTAACCTCGACATTAGTACAAACACAAGTACGCATAGGTGGTGAAATTACTCAACTGAAGAGAAGTGACCTCAACAAGTTGGTATGCCAGATTTTCAAGTAAGCATGATCAGACCAGTAAAGACATAAATCAGAGAACAAGCTACATGAAAACTACTTGAAGTGTGTCGACCACCAACACACAATGACAACATCAAATATACATGGGTTAGTGACCAGTTTTTGACCAAGGCTACAATGTGCACAGATGAACAGCTAAGGATAAGAGCTCAATGCATATGAAAGCAAGAATGCAAATGCACAAGTATCAATATATAATGATCAAGAGGCTTCACAGTACAACAACCTTATCAGACCAGAATGCTCAAATACAATATGAACTAATGAACACTGCAGGTCAGTAGTGAACCCAGACAAAAGTCAGAGAGTACAGACATGATTATCAAGCTACAACTCAAATGAAACAGATCAAGTGACATGATGAAGCAGTGCAAACTCAAATGAGAAAGTGCAACAGAGAATAGCATCAATGCATAAATGACTACAGAACATCAAGATGAACCAGACAAGATATGACAACAATAGACCAGCAAAGCAACAACTTAAGTGTAACAAGTTCAATCCACCAGTATGCAGTGATACACAGTGATCAAGTGTCTGCAACAATACCAAAGTAATACATGATGAATCTGACTCAATATAACCATATGAACAAGACAACAGTGTTTTACAAAAATAAAAATCAAAATCAAGTCAATGTTAAAGTCAACCAAAACAAGTTCGAACAATATCAAGAACCAAAGTCACAGTGAACAAAGCAAGGTGTAACCAAAGTTAAAGTGAACAAAGCAAGGTCACAGTGAAATCAACATCGTCAGAAAAGGTCAAAGCCGAAGAGAGGGATGAACTCGAGATTCTCTATATGCAATGTAGACTATACTTGAAGCTAGAAGAAATGTAAATGCAGACCAAAGAATCAACATCGTCAAATGAAATCAAGTATGTATAAAAGTGGAAAAAGTCAAAAATCAAATCCAAGTAAAATAGGAAAGCAGCTGCCGTAATGATCAAGGAAGGATCGAACGGTCTCAAGCTAAAACCGTGACAGTGAAGTAAGGAAAATATTCGATATGAACAAGTCAGATAAATCATCAACGTTCAACAACAATCAAATGGCCGAAGCACCATGTTGAACAAATCATACGGACGAATTAAAGGAAATCAAATCCATATAAAAACCCACAATCATCATCGGCACTAAACCATCGAATCGAATTCAAGCATACAAACCGAAACGCAAAAGGAGCAGAAATTACATACCAAGGCCTTCTCGAATTCGATAAAATTCGAAGCAGTTGAAGAAAATAACAGAGAAGATTGATTGACAGAAGAGGATCAATGAATCATCCAATCAATCATTCAAAGTCGACTACTTCAGATTTCAACAAAACCCTAATTTGGATCGAAGGACGAAAGCCCTAATTGTGATTGAAGAAGCCGCCACTATCTCAAAAGAAACGAGCCGCAAATATTATAAAAAGAAATAAAAGAGGGCCGGTGTTTCTTTGTTTATTATAAGGGGTTTTATTTTTAATTAGGTTTTTAATTGCCTTTTTCTTTTTAAATTGTTTTTAAATTTGTTTTTAAAGTTTAACCGTTGTAATTTCTAGTCGTGTGACTAGGGCACATACTACGTGGCGTAGTTTGAGAATTCGCAACTCAGTGGCTAAGTTGTGGCAGGGTTTTGAGCATAGAATTAGGTTAGTCGGTAGCGGGTGTCGTGAGTTTACGTGTGTAAGCGTGTGACTATCTAATTTCTAGTAGAAACTTTGGGGGCAGCACGTAGGCAGGTTTTTGCCGAAGCTGGGTAAATTATGTGTCGTTCTATTTCTACATTTATTATTTTGCTTTTATCTGTGCTGCTGCTATTCTGTGATCTGTGTTGAAATTATTTTATAAGCTTCCACAATTAATTTTTATAATTAACACTATCACCCAATTCACCCCCCCCCCTCTAGGGTGAAATCGATCCTACACTAATACCGTCAAGCACAAATATGTTAAAAGTGTTAGGGGAGAAGGTACTAGCATTTTTGGGCAATGTCTTAAACAAAAAGGTCCATTTGTTCAGCATAGGCACCTATTTACAAGAGTTTGGATGGTTTGCAACAGTTGGTCCCTATGAACCACTTCCACAAGCACCTGCTGTGCACTCCTTGTTTATTCCATTTATCGATTCCTTGGCCACATCAGATCCTTGAACACATGTTGCAAATCGAATTTCATCATTTGATTAAGATAAAACATCAACCATAACTTGATTCATAGTAGAGGACCACTGTCCTTCTTTACTCACAGCTAACATCGAAGTCAATGGGGGTAATGCCTACTTGACAATGAAGACCAGAGATTGGTAGAGTCTGGGTATGCACATTTATTGAATTCTTGAGCTCCACAAGAGGATTCTCCACAAGACCCGTACCTTGGCATTGTTGATAACGATTTGTAACAGATCTAAAGAGGAAATTAAATGGACGACCCGACCTAGTTCGTCAGGGACTGGTGGACTTTGATCTCACAACGGACGAGCTGAATAATGGAGGTGGCAAAATGATGGAGGAGAATGGAGGGTTAGTGAGTAGTTTAGAAGACGTGAAGGAAAAATGTTGAGGGAGCTTCCATTTTTAAAAGTGTAAATTTGAATATCTAACATATATTGATTAAATTAAAGTTACAGACTTAAAATTATAGATTAAAAAAAAAATCTAATTTGACATAAAATATATTTAAGTTCAAATCTAGATTAAGTTAGCTAATGAAAACACAACTTCGTAATAGTATTATATATTTTTTATATGTATGTATACATGTGTAATAAAACGATTAAATAATTTTCACTTAATTTAAAATAAACATGCATGTTATGTTAAATTATTCTAGTCCATTTACAAGCATATATATAAACATGTATACATATGTGTGTGTGTGTATAATTATACAAACGAACCTTTTAGCAAATACCATATTTAAAAAAAGAATAAAAACAAAAGTTTGAAGTCAAAATACACATGTTAACTTGGATAAGAGATTAGTTAATTTTTTGTTCCTACATGATCAAAATTCAAAACTAAATGATTGAAGTACAAAAATTGTATATCATGTTAGAAAGCAATTACATGTTTACTAAAACCGTATTCATGATTAAAACATAGTTATAAACATATATGTATTTTGATTTTAATTTTAATTTTAATTTATTAAATTAAATCAAGCCAAATCAACAGATTAGTTGACCAAGATGAGGCAATAATATATATATATATATATATATATATATAAATATGATAAGAATGATAGAAATAAAACATAAAAATATAAGTAGGAATTGTACCATATAAATCTGGCTAATTAGTGACACCTTAATTTGCAAATTCTCCTTAGGCTTCCAGAATCAACATCTAAACTTTGCTAAAATCTGATGAGTCACATTATTTTGTTTTGTTTTATTTTTAGGTAAAGTGGAAGAAAATTTCAGCCGTGAATTAATGAGAAGGTCATCCATAAGAAGGAGGAAGAAAATAAATGAGAAAGGAAAGAATGAAATAAGAGGAAATCAAGGGATTTTGTTCTAATAAGGAGAACGAAGCCTTTCATATTACCTCCTTTAAACATTCCCTTTTAATTCTCATTTATTTCTGAATTAGCCAAACATCAATCTCAACCTAGCAAGGTCGATCATGAATTTTCCTATATGGAACAAAATTCCATAAGCCTATTTTGGACAATTATCTCAACTTAAAACCTGTTTAAATATACACTGGTATCGTATATTGATACAAATATATATATAACTTTTTTATATATATCCAAATAATTACTAATAATACCCAAAACATCAAATAAATTAATATTTAATATTTCTTAAATATTGATTAATTTAACAATTCATAAAATTTTATAAACTATTTAATCGTGTGGTTTTTCAAAGTACACAAATGTGGTTGTGAGACTCAATGGTGTGAATTCAACTAGTGATTTATTGAATGATTCAACTGTTAATGTTCATACGTCACCCTAACTAGTGGTGTCGTAATTTGGCAAGATTCGTCGCTTATAGATCTTTTCGATAAAATCAAATTTTCACATTTTCTTAAGCAGTACCTTTAGTAATGATGATTTACTCACATTCACTTCGTCAAAGCCATATTACTTTAGGATACATGAAATTTGGTATTAGTCAAAATTCTAATATTATCCATAGTCAACTCAATTTTCCCAAAATCAATGCCCTTGCTCTAATATTTATTATTGACCATTCTACTCTATTCAGAGATTTTGACTTTGAATTGATTGTAGTTGACAGTGATACTAATCTCATACAATCAGGGGACAGATTCTCTATTGAATGGTGCTTACTTCCAGTGCTTACTTCCAATGCTTCAATTCAGACCCAACTATAGTTGCTTGGTGGATCGCTATAACATGATTTTACTATAATTAAAGTGAGTATTCATATTGAAGTTCAACGATATTCATAAGTCGAAGGAACCATGTAATAGCGTTACCTTAGGAATTCCTATTTGACTTAGTTATTATTAACCAACAAGAAACTCAAACGAGTCATTCCACAGTAGTCCAATAACTATGAGCACGTAACCCCTTAGTGCTCTGATAACCATAAGTAATACACTGTCAAATATTTATAGAGAGTTAAGCACTTTGGTCTCAATAGATATATCAATATCCATTCTTAAAACATCTCAACCAAGTATATTCGAAACAAAATATTATATTATCTTGTGATTAATTACTCACGATTGAAATTATTTGCAATTATAATCATGTAACATTTTATTTTAGGATTTTCTTATTAATATACTTTAAATTAATTACATAAGTAATTATATCACTATAAAACAAAGTATATAACAGAAAGCAAAAATCTTTATTACAAACAAGATTTACTACAGAGTTAAATATATATAACGAATTATATAATTTCCCTTGGGGCATACGATTAACTCTTATACTCTCCCACTTCCACTTGGGATCATTTATGGAATCTTAATCCTATTCCATTGGTTAGTTCATAACTAAACGAGCTAGTCTCTTAGTTAATGAATTTACTATATCGTATTACTATCTACTCTGTTAGTCAACATGTCTTCATCGTTGATAAACTGCCTTTATCGTGTGGAATTTTTAGAGTATATGTCTATATTTGTAAGCCCTAGTTTTTTTACGATATGTATCATGGTATTATTTTCACAAAGAAAAGTCCTGGTACTCTTAACTTTTGGAATCACCCTTAGCTCAAACATAAAATTATGCATTCATGTGCAATGCATTTGGTGCGGCGCTATTCAAGGTGATGTACTTAGCCTTTCGACTGAATCAACAGTCACTGCTTGTTTAGAAAATTTCTAACTCAAAGCTCCTTAATTAAGGTTGAATGTGAGTTAGGATTGACATATTATATTCTATATCACTTGTGGAGTTCAAGTCGGAATACTCCTTCACAAGGAGTTCATTGTTTCGTTAAGCAATTCTTTAATATTTCCATAAACACTTGAAAATACTGATAAATACCATTTAGCGATATTAATCCATATTTTATATTGACTCAATGCACCAAGTATACAAGAGTAATGTGATATAGATGACCACATAACAGATATGATAATTTCTATTGTCGATCCAAAAGGAATCCATCTCATACGCTCCATATTAAACATTTAAATATGAGGTTTATGTATATCATTTGGAACGATCCTATCATCCTTACTTATAGTTTTAGAAATATTGTAGTACTATTGTACTTCTTTCTTACAAACACATGCTTCCTCAACATTTTGACTGATAGTCAAACAATTTGATTTCTCTGTCAAAATATTTTCTCAATTCTAATGCCTTGCGAACGACACCGTCGTATTAGTACTTGGACATTATCCAACACTTAGAAACTTAGTTATCGCTCCTACTGACATTGTGACATTTTGATTATAAGGTGCAAACAACCCATTCAAAATAATTATTTAGAATTTCTATTTCAACAAAGATGTACCGAAATTTAAAGCTATCTTAGGCAGTAATTTTGTTAGTAGAATTCAAATTAACTCATTGTAGAACCACGGGAATTTTAATAATAAATTGAAACACTAAAAAGGGTTAAAATGTAATTTTACCTAATGTTTGCGCCAAAATTGGTCACAAACCCCAATTACCATGAAAGCACCAGTGTATGAATACAAATCAATAATATTCAAACACAAATCTCAAATCTCAGCAAATATTAAACAGCAATCCCAGAGTAAAGAACAGAGACACAAGTTTTATAGTGGTTCGGCTATCTCCGTCCTACGTCCACTCCAAAGTTTTTACCCTTTTATTGATTATCCTTGATGATTACAGATGATTATAGCAGTTACAAAGTCCAAAACTCGAAATAAATAGCAGTAATGATGTTATGGAGTGATTCTGGCAGCGTCCGGGCGTGCTTTCTCTCTCCAAATTCTCCGACCCCTTTTCTGAATGACCAGGGGCTCTATTTATAGGCGTAGAAGGCTGATATTTCTCCTAAAAACCCGGTAGACCGCTTCTAGCACGTGAGGGGGCCCACATGTTCGGCCCCAGGAAATTGGGCCCACATTGGGATCGATTCGAAGTAAGGTTCGACTCGATCAAGAATGCATCCAATCGAGGTCAAATTTGGTGTAAACATTCTTCAACATGTATGTAAGCTCCTGTGAAAATTTCATTGCATTTGGATCAACGGTTTGGAAGATATGATCGATTCGAGATCAAAGCTCCGTGTGTTCTGCCTGGTTCGAACCCATGCTTTGAATCCATTGCTTCGAATCCATCCAAGGCGTATGCGCAATGACGTGGCACTATCCTCCTGGGTCGATTCGACTTTTGTGGCGTGTTGACCGGGTTGATCCACTTTGCACTCCGAGTTGAACGCTCCTTACCTGGAGACGCGCTCGTGTCCACGCTTCTAGCTTGCACGTATCCATCACTTCTCCATATGCTCAACTGTTTGCATCGCATGTTCCCTCGTATCGATCGCAAGAGAGTAATTTGTATCGATCCGATCGATACGAACTGTTGTATTTAATCGATACGAATGAAAGGCAAACAGATGGGTACGAAATCAATCTTGATGATGGATACGAACGAACCCTTACCTGATGGACACGAGAGAGATTTTTACCTGTGAGAGCATGGACTCGAAATACATTGCCTGCCCCAATCCTGATCGATACGAAGTGCACCGATTCGAAGAACCTCCACATGCTTGCTACCATTCTGGGTTTGTTGCCATCGAATCGAGATCCATCTACCCTACCTATCTGATCGATACGAGCCTACCGAATCGAACCAGTAACTCGACCGATTCGAACCCTATCTAGTCGTGTGCAAGCTGATTGATACGAAAGGTATCGATTCGAAGCCATCACTTCCTGATCGATACGAGGTGCATCGATTCGAACCATCCTTGCGCCGTGCCTTCGATCAATGCGAACCTGATGGGTTCGAATCTGATGGATTCGAAACGAGCACCACCTTGACCCCTTGATGGATTCGAACATCATAGCTTTCCTACATTGCATCGATCGTAACTCCTTCATATGAACTCCGATTAACCTGAAATTTGAAACTTAGCCTTTCCTAGTCCGTATCATTATTTACCGGTTCAAATTTGGCTCCTGAATTGTTGTTTCCAATCAATTTCGTCCCGATTGAAGTTCAACCAAATTTTGACGATATCGATCGTAGCCTTGATTCCAACCGATCTCCAATCCTGATATCCATTATTCCTTGCCAATTTGTTGGTATTCCAGTTTTGACCAAAAATGGGATAACACCTAAAAAGGCAAAACAGTAAATTTTAGCAAAAGTTAGAATTAGGCTTTGAAACCTTTCACAATTCCTTTGGCTCGAATGTGCTTCTTCAGACAAATCAAATAAGAAAGTAGAAGGTCGCAATTGCGACCATAAGCCAAGTCTTTCGACCCTTCTCTATCCATCGTTACGCACCTTGCGCCTCAACCAACACTCTAATGTATGAGCTCAGGTTTCGCTTCTTTTGCTTGGACTTGCTAAAGCAACCTAGACTTGGCTCGTAGGAGACCAAGCTAAATCCTACAAAATATGGTGGAATGAGGAGATTTCCAAAGCTGAAGTTGTTAACTCGCATACATTAAAATGGATAGTGCTCCTATGCAACCCCTCTCTTTCCCGTTTGTCGTTTTCTACCTCTTGCTCGATCACTCTTGGGCTTGGGTAGTTTGACTATACTTGAATCCATTTATCCTTAATCTATATTTCCACTGGGTATCCATTCCAACTTCTCTCGGCCTTAGCTAGGAAACTAATCTTGATTTTAAGAATCAATATGATGCATCTAAGAGGGGAGACAAACCCTCTCTCTTTTGTCTTTTGGTTGAAGGTATTTAGGCTATGCACCTTAATCAATTAGGACCTTTGTAACTATTCTGTGAGAGAGCTTTCTACCATTCCCCTAACAACTTTCTTGCTTATAAACTAGCATCTCTTTGCTAGTATCGAAGTGAGGTCTTCTTTCTTAGTTCAAAGCACCATTCCGTTCAAAGTCTACAAGCCAATTATTGCTTGATCAACACGTCTTAGTCCTGGACTTCGACCAGATGTCGAAATTTCTTCTCAACAGTTATCCATATGAATATGTTTGTGAGGTGAGGTATTGCTAGCTACTCATCGGTGGTCTATTGGTTAGTATGAAATCAAAGTGAGTTGTATTAGCATGCGGGTGCGCCTAATAGGGATATGAGTCGGTCCTTATTGTTCTGTGACTATTTGACGATGATCCATAATCAAATACCCCTCCTCATGCATAAGTGCAGGCAGCTTCCACATCTCCTGTTGGTCACAATTCATCTTTCACGGCCTCCCTCCAAATGGTACATCTCACAGCTATTGGCTTCTCTAATTATCCAAGAAGACACTCGAAACTGGAAGGATAATGAAACATACTTGGTAGACTGCCGTGCTACAAGTCCTACGACACAGGAGTAAGATTCTCTAAAAAGCCAAGGTCGTAGGTAGCTAAGAAGGCCTACTTAGAGAATTGGGTTCTCAGTAGGCGAGCGAAGTGAGCGGGGAATCATTGCATCTATGATGCCATCTGCGATCAACAAACATATATAACTTGTAAAATTTGATGAAACGAGGCATAATTATGAAAACTTAATTGGCATTTCCATGAAGATAATTTTAGGATTAAACCTAATAATGTGAATTTTCAACTATAAATAAGTCGTTATGCTTGAGTTCTTCATTCTAAAACCCAAATAGCCCCCCTCTATCCTTCTCCATACTCTCTTCTTTCTTCTTCTTAATCGAATAAATCAAAACTAAATTCAAATAAAAGAAAACGGAAAAAACGAGGGATAGAGAATTAAAATTAGAAAACAAAAAGAAACAATGACTAAACACAACAATAGCCTAGGTAGAGGAGGAGAATCACTAATTTGAATTGAGCTAAAAGGGAAATATCTTCAAAAAGCATTTCCATGTTGGTGGATTTATCTACAAAATGATTATGTTGTGGATAAGAAGTTTTTTTTAATTATATACCTTCCTAGAATTAAAAATGTGACTTTAATCTGAATTAGTGGTTTTAATTTAGAACATTTATGAATTGAAAGAATCTAAAAGACTTAGGCAATGAATTGATAAAATAACCATTGTAATTTCGGAGGTAAGGGTAAACTAGATAGGAACTACCTCTAATTCTATATATCGAATTTAGTATAAAAAATAAATGAATACATTATTTTGCATTCACCTAGATACTGACTCTATTAACCTTGAATATATGTAGATAATTGAGTGAAATTTATAGGGATATATGGTTGAAAGGTTACATATAAATCAATGGGATGGAACTACTTGAAGTTGTGTATGAACAAACTAGAAATTGTACCGAAAACAATTATAAACAAATGAGTCTAACATCTATAGTTAAATCTACTAAGAAGATCAAAAAAAAAATCAAATGACAGACTTGAAAACACTGATTCAGACATTTGAATTTGTAATCAAATGTCTGAATCTTAGAAAATATGAAACATAAAATCAATAGTTCAAATATGACCAAATTTAGATGTCTGAATCACTATTCAGACCTCTGGAATCTAAATCAGACGTATGAATTGGTAGTCGGGCATTTGAATGCCTATAGCAAAATTTTATATAGGAAATCAGGCTTCTGAATTAAAATTTAGACATCTGAATTTACAGTAAGCCTAGGTTGAACCTAGACCTGGTACAGGCAAAGTAGGATGGATCAAGGAAATTTTGTCTCGCTTTATTCTCTTTTGGGAGTTCATGGACTTGAATGGAGTCATGCAACGAGCTGGAATAGAATCACACTTGGTGATGTCCTAGATTCTCACTTTATGAAGTTGTTATCAATGCGGCATGTAATTATATCGTAGGTAGAAGCTCTTATCTTTCGTAGCTAGGTTTCATTCACCAGTTAGTGAAAGCAGAAAAGAGTAATCGAAGAATTATTTCATAGTAGGATCTAATAATCCTATAAAGGCATGGGATCATTAATCCACCCTTGTTGCTACTATGTGATGGTGTAAAACATAGGATACAAGCAATATCGAGGAGGACACTCAATGCTTAAGTGGAAGTTATTAGTGGGACTGCTAACTCAAAATTTTATATCAAGATTGTTAATCCGAATGTCTAGGCATAGCATATGAAGTATACTATGTTAGGAGGAACTCAAATGGTTACCAATGAAAGTGTTAACTTAATGTATAGATAGGTGGTCTATCATTGAGACCATGCACTTAAGATGTTCCTAGGAATTATTTAGCTTGGTATCTTCCACATGTTGGTGGAAACTTTCATAATCATAATAAGATTTAGGCGTACGTAGGATAATCAACCCATTATGTGAAAGTAAATAATTCCTTATACATATATAGACACATACATTAAAGAATACCCCAATGTTTTTTAGTTTATAACTGGACTTTAATTACTTTTCAACACTATACCACTAGCGATATTAATCACCCACCAAACCTTGTTTGATCCCCTCTATTCTTCCCTCTTTATATCCATTACAAGAGGATATGACAGTATTTGATGTGATTTGGATAAGGCGGGTGGAGGAGATGACTCAATGTTCTAGAGATATGTTTTAATACGTTATGCTCTTATGTACCTTATATTATATCTATCATTCGGGCTTTTGTTGTGTTGTCATTTAGAGACACTATTTAATCAGTTGTTGTATGTACCAAGTTTATTTGAGATAATGCCAATTTGAGATAATTTTCATTACTTATATTTTATTTCCTTCCACTGTGAGTTCTAAAAGTGTGAGTGTTCTAATATATACTTGTCTCTATATCATGCAAAACATGAAAACCCATTGACTCATACTTCTTAGCACGATGTGAGTCCAAAAACAATTTTGGGCTTTGGATCAGCGTGTCCGGAGCTGCAGGTTGTAACACCTAGTATCAGAGCTTAAGTTCGAGATTCGTTCGGAATTAGGCATATATTGAGAGAACGTACTTGTGTGTGCGTGTGTATAAATGTTTATATATTTAAATAGGACATAAGGACCCACTAAATTCTAGCATTTCTTAATACTATCTAGGGAAAGTTGCTAATAATTCCTTATTCTTGATAAGTGAGATAAGCAGTTAAACTATAATAATTCTAGTAAAGCAACTAATTTTTCGGACATAAAAGTCTCGGTATGGTTCCGCGGTTATCTACAAGAAAGAAGCTAGACGGAACTTAACCCCGATGGAGGATCCATAGTGCAAGCGTAAGGTGAAACCTCATCTCCTTCGCCTTCTTTGGACTTCCTAAGTTGTGTTGGGACTTCTAGAGTCTCGATGGAAAGAATTATTTTTGGACTAAATCAATTGTTTAGATGCGGGCTTGGTTTAGGAATTATGATAGGATAAAGCTATGATGGGCGTGGAGGATGCCGTCAAGAGATGGTTAGCTTCATGGCACTTGAAAGCAGAGGCCTTGAAATGGTAGGAGATTGTGAGACTGGAATTGCTTGGATTGGTTTTAAGAGGTGCTTTGAGACTAAGTTTATTTCTAAGGCAGAATGGTAAGTAGAGCTAGAAAAATTAATTTATTTAGAGCAAGGAGATTGGCAACATATAACATGGACCTTATCAATACACTGGTGGAAAGGCAACAAAGTTCACAATTGGAGTAAGTTCGGCCTATAGGGATATTTCTTTGTGTTATAAGGGTAGAATGAGGGTCAAGGAAAGATAAGGAAGCGGGAGTTTAGGTATAGGAAGTGCAGTTTCATAAGGAATTTGGCTAAGAACTATAAAACAAATACAGCAAAGATCAAATGTTATAACTACAACTAGCTTGGTCATACAAAGAGGAAGTGTTTGACCTTGTCCTAGACCTCTACTTAAGTGATTACAGCTTATGCATCAGAGGTTGTTCTTAGCTTGAGTGCAGCTCTAGATGTGGAAAGGGAAAAGAAAGTCATCATAGAAGGTGTATTAATGCTTTTTGATTTATCCATTCACACTTTATTTGACATTGGAGCATCACATTCATTTATTTCTAGTACGCCAGTGGATGAATTGCGCTTAGAGATCGGTATGGTTATATAACTTGTTATAGTGTCTAATCCTATTTGGGGATTGATCCATTTATCCATGATTTGTAAAGGTTCAAAGTTTTATATTTTAAGTGTTGAATTTGATTACTATGATTTTGTATTAAGATTTTTTGGGTTTGGATTAAATTTTGGGATGGACTGGATGACTATATATGGTGCAATACTACATTGTGATAGGATGAGGTTTCTTTTAGGTACTTGTAGTAGGCGTAGCCTTGAGGTTTACTGCGATACTAAAGTTCTATAACGTTTAGTTACCTATTTTCTCTAGACCTATCACATAATAAGTTAGCTTCAATACCAGTAGTTCATGATTATCCAGATGTCTTTGCTGAAGTTTCTAGTCTTCCTTCCCATATGAAGATTGAATTTTGAATTTATCTTAAAGAGAATACTAGACCCGTTGCCTTACCCCTTAGGCGTATGGCTCCTAGAGAAAGACACAAGCTAAATAAGCAAGTAAATGAATTATTGAAAAAGGGCTTTATTTAGAGTAGTATTTCAAAATGGGGAGCACCTATTGTCTTTGTTACCAAAGCAGATGAATCTTTAAGGATTTGCATCGATTATCATGAATTGAATAAGTTGATAAAGAAGAATCGTTATCCACTACTATGCATAGATGATCTCTTTGATCAGTTAATTGGAGCAAAGGTATTCTCTCAGCTTGACATAGCTACTAGATTCCATCAGTTGAGTATAGCTAAGGATAATATTCAGAAAATCACTTTCTATACATTGGATGCACTTTATAATTGGTTAGTTGTGCCATTTGGGCTGACCAATGCACCAATGTATTTCATCAACCTTATGAGTCTAGTCTTTAGAGGATTGCTAAATAAGTTAGTGGTAGTATTTGTCGATGATATACTTGTCTATTAGAAAAGCGAGGAAGAGCATAAGTTCATTTTGTAGAAGTGCTCAATATTCTCCGTAGGCATAAATTAAAGGCAAAATTTTCCAAATGTCGCTTTTGGCACATGGAGGTTCACTTTCTAGGACAATTTATTTTTTAGTATGGACTATCCATCGATCCTAGTAAAGTTATTGTAGTAAAGGATTAGAATGTATTGAAAAATTCAACAAAGGAAAGAAATTTTATAGGTTTGCTGGATATTATAGGAAGCTCATAAATGACTTTGTAGAAATTTCTATAAATTGACACGCCTTACTAAGAAGAATTTAGTTTTATCATGGAATTCAGAATATGAGGATGCTTTTATTAAGCTAAAGGAGTTTTTGACTAGTGAACCTACATTAGTACTCCATGATTGTTTGTATGCATTTGCGGTATGTACCGATGCTTGCGGTACAGGACTGGGAGCTATTTTGGTATTGGAGGGAGCAGTTGTTTGTTATGTTAGAAGACAATTGAAAGTTCATGGCAGAAACCATCCACCCTGACCTTGGGTTGGCAGCTATCTTTTTACTATTAAATCACAAAGGCATTATCTTTTAGGGGAGTGATACGATTTATTCACAGATCATAAATATCTTAAGTATTTTATTCTCCCAAAACTATTTGAATTTGAGGCAGCAGGGGTGGATAGAGTTCTTAGAATCGTATGATTTTAGTATCCAATGTACTCCATGCAATGGCAATATTATCGTCGATGCCTTGAGTAGAAAGCAAGCGATGTAAGCCCTATTTTTTGGAACGGAAGCACTTGGAGTTCATTTCTATATTTGATTTTTGACCTTTATTGGACCTTACAATGAGGTTACTGGAAGTTTTAGATGTTTAGCCATCACTTATGGACTGTATTGGTTCAATTCAAAATAAAGACTCTGAGTTATTAGGTTTTTTTGAGAAGCTTACTAAGGAGAACATTAAAGTAGTTTGGGACATTATTCCATTTATTCGAGAGGATGACTGTAAAGAAATGGTAGGTTGTGTTTTCCTCTTATTATGGAGTTGGTGGACATGATACTAGGAGAGTCCGATTGTTCTAGGATGACTATTCATCCTAGTGGTGGAAAAATATATCGTGATATGAATAGGGTATTTTACTAGCTAAGCATTAAAAGACATATAGCAGGGTTTGTTTCTAAGTGTGCGACTTGTTGGAGATAAAGGCAGAACGGAAGGAGCCTGGTGAATTGGAACGACCTGGTATTTCAAGCACATCGTATTTAATATATGAATTATTTAAATATTTGAATCTTGAATTAAATATTATTAAAATAATTTAATAACCTTTTCAAACCCTTCTAAATCATAAGTAATGATGGTAAACTTGTTTTGGAAAATATTTACAAAAATATATACTTCGAAGGAATGTCGATAACGTTTTATTGATACACAACTTTTTACTCTTCAAAAGTTGTTTAAACGTTTTCTACATACACTTAAACACTCAGGAAATCATTAATAGGAAATAAAAATATTTTGCACTAAGCCACTTTTGGGGAAGCTTCTAGAAGGGAGTGGTAAAATAGTGATTGGCTAAGGGATGGAAGAGATATTTTCCTTAGGAAATAAGGTGTAAAGGTGGCATGTGAGGGGGATGCTCCTTTGTGACATTTCATGAAGGGTGGAAGGTGGTAGTGACCTCTTGTTCATCCCTACAAATATAACCTTAGTGGTTGCACTAATCACTTTTTAAGAAATTAGGAAAATGGTAGAAACTAGTTAGTACTAATCCACCTATCTCCACTAATCTTTTACTAATCAAAGCAAATCAAGTCTAAACTTCACTAAACTTTGGCTATAGGCCTAAACCATTATAGGAAGCAAGAATATCAAGCCAAAAGTGGAAAAATATGGAAGGAATGAAGAGAGCATGGTGAGGCTGTGAGCAATGGGAGAGAGAGGGAGTGTTATCTTGGTTTGTAGGTACTAAAGTTTGGATCTTTATGCTTTTGGGTGATGGTAGGACATGGTACGTTGATCTTATGTGTTTGAGCTTGTTGTAGGCTTGGATTTGGATGAGTTGTCTCATTATCTTGTGCGTATATATTGTGTATATATGTTGTGTACTTGAAATATAAAGTTAAAGTGACATTGAACAAGTATAGTTATAAACCTTGGACCCCTCTTGCTTTTAAAAGAAAATGACAGCTTTATATTGTATAAATCACTTCTATTACCCACTTAAACATGTGGCATGGCCTTGACTTGATGTTTAAATGGTAGTTTTGCTTTTGTGTTGAATTGAAGTTGTTTGAAAGTGTTCGAAGCGATAATAGTCTCTGTAAGTGCACTTCGATGTCCCTTAATTTTAAGCTGTGTAAATAAAAGATTTATAATATTAACTTGGGATAATTTTTATTTGATGATTCCCTACACATATTTTGGTACATGGTATAATAAATAAATGGTTTGGAAAGTTATAGAAATTATGAACCAATGTTGTGAAAGTTAGAAGCGAAAAGGTCGCAATGGATGCACTTTGAAAATGCCTTGTGTTTGACCATTTTCAAAGTTAAGTTTGAGAGACATCCTAAGGGTTTATTTGAATATTTGATAAATACCATAAGCATACTTATTAATATAAAATATTTAATTTTAAATTATCCATTAACTTGTGAAACAAAGTTGCAGAATGTTATAGCGAGGAGAAGGTCGCTATATGAGCACTTTGAAATCCCTATTTTTGGGAATTTTTAATTAAATTGGAAGGCATCATTAGGGGTTTCTTTGAATTTTTAATAATTATTGTATATGTACTTATTAATGGATAAAAATAAAAGTTTGAAATATTTTATAACTGGTCAAACAAAGTAGCTAAAGTCAGAGCAAGAAGGTGGCTATAAATACACTTTGTAAATATACCTTGTTTTCGAGAATTTTTATAAATAAACTGAAAGATATCCTTAGGGATTTATTTTCATTATTTTTGTGTAACCTAAGGGTGGTACTTAGTATAAAATTTTTAAATCTTAAATAATCTATTTGTGTGGTTAAAACTATTCGCAAGATCAAGCTATTCTATGTGGTTCTTTATCAAAGACATTTAACAGAACTTATAAATGTTGTAGTAAGTTGCCAATGGTTTTAAGTGTCTAAAAATGTTATTTAAATTTGGTAATTTTTCCTAACATTTTTTGAGTTTTTTTCCAAAATTTTTTTAAGTATTCTAAAGTTTATAATTATATATCTATTTTTTAGGTAAAAAAGGTTTTATAACATAAGACATGTTTTATTATTAATTTTTTCTTTAAATTCTAAATTAGTACAACTAATATTTTACATAGATATTTAAAACCTATTTATAAATATTTATATAAATACATACATACATATATGTAAGTTTTGAAAAAGGAAATAAACTATGCTTAACATTAAAAGCCGACATGTAGGCTTATCTATTTGTGAGTATTAAGATTGATGTTCGAGTATGGATAGAATCAATATTGCTATCGACTTCCCCCTTGACCGAGAAATAGTTAAGTCGGGAATATCAAAAACAAATTAATCATTTTGATTTCTTACTCGTTTGTGAAAGTCGTTAATACTGTACTTAACACTATAAGTCGACGATGTAGACTTATCTATCCATGAGAGATAAAAATGAAGTATCTAGGAAAGGCTTTAATATGAAACCAGTGCTATAAATTACCTGGCTTCACTCTTGAATGAGGGATAGTACAAGTTGGAATGTCGAAGATGAGTTAAGTATATGAACTATGATTTCTATAAATGATTGTTTTTAACTGGATAGTTGATTAGTCAACTATCGAAATTAACCAAATATTAAGTTAGATGTTTAAAAGGATGTTTTTAAAAATGATATAAGTATGGAATGGTTTTGGGTTTATTATGGAAATGTGTTAATGACGTTCCTCTTTAACCATTATTAATTATACTTATAAATGTAAATAGATCTTTAAAAATGATGTTTTAAAGATAAGCATAAGTGAAATGGTTCTGGGATTGTAATGCAATGTTTAAATAACATTAGTCTCAAAACCTTTTGAATCTACTTATGAAATTACTTAGATCCTTAAATGGATATTTTAAAGGAAATTATAAGTATGGAATCTTTTGGATAAAAGATAGTAAAAGGAAAGGTTTAAAGTAAGAAATCTTGTTAATGATTTGTGAATATACTTATTCCATTTGAGATAAGTATATGAATACTTTTTTAAGTATTAAAAGAGTAAAATGAATAGTAGTGATTGATAATGAAGTTTATTAGATAAAAGAAGTTTTACTAATAAAAGATGTTTTGACTAATAAAAGATTAACTAAATACAAAGGGGATTATATGACTTAATCGCGCTTTGTGTGACATGATCGTGCTTTGTATGTTTACTTGTTTATGGAAAGTATTTAGTTGTGAATTTAGCATTAAAGTTCGAAAATGTGATAAGTATATGAGACTTAGTTTCCATATGCGGTCATTCTCATTATTATTGAGAAAGACCAAATTCGTTGATTCAGTCTTGGAGAAACGAGGATTGGTAAGTGTTTTACTTATTGAAAAGCGCTTCAAGTCTAGGATACATGTTCTATCTATTGGAAATGGATCTGTTCGAGATGTTAAAATTCATGTGTAGTTTCGAGATCTATTCGAGATTGGGAATTTATTTCGGAATTCATATTCTTTTTGAGTGATAAAGACTCATACGAGAGATGTCGAACGTAACCTCGTCATCAAAATTGGTTACAGACAAAGTATGATGCACAATCTGGGGTTTCGCTAACCCATGATGGGGTATGTCAACACCAAATCTAGAGTATGCTTATTGATGTTGCTTATAGGAGTTGATGATACTTGGTTCCACGTGGTTCGAGTTTGCTCATTCGAGCATGGGCTAGTCATGTTAACCTTATTTTATAGTTTATCTAGAGATATATGATGCTCGGAAGATGTTTTCTGATCCTTATGCATGTAGATTGGATTTCGATTTGACCGAAGGGATCTCCATGGAAAATCATATACAAATGTGCCTTAGCATTTTTGATTGTACCCTCAATATGTTGTGATGTGATCAACATAAGCATCATAGCTATTTTTGATTTATATTCTTCATCCTGGACGTTATCTATTATACCACCTTATGTATTTATATGATGAGTGATACTTTTGAGGGGATAATCTTTATGGTGTTGTATGCAGTCTTAAAAGTACTATTATATGTTGTACACATATTTTTTGAGTTCCTCATGCTAGATGTATATCTGACAATGGATTTTGTTTTCCTTAAATTCCTCGTTGCTCTTTTAAGTAGTTAGTTGATGTTCATTGAAGCTTGAGGAGACGAGCTGGATGTTTCACCTACCATAGTATTATTTCCGTTGCATTACTATATCGTACATACTAGCATTTGTGAGGGCAAACTGTTATAACCGTCTAGGCTAATGATAGTATTTGGAATTGTAACTTTGAAATGCTATGTATCTTAGAGTTATAGTTTGTGTCGTCTTTTGATATTATATGCTATCGTTCCGCTTTGAGATTCTGATATTGTATTCCTTCTTTCTTATCCTATTTCTTTTCATTTTATTTTACCCTAACAATCTGTCTTTTCAGCACTTGGATGCTCAGCACAGGAATACCGTGGATGTATTAATGTCGACATTTGGGGGTCACAAAGGCAGGTCATTACATGAATTATTACATCCTTTAGATATTTTATAATGGAAATGGGAGGATATCTCTACGGGTTTTGTTAATGGGTCACCTAGGAGTGGATATGGGAATGAGAGTATTTAGATCATAGTTGATCAACTGATCAAATGCGCTCATTTTATTCCAGTTAGGAGTAAGACAACTTCATCTTTCGAGACCTTATGTATAATGGAGATAGTTTGTTCGCATGGAGTTCCTTCTATTATGTCAGTGATCGAGATTCGCTTTTCACTAGTGAGTCTTTAGGAGGCTTTGGGCACTGAACTAAATTTGATTATAGCGTTTCACCTACAGTCTCATAGTGTAAATCATATATTCGAAGATTTGTCATAGATATGTATTTTGGACTCTAGGGGTTCTTGGGAGGATGACTTGTCGTTATTAGAGCTTGCATATAATAACAATAATTAGGTAAGTAATGGGGTGGCATCATTCAAGGTATTGTATGGAAGGCCATGTAAATCTCCGTCTTATTAGTGGGACACTATGGGTAAAATCATTCTTGGGATAGACATGATTAAGGAGGCTTCAGAGAAAATAGATTTGATTCTTAGAAGGACGAGAACTGCATAAGATAGGCATAAATCTTATTTTGAAAGAAGATATATAGAGTTGGAGCTTGCAATGGGTGACACGGTCTTTGTAAAGTTCTCGCCCCTTAGACATGTTGTGAGGTTCGGTAGTTTGGGAAAGTCAACATCGAGGTTTGTAGGGTCTTTCCAATCTTGGAAAGAATAGGGAAGTAAGCCTATAGAGTGGAGATTCCTAAAAAAGTTGGTGGGAGTTCACAATGTCGTCCATATGTCACACTTGCAGAAGTGTTTACACGATTAAGCCATTGTGGTCGAACCGAGTCAATTAGAAGTAGATGAAGTAGAAAGAGTCACATATTGTAATGACCCGGAGTTTCATCACTTTGATTTGTAAATATTAAATTAATTTTAATATTCAAACAATAGATTTTATAATTAAAAATAAAACTCTTTTAAATAATAACTAGTGATGATGAAATGGTTTTTCAAATTAGTTTACAAAAATAATTAGTTCAAAGAAAAATAAAAAATGTAACCGAAAATCATTTTTCGAATTTTTGAATTTTCCTTGTCTAAAAGTTTTTGGAAACATTGTGAACTTATGGTATAAATATGTACCTTTAGTTATATATAAGTTGGCACATTATAGAAAAACTATGTGTATATTTTTATGCTTAAGTGTATAAAGGTAATGATGTGACATTTCATGACAAGTTTAAAATAAATTTTTAAAAAAAAGACATCTAACATGAAATGACTCATTATACAAAACTAAGTACATGAAATATTAAATTCATGTTGGAACATGGTAGGGGACAAGTCCCAGGTGTGTGGAATAAGGAGGACAAGAGGATGAGGTGGAATTCAAAGAGTGGAGGGTAGTGTACCAAGGGTATTTTGGTAATCTAACTTCTTCCTAATACACTGTAATGGCTTTGAAACAAATTTTTAAAGTTTAAAAATCCTAATTTTATCACTTTTAAATCATGAAAACATTTTTTAAAACCTTCTTTTCTTTCTCTAAAAACTCCTCACCAATACAAGCCTCCACACCCTTGCTCTCAACCATGGCTGAGCCTACTCCATGCATGAAGAAACCCGCTTAAGGCCTTAAGGCCTTAAAGACTACTTTTTCTAAGTTAAAAGCATGGATCTATGTCTGATTCAAGTTCTAGTTAAAATCAGGTTGAGTTAATAAGCTTTTGGTTAGCTTTTAGGTGAGTAAAGCTAACTAATTTATCTAAAGTTTTTAACTTTAAATAATGCTTGTTTGGTTGATAAATACGTTAGTTGTAGTGATGAAATGGATGTTGATTTGCATATGTAATGTGTGTTTGTATGTGATGATTAAATTAGACTTAAAAATATAAGTCTAAATGTTGTGAATGTTGTGATGGTTAGATCTTTACTTATGTTTGTGGTTGTGATATTGTTATGTATTCTATGGACATGAATATGTAGTAATAAGCTATGAAAGTTAACATTTTGACCTGTTAAAGCGACATCGAAATCCTTTGGCCAAAACTTGTTTTTCTAACTTTACTTTTTTTGAAATATTTTTATGAAGTTTCAAACCCTTGTCTTTGTTTTCAAAACTATATGCAAAGCTCATAAAAGTAGTTAAAGTACAAAAGTTAAAGTTTTGAAGGCTACTTCAAATGAAAATTCAATTTTTGAAATTTAGGTTCATATAGTGATAGTCGCTATGGATGCAATTCGTAAAAATGAAATCTTTTGAAATCTAAAGTGTTTTCACTTAAATATCTTTTAAAAAGTGTTTTCAACCAATTTATTAGTAATAAAAAGTAATTATTAATTAATTATTTAATTAATGATTATTTAACTAATTAATTAAGGTAATTAGTACTTATATATTAGTTAATAAAGAAAATTTGTACTTAGTTATAAATTAAGCAAGTTAATTGTAACTAATTAATTGATTAAAGGTTAATTATTATTCAATTAATTACTTAAGGTTTAACTATTATTTAATTAACTATTAAAGGTTAATTATTATTTAAGAAATGGTTCTAATAATTATTAATTAATTACTAATTAAAGTTAAGAATTGATTAAGACTTAATTAAAGTTTAATTATTATTAAATGAAGGTTTAATTTATTATTTAATTATTAAATATGGACTAAAGTATAATTTAATTATAAATTTAGGTTTAAGTATTATTTGATTATTAATTGAGATTAATTAATATTTAATTACTTATTTAAAGGATAATAATTATTTAATTATTTATTTAAGGTTATATTATTGTTTAATTAATTACTAAAGGTTTAATTATTATTAAATAATTTTTTTAAATGTTATTTAATTATTAAATGAAGTTTTTAAAGTTTTAAACTACTTTATTTCTAAAGGTTGGTTTTGTTTCTAAAGTAATTATCTTTAAAAGGTGTTTCAAAAGTAAGGGATATCTTAGTCGATTACCGATAAATAGCCTCAGATGAATATGAAACCCAGTGACATCTGTTTAGCAGGATAAATCACCGTTCAGCTAATTAAATTATAACTGACATCTATTAGCAGAATAATTTATCGTTTTGCTATAGTGCAGCAAATAGATTATGTTTTGACATCTACTAAGCAGAATAAAAACCCAGTTATGCTATTTTGGTAACTTAGACATTTACCTATATGATGGTTGATTGTTACTTATCGATTGCTTTTACATATTTGCTTATTATTTAAATTCCCCTGTTATAACTTGGAAAGTTAAAATTAATTAAACAAGAACCATTGTGGTCACTAAGCCTCTTTTTGATTTTGGAAAATCAATCATTTTAAATATTTTTTTATGGTTATGGTTTTAAAGTTAATAATTATATTATTTAAAGGGTTTTAAGTAAAGTTATTACCTACTCATCATATTCAAAGTTTATTACCCTTTTAAATATGATATTTAAAGGATAGTTAAACAATTATTTTATTAAAGGTGTTTTGAAGTAATTTAATACTTTTCAAATAATTGTTTAAAGTTTGTTATTTTGTTAATGCAGTTTAATGATTAATTTTAATAAAGGATGTTGTGAATAATAATTTTTTTGTTTAAAGGTGTTTTAAACAATTGACCGTTTTTAAAAGAACTTTACTGATTAGAGTTTATTAAAGAAGTTTTATTCAAATTAAGGAAAGTTTTATAAGTGATTCTGGATATTTATAAAGGAAACTTTATAAATGATTTTAATTATTTATAAAATATTTTTACAAATAGACTTGGAGATTTATAAGGAAATTTTATAAATCGATTTGGAGTTTCGGTAAAGGAGATTTCCATAAACAAAAAAATTTATAGAAGAAATTAATAAATGAATTTGAGATTTAGATTTTCCTTAACTGACCTTCTTACTTGTGGTGGTGTAGAACTTTTGTTCCACACTTAACACTGAAAGAATAATGTTTGAGGTTGTTGTTTTCTCTAATTTAAATAACATTTGTTTTGATTCTTTTGGTATGATTTCAAAAATAGAAATCTTTCATAAAAGTTTTGTGAATATATTTATGTTGGTGGGATAAATATATGAATATTTTGATAAATATTTTGTAAAGAGATTTAAATAAACGAAAGAAATATTTTGCGGCTTAGTGGTTGCTATCGGTAATTAAATCTTTGAATTGTTGTTTGATTTTGTACTTGATAGTTAAATAACTGACTATCAAATTTTGGCTAGTTTTGACTTAGGAAGTAAATAAAAGCTTCGTGTGTGTTCAAGCGGCTTGAGTTCCCTTGGGAGAACTCATTCAGGTGAAACGTCTCTAGCTTTAAGGGATATATTACAGATCCCTTTGGGACTTTGGTAAAGTTTGATTACTTTTGAAAGAAACGGGATTGAGTCGAAATCATCGGTTATTGGTTTGGAGGGATCGAGATCGAAAACGTTATCTGAAAACCACTTCAAACCAACATAAACGTTCAAATGGAAGGCATCTTAAAGATGATTGATGACGGTACTCTTTGAAGTGTAAGGGCTACTGGCTACTAATGCTGAGGGTGATTTCAAAATGGATGTAGTAAAGGTAATGCCTTCAGTTTCGTTCAGACCCAGAATGAACTTGTATGGATGAATGTTGGCATTGCATTTCTGCTTGGAGGGTAGTTTTAGCATTCTAAGAGGATTTCTAAAGGAAGGTAAATCATTATCTTACGAGCCTCACACTTTGGAATGGCTAAAATAGGGTAGATGCTCCAAGGCTATGTGGGCTGCTCCCACAAGGGTGTGTCATCACCTTTCTAGATTATCATATTATGGATTTGGTTGTGCATGAGAGCTATCCATAAAGGTTGGGAACAACCGGGGTGATGAAATTTCAGTACTATCTAGCAAGGGGTAGATTGGTTATGTATTGGTAGAGGTTAAAAGATTTTTGTCCTCAGGTACATTTTATCTAGAGGTGTACCATTTTCAGAAGGATGTCCCTTACCTTGCCATTTATTGGAATCTATTTTCTATATAAATATCTTATCGGTTTTTTATTATATACCTATTCTTATTATGATATACACATGTCACAGCTACTTGATTATTGGTATTTTGAACCCATAGACATTATTATAGTATCACTGAATTTTATAATATAAAATGTTTTGGTTATCGTGAAGTAAAAAACCATCAATGTTTATGTGCAGTGTGTTTATGTGCGGCGTGGTCTTAGGAGATACCTTTTATTTTGTAAGGGTTTTCAAATGCAGAAATCAATATGATAATTGATCTTTCTCAAGTTAGTTTACCAGACTAATCCGGGAATTATTTTCTTATAATGCTGAGGTTAAACCCGAGCATATTTTCCAGATCTAGCTGGATAATTTAGTGCTTTCAAAAGGCGAGCTATATGCCTCCAAGATGTAGTCACGTATCTTTTACTTTTCTGCTATTTTCTTTTTTGTTTGTGTTAATCAGCATTTGTAGTGACATTATGTTATAATTTTCTAAGCTAATAATAGGATAATATATTCTAATGTTGTGTATAATAAAGATGATTTCTTTTTATAAAGATTTTGTCTATACTATATATTGCTCGTCATGATGTGAGATTCAATTCTTTCTTCACCTTAAATGAACTATCTTTCGGATACTTAAATGACCAACACATGAATACCGAGGATGTATTAAGTGTTGTCTTTAGGTGTAAGAAAGGCAGATCGTTACACATGTTCACCATATACCTACTCACATTGTTGAGAATAGGACAAAGAAACTCTACAATAAAGTGATTAAGCTAATTAGAGTCCAGTGGTGAGATGATACGGTTAAGAGTACTTGGGAGCTCGAGGAGTAAATCCTTGCTACTCATCTAGAGCTTTTTCCAATAAGTTTTTGTTTGAGTTATATGATTGTTCGAATGCATAGCAATTAGCTTGTATATTCCATAGGTAGGTGCATATGGATGTAGGCATGGATGTGAATATGTTATTAGGCCATGTTTTGTATGATGGTTGCTAATGGATGTATTTTATTACTTAGTATAACATATACGGACTTTTTTGTTAGCATATGACACACATCACCGGGTCTATTTTATCATATCAGTTTGTATACATGATGTTTTTTTAATTTCTGCATACGTATTGAATGCTTGCTCATCCATATAAAATTGCAAGTATGTAGGACATTGCATAAATTTTGGATATATGGCATAAACACGTGCATTTCAGCGGGTCAGCTAATTTAAAAGACCGCCTAATTTTGCATTACATATATGTTCATATGCATTCCATATCCATATATAAATGTTGCATTAGAAATTTTAAAACTAAAAACAATGTTTGCAAATGGTTTGATGATGGAGTAGATGGTTGTAGATATTGGATTCTATGAGCAAGTAGCAATTATTCACCCATGGAGATTATGAGGACGAAATCCTTTTAAGGGGAAGGATGTAACATCTCGAAAATTGTAATAATAAATTAAAATAAATAAGGGTAAAATATAATTTTACATCAAAGTGGAAAAAAGGGTAAATTTTGATAAAAAAAAGTTGGAGTTAGGCTTTAGAACCTATCACATTGTGCCTGAAGTGTCATTTACAGTAAAGAAACATATATAACTTGTCGAATTTTTGACATAATGGATCAGAATTAGCGAAAACTGAACCCAGTGATGTTTTCGTAAATAATATTTTCGGGATTAAGCCTAATAACTCTAATTTTAAACTATGCATAAGTTACTAAGCCTTGAGTTCTTCATTCCAAACCCTAGTCATCGCCTCTCTCCTTCTTCATACTCTCTTCTTCTCCTTCCTCAAATAAATCAAATCTAAATTCAAATAAAAGAAAATGAGAAGAGAGATAGAGAACTCAAATTATAAAATAAAGAGAAACAACAACCAAACACAACAACAACAAGGAAGAGAAAGAGAAGCACTAATTCAAATTGGGTTAAAAGGGAAATCTATTCAAAAAACATTCCCAGGCAAGGGATTTATCTACGAAATGATTATGTTGTAGATAAATAGTTAATTTTCATTTATGTACCTTATTAGAATAATAATATCATTTTAATTTGAATCCATGGTGTAACAACCCGCCCCAAAACAGGCCTGAATCCCGATCCAAAAAAGGTCCATCGGAACATAGATCCATTCATAATTTGGCTACTGGTTGGTAAAAAGAACAATAAAGAGCTATTTATCTATTCATTCAGAACTCACATCGAAAGGATAGAATATAATAACATATACATCATCATTTTATTTCAAACTTCAAAAGTCACAAAGTAAAACCATAAAATAATGTCAACAATAACCATTACATCATCTTGTCAAAAAAATACATTTTTGAATTTAAATGGCTACATAAGAAAAAAGCATAAATGGATAAATAGATTACTGCTACAAGTTCCTTTCATCATCATCTCCATCTTGATCATCGTCACCTTCCCCAACCTATGTTGTAATGAGGAGGGAGTTAGAACATTAATGTCTGGTGAATAGAAAATCTTGAGCCTTTCTATATCAGTACTTGGGTAGTATAATTTAAATAAGGATGTGTCTTTTGCGTATTAAACTACATTCGAAACAATTTAATATGTATAAAGGAAAGAGGCGAGCCCTCAAACAACCACTTAATACATTCAATCCCTAGAGCGGGTTTTTCCATAACCAATAACCCATAACCATCATTATTAATGTCTACCAATACAAGAGGTAGAACCCAAGCCACTTAATATCTTTTAACGGAAAATAGGCAGACTTTTACCATTTGAGACCTCAATTGAGGTAGGCCTCCTTCATTTAATACCTATTTCCAAGGCATACTCCACACATGTATCTATCTAGTTGACATTGCATGAAAATCTCTTTGGACAGTTAATACTTCAATTGAAGCGGGGTTTTCAAGATTTCCTCAATCGTGCCTAAAGCCAATCCCAACCATTTAACACTTCATATAATGGAAAGAGGCGAGCCTACAAACATTGTTAAGACCTCCAATTCTCTGAAGCAGGTCCTTCGTATTATGACCCGCACCCCATGGAGTCATCTCACCTTAGTTCGAATATTCATAGGAACTAGTAGCTAGATTAGCTGGATAGATTTATCCTACATAGTTGTGACAACTTCGCGTCGTCCATCGTTACTTATTATAGGTGATGTCTCACTTCAGCCCCAAAGTCGTACTATATGTAGCCATATTAGCTAGTCAAACTTCTGCGTGCTTTTGATTGACCTCACATCCCTTTAACTTAGTCATATTTCATAACACTCTCTAGGTGTATAATCTCCCATCTCGTCGTATTTTTTATTCAAGTCTTATAAGAAATCCTTCTTATCTCGCTTAATTAATTACTTTCTTACGAAGGATTCAAATGACAATTGTTAACCTAATTAATAACGCAATTTATACATTAAAATTGTACATTATATGTGCTAGTTTATATAAATATAAGTAAGCATTTATTAGGCGTGCAGAGATTACGCCCTAAACTAACATTCAAATGTCAAATCTTCCCATGTTAGACAAGTCTCATTTTCAAAATAGCATTAATAGAATTTTTACTATAAATCCAATATTCCAAAATCCAATCAATAGACTTGTACTTAGATCCAATTTTAATTTATTTTGTGTTAAAAAATAGAATAGAACAATAACAACGGAGACTTAAAGTTTTATTGGTTTTACGCTCTATTCCACTCCTTTTTATATAAAATTAGACAAGAGAATTTTTATTCAATTTGTAGAAATAAGCACTGTAAACTACGAGTAAAAATTTGTATCTTATACACAGTTTCTTAATAAAATCCCTCAATCAAATATGAAGAAAAAGAATAAGAACAGGAAAAGAAGATAAACCCATACATTGCCAAATCCACGAAAAATACATAATTTTAATACAAAACAATTAAGATTCCAACCTAAGCACTTATAACTTTCTTTAGAGGAATTTTGGGGATTTTTATTGTGATGTTTTCATAATCCAAAACTCCCCATGGAACATATCAATTTCAAATTACACTATTCAATTTCTAAAATAGAAATACTGAGATTTCCACTCGCTAAGGTTCTTAGCTTTACCTTCTCTTATATTTGACACACCTTTAATGAACCCTTTCAAATCTCTTCTTTTTTATATACACAGCAATGGATTTGTATATAGGTTAGATTCAAAAAAAATAGAGGTTTCTAGGAGAAGAGATTGAGAAAACAAACAATAAACAAAGATAGACATATAAGATTTCTTATCTGAAATCCTAATGGAGTTTCTGAATCTATGAAGAGATGAACTGGCGAAGCTTTACTAATGTTCTTAAAATATTGTAGGAATAAAACTAAAGGAGCTAGGCTCTTATTTACAGTGGTCGAAACGCACTAGAACCGTCGGATAAAGGTAGGTTAAAAATAATAAAATCCGGTACATTTAAAGTAAATAAAAACCCTATCCTCCCCTACAGGCAGCATTCGACTGCCGCCTTCCCACTGGTTGACCTTTAGCGACTGATCGGTCATGGATAAGGGGTCAACCACTCTTCATATTTCAGGAATATTTTGATTGCCATTGATTTTTTTATTTAATTCCTTAATTATAATTCAACATTAAAGTTAATCTTAATGTTTACTTAACCCCCAAGTATAATTACCGTTAATTTTTGAGTTGCAAATTTGGAAATTAAATATTTATTTGAATTTGAATTCTATTTAAGTTATTTTAGATCCGAAAACTTCAAATGTTTGTAACTTCTTCGTTTAAACTCCGTTTTCATCTATTATATAAGGAAATTGATTAGAATTTCGCCATGAACGCAATGGCATAACTTTCATGGTCAAATTCTAACTTTTGCTAGATTTCCATTTTTACCGCTATCTTATTTTAAATTTATCCAATTTATTTATTTATGGTTGATTTTACGGGATGTTACATTCTTCCCTCCTTAAAAGGATTTCATAACCAAAATCTTTCCAAGGAGCGATGCACAATAAACATCCATATTATACAACCAAATAATTTATGCAACCATCTACTTAACCAATAGTGTGATGTGATTATGTATTGTAGACATACTATAAGTGAGCTCAATCCTAGCATGAGTGTGTGGTCATGACATATGGGTATGCGTGCAAATACCCTAAACATGCATAAAGATTTCTATACGAATGCAATATGGTAATGAAAAGTGTAGCAACCATCTCCTATCATCCAATCTAGCAACCATAATGCAACCAAAAAACCTAATTTTGGAGAGAAAAGTTTACCGGTGAAAAGCTCAGGATGAGACATCATTGTCTTTTCTTCATTTTCCCATGTTCTTTCCACCGTGTTGTCTCCCCATTGTACTCGGATCAGCCTAATTTCTTTGTTGCGGAGCTTCCTAGTTCCATGCTCCACAATGTGTGGTGGTATGTGATGTTATTGGCTCCATCTCAATATCCCCCAACTGATCGGGCTCTACCACAACGGTTATGTCATAAAGGCATTTCCTCAAATGTAAGATGTGAAAAATGTCATCGACTTATTCCAATCTATCCGGTAGCTCCATATGATAAGCCAGTCAATCTATCCTTTCCAAAACTCAAAAAGGCCCAACAAATCTTGGTGCCAATTTCTAAGACTTACCAAACCTTACGAATTTTCTAAGGGAGGAGGCTTTGATAAACACCGAGTCTCCAAGCTCAAATTCTAAATCTTTCCTTCTCTTATTTGCATATAATTTTTGGCGGTCTTGCGCTACCTTCATATGTTGCCTAATTAACTTTACTTTTTCCAAACTATCATGAATCAAATCTGGTCTTAGCAGAACTTTGTCAGTAGTTTCATACCAACAATTTGGCGATTTGCATGACCTCCCATAAAGCGCCTTAAAGGGGGTCATACCAATCATCGCTTGGTAACTATTATTATACTCAAACTCAACTAATGGCAAATACTACTCCCAGTGTCATTTAAAGTCCATGATGCAAGCTCTTGATAAGTCTTCCAAGATTTTATTCACCCTTTCAGTTTGACCATCGGTTTGTGGGTGGTAAGCAGTGCTAAGATTCAACCAAGCTCTCAAAGTTTCCTGTAAACTCCTCCAAACTTACTAGTGAATAAGGGGTCCCTATCACTAACAATGCTCGCTAGAATTCCATGTGGTCGAACCACCTCCTTAATATAAGTTTTTGTTAGAGAAGCTACGGTCCTATTGCTCTTAATAGGAATAAAATGAGCACTCTTAGTGTGTCTATCTACTATGACCCAAATTTCTTCATTGCACATCCGAATCTTAAGAAATCCTTCTACGAAGTCCATCATAATATGCTCCTATTTCCATGTCGGAATCTTCTAATATTAACAACAACCTTCAGGGTTTCTCTTGCAAATCCTTTATCCTTTGATGTATCAAACATCTAGCAACAAACTTAGCTATTCTCTTCTTCATTCTTGTCCAAAAGAAAATTCTCTTCATATCTGTATACAATTTAATTCCTCTAGGGTGAATGGTATCATCTTTGAATGGTGACACTCTGCAAGAACTTCCTCTAAAACACTATCAATCATTGGGACATAAAGGCGTTTATCCCTTCTCGTTAAATGCATATCTACCAATGTGGAGAAAATTTCTCCTCTTCTCAACTTATCTAGAATCTCTAATATTTTCTCATCCTTCTTTTACTCAAGTCCAATGCAATCCATCAAAGCCGGCCTAACTCCATCGCTGCCACAAAGCCTTGGATGGATTTTGTTGGTGGTTGGAAGTTGAAATTTGAGAGGAGCTTCAACTGCTTCCATTTATTTATACCACCTAAGGTATCATATCTCCAACTGAAGGTGTTGGCAATGACGTTCCCTTTTCCGAGGGTCTACTGTATACCAAAGTCGAATGATATTATATACTCTATCAACATCTGCTGCCTAAGGTTTAAATATTTAGGAAAATAAATGTTTGAGTGACTATGGTCAGTGAACAACTCAAACCTTTCTGCCAAAAGATATGCCTCCACATCTTCGAGGTAAAGACAATAGCTGCCAACTCCAAGTCATGAACTAGGTATCTCTTCTCATGGTTCCTTCAGTTGCTTACTAATATAAGCTCTACCCTTCTTTCTTATATGAGAATTGCTCCTAATCTTGTGTTGCATGCATCCATGAAAACTGTAAAAGGCTTTATCCTATAAAGGCTTTATCTATCAGTTATAATAAGTACAATTGTAATTATCAACGGTTCCTTAAGTTTCATGAATGCTTCAATGCATTTATCAACCCAAGTAAAGGCTGGATTCTTCTTAGTCAAGCACGTTAAAGGGACTTCTATTTTTGCAAAGTCCTTTATGAACTTCTTATGATAGCCAGCCAACCCAAGATTGCTCCTAACTTCCATTGCAATCTTTGGAGTTCTCCCCTCTTGGATAGCTTCCACTTTTGCAGGGTCCATCGCTTCCATGCTCAGAAATGATGTGTCTAAGAAATCTATCCTCCTTCTAAAAGTGGCATTTTGCAAATTTAGCTCTAATTTGGTGCCTCCTCGAGGCCTTTAGTATCTCTCTTATCTTGCTTTCCTTTACTCTTGGAGAATACTAAGATATCATCAACTAACACTATGACAAACTTATTAAGTTGTCTCATGAATACTCTACTCATCAAATCTACAAATTATGCAGGGGCATTGGTTAATCCATAAGGCATTTCCTCCCATTTATATAGTCTATTTGGTGTGCGGAATGTTGTCTTCAATTTGTTGCCCTCTGCGATCCTCAACTGATTAAATCCAGTTGCCAGTCCAATTAGGAGAAAATTTTGGTTCCCACAAGTTAATCGAACAAATCGTCTGTCCAAGGTAAGGGATACCTATTCTTCCTTGTCAACTTTTTAAGTTTCCTATAGCTGATGCATAGTCTCAATGAGCCATCTGCCTTAGTGGCAAAAACAACAGGGGCTCCACATTGTGAAGTACTCCATCGGATGAATCCTTTCTGCAATTGCTCTATGATTTGCTTGTCTAATTCATGCCTTTCTTTAGGGGCCATGTGTCTTAATGGTAGAGCGACTGGACTAGCATCCCTCTTCAAATCAATTCTAAACTCAATCTCCCTTTAGTTTGGGTTACCTGAGACTTCCACAAAGACATCAAGAAATTTTCAAATTATGGGTGCGGATGAAAGCTTAATATAAGATAGGCTCAACGAGTACAAATAAATTGACTTGAATGAGTCTTGGGGTGTATAGTGGACCTCTTAAGTCTTTCCCTCCATAATTCTTTAATCATACAACCCTTCTATTGCAATCTAAAACTAGCCCATAGTATGCTAACCAATCCATTCCAAAGGTAAGTTCATACCCCTCAAAATTTAGAACGTACGCATTCCATATGAAATCAACATTATATATACATATATAACTAGGTCTTTTCAAACTGAAGAGAGATATACCATCCCCCTAATAGGATTAGAGACTACCACTGCGCTGGTGATATATTAGGTTTGAAGATTTAAGGAGTTAACTACATTCCTAGCAATAAAGGAATATGATGCTCCAGAATCAAATAAGGTACAAATTGTAAGTCTAAAAATATGTGTTATACCTTCCAATGCTGACTTTCCTTGGTCTCTAGAGGGTGGTCTACTTGAAATAAGGGTAGCCTCAATGGTGTAGGCTTGTCTACTAGGCCCTTCCTTCTCAGCTTCGAACATTGTTTCTTGAAATGCCCTTCCTCATGGAAGTGATAACACTTTCCCTTAAAATCTTCCTTTATTAGACTCACCCTACAGTCTTTGGCCACATGACCCTTCTTTGGCATCTATTACACACCTTACCCTCTTTCTTAAACTTTCCATTCGACTTCTTATTCCTCCAAGAGTTCCCTTCTTGGTTTGATTTCGAGTAGGTCATGTGTTCGTCTTCGCTACCTCTTTTTCTTCCTCACTAGCTGTCTGTAGCAAAGCCATGTCAACCAACGTCTTGTATGTGGCATCGACTGGCACTTGGCTTAACAACAATTCTCTAAGTACGGAATTCTGGCCCTTCACAAAATTCATATCCTTTTTCATAGGTATATCGATCAAGCTCATCCCGAACTTAGCCAAACCTATGTATTCCTTTAAAGTGGAGTCTCCCTTCTTAAGCTGTACAAATTTCTCCATTTGTAAACTTACTTCTGTCTTTAACATAAACCTTGACTTGAATCTGTCCTTAAATTCATCCTAAGTGAAAATCCTACCAACATTCTCCTCAGCCACAATACTCAACAACTCTCGGGCTTCTCCCTTGGGGTTCCAAGCTGCCATTCTCTTCTTCAGCTGATCCTCCCAACCGAGCCCCTAAAATATCTTCTCACAGTCATTTATCCATGTCTTTGATTCCATAAAACCTTATGTTCCAAAATATACTCTTTCTCCCATATTGAAAAAAATCATTACATATGTTTGGAAAGTAAACGGGACGGGGTGCTGGATGGTGAGGCAACGAGTGTCGTTGGTGTAGCTTAAGGAATACGGACTTCACCTACTTGCCTGAGGTATTACTTAAACCATAAGCATCCCTCGAATGGTGGGTCTTTCTCGAGCAGGGTTCCTATCCTCAGAAGAAGAATGGTTATCAACCATATCGGCTATCTATAGGTTGAGCTTTCAGTTGTAACTTCCTAAGATAATATGTAGGATCTAGATTAACCCTAGAGGGGGGGTGAATAGGGTTATAGAAAATTTTCTCGATTTAAACACAGAAACAAACTGCAGAAATAAATATGCTGAAAAGTAAATCACACACAAAATTTAACCAGCTTCGGCAACCCCTGCCTACTGCTGCATTTCCAGATTTCTATTAGAATTAAACAGTCTCCCGCTTACAAACACTCTAACAGACTCGCAAACCCTGCCCCCGCTTACAAACACTCTAATAGACTCGCAATCCTTGCTCCCGCCTATAGAGTTTTGCAAACTCGTAAACCCTTGCTCCCGCCTATAGAGTTTTGCAAACTCGCACACCCTGCTCACTGAACTAATTCTAACTAGACAATCTGACACTACCTACAACCTAGGTGGTGATTTACCAAGACTTGATTCGAAAAAGAAAATTTAAAAACAAACTTAAAAACAGTTTAAAACTAAAACCCTATTTGCCAAATAAAATAAAGTAAAACCCCCTTTGTAAAACAAAGCCTTTTAAAAACAACAAGGCCGGCCCGTTTCTATTTCTTTAACCCGCTCCTCCTTTTGTCTTGTGAAGAAAATGTCGGCCGATCCCCTTTGCAACTAAATTAGGGCTTCGTTCTTCGATCCAAATTGGGGCTTTCTTCAAATATGATTCTCTGGTTTGTGTTGCTCTTGCTTGCGGCTTCTCTGATGATTGATTCTCTGGTTCTCTTGCTTTATTTGTTGATCGTCTCTTGAGATGATGTCGTCCGCTCCTATTTGATCGAGTTCACTGGATTATGGTATGTATTCTTTCGTTGCTAGTTTAATGCTTGCTTGACTCGATGCCTATGATGATGATTGGGTGCTGGTATTTCTATGAATACCGAGCCACTTGAGTTTGTTCGTATCAATTCGATACTTTCCAAATTTTTGCTTTCCTGATATATTTTTTCCTTGATGCGTACGGCTTTGGTTTTGAAGCGTTCAATTTATTCTTGGTTGATACGACAAAAACTTTGCTCTTTTACTTTGTGACTTTTTCAATTTTCGAAAATTTCCATTTTTGTACATACTTGATTTCGTGTATACCAATCCAGGACTCTGCATTATCTTCGACCATCACCATTTCTTTGATATTGTTTCTGCTGCATACATGCATTCCTCTAGCATGGTCGTTGTTCATCTTGTAGTCTTCGTCTCTGGCCATCTTCCCTGGTCTCCACTTGAACATTGCATTGTTGTTCACTGAGTCTTGATAGTCAAGTTGTACACTTGTGTCATATACGTGTACTGTGTCTTTGAGTAGCTGAACTTGTTATACTTAAGTTGTTTGGTTGCTTTGTGTAGTTGATCCAATCTTCATGCACTGATGCATTTGGAGTTGGTCTTGTTGCAGTTTCTATGCAGTGAACTTTGTTGACATGTGCATTACCCTTGAGTCTTGTTCAAGTATCGTTTGTTATCTTCACCGTGTTGCATTCATATTGGTTTAATTGTGCACTTGCTTATTTGAGTTTTACTGAGATTGTCATGTCACTTGATTGTGTATGTTGAGGCTGCTGTTGTTCTTCACGCATGTTCTTTGTTGCCTTGAACTTCTGTTCACTCATTACTGCACTGCTTGTTGTAGCTGGACTTGTTGTTGTACATGTTGCTCAAGTCACTTGCATTTGTTTGCTGTCATGTTAGTTTGTTTCTGATCTTTTGGTCATGTTGCCTTTAGTTGCTTCATTTGCACACTGCTACTTGTCTGTAGCCTTTGTTCGTCTGCACTTGTACACTCCATAGTTTGGTGTCTGGTATTCTTGTACAGCTTCATTGTGGTTTGCACTACTTCATGTTTGTTGTGTCACTTGTGCATTGTTGTACTTGGTGGTCTTCCATGATGTACAACTCTGGTTATACTTTGTACTTGGCTCTGTAATATTTCGACCTGTACTTGGTGCATTGAGCATTTTCACTTGGTTGAAGCTTGTTGTCACTTGAAACTGTTTTGTCGATTCGAATTGCACTTGTTCAGCACTGTGTCGTGTTCACCATGTTGCATGCATGTTTTCCTGTCTTTGTATTCTGGTCAGTGGTGTTCTTGTTCAAAAACTGCTGTCACTGTTGCACTTTGCATTTGCTCTGCACTTTCACTTGATATTGTAGTCTCTGCTTTGGTTTAACCTGTACTTGCTTCACTTGAACTTTTGTGACTTGTGGTTTGAGCATTTTTGTTCTGTGTTTGGTCACTGATGCATACATGAACTGTTGCTCTAATTGTCATTGATGTGTGATATCCCGAAAATTTGGGGCAATATCTATTTAATAATTTGCATTAAAAATTAGATTGATTTGATAATATTTGTTAATAATATTTGAATTGATTTAATAATCTTCCTTTAAACAAATATTTAACGGATAATTTATCTTTTAAAAGCTAAAAAAAATTGTTTCTATTTATAATGTATATATGTATATTGGTATATATTATAAATAGATAAGTTTTTGTTTTAAATTAATAAATAAAGTTATATTTTCTAATTCTATCATTTTTGATAATTTGGAACTTTAATATTGAATAAATAATAATATGATTTTAAAAATACTCAAGATAAATTTAATTTGTTTAAAAATAAATTGTGTCCTAGAGTTTAAATAAAAAGTTTGTTATAAAGCTAGATGAATAAGTATTTATATTTTAAAGAAATAGTTTCTTTTGAAAATTATCTTCAATGTAATAATGAGTTTTATTTAAACAATAATAATGTAATATCTTTACAATGGATTTTAAATAAATAGGAATTTGTTATTTTAAATTTATTTATATACATGTATTTTGGAAAGCTATGATGTGTAAGTTTACAATAAAGTAAACTTTATAATTATTAAACTTAAGAATAAATCAAATGTATGATATATAACATAAGTAAAGTTTATAAATAATAACTAGAATAAGCTAAGAACAAAAATGAGATATAACATGCAAAGCTAAGAAAAGAAACATGTAATCATATATGTACTATAATTATGTTGGCAACTTAACAAAATAAAATAAACATATGCAAGTAGCTTGTTGATTAAGAGTAAGACAAGTATGAAGAACAAAGTAAAGTAAGAAATAAAAAAAAGACATATGTGTAGCTGTAAATAAGTATGCACAGCTAAGTAAAACAAATATCTTGTGTATGATAGTTTGTAGAACAAGCTAAAGCAAGTTAAGAAATAAATAAAAAATATCTAAACATAAAACAAGGTTAGCAGTAAACATAAAGTACTTAAAACAATAAATGCTTTCATTTCTAGCAGTAAACATGTCCATACGAATTGGATGCAAAATCATTCCAGCCTCCAAAATAAATATCTTGCCTAATACAAACAAAATGAAATATTTGTATCTGTAAATTGCCTAAACCCAGTAAACACCTACCCCGGTAAACTTCTTTATATATACATACTGTTTTTAGTTCGTTCATTTAAAAACCTGAAACAAAGAAAAATGGCAAACATTTTCAATTATACAAACTTAGTAATATTTACAACTGAAGAAAGCAAGATGAATGGAAGGAAAAGCAAGGAAATCATTTCAATTTTTTAAAGTTCAAGACTGTTTCAATACCAGGAAGTGCTATGTTCTTTTCCAAAGGCACTGGTGAGTAACATTTTTTCTAATTACTTAAGTTTTACAATCTGATGCATGTTGATATTTGGATGCTTAAATATATGGTGTGAATAATTATTATTCATTTTCCTCTGGTGCTTGTGTGGTGAAACTCTGTATGTTTCAAAACCTGCAAAATTCAAACTGCCTTCATTTAATTTGTTCTGTCTTTCATTTGCTGTGAGTAACTTTAATTACTAAAACTTATGTATTTAAACTTGTTGCAAAATCTGGAATGAATGTAGTTTGTATGTATGAAATTCTCTGTGCATATGAAGGTTGTCAGGATACATTATGATGTCTCTGTAACAAACTTAGTAATTCTGTTTCAGGCTTGAGTTGATTCAATCATTTTTAACACTTGATCTAATAGCTTTTAGGATTAATAATACAAATAGAAATTGTTTGTCTCAACATGATATAGAGTTTAGGTTTTATTTAAGTTGAATAAAATTTAATATTGTTCTGGAAATTCAAATATAACAGTGAAATCTTGAACAAGAGAAAAACCAAACCTTTTAATTTATAAGTTCAAGAATATACTTTGAATCTCTGTAACAAAATATGAATTATAAAACTTAAATCAAGATTTTTAACACTAGGGGTTATGTACAGTTTTGGTTTGAACTAAAAATGCTCACTTGGGGATTTTTGATGATCTTGTTGCTCTGGGGGTCTGGGATTCTCAGCAACGGTGGAGGAGTGATCAGTGTTGAGGGCAAAAATGGTGAGTGGTGTCGAACTTCGGCGAGGAGGCAACGGTGGCGCGTTATCTCCTGTAAACCTAGTTTGATCTAGGTGGAGATTTTGGGTCAGTTCCTATTACATGGAGCATCGAGTTCAACAAGGGTTTGGGAATTGGTAGAGGGGTGAAAGGTGAAGCCGATGCCGGAGGTGGTGGTTCTCTGAAGGTCGGAGGAGGAGGGGCGAAGCGGTGACAGGTTTGGGAAGGGGAGTGAAAGGGTGTTTCCAGGTTTTGTCTTGTACTGCTCCTTTTTGATTTGGGCGTGGTGATGAACTTTGGGTGGTCGTGTCGTTGTCTGGAGGTAGTCGGCGATGTGTTGGAGTGCCAAAGGGTGGCTGGCGTTGGTTGGGGCCACGGTGCACGTGCACCGTGCCATTGAAGTGGTTGGGGTTCTTGTTTTTTCTGTGCGCAGTTTCTTTTTGGAGCTGGGGAAAACTCGGGTTATTCGAGTATGCGACTCAAAGCAGCAGGGCAAAAGACTCGAAGCACATCTTAGTTGACTCGAGTCAGTTGTTGTTCCAGGCTAATTGTAAAACCTGGCAGCAAATTTGTTTTTAAACAAATTTAAGTGAAACTTTAAATTGTATACAAGATTTGAACAAAGTTTAAATCAGTTTGAAGTGTGAATTCAAACTTATTTTTGAATTCAAATCTGAAATGAGATAAAGGTTTCAAAATGATTAAATGTGGATTTTCAGGTTTACTAACCTGACAGTTTTCACATTTTAAAATCCAATTTAAAATTTGAAAACAGAAATTTAACAGAGGTTTAAATTCGAAGTTTAAAGTATAGGTTCAAATAGACTTTGAATCTAAGGTAAAAAGAAAACGAATTTGAATTTTTAAGCAAGATTTTAAAACCAAGTTTTTCAAAAGCAAGTAAAAACCAAAGTTTTAAATTTAAGGTTAAACCAATGAGTTCAAGTTTTCTCGAATTCAAATCTGACATTTGAATCAGTTTTTAAATTTAAATATATGAAACCAGTTTAAATAAAATAGTTTTGGAAAGTAAATTTGTTTCAAATAGAATTTGAATTTGGTAAATATTTAAAATAATCTCTTTTGAATCTTGAATTCAAAATGGAATTTGAATCTAAATTTAAAAAGTGTAATGTTCTAATACACTTTTATATTAATTAAGTCATTAAATAAGAAATAAATTATCTTAAGAATAATTAAGGCATTAAATGATTTAATTCATAAGACAATAAAGGAATGGTAATTTATTAAATTTATAAATTAATAATTTAGATTAATTTATAAATAAAGATAAATTAGGAAGTAAATTAAAAGATGATATTAGATAATTAACTAATGATTACTAATTAATTAATGTGATCTATTTTGGTAATTAATCAGATTAATTAGATAATCTATTGTAAATTGTTAAATGAAATTACTTGATAAAAGTAATTAAGAGATTAATTACTTATTGTAGTTAATTTTGATTAAATGATTAATTTAAGTTAATTAATTTAGTTTAATTAATTTAAGAAAATCATTTGATAAATTGATAAGTATAATTACTTAGTGTATGCAATGGAGCAGAATTACTTAGGAAGTAATTAATGTTAATTACTGAATGTAATTAATGAAAGATGATGTGTTAATAAAGTAATTTGGATAATTACTTTTATAATTAATCTTGGGATTAATTAGTGGAGATAATTAATTATGGGAATAATTAATTTATTTATATGAGTAATTAAGGGTGGTTAATTACTGGTTGATATTAATCAAAGGTGATTAACAATTGTGTTAAATTAAAAGATTAATCATTCAATGAAATTAATTTAAATAAAGTAATTTTTTTTAAATCTAAATTAGAAATCATTAATTAGTATAATTAATGATGTAAATTAAGAATTGGTTAATTAAGGAATACTTAATAATGTGATGATTAATTGATATAATTAATTAAGAATAAATGTAATCAATTAAATGAAGTAATTAAATGTTAAATAATTTAGGATAATTAATTTGTGAAATTAATTTAAGACTAATTACTTATTGTAATTAGAAAATGATTAATCAAAGGTGTTTAATCAAGGTGGATATTTAGAAGATGGTTAATTAATTTGATTTATAATTAATTAATGGTTGGATTTATAGATGAAGTAATTAATTTAATTTGCTTTAAATTAATTAGAGATAGGAGTAGTTAATTTAATTCAATTTAAATTAAGTACAAATGGAATGATTATAAATCATTGCTTATGGATGAATGGTATTGATATTTGATTGATTGTGAATTCAGATATGACATGAGTAATATCTATGTGATATGGATGCATAGTTAAGTATGATAATATTTGGTTATCCGTTTGGATGATAATATTTGATTATCTGTTTATGAGATTATCTGTGATTATCTGTTGTGATATTATGAATTATCTATCTGTGTGTATATTGATTATATTGAATTTAACTGTTAAGACTAAATAGACAACTTG
Organism: Allium cepa; assembly: GCA_030765085.1. Lineage (NCBI taxonomy): Eukaryota > Viridiplantae > Streptophyta > Magnoliopsida > Asparagales > Amaryllidaceae > Allium > Allium cepa. The sequence continues at coordinate 166,854,800 of CM060932.1, forward strand.
GCCTTAAAAGACACGCTTTGGATTTCGATGAGACCGGGATCGGGTTTCCGCATTTGGAACATCCGAAAACCACATTGATTCCAAATTAGCGATAGGTCGTGAATCTGAAGTGAAGATGAAGATTCAGAATGCAAGGGTTATCGTCGTTAACTCTGAGGGTGATTCCAAAATGTGTGTAACGAGATAATGCCTTCGGTTTCGTTCGAACCCGGAACGAACTAGTATGGATTGAATGCTTTCAACACATTGTCAGGTGGGCGATGAGTATTCTAAGAAATATGTTCTCTAAAGGTAATCGTAGCCTCAAGCCTCATCAACCGGGAATGGCTAAAACAGGGGAGGTGCAGCAAGGTTAGGTGGGTCATGCCCAAGCAGGACAAGGATATTCCTCTGTCTAGATGTCCCTTTATTTTCGGCTGTGTGGGCGGTTGATTGCAACAACTGACGGGGTTTATCTTGTTCGGGACTGTTCAGTAAGGAATGGTTCCGGCTTTGTGTTGCAGGGGGTCGGGAGTGATCCTCGGTACGTTGATCTAGGCCACGTACTGTGACGGGCGGTACCCTAGTAGCCCTGCCATTGTATGGAATCCACAATCTAATAAGTGCCAACGGTTTTGATTGTATTACCCACTTTTGTGGCTAGTAGCTAGAATTTAATAGATGTAACAATTTCGGCTATTTTCTATTTACTTGAAAACCCTAGACCTATTATAATATCACAGAATTTCCTATCAAATGTTTTGGTTAGCGTAAGGTAAAAACTTTTCCATGTTTATGTGTGGGAAGTCTTACGTGATACCTTTTATTTTCAAAAGATTTTAAAAGTTAAGCAACTTTAACCTGTTACTCATACCAGACCCATGTCTGACCCGGAGTTTATTTTTGTTTTTCATAAACTCTCGGGTACCCAAATTTTTACCGGTAGCCAAGGGATTCAGGTTAGCTTTGACGAATTCTGGAGGAGCAAGGGAGCAGGAGGCTTCAGCGTTATATATATAGTTCCGTTGTGTTGGTATCTCTGAGTCATATTGTTTGAGTTGTATTGTATTGAGTTGTATTAACTAGACAGGTGTTTATAACTGTCTAGTATGTGATGTATTATCTGTATAACTTTGATTGATGTTATATATTATGTAAATATTTATGTGATTATTATAATTTATTCGTTCCGCTGTGAGATTCTGATGTTGTTGTTCTTTCTTCTCTATCTTTTCTATTTTCTCACCTCTTTCTTTCTTAAAGACGATACGTCTTTCTGGTAGAAGAAGGGCGGGTCGTCACAGTTGGTATCAGAGCGCTAGGTTGAGTGAATACCTAGGCTGTTGAGTGATTTCTTCCCCGAGAGAGCGTATTTGTAATTTTGATATATATATATATATATATATATATATATATATATATATATATATATTTCTACCTATTGTTGGGTTACCTGTTCAGGTTTTCCAACGAGTTATAAAGGTAGATATGATGGTGGTGTGTGTAACACAACTACCAATTGTTGAAATTTAAATGATTGAGGTTGGAAGTGTATTTGTCGAGACTGTAGACCTATTACCGTCTCGAGAAAGCTTTGGACGGTGTAAGGATTTCATTGATCTCTGAAGGAAACCTGTTAAGGTTCGGAGTTCATCTTTTGAAGCTTAATTTGGTTGAGCTAGAGTTTGGATCTGTCGCTTGGGCAGAAGCAAGTCATGATATCTTGATATATCAAGGTGCAGTAGCTGTGTGATGAGACATAGTGACTATGGATGTCTCCGAAGATGTTTCTTTGGGACAAGTTAAGGAAGAGTGTCTGTTTCGGTGTGTGGCTGTGTTCAGCTGGGAGTTTCTATTTGGTTGGAGTCTGAGTTTCTCAAAGAGCTTTGGATTAGGAGGTCTTCTGGCTTAGCAGTTTTTCTTGAGGAAACTTCAGAAGCAGCAGAGCAGATCCATTTCTTCGATGGATTGGCCACATAAGCGTAAGCTGTTCTGTTTGTTAAGAGAGAGCATTATCTTTGGAATTTGGCTGGATTGATCGCAAAAGTGACTTGCGATGGTTTGGGTGTTCTTTTGTGTTTCAAAGATTTTTCTGGATGTCTTCAGGAAGTCAGATTTTTGTCAGCATCTGAAGATTGAGTTTGGTATCAACTGGATTCCAGGAGTGGTACCGATGGATCAGCCTAGTAATAGGATGGTTTTTGAGTTGTGGAAGTAGCTCAGGTTTTGGAGAAACTGCGGAGTTTTCTTTTGGATATGTGAACTTTATATTTGGAATGTGTTGACCAGTCTGTGTTTGAGTTCATCTTCGGCATTTTCATCTGTTTAGTCAGAGTTGCGCAGTGGAAGTATGGTGGCAGCTGTTTTAGTTTGGAAGCAATTGGATCTTGCAATGTTTGGACTGGAGAGTTCTACAGGAGATTTTTCAGAATCTGAGGCCAGTTTGGAGTGCATCTGTTTTATCCCTTCTGGATGAGAGAAGCGAGTTCTGTTTCTGATTTGGAAAGAGTTTGTGTTCTGAGTTTTGGTCGATATTGGAAAGATCATTTTGTTAGATTGTTTTGGTCCAGTTTATTTCTAGGAACATCAGCAAGAGTTGAGCTGATCGGGAAAGATGTAGACGGTCCAGGATCGTTCGAAGAGTTTTGTGGATAAGATACGAAGGAATTTGGATTCCGAAATCAGGGATTTGATTTTGGATAAGTGTTGGGTCTTCAGGATTGAATTGTCAGTTTGGATAACTGGAATTCGTTGTGTTTCACGTATCTCTGAGGGAGTACGTGTAAGATTTATCTCTGGTTATTGAATCAGCAGTTCAGGGAGTTTTGGATGTTGATTCAGACTTGACTATAGTCTGATATCCTATCTTGTTTTGTAGATCTAGATGAGTGGAAGTTCTGTAGCTTAGTAGTATTAATTGTTTGGATTCTATAGAGCGAGTAACCCGGTATTTATACTTGGGGAAACTCGAGAAAATTCTATCCGGAATTTTGTTTGGATATTTAGATTTGTTTGTTTGGATGAATTGGTTGCTATGATTGTTAGCTTATGATTAATATATGCTTGTGTTTTAAATTAAATATTTAAGTAGATTATTAAATTACCTTTGTTTTAAATTTCAGGGACGAAATTCTTTTAAGGGGGGAGGAATGTGATATCCCGGAAATTTGGGGCAATATCTATTTAATAATCTGCATTAAAAATTAGATTGATTTGATAATATTTGTTAATAATATTTGAATTGATTTAATAATCTTCCTTTAAACAAATATTTAACGGATAATTTATCTTTTAAAAGCTAAAAAAATTGTTTCTATTTATAATGTATATATGTATATTGGTATATATTATAAATAGATAAGTTTTTGTTTTAAATTAATAAGTAAAGTTATATTTTCTAATTCTATCATTTTTGATAATTTGGAACTTTAATATTGAATAAATAATAATATGATTATAAAAATACTCAAGATAAATTTAATTTGTTTAAAAATAAATTATGGCCTAGAGTTTAAATAAAAAGTTTGTTATATAGCTAGATAAATAAGTATTTATATTTTAAAGAAATAGTTTCTTTTGAAGATTATCTTCAATGTAATAATGAGTTTTATTTAAACAAAAATAATAATGTAATATCTTTACAATGGATTTTAAATAAATAGGAATTTGTTATTTTAAATTTATTTATATACATGTATTTTGGAAAGCAATGATGTGCAAATTTACAATAAAGTAAACTTTATAATTATTAAACATAAGAATAAATCAAATGTATGATATTTAACATAAGTAAAGTTTATAAATAATAACTAGAATAAGCTAAGAACAAAAATGAGGTATAACATGCAAAGCTAAGAAAAGAAACAAGTAATCATATCTGTACTATAATTATGTTGGCAACTTAACAAAATAAAATAAACATATGCAAGTAGCTTGTTGATTAAGAGTAAGACAAGTATGAAGAACAAAGTAAAGTAAGAAATAAAAAAAAGACATATGTGTAGCTGTAAATAAGTATGCACAGCTAAGTAAAACAAATATCTTGTGTATGATAGTTTGTAGAACAAGCTAAAGCAAGTTAAGAAATAAAAAAAATATCTAAACATAAAACAAGGTTAGCAGTAAACATAAAGTACTTAAAACAATAAATGCTTTCATTTCTAGCAGTAAACATGTCCATACGAATTGGATGCAAAATCATTCCAGCCTCCAAATAAATATCTTGCCTAATACAAACAAAATGAAATATTTGTATCTGTAAATTGCCTAAACCCAGTAAACACCTACCCCTGTAAACATCTTTATATATGCATACTGTTTTTAGTTCGTTCATTTAAAAATCTGAAACAAAGAAAAATGGCAAACATTTTCAATTATACAAACTTAGTAATATTTACAACTGAAGAAAGCAAGATGAATGGAAGGAAAAGCAAGGAAATCATTTCCAGTTTTTAAAGTTCAAGACTGTTTCAATACCAGGAAGTGCTCTGTTCTTTTTCAAAGGCACTGGTGAGTAACATTTTTTTTAATTACTTAAGTTTTACAATCTGATGCATGTTGATATTTGGATGCTTAAATATATGGTGTGAATAATTATTATTCATTTTTCTCTGGTGCTTGTGTGGTGAAACTCTGTATGTTTCAAAACCTGCAAAATTCAAACTGCCTTCATTTAATTTGTTCTGTCTTTCATTTGCTGTAAGCAACTTTAATTACTAAAACTTAAGTATTTAAACTTGTTGCAAAATCTGGAATGAATGTAGTTTGTATGTATGAAATTCTCTGTGCATATGAAGGTTGTCAGGATACATTATGATGTCTCTGTAACAAACTTAGTAATTCTGTTTCAGGCTTGAGTTGATTCAATCATTTTTAACACTTGATCTAATAGCTTTTAGGATTAATAATACAAATAGAAATTGTTTGTCTCAACATGATATAGAGTTTAGGTTTTATATAAGTTGAATAAAATTTAACATTGTTCTGGAAATTCAAATATAACAGTGAAATCTTGAACAAGAGAAAAACCAAACCTTTTAATTTATAAGTTCAAGAATATACTTTGAATCTCTGTAACAAAATATGAATTATAAAACTTAAATCAAGATTTTTAACACTAGGGGTTATGTACAGTTTTGGTTTGAACTAAAAATGCTCACTTGGGGATTTCTGATGATCTTGTTGCTCTGGGGCTCTGGGATTCTCAGCGACGGTGGAGGAGTGATCAGTGTTGAGGGCAAAAATGGCGAGTGGTGTCGAACTTTGGCGAGGAGGCAACGGTGGCACGTTATCTCCTGTAAACCTAGTTTGATCTAGGTGGAGTTTTTGGGTCAGTTCCTATTACATGGAGCATCTAGTTCAACAAGGGTTTAGGAATTGGTAGAGGGGTGAAAGGCGAAGCCGATGCCGGAGGTGGTGGTTCTCTGGAGGTCGGAGGAGGAGGGGCGAAGCGGTGACAGGTTTGGGAAGGGGAGTGAAAGGGTGTTTCCAGGTTTTGTCTTGTACTGCTCCTTTTTGATTTGGGCGTGGTGATGAATTTTGGGTGGTCGTGTCGTTGTCTGGAGGTAGTCAACGATGTGTTGGAGTGCCAGAGGGTGGCCGGCGTTGGTTGGGGCCACGGTGCACGTGCACCGTGCCATTGAAGTGGTTGGGGTTCTTGTTTTTTCTGTGCGCAGTTTCTTTTTGGAGCTGGGGAAAACTCGGGTTATTCGAGTATGCGACTCAAAGCAGCAGGGCAAAAGACTCGAAGCACATCTTAGTTGACTCGAGTCAGTTGTTGTTCCAGGCTAATTGTTAAACCTGGCAGCAAATTTGTTTTTAAACAAATTTAAGTGAAACTTTAAATTGTATACAAGATTTGAACAAAGTTTAAATCAGTTTGAAGTGTGAATTCAAACTTATTTTTGAATTCAAATCTGAAATGAGATAAAGGTTTCAAAATGATTAAATGTGGATTTTCAGGTTTACTAACCTGACAGTTTTCACATTTTAAAATCCAATTTAAAATTTGAAAACAGAAATTTAACAGAGGTTTAAATTCGAAGTTTAAAGTATAGGTTCAAATAGAATTTGAATCTAAGGTAAAAAGAAAACGAATTTGAATTTTTAAGCAAGATTTTAAAACCAAGTTTTTCAAAAGCAAGTAAAAACCAAAGTTTTAAATTTAAGGTTAAACCAATGAGTTCAAGTTTTCTCGAATTCAAATCTGACATTTGAATCAGTTTTTAAATTTAAATATATGAAACCAGTTTAAATAAAATAGTTTTGGAAAGTAAATTTGTTTTAAATAGAATTTGAATTTGGTAAATATTTAAAATAATCTCTTTTGAATCTTGAATTCAAAATGGAATTTGAATCTAAATTTAAAAAGTGTAATGTTCTAATACACTTTTATATTAATTAAGTCATTAAATAAGAAATAAATTATCTTAAGAATAATTAAGGCATTAAATGATTTAATTCATAAGATAATAAAGGAATGGTAGTTTATTAAATTTATAAATAATAATTTATATTAATTTATAAATAAAGATAAATTAGGAAGTAAATTAAAAGATGATATTAGATTATTAACTAAGGATTGCTAATTAATTAATGTGATCTATTTTGGTAATTAATCAGATTAATTAGATAATCTATTGTAAATTGTTAAATGAAATTACTTGATAAAAGTAATTAAGAGATTAATTACTTATTTTAATTAATTTTGATTAAATGATTAATTTAAGTTAATTAATTTAGTTTAATTAATTTAAGAAAATCATTTGATAAATTGATAAGTATAATTACTTAGTGTATGCTGTAGCGACCCGACTTTCCACTCCCTAATTAAGAAAGAAAGGGATAGAAGAAGAAAAGAAAGAGAAGAAAAAGAAACAACACATCAGAATCTCACAGCGGAACGATTTAAATATAATATAGAACATATAAAGTATCATATACATCAGAGTTCACAACTAAACATCTCAAATTTAAACAGTTATAACATTTCTGTCTAATATACAATACAAGAACATCAACACAGAATAACACACAGCGGAAACTCTAACCATATATCTACACGTTGAAGCCACCTGCTCCATAGCTCCTCCAGAATTCGTCAATAACCTGAATCACTTGACTACTCATATATAATATGAGTACCCAAGAGTTTAATAAAACAGAAAATAAACACTCGGTCAGACAGGGGTCTGGTGTGAGTAAACGGTTTAAGATTGCTTAACTTTAGAAAACCTTTGAAAAGAAAAGGTATCACGTAAGACTTCCCACACATAAACATGGAAAAGTTTTTACCTTACGCTAACCAAAACATTTGATAAGAAATCCAGTGATATTATAATAGTGTCTAGGGTTTTCAAGTAAATAAGAAAATAGCCGAAATTGTTACATTATTAAATTCCAGCTACTAGCCACAAAAGTGGGTAATACAAACAAAACCGTAGGGTCTCGTAGGGAAAATGGGTTTCCAACAATGGCAGGGCTACTGGGGTACTGCCCGTCACAGTACGTGGCCTAGATCACCGTACCGAGGAGCCACCCTAACTCCCCTGCAACACAAGACCGGGACCATTCCTTACTGAATAGTCCCGAACAAGACCACCCCGCAGTTGGCTGCAGACCAACTGCCCACAAAGCCGAAATAAAAAGGGACTTCTAGACAAGGATGTATCTTGCTCTCCAGTGGGAGCGACCCACGAAGCCTTGCTGCACCTCCCCTGTTTTAGCCATTCCCGGTTGATGAGGCTAAAGGCTGCGATTACCTTTATAGGACCAATTATCTTAGAATGCTCATCGCCCTCCTGACGATGTGCTGAAAGCATTCAATCCATACAAGTTCGTTCTGGGTTCGAACGAAACCGAAGGCACTATCTCGTTGCACTCATTTTGGAATCACCCTCAGAGTCAACGACCATAGCCCTTGCACTCTGATTCACCATCTCGAACCTATAAGCACTATTCCGTCAAACTCATTACGGAATCACCCACAGAGTTATACTGACGTATAGCCCTTACACCTCGAGTCTTCACTCACTCCACTTGGATTAACGATCTAACGTTTAATTGGAATCGATGTGGTTTTCGGATATCCAAATATGGAAACCCGATCCCGGTCTCACCGAAACCAAACACCATTTTAATGTCCAAGTTGTACTTAAGGGATTTAAACAATAGATATTTCAGAAAATATCACTTAACATAAATGGGTGTATCATATTACACATATAGATAAGCATCTATTATCACATGCATCTATACATATCTCATAGCAGCATATAAACCACATCCCAGATACAACATATTCACATCATCCATCAATTAATGCCAACCAATATCATTACTCATCCAATGACATATCATCCAATCATTAATCTTTCATAAACAAGTTTGATTTCAAACTTGATTAATTTAATTAATTCTTAAATTAAATTAATCCTTACTTAAACACTTGGATTATCTTCAATCCAACTTCTATTCATTAATTAATTACAAATTAATTAATTTATACACATTACTTAATCCCATTTCAATTAATCTTCCTCGATTAATTATCACTTAATTACTTTAAGTAATTCTTACTTAATTACAATATTAATTAATCATCCTGATTAATTACTTCCAAATTATACTAAGTAATTAGCCCTTAATTACTTTCTAAATTAATCAACCTTGATTAATTATCCTCTAATTATTCTGGTAATTATTTCTTAATTACCTTTAATTAATTTTACTTGATTAATTATTTTTAATTAATCACACTTGATTAATTACTCTTAATTAATCATACTTAATTAATTACTTTTTAATTAATCATCTTTGATTAATTACTTAATTACATTTAGTAATTAAAACTAAATTATAAATTAATTATTCTTAAATTATTAATTAATAATTAATTAAATAATTTAAACCTTTAACTAATTATTAATTAATTCTTTAATTAATAACTAAAGTGATTATTCCTTAATCACATTTACTTAATTACTTTTAATAAAGTAATTATCTTTATTTAATTTTAGTAATTAACCACTTAATTACTTTCCCAAGTAATTATATAAGATTATCTCATAAGTGATTATCTAAATTAATCACTAATTAATTAATTAACTTATTTAATTTAATCATTTAAAATTAATTAAATGATTCTTTAATTTATTATGTTAAAAAGATTCTTAATTAAGAAAACATCATCTTAATTAAATCATTTATGAACAATAAATCTTGATAATTAAAAATGATTTAATTATCTCAATTATCTTTACAAATTTAATTATCTTTAAATAAATCACATTTAAACTTACTAAAAATAATCTTTATTACAATTGATTATCAAATTCTAAATCATTAAACTTCATCAAAATAGAATATTTGGAAATCAATTATAATTTAAACATATTTTAAGATTTGAACTTTTAAATCTTAAAAACCTTTCCAAATTTATTTATTAAAGTTTAAATACAAACTTTTATTTTAAAATCCACTCATTTTATTTTAAAACTCCATATTTAAAATATATAAACTTGTTTTTAAAACATAATTTTGGAACAAATTTAATTTTGAAACTTGTTCAACCTTTGTTTTAAAGACTTTATTTCTAAAAACAAATATTCTTTGCATTATCAACATAAAACATCCTGTTCTAGCCTGGATATATTAATGCTCGAGTAACCCCTACTAAAACCCGAGTAAACCAGCAAAACTCCCCGTAACCTTCCCGAGTAAAACTAGCAAACAACCCGAGTTCCCTGCCTACCCACTGCTTCGAGTCAGAACGCCCAATACCCGATGCAATCTTCGAGTCCTACCCCTCCATCTACCCAGAACCCAAAAACAAAACACACGATCGTGCACGTAAACGTGCACGACGCCGATGGTCGCTGGCGAACTCCACGCCGGTCATCCACAAGTCGCTCTCAACCCCAACATCTAGTTTCCCAACCCAGAAAACCCAACCTCGATCGAACACGCGATTTCGACCCTCAACCCCAAACTGCTCGAAACCCACCCACAACAAAATCAACCACCGCCGACCAATTCCTTCACCAGAGACCACGTCACCACCACCGAAGCTTCCCCACAATCTCCTGAATCCTTGGCAATGCTCGCGATAACCTACGGTATCCCCACGACATCGTGAAAACCCGATGAACTCATCGGCCAAAAACAGGCAAATAAACCCTAACTACACAATTATCGGCCATCCCACCCAATTAAAAATTCATGAACCATTTTTCGCATGATCACAGAAGCTCCCTCAAGCTTCGAGTTCAACGGCGATGTCCACTTCGCCGTAGTTTGCCGTGATTTGGCAAAAATACCCAAAATAGTAAATCCCAAACTACTCACAAATCCCCACATTAAAAATTGTGATTCAAGCACTAAAAATCATTATTTTCCCTTCTCAATCCAATTATGAATCCAAAATTTAAAATTGAATTCATGAATTTCTGACCAAATTTGACATGCACTGTAATCTAACTATTTTAAATAAATTATTCAATATAAAATCTTGAAATTATTTTTAGATAATAGCTTATAAGATTACAAATAACATTTGTAAACAAATCATGAGCAGATTCGAATTCAAATCCAAGTTATTGTATTTATTTGAAAACCTGCTATGGTTTACAGAGAACATTCATGATTACAGACATCTCCATATTCTCAATTCCTCATACACAATCATGCAACAATTTAAATTCAAGAATCAAGTCAATTCATCAAGATTCCATACATAAGAACAAAAGGAAATTTAAATTTTAAAACTGTTTTTAAAATTTTATTTACCCACCTGACAATATGCAGAAATCAGAAAAAATGGTTTCCAGGCTTATTGAATTCCACTGCATGTTGAAATTTTAATCTGCTGATACTCCAAATTTGCATGTTCTTGAATAAACTTGCATGTTGAATTTTAATCTTGCAGTTGATTTGGATCCAGATTTTGCTTCTTTCTTCTTTCATTCAGATTTCTTTACAGCTTCCAGAAATTTGAACTTTGTTTTGTATATATTATTATTTTCTTTCAGATTTGTATTCATCTTGTTTTTGATTCACATTTTAGTTGAGAAGAAGAAAATCTTTTGCTGAAGAATAAAACCATCTTTTATTTACAATTAGATTTTAAATTTTATTTTACAAAAGAAAGACATTTGTCAATCTTATATTCTAATTAGCTTGCACCTATACATATATGATTACAAGTGTTCTTAATGTACATTAATATTCTTACATGTGTTATATAAGTGTTATTTAAATGTTTTATTAATGTTTTACAAATGTTCTTTTATCTTTAATAATTTATTTAAGCCTATATAAATATTTATGAAACGTTTACATGATTATAAGATGTATTTATTTTATAAGAATAAGTTTTGGATTTTAATACAAATATAAAAGTGAATTCATGTTAGCAATAATAACTTTTATTTATACATTTGAATTAAATTGTAATGATATTATATAATAAAACTTGAGAAATTGATTTTAATACTTCATAAAATTTTGAAACAATTTATCTTATGTAAAAATTAAAAATGAAAGACTTATTAAAACAAATGAACTTTTAATTTAAATCTTAAATATCATTTCCAAAAGTATAAAATCAAATTAACTTTTCAAATCTCAAATTATATTCATATTAAAGTTTGAAAACACTTATTAAACTCAAATTAATAAAATTTCCTATTTAAAACATATATATATATATACACACAAATATATATACATATTTCAAATAGAAAAACATACTAACATTATATTTGTTAATTTTCATATTAAATTTTAAAACAAATATCAAATCACAATATATACATTCATATATATTACAATTTGATTACAAAGTTTTATTACATTGAAACTTCTTGTTTATCAAAATAAATATTCCAAATTAAAATGTTATAAATTTTCAAAAGAATTTAATCTTGCTTATTTATATTGTTAATAAAAATATTAATAGATATTACCAAATTGTTATCATTAATCTTTAAAATAAATTTTAACTTATCAATTTATAATATAAAATGATCAAATCAATTTAATCATTATCAAAGATTATTAAATTGATATTGCTCAAAATTCCGGGTCGTCACATTCCTCCCCCCTTAAAAGAATTTCGTCCCCGAAATTTAAAAGCAAAGATAATTTAATAACCTAGCTAAAGAATTTAAATTTAAATTAGCAATCATACAATCAATCATAGCAACCAATTCAAACAAACAATTTTATCTACCCAGACAAAATTCTGAATAGACCCTCCTAATATTATCTAGAGTTTTCCAGGCATCTGTGCTGGAATACTCGCTCTACAAAATCTTAAGTAATTATACTATTAAAACAAACAACTCCCTAATCTGATCCTACAACTCTGAACAAGATATCAGACTAAACTCAAAACCATCCCAACTACCAGATTCCTCTGAACTGCTGATTCTATCACTCAAAGAATCATACACATATTCCTCAGAGATATGTGAAATACAATGAATTCCAGCTATACAAACTGGCAATTCAATCTTGTAGACCAAAATCTAATCTCTATAGAACACAAATAAACTCAAAATACCTTCAAAGCTAACTTTCCAGTTTTACCCATTCTTATATCTCCTTTGATTGGATAAAACCAAATCAATATCCAAACTCTAACTGCATATTCCAAAATTTCTCAGTTCTTAACTGCATAACTCTTCAGATGTTCTGAGTCACCTCCAATATTCCTGATCAGCCTAACCCTTGCTGATTGCTTCAAGAAACAACATCTCCAACTCAAACCAAAACTGCAGATCCTACTCAACAAAATGGCTTTCCAAAATAATAATTTGCTGAAATCCAAAAACACAACTCTATACCACAAGCATCAATGGACTTCAAACCTATATCTCATATCTGAATAGCCAAACAGTTGTACTTGACAACCTTACCTTCCAAATACAGAAATTTCCTTCATACTTGAATTTCCTGTAGAAATCCCCTAATCCAGGTAAACTACAACTTCCGGTTGCTCCATACTAGAATAATTGCCAACTCGCTTCCGCTGCACAACTCTGATCTAAGCAGATAAGTATGCTATCGAAGAACATAAGCAAAATCTTTCTCCACACACAGTTCATCCGACTCATAAAAATCTTAGTGACCATTCCACTTGGTCAAAACATCTCAACAGAATCTTAACTTAGAATAAGATGATCAACCCAAAGAATCATGAGCTGCCTCACTAAACTCTTCTCGCTCCAGGAGTCATCCTACTACAAGGTTTGAACCATCAAAATTACTCCTGAATTCCAAGTTGATAAGAAAACTCAATCTCCGATTCAGGTCAACTTCTGATTTTCTCAAAAACATCTAGAAAATCTCCGACTACTTTCATAGCTTTCACCTCTACTTGAGATGCCTCAATCTCAAACCAAGAATACTCAAAGATTCCCAAACTAATCGCAAGTCACTTTTGTGACCCCACTCAGTTCTGATTTCAAAGAACTATCTCCCCTACTAGAACAGCTTTTCCTATTCAAGACCAATCTTCAAGAATGGCTTACCTGATAGATCACTTCCAACAGATATCCTACTCTGCTGAGCTTCCTAAAGAAATGGATAAGCCTTCACTATCTACCTGGTCTGCTGATAGTAGAATCCCAAAGATTACTGAATCATTGAAGAAACGGATTCACGCTGCTGCTTCCAAACTTCACTTCACTGATACAGCTGAGCCAAAGATCTTCCTAAACCAAAAGCTTCTTAAAACACAAAATATCACCCAATTCCCCTAAAATACTTGAGACGGGTAGACATCACCCCAAGAAACTCGGCTCAAAATCAAACACCAACCACTTATCTTCTTAAGGAAACAATTGAGACCATGTCTGAAATGAGGTAACTCATCGACCTTAGTCTCATACTTCAATTCCCTTACTTGAGATCCGGAAAATCCCTAAACATCCGAATCTTCCCTGCAGTAGACATCAATGCTCTTCCAACACCATCTAAATCTGGCTCCAAAAGAAACATCTTCAGAACCATCTATGGATACTGCATCTCATCACACCACTATTCCTTCTTGAAGCTATCAAGATACCACCACTGCTTCTGCTCAGCGGACAACTCAACTCTTGAAAATCCCTGCTCATTTGAGAGCAAATCAACCTCACACTTCAAGAATATACTCTAATTCTTGAAAATACTTTCTCTGGACTCAAAGAAATCCTTTCTACAATCTACAAACTTATTCGAGATAGCATTAGGTCTACAATCTCGATAAACACCTCCAATCATAACATATAAACCTCTTCCAATAGTGGTAGTCGTGTTCCACACACTTCTACCTTATCTACCTTTATAACATATGTTGGAAAATCCGAACAGATAACCCAACCAATTAGGTAGTTATATAAATATATATATATATATAAATTACAAGTACGCTCTCTCAAGATAGACACCACACCAGAGCCTAGGTATTCACTCAACCTAATGCTCTGATACCAACTGTAGCGACCCGACTTTCCACTCCCGGAAAATCGCATCACTAATTAAGAAAGAAAGGGATAGAAGAAGAAAAGAAAGAGAAGAAAAAGAAACAACACATCAGAATCTCACAGCAGAACGATTTAAATATAATATAGAACATATACATAGTATCATATACATCAGAGTTCACAACTAAACATCTCAAATTTAAACAGTTATAACATTTCTGTCTAATATACAATACAAGAACATCAACACAGAATAACACACAGCGGAAACTCTAACCATATATCTACACGCTGAAGCCACCTGCTCCATAGCTCCTCCAGAATTCGTCAAGAGATAACCTGAATCACTTGACTACTCATATATAATATGAGTACCCAAGAGTTTAATAAAACAGAAAATAAACACTCGGGTCAGACAGGGGTCTGGTGTGAGTAAACGGTTTAAGATTGCTTAACTTTAGAAAACCTTTGAAAATAAAAGGTATCACGTAAGACTTCCCACACATAAACATGGAAAAGTTTTTACCTTACGCTAACCAAAACATTTGATAAGAAATCCAGTGATATTATAATAGTGTCTAGGGTTTTCAAGTAAATAAAAAAATAGCCGAAATTGTTACATGATTAAATTCCAGCTACTAGCCACAAAAGTGGGTAATACAAACAAAACCGTAGGGTCTCGTAAGGAAAATGGGTTTCCAACAATGGCAGGGCTACTGGGGTACCGCCCGTCACAGTACGTGGCCTAGATAACCGTACCGAGGAGCCACCCTAACTCCCCTGCAACACAAGACCGTGACCATTCCTTACTGAATAGTCCCGAACAAGACCACCCCGCAGTTGGCTGCAGACCAACTGCCCACAAAGCCGAAATAAAAAGGGACTTCTAGACAGGGATGTATCTTGCTCTCCAGTGGGAGCGACCCACGAAGCCTTGCTGCACCTCCCCTGTTTTAGCCATTCCCGGTTGATGAGGCTTGAGGCTGCGATTACCTTTATAGGACCAATTATCTTAGAATGCACATCGCACGCCTGACGATGTGCTGAAAGCATTCAATCCATACAAGTTCGTTCCGAGTTCGAACGAAACCGAAGGCACTATCTCGTTGCACTCATTTTGGAATCACGCTCAGAGTCAACGACCATAGCCCTTGCACTCTGATTCACCATCTCGAACCTATAAGCACTATTCCGTCAAACTCATTACGGAATCACCCACAGAGTTATACTGATGTATAGCCCTTACACCTGAGTCTTCACTCGCTCCACTTGGATTAACGATCTAACGTTTAATTGGAATCGATGTGGTTTTCGGATATCCAAATATGGAAACCCGATCCCGGTCTCACCGAAACCAAACGCCATTTTAATGACCAAGTTGTACTTAAGGGATTTAAACAATAGATATTTCATAAAATATCACTTAACATAAATGGGTGTATCATATTACACAGATAGATAAGCATCTATTATCACATGCATCTATACATATCTCATAGCAGCATATAAACCACATCCCAGATACAACATATTCACATCATCATCCATCAATCAATGCCAACCAATATCATTACTCATCCAATGACATATCATCCAATCATTAATCTTTCATAAACAAGTTTGATTTCAAACTTGATTAATTTAATTAATTCTTAAATTAAATTAATCCTTACTTAAACACTTGGATTATCTTCAATCCAACTTCTATTCATTAATTAATTACAAATTAATTAATTTATACACATTACTTAATCCCATTTCAATTAATCTTCCTTGATTAATTATCACTTAATTACTTTAAGTAATTCTTACTTAATTACAATATTAATTAATCATCCTGATTAATTACTTCCAAATTATACTAAGTAATTAGCCCTTAATTACTTTCTAAATTAATCAACCTTGATTAATTATCCTCTAATTATTCTGGTAATTATTTCTTAATTACCTTTAATTAATTTTACTTGATTAATTATTTTTAATTAATCACACTTGATTAATTACTCTTAATTAATCATACTTAATTAATTACTTTTTAATTAATCATCTTTGATTAATTACTTAATTACATTTAGTAATTAAAACTAAATTATAAATTAATTATTCTTAAATTATTAATTAATAATTAATTAATTATTTCTATTAATTAATGACTACTTCATTAATTAAAATCCTTTCTTAACTAATTACTTTAACATGTAATTAATCACTTAATTAGTTACTCTTAATACTTTTATTAATTAATCATTAACTAAATAATTTAAACCTTTAACTAATTATTAATTAATTCTTTAATTAATAACTAAAGTGATTATTCCTTAATCACATTTACTTAATTACTTTTAATAAAGTAATTATCTTTATTTAATTTTAGTAATTAACCACTTAATTACTTTCCCAAGTAATTATATAAGATTATCTCATAAGTGATTATCTAAATTAATCACTAATTAATTAATTAACTTATTTAATTTAATCATTTAAAATTAATTAAATGATTCTTTAATTTATTATGTTAAAAAGATTCTTAATTAAGAAAACATCATCTTAATTAAATCATTTATGAACAATAAATCTTGATAATTAAAAATGATTTAATTATCTCAATTATCTTTACAAATTTAATTATCTTTAAATAAATCACATTCAAACTTACTAAAAATAATCTTTATTACAATTGATTATCAAATTCTAAATCATTAAACTTCATCAAAATAGAATATTTGGAAATCAATTATAATTTAAACATATTTTAAGATTTGAACTTTTAAATCTTAAAAACCTTTCCAAATTTATTTATTAAAGTTTAAATACAAACTTTTATTTTAAAATCCACTCGTTTTATTTTAAAACTCCATATTTAAAATATATAAACTTGTTTTTAAAACATAATTTTGGAACAAATTTAATTTTGAAACTTGTTCAACCTTTGTTTTAAAGACTTTATTTCTAAAAACAAATATTCTTTGCATTATCAACATAAAACATCCTGTTCTAGCCTGGATATATTAATGCTCGAGTAACCCCTACTAAAACCCGAGTAAACCAGCAAAACTCCCCGTGACCTTCCCGAGTAAAACTAGCAAACAACCCGAGTTCCCTGCCTACCCACTGCTTCGAGTCAGAACGCCCAATACCCGATGCAATCTTCGAGTCCTACCCCTCCATCTACCCAGAACCCAAAAACAAAACACACGATCGTGCACGTAAACGTGCACGACGCCGATGGTCGCTGGCGAACTCCACACCGGTCATCCACAAGTCGCTCTCAACCCCAACATCTAGTTTCCCAACCCAGAAAACCCAAACTCGATCGAACACGCGATTTCGACCCTCAACCCCAAACTGCTTGAAACCCACCCACAACAAAATCAACCACCGCCGACCAATTCCTTCACCAGAGACCACGTCACCACCACCGAAGCTTCCCCACAATCTCCTGAATCCTTGGCAATGCTCGCGATAACCTACGGTATCCCCACGACATCGTGAAAACCCGATGAACTCATCGGCCAAAAACAGGCAAATAAACCCTAACTACACAATTATCGGCCATCCCACCCAATTAAAAATTCATGAACCATTTTTCGCATGATCACAGAAGCTCCCTCCAGCTTCGAGTTCAACGGCGATGTCCACTTCGCCGTAGTTTGCCGTGATTTGGCAAAAATACCCAAAACAGTAAATCCCAAACTACTCACAAATCCCCAAATTAAAAATTGTGATTCAAGCACTAAAAATCATTATTTTCCCTTCTCAATCCAATTATGAATCCAAAATTTAAAATTGAATTCATGAATTTCTGACCAAATTTGACATGCACTGTAATTTAACTATTTTAAATAAATTATTCAATATAAAATCTTGAAATTATTTTTAGATAATAGCTTATAAGATTACAAATAACATTTGTAAACAAATCATGAGCAGATTCGAATTCAAATCCAAGTTATTGTATTTATTTGAAAACCTGCTATGGTTTACAGAGAACATTCATGATTACAGACATCTCCATATTCTCAATTCCTCATACACAATCATGCAACAATTTAAATTCAAGAATCAAATCAATTCATCAAGATTCCATACATAAGAACAAAAGGAAATTTAAAATTTAAAACTGTTTTTAAAATTTTATTTACTCACCTGACAATATGCAGAAATCGGAAAAAATGGTTTCCAGGCTTATTGAATTCCACTGCATGTTGAAATTTTAATCTGCTGATACTCCAAATTTGCATGTTCTTGAATAAACTTGCATGTTGAATTTTAATCTTGCAGTTGATTTGAATCCAGATTTTGCTTCTTTCTTCTTTCATTCAGATTTCTTTACAGCTTCCAGAAATTTGAACTTTGTTTTGTATATTTTTTTTTCTTTCAGATTTGTATTCATCTTGTTTTTGATTCACATTTTAGTTGAGAAGAAGAAAATCTTTTGCTGAAGAATAAAACCATCTTTTATTTAAAATTAGATTTTAAATTTTATTTTACAAAAGAAAGACATTTGTCAATCTTATATTCTACTTAGCTTACACCTATACATATATGATTACAAGTGTTCTTAATGTACATTAATATTCTTACATGTGTTATATAAGTGTTATTTAAATGTTTTATTAATGTTTTACAAATGTTCTTTTATCTTTAATAATTTATTTAAGCCTATATAAATATTTATGAAACGTTTACATGATTATAAGATGTATTTATTTTATAAGAATAAGTTTTGGATTTTAATACATATATAAAAGTGAATTCATGTTAGCAATAATAACTTTTATTTATACATTTGAATTAAATTGTAATGATATTATATAATAAAACTTGAGAAATTGATTTTAATACTTCATAAAATTTTGAAACAATTTATCTTATGTAAAAATTAAAAATGAAAGACTTATTAAAACAAATGAACTTTTAATTTAAATCTTAAATATCATTTCCAAAAGTATAAAATCAAATTAACTTTTCAAATCTCAAATTATATTCATATTAAAGTTTGAAAACACTTATTAAACTCAAATTAATAAAATTTCCTATTTAAAACATATATATACACAAATATATATACATATTTCAAATAGAAAAACATACTAACATTATATTTATTAATTTTCATATTAAATTTTAAAACAAATATCAAATCACAATATATACATTCATATATATTACAATTTGATTACAAAGTTTTATTACATTGAAACTTCTTCTTTATCAAAATAAATATTCCAAATTAAAATGTTATAAATTTTCAAAAGAATTTAATCTTGCTTATTTATATTGTTAAGAAAAATATTAATAGATATTACCAAATTGTTATCATTAATCTTTAAAATAAATTTTAACTTATCAATTTATAATATAAAATGATCAAATCAATTTAATCATTATCAAAGATTATTAAATTGATATTGCTCAAAATTCCGGGTCGTCACATATGCAATGGAGCAGAATTACTTAGGAAGTAATTAATGTTAATTACTGAATGTAATTAATGAAAGATGATGTGTTAATAAAGTAATTTGAATAATTACTTTAATAATTAATCTTGGGATTAATTAGTGGAGATAATTAATTATGGGAATAATTAATTTATTTATATGAGTAATTAAGGGTGGTTAATTACTGGTTGATATTAATCAAAGGTGATTAATAATTGTGTTAAATTAAAAGATTAATCATTCAATGAAATTAATTTAAATAAAGTAATTTATTTTAAATCTAAATTAGAAATCAATAATTAATATAATTAATGATGTAAATTAAGAATTGGTTAATTAAGGAATACTTAATAATGTGATGATTAATTGATATAATTAATTAAGAATAAATGTAATCAATTAAATGAAGTAATTAAATGTTAAATAATTTTGGATAATTAATTTTTGAAATTAATTTAAGACTAATTACTTATTGTAATTAGAAAATGATTAATCAAAGGTGTTTAATCAAGGTGGATATTTAGAAGATGTTTAATTAATTTGATTTATAATTAATTAATGGTTGGATTTATAGATGAAGTAATTAATTTAATTTACTTTAAATTAATTAGAAATAGGAGTAGTTAATTTAATTCATTTTAAATTAAGTATAAATGGAATGATTATAAATCATTGCTTATGGATGAATGGTATTGATATTTGATTGATTGTGAATTCAGATATGACATGAGTAATATCTATGTGATATGGATGCATAGTTAAGTATGATAATATTTGGTTATCTGTTTGGATGATAATATTTGATTATCTATTTATGAGGTTATCTGTGATTATCTGCTGTGATATTATGAATTATCTATCTGTGTGTATATTGATTATATTGAATTTAGCTGTTAAGACTAAATAGACAACTTGGCCTTAAAAGACACGTTTTGGATTTCGATGAGACCGGGATCGAGTTTTCGCATTTGGAACATCCGAAAACAACATCGATTCCAAATTAACGATAGGTCGTAAATTTGAAGTGAAGATGAACATTCAGAATGCAAGGGTTATCGTCGTTAACACTGAGGGTGATTCCAAAATGAGTGTAACGAGATAATGCCTTCGGTTTCGTTCGAACCCGGAACGAACTTGTATGGATTGAATGCTTTCAACACATCGTCAGGTGGGCGATGAGCATTCTAAGAAATATGTTCTCTAAAGGTAATCGTAGCCTCAAGCCTCATCAACCGGGAATGGCTAAAACAGGGGAGGTGCAGCAAGGTTAGGTGGGTCATGCCCAAGCAGGACAAGGATATTCCCCTGTCTAGATGTCCCTTTATTTTCGGCTGTGTGGGCAGTTGATTGCAACAACTGCCGGGGTTTATCTTTTTCGGGACTGTTCAGTAAGGAATGGTTCCAGCCTTGTGTTGCAGGGGGTCGGGAGTGATCCTCGGTACGTTGATCTAGGCCACGTACTGTGACGGGCGGTACCCTAGTAGCCCTGCCATTGTATGGAATCCACAATCTAATAAGTGCCAACGGTTTTGATTATATTATCCACTTTTGTGGCTAATAGCTGGAATTTAATAGATGTAACAATTTCGGCTATTTTCTATTTACTTGAAATCCCTAGACCTATTATAATATCACAAAATTTCCTATCAAATGTTTTGGTTAGCGTAAGGTAAAAACTTTTCCATGTTTATGTGTGGGAAGTCTTACGTGATACCTTTTATTTTCAAAAGATTTTCAAAGTTAAGCAACTTTAACCTGTTACTCGTACCAGACCCATGTCTGACCCGGAGTTTATTTTTGTTTTTCATAAACTCTCGGGTATCCAAATTTTTACGGGTAGCCAAGGGATTCAGGTTAGCTTTGACGAATTCTAGAGGAGCAATGGAGCAGGAGGCTTCAGCGTTATAGATATATATATAGTTCCGTTGTGTTGGTATCTCTGAGTCATATTGTTTGAGTTGTATTAACTAGACAGGTGTTTATAACTGTCTAGTATGTGATGTATTATCTGTATAACTCTGATTGATGTTATATATTATGTAAATATTTATGTGATTATTATAATTTATTCGTTCCGTTGTGAGATTCTGATGTTGTTGTTCTTTCTTCTCTATCTTTTCTATTTTCTCACCTCTTTCTTTCTTAAAGACGATATGTCTTTCTGGTAGTAGAAGGGCGGGTCGTCACATGATGTATCACTACTTGTGTCTTCATTATCATCACTGACTCTTGACATTAAGCTTGATCTCTGTTGTTTGTTACATTGCTGCACTCATGTTTGTTGTGAGTAATCGTGGTCTTGGTTGTTGCAGTATTCATTTGTGCATTGCCTTTGTGGTCTTGAATTTCTGGTTGGTGCATTGCCACACTGAACTTGATTCACTTCATGTTGATTTTTGAAATTTCACTTGAGTCGAATCCAGTTTCAAAACTCGGGTTTGACCTTGTGCTCGTGTCGTGATTTTAAATATATTGCACGTGAGTTGAACCTGGCTTTTCATTTGGGTTTGACCTGTGCTCACCTGTCCCTGTAGCATTATCAAGTGTATATCGATGTGCACGGCCTTGTGGCATGTACAGTGATACACTGTGCATGTCACATTGTTCGTGTATGATGAATTCAAATGTGAATAATGACGAACAACCCAAATAACTGAGGCAAATAATATTTTCAAAAATCATATTTCATTTTATATTGCAAAAATATTTCTTTTTCAATTTTACTGCGTTAGTGAATATTTTTGCAGATTTCTCAGATGCTGGATTATAACTGGAATGAACTTGAAGATCAACTACGAGTGTGAGTGATATGTGGTGAGGACAACTGTAAATACGAATGAGTGATGTAATTACAATCAAAATTGTATATGTATAGTGAGAGCTTGATTTGTACTATTCAAAATTGTAATGAATATTTGTTTGAATAAAATTTCTGTTTGAATTCAAATTCCATTCAAATTCTGTGTAATTTATTTTATTCAAAAAATATTTATTTAATCTATGAAAAATACAATAGTACATTAACAAATACATTTAAATGAATCTATATATATGTTTATTATCATCAAACAAAAACGTAAAAGCGCATATTCAACAATCTCCCCTTTTTGATGATAACAAACATATATTTAAGATTTTGACTGTGTTAAATGTATTTGACCAAAGATATACTCTAATTGCTCCCCTATTTAAATGCTTCCTCTCTACATGATGCTCCCCCTACATATATGCATATAAATAGAAATATATAAATAAGCCTAGATGCAAATGGAAAATTATTTGACCTTTGCTTGATTCTATTTGACAAAATCTTAACTTTTCTCTCCCCCTTTTGTTATCAGCAAAAGAATAATAGTGTTAGAGAAAATAGAGATAAAGTGATCAATATTAATCCAACATTAAAACTCAATTGAATATACATATTAAATTTCAATAAGAAAATCAAACAAAAATCTTAACTACCCTTGTTAGGCGCATATTCCACTTTTAGAAAGAATGGAAATGATGTTCTAATATAAAATCATACAATTGTATCAACTTATGGTACATTTATATCAGGAATTTGAATATCTACTAATCATGCATAACCGTTAGGACTTTTAAATGAGATTAGTAGTATTCCAATTTAATTTTAAAAAATGAAATCAAGTATCTTCTAACCACGCATGACCGTAAGGACTTTTAAATGGGATTAGAATCAACTTTTCTATTTAATCAATTAATTTTGATATGCGTTCCATACATGCATAACCGTGAGGACTTTTAAATGAGCATGGAAGCACATAATCAAAAATCCAAGTAATTCACCCATGCATAACCGTGAGGACTTTTAAATGAGAGTGAATACTTTGGATATTTATTTATTTTAAAAAAAAACATGAAATGAAAAGCAAATGATCCCTGATTATAGTACCATATATCGACAAACTATATTTAAGATTTGATAAACAATGGTCGACAGAAATATGATAGATATAGAAATGGTCATGGAATCTTTACCCAACAAAAAGTTTTATAACTCTTGTTTGAATTCCTAAAGAAATTTTCAAATATACTCTCTTGAGTAATGTATGTTAAATATTAACACTTGTCACCTTTTCAATCACTATTTATCTTTTTGATTTTTTGATAATTAGTAGGGAGTTGGATTAGTCAAAATTTGTCATTTAAAATCAATAAAAATGACTAATCTGAAAATATGGTAAAAAATGATTTTCTCGTAGGGGTTATATGAGAAAAAATTTCTGCTAATTGAAAATTATTTGTAATGAAAAAGTATGCAGATATTTTCTTTGAAAAAACGATGCAGTTACTAAGTGTCTCACCATAAATCACGTTCAACTAGTAAGTTTTCTGTCAACTAGATTACCAGTATGATCTGCATCTAAATTTCTCTTTCACTCCAAATATCACTAACTAAATTTGATAGACCAGATCATGAAGTGTGCATAAAAATTCCAAACTCAATTTTAACAACAATTTAAATGACATTCTTTGAATTTGAATTGAAGCCGTGTAAATAAAAAAACGTGAATATAGAGTTAGCCAAATTATAACCAAAAGTATTATCATCCAACAAAACACTATGTTTAATTCAAATGTATATGTAAGAAGTAATTCAAAGAATAGTGTTTTTGGCTTAAATATAATTGGCCAACCATGTCGAACAAGTTAGAAAAAACATCATCTTTACAATATCTCAATATTGGCTGATTTCATTCAGAATACGGTGCAGATTATCGATCAAATATATCTTCACCTGTTTTACCTTTACGATAATTTTTCGTGGTTGCCCATTGTGATTCTGTCACCTTTGTACTAGGCTAAGGAACTTTGCTTTATTGCTCGTTGTGTTTCTGGAACAGCCAAAATCCAGAGAACACTGTTGTTGTTCCTTAGCCTGCCACCATACCTACATGATGAAAGATTTTTGTGACCTATTTGTTTTTATAGGTCCATGGTTGTTAGTGACTGAAGCACTGTGAACAAACAATCCCTTTGGAACCCAAACTTATTTTGTCTTTTCATTCTTGTTCCAATAGACATGAAATTTGTTTGTAGAATTCTTAGGAACCCAAACTTGTATAAATTTTGTGTTCTTGTTCCTATGACTACAATTTTCAACATGATGTCCAATTATTTCACATCTATCAAAGACACTTTGACCTTTTGCGTTATCCTCAACTTGTGTTTTCCCAAAGCCTAGTCCTTTTCTGTTGTTAGCAAAAATTTAATTTCCCAATAGCATGTTGAAAGATTTTTCGCCTCTTGAAAAGTTATTCAGAGATTTCTCAAGATTTTGGACTTTGGTTTTTAGTGTTGTGTTTTCAGTTACAAGTGAGGTGCATCTATTTATAAAATCCTTTTTCCTAGTGTCAATGATTTCCTTAAGACTCAAGTTTTCTTTTTCAAGATTCTCAGAGCTATTCTTAAGTCTTGATAATTCTCAATCTAAAATTTTGCATTTTTTGCATTCTAGGTTTTGAATATTTTCAAGTTCAGTTTCTAACCTAAAATTTTCACGGGCAAGTTCTCTCCTATCAGATTTCAGTTTTTCAATTTTAGATTTAAGACTATCAACTACTGTAGTAAGATCAAGACACATAAAAACAAGTTCTTTATAAGAATAGTCACCTACCTCACTAGATTCCTCTGAGCTTGCTTTTGAATCTGATTTTGCCATAAGACACAAGTTAGCCTCCTCTGAGCTACTATTCGAAACATCCTCTCCTTCTTCATCATCCCAAGTTGATGCAAAGGCCTTTTTCTTTCCTTGGTTGTATTTGAGAAGTGGGCATTCTTGTTTAAAGTGGCCAGGCTTGTTGCAGTTAAAGCACGTCAATTCATTATCGGAATTGTTAGACTCTCTTGACATATTACCAAATGTTTTCTTCTTGCGTGGCTTGAACCTTGACCATTTTCTAAGGTTATTGACAGCCATTGCAAGCTCTTCAATCGGATCTTCTTCTTCTTCATCGCTCTCTTCTTTGCTCTTTAAGGCAATCGTCTTCTTCTTTGGTTCGGAGTTGTTGCGTTCCTCCTTTGCTTTTAGCTCAAGCTCATATGTCATCAAGTTACCGATCAACTCCTCCATGCTTAGTTTACTCAAATCTTTTGATTCTTAGATTGCCGTGACTTTTGCCTCAAAGTTCATCGGTAAGACTCGTAGCACCTTCCTCACAAGCTCTACCTCAGTGAATACCTTCCCAAGTGCTCTAGCGTTGTACACCAAAGTTGAAAAGCGTCCAAACATGTCATTTATGCTCTCGCCTTTGTCCATCACAAAGTTCTTGTATTCATTGCTGAATAGGGCTAGGCGAGACTCCTTGACTTGAGAAGTTCCTTCATGTGTCACCTCCAAGGTATGCCAAATTTCCTGTGCAGTTTTACAATGAGAAATTCTATTAAATTCAGACTTATCAAGAGCACAGATTAAAGCATTCATGGCTTTAGCATTTGTAGTTTTTAATCTCTTATCGTTAGCATCCCACCTATCCTTAGGTTTAGGAATCTCAGTATCACCAACAGTTATAGTGGGAGATTTATAGCCAGTTTCAACAATATCCCAAACATCATAATCAACAGAACTAAGATAAATGCCCATCCTAACTTTCCAATAAGCATAATCATTTCCATCAAACATGGGTGGCCTAGCAATAGATTGCCCCTCAGAAAAAGCATTATTTGGTAGATTCATGACTCTAGAGTTAAAGAAAAATACTGTGCTCTGATACCACTTGTAGGAGATCTAGATTAACCCTAGAGGGGGGGTGAATAGGGTTATAGCAAATTTTCTCGATTTAAACACAGAAACAAACTGCAGAAATAAATATGCTGAAAAGTAATTCACACACAAAATTTACCCAGCTTCGGCAACCCCTGCCTACTGCTGCATTCCCAGATTTCTATTAGAATTAGACAGTCTCCCACTTACAAACACTCTAACAGACTCGCAAACCCTGCTCCCGCTTATAAACACTCTAATAGACTCGCAACCCCTGCTCCCGCCTATAGAGTTTTGCAAACTCGCAAACCCTTTCTCCCGCCTATAGAGTTTTGCAAACTCGCACACCCTGCTCACTGAACTAATTCTAACTAGACAATCTGACACTACCTACAACCTAGGTGGTGATTTACCAAGACTTGATTCGAAAAAGAAAATTTAAAAATAAACTTAAAACAGTTTAAAACTAAAACCCTATTTGCCAAATAAACTAAAGTAAAACCCCCTTTATAAAACAAAGCCTTTTAAAAACAACAAGGCCGGCCCGTTTCTATTTCTTTAACCCGTTCCTCCTTTTGTATTGTGAAGAAAATGTCGGTCGATCCCCTTTGCCACTAAATTAGGGCTTCGTTCTTCGATCCAGATTGGGTCTTTCTTCAAATATGATTCTCTGGTTTGTGTTGCTCTTGCTTGCGGCTTCTCTGATGATTGATTCTCTGGTTCTCTTGCTTTATTTGTTGATCGTCTCTTGAGATGATGTCGGCCGCTCCTATTTGATCGAGTTCACTGGATTATGGTATGTATTCTTTCGTTGCTGGTTTAATGCTTGCTTGACTCGATGCCTATGATGATAATTGGGTGCTGGTATTTATATGAATACCGAGCCACTTGAGTTTGTTCGTATCAATTCGATACTTTCCAAATTTTTGCTTTCCTAATATATTTTTGCCTTGATCCGTACGGCTTTGATTTTGAAGCGTTCAATTTATTCTTGGTTGATATGACAAAAACTTTGCTCTTTTACTTTGTGACTTTTTCAATTTTCGGCAATTTCCATTTTTGTACATACTTGATTTCGTGTATACCAATCCACGACTCTGCATTATCTTCGACCATCACCATTTCTTTGATATTGTTTCTGCTGCATACATGCATTCCTGTAGCATGGTCATTGTTCATCTTGTAGTCTTCGTCTCTAGCCATCTTCTCTGGTCTCCACTTGAACATTGCATTGTTGTTCACTAAGTCTTGACAGTCAAGTTGCACACTTGTGCCATATATGTGTACTGTGTCTTTGAGTAGCTGAAGTTGTTATACTTAAGTTGTTTGGTTGCTTTGTGTAGTTGATTCAGTCTTCATGCACTGATGCATTTGGAGTTGGTCTTGTTGCAGTTGCTATGCAGTGAACTTTGTTGACATGTGCATTACCCTTGAGTCTTGTTCAAGTATCATTTGTTATCTTCACTGTGTTGCATTCATGTTGGTTTAATCATGCACTTGCTTATTTGAGTTTTACTGAGATTGTCATGTCACTTGATTGTGTATGTTGAGGTTGTTGTTGTTCGTCACGCATGTTCTCTGTTACCTTGAACTTCTGTTCACTCATTACTGCACTGCTTGTTGTAGCTGGACTTGTTATTGTACATGTTGCTCGAGTCACTTGCATTTGTTTGCTGTCATGGTAGTTTGTTTCTGATCTTTTGGTCATGTTGCCTTTAGTTGCTTCATTTGCACACTGCTACTTGTTTGTAGCCTTTGTTCGTCTGCACTTGTACACTCCATATTTTGGTGTCTGGTATTCTTGTACAGCTTCATTGTGGTTTGCACTACTTCATGTTCGTTGTGTCACTTGTGCATTGTTGTACTTGGTGGTCTTCCATGATGTACAACTCTGGTTATACTTTGTACTTGGCTCTATAATATTTCGACCTGTACTTGGTGCATTGAGCAATTTCACTTGGTTGAAGCTTGTTGTCACTTGAAACTGTTTTGTCAATTCAAATTGCACTTGTTCTGCACTGTGTCTTGTTCACCATGTTGCATGCATGTTTTCCTGTCTTTGTATTCTGGTCAGTGGTGTTCTTGTTCAAAAACTGTTGTCATTGTTGCACTTTGCATTTGGTCTGCACTTTCACTTGATATTGTAGTCCCTGCTTTGGTTTAATTTGTACTTGCTTCACTTGAACTTTTGTGACTTGTGGTTTGAGCCTTGTTGTTTTGTGTTTGGTCACTGATGCATACATGAACTGTTGCTCCAATTGTCATTGATGTATCACTACTTGTGTCTGCATTATCATCACTGACTCTGGACATTAAGCTTGATCTCTGTTGTTTGTTACATTGCTGCACTCATGTTTGTTGTGAATAATCGTGGTCTTGGTTGTTGCAGTATTCATTTGTGCATTGCCTTTGTGGTCTTGAATTTCTGGTTGGTGCATTGCCACACTGAACTTGATTCACTTCATGTTGATTTTTGAAATTTCACTTGAGTTGAATCCAGTTTCAAAACTTGGGTTTGACCTTGTGCTCGTGTCGTGATTTTAAATATATTGCATGTGAGTTGAACCCGGCTTTTCATTTGGGTTTGACCTGTGCTCACCTGTCCCTGTAGCATTATCAAGTGTATATCGATGTGCACGGCCTTGTGGCATGTACAGTGATACACTGTGCATGTCACATTGTTCGTGTATGATGAATTCAAATGTAAATAATGACGAACAACCCAAATAACCGAGGCAAATAATATTTTCAAAAATCATATTTCATTTTATATTGCAAAAATATTTCTTTTTCAATTTTACTGCGTTAGTGAATATTTTTGCAGATTTCTCAGATGTTGGATTATAACTGGAATGAACTTGAAGATCAACTACGAGTGTGAGTGATATG
The DNA here is from genome assembly GCA_030765085.1 of Allium cepa. Lineage (NCBI taxonomy): Eukaryota > Viridiplantae > Streptophyta > Magnoliopsida > Asparagales > Amaryllidaceae > Allium > Allium cepa. Next base: position 166,884,301 of record CM060932.1, read on the forward strand.
TAGTGAGGACAACTGTAAATATGAACGAGTGATGTAAATACAATCAAAATTGTATATGTATAGTGAGAGCTTGATTTGTACTATTCAAAATTGTAATGAATATTTGTTTGAAGAAAATTTCTGTTTGAATTCAAATTCCATTCAAATTCTGTGTAATTTATTTTATTCAACAAATATTTATTTAATCTATGAAAAATACAATAGTACATTAACAAATACATTTAAATGAATGTATATATATATGTTTATTATCATATATATATGTTTATTATCATCAAACAAAAACATATAAGCGCATATTCAACATAATATTATATGCTGAAAGAAATATTTTCCTTGTATGTGTGCGCATGTTTAAAAATATAATATATATATATATGGTATGGGTTTTGGAAAAAAATTTCTAAAATAAAAAATACGCCACTCATACGTATACTTTTCCCCATTGATCGAGTAACCTAGTCACTAACACTAAATGTAACAACCCACCACAAAACAGGCATAAATCCCAACCCAAAAGGCCCATTGAAACTTAGAACTATTCCAAAGCTAACTATTGGTTGGTAAAAAGAACAATATAGAGATATTTATCTATTCATTCAGAACTCACAGTGGAAAGGTAAAATATAATAGCATAAACAGTACCCATTTTATTTCAAACTTCAAATGCCACAAAAAAAACCATAACATAATGTCAACAATAACTGTTACATCATCTTAGCCAAAGATATATTTTTAACTTCAAATGGGTACATAAGATAACAACATAAATAGATAAATATACTACTATGACAAGCTCCTCTCATTGTCATCTCCATCTTGATCGTCGTCTCCTTCCCTAAAAGGAGTTAGAACAACAATGTCCATTGAATAGAAAATTCTCGAGCCATTCTACATCAGCACCTGGATAGCATAATTTAAATAACGATATGTCTTTCGCATATTAAACTATATTGAAAACCATTTAATACTTTATATAAGGGAAAGAGCCAGGCCCTCGGACAACCACTTAATACCTTCAATCCTCAAACTTACTTTTCCAATAATCAGTAACCCATAATCATCGTTATTAATGTCTACTAATGCGAGGGAGCGAAATCAAGCCACTTAATACCTTCTAATGGAAAATAGGCAGACTCTGACCATTTAAGACTCAATTGAGGTAGGCCCTCATCATTTAATACATATTCCCAAGGCGGACTCCACACGAATATCTATCTAGCTAACATTGCATGATAATCTCTTTGGACACGTAGTATTTCAATTAAAGCGGACATTTCCAACATATCCTCAATCGTGCTGAAACCTAATCCCAACCATTTAATACTATGTAAGGAAAAGAGCCGGGGCCTTAAACAACTACTTAATACCTTCAATTCCATGAAGCAAGTCCTTCATATTATGACCCGCATCCCCGTAGAGATGTCTCACATTAGTCCGACTACTCGTAGGAACTGATAGCAGATTAGTTAGGCAGATTTACCATATAGAGTTGGGACTAATTTTGCATCATCTGTGGTTACTTATTATAAGCGATGTCTTACATCAGCCCCAAAGTAACACTGTTGGTAGCCAGACTAGCTAGGCAAACTTCTGTGTGGTTTTGACTGACCTCGCATCCCTAAAACTTAGTCTATTTTATAACAATCTCCAAGTGTATAATCACACATCTCACCATATTTATTATTTAGGCCTTATAAGAAATCTTTCTTATTTCATCCGATTAATTGCTTTTCTATGGGGGATTTAAATCATAATTATTAACCTAATTAACTATGCAATTTATACGTTACAATTGTACATTATTTATGCTAGCTTGTATAAATATAAGTACGTATTTATTAGGTGTGCAGAGATTATGCCGTAAACTAACTTTCAAATGTCAAATCTTCCAATGTTATACAAGTCTCATTTCTAGAATAGCATTAATAGCATTTTTTACCATAAATCCAATATTCCAAAATAAAATCAAAAGACTTGTACTTAGAACTCAATTCCAACTTACTTTATATTAAAACAGTGGAATAAAACAATAAACAATAATAATGGAAAATTACAATTTAATAGGTTTTATGCTCTACTCAACGCCTTTTTACAAAAAATTAGACAAGGGAATTTTTTTCAATTTGTAGAAATAGGCACGATAACTATGAGGAAGAATTCATATCTTACACATCATTTTTTAGTCAAATCCCTTAATCAAGTCCAAAGAAAATGAATAAGAAGTGGAGTAGAAAGTAAATCCATATATTGAAAAATCCACAAAAACTCTATTATTTTAATACAAAACAATTAAGATTCCAACCTAAGAATTGACACTTTGCTTTTAGGGAAATGCGGGGATTTTTATTATGTTTGTAATCCAAAACTCCCTAAGGCGTATATCAAATCCAAATTACACTATTTAATTACTAAAATAGAAAAACTAATATTTACCCTCACTAAGGTCCTTAGCTTTGCCTTATCTTGGATTTGACACACCTTCAATAAACCCTTTCAGATCTCTTTTTTTTATATAACTAGAGAATTGTACATATATTAAATTAAGAAAAATAGAGGTTTGGAAGAGAAGAGATTGAGAAAATAAATAATAAATAAAGAAATATATATAAGATTTCTTACCTGAAAGCCTAATGGACTTCTCTGAATTTATGAAGAGAGAACTAATAGATTTTTGTTAATGTTCCCAAAATATTATGCGAAAAGTGAGAGAGCTAGGCTCTTATTTATTGTGGTTGGAAAGCACCAGAACCGTCGGAGAAGGTTGGTTACAAATAAGAAAATCGAGTACATTTAAATTAAAGAAATCCTAGCCGCCCCTACAGGCAGCGGTCGACCTCTAACGGTCGACCAGTCATGGGTAAGGGATCAACCCCTCCCACTATTTCGAGAATATTTTGATAATCGTTGATTCTTTTATATTTAATTCCTTAATTATAGTTTTATGTTAATGTTAATTTTAATAGTTACTTAACCCATAAGTATGATTACCATTAACTTTGAATTTCAAATTTGGGAATTAAATATTTATTTGAATTCTATTTAAATTACTTTAAACTTGAAAATTTCAAATGTTCATAACTTCTTTGTTTGAGCTCCGTTTTCAACATATTGTATAAGGAAATTGATTAAAATTTCATCATGAATGCAACAACATAACTTTCGTGCTCAAATTCCAACTTTTGCAAAATTTTCATTTTTACCTTATCTTATATGTATTAATTTATCCAATTTATTTATGATTGATTTTACAAGATGTTACAAATGATTTTAATTGAGAACACTTATGAGTTGAAAGAATTGGAAAAAATCCTAGGTAATGAATTGATAAAATAACCACTATAGTTTGGCATGAAAGTGTAAACTAGATTGGAACTGCGATAATTCTACATATTTGATTTAGTAAAACAAGTTTAGGTTGATTTTGATAAATATAAAGCAAATGAATACATCCATTTTTGATTTACCTAGATGTTGGCTCTATTAACTTTCAATGCGCATAGATAATCGATATAAATGTATAGGGTAATTGGTTGATAGATTATATACAAATAGATAGGATGAAACAACATGAGTTTTATATTAAAAAAATATAAGCTATACCAAAAACACTTATGAACAAAATGTATCTAATATCTAAACTTGAATTCGCGAAGAAACAAACAAAATAAAAAAATGACAAACCTAAAAACATTGATTTAGATGTTTAAATTTCTAATCAGATGTTTGAATTTCACAAAAATACAAAACAGAAATGAAATAGTTCAAATCTGATCTGATTCAATCATATGAACCCCTCTTCATACATCTCAAAACTAAGTCAAATGTCTAAATTGGTAGTCGAATGTCTTTAATGCCTATAGCAAATTTTTTTTATATAGGGGATCAGACGTTTGAATTACTGCCATGAGCACTAGTTAAACCTAGACCTAGTATAAGCTAAGTAGGACGGATCAGGGAAATTTGTTCCCACTTCCTTATCTTTTAGGAGTTCACGTAGCTAAATGAAGTTACTCAACAAGTTAGAATAGTATTACACTTGGTGACTCCTAGTTTCTCACGTCATGAAGTTGTTAAACGTGGCATTTAATGCGACGTGCAATTATATCGTAATTATAAGCTCTTATCATTCATAGCCAAGTTCCAGTCACCTATTGGTGAAAATGGAAAAAGAGTGGGTGGAGAATTTCATCGTGGTAGGATTTGTTATTCCTACAGAGGTGTTGGATTGGTTAATCCACCCTTGTTGGTACTTATGGTATATAGTGTAGGATACAGGGACTAATTAGGAGGTTACTCGATGCTTAAGTGATAGGTTATTATTGGGACTGTTAAATCAAAATACTGCATAAGGATTGCTAACCAGAACGCGTAGGTTTAGCAGTGAAGTATACCTGATTAGGTGCAACTCAAACGATTACCATTAACACTGTTAGCTTAATGTATAGACATATAGTCTATTGTTGAGACCTTACACTAAAGATGTTCCAACTATTGTTGAGAACATTCAGTTTGGTATGTTCTACCTATGAGTGGAAACTTTTAAATTATAATTGGATTTAGGAACGTGAAGGATAGTCAACCTATAGTGCAAAAGTAACTAATTCCTTATACATATATAGGATATGCACATTAAAGAATAGCCATAGGCTATATAGGTTATAATCGAACTTTAATTACTTGTCAACACTATATCACTGGTGATATAATTCACTCATTAAACCTTGTTTGATCCCCACCATTTCTTTCTCTTTGTATCTATTACAAGAGGACATGATAGTAGTTGATGTGATTTAGATAAAGTGGTAGGGAGATGACTCGATGCTTCAAAGATATATTTATTTATAGTTATTCTCCTATGCACCTTATATTATATCTATTGTTAAAAAAAATTGTGTTGTCACTTGAACACACTATCTTTTTAGTTATTGTATAGTCCATGTTAATTTAAGACATTACTGATTTGGTATTATTTTCAGTACTTATATTTTACTTCCTTCCACTGCGAGATCTGAATGTGTAGAATGATCTAATATTATATATTTTTTGTGTATCATGCAAACCATGAAAACCCAACAAATCCTTGACATGACTAGAGTTCAAATGTCATTTTAGGCTTTGGATTGGTATGTCTGTAGGTGCGGACTGTTACACTCTTGCATGTTGACAAGTGAATCTACTATGTTAATTTCAACAGTTTAAACTTATAAGGTCATTCTCATTAATGTTGATTATTATATTTCAACTGCATCAATCTTCCTTTTGATGACGATAATTGTAACGACCCAGAATTTTTATTAATTTAAATTTGAATATTTAATTTATTTTAAATATTTATAAGTGAATTTTTAAGTCGAATAAATTTTTATTTGATTTATTGGATTTAATTGGATAATTAAATCGATAATTTAATGTGTTAAATTATGGAAATAATTGAAAATTGAGTTAAAAATGATTGTAAATAATTTGGAAAATTATTTTTAATCATACTGGTGTTATAGAAATATTTTAGAACTTTTAAAATCGAATTAAAAGTTAATTTGTGAAAATTGAATATTTTAATATTTAATAATCGACTGTAAAATAGCCAATTTTTGAACAGTCTCAGAATTGAACGAAACCAGTTTCATTGGATCCGTAATAGTTAGTTATTACCGAATTTCAATTTTCGTGTCAATCGGAGTTATCGTTTGATCGTGGCAGCTCGAAACGCATCGAATTGTTTTTAATTTAAATTTGGCGAGTCAAAATAGCCATTTTTCAGAAAGTCTCGGATTTCGACGAAACCAGTTTCATCGGATCCGTAATGTGATATTATTGTAAGGTTTCAAATTTCAAGTCGTTTGGATTTACCGTTTGTCCGGTACGAATTAAAACGCCTAGAAATCGATTTAAATCGGTTTAATTCGAATTGAGCGTTTGCAGCCATAACTCGCACATACTTCCGAATTAGCTTCCGAAACATGTTCCATTGTGTCCGGAACGCGGGGTAAACCTTAGAAACGCTGGTTACGGCGCCTAAATCGGAGTTCGGAATTCCCGGGATGAATAGTGTTTACGCTTGCTTTTTCTATAAAAGGAGACACACACCCTTCATAAAAAAAAAAAAAAAATAACAACTCAAAACCCTAGCCGCCGCCCATGGGTTCAATGGCCAGAAAACACCCAACTCTCCTCCTCGATATCTTCCAATCCGTCGACAATTAGCAAGAATGTTCAACACGAAAGATGTAGAGGACGTCAAGCTCTACAAGATCAACGGTTGAGATCGAGTTTGGAGCATCGGAGGAGGAGCTATGTGGGGCCGAAACTTGCAGCTGTGCACGCAATTTGAGGCGTCATCAGGTGGCCGAGCTCCTCCCTATTGGAGCCGAGTGTAGCTTGTGAATGGGGCTTCGTCATGGTAGTGTTGTGATCGAGTATTATCGCCTGTGGTGTTAGCGAGTTTAAACCCTAATATTTGATGTTGGGTTAGCTTGTGTGTGTGGATGTCTGGAGAAGGAAGACGTGAGGAGGATGGAGGGAAGTCACGGCCAAGATCAGTTTGCAGTGGATCCAAGGGTTCTTGATGGAATAGGTTTAAATAATTATAAGTTATGTTGTAATTAGTTTGTTTAAATACGTGTAAACTTCAAAAATTCATAACTTTTTCATACGAGGTCGAAAAAATGCAAACTCAGTTGCGTTGGAATCGTATGGACGAGCACTACGCGATGGAGTTGGTTTGGAGTCGTTTGGAGTTAGTGAGAATTTCGGGTAAAATTAAACGCGCGTTTAATTTTATTCGAAATAAAAGCTGAAACGGAATTTAAAATCAAGGTGAGAATTTCTCACTCAATCGAATCAGTTTCGATTTTATTTTAAATAGTTAGATTTAAAATATTTGAATGCATGTTTGAATGATGATTATTATCTATTGATTGTTAAAATAGACATTATGCGCCGTTAGTAAGCGGATGTTATTTAATAAAAACATATACCGCGAATATTTCATAAACAGTGAAATTGGTATTATATGTAATATCAATATATATATATTGGCATATGTATATATTGCAGTTGTTGATTTCCCGCATTTTTTGTTTAGCGGATGAGACCCTATTACGCCGTTATTAAGCGGATAATATTTAATAAAAACATGTACCGCGATAATTTCGTACTGGAGCGAAATTGGTATTGTGCTAATGTTTTTGGATGTAGGAAAACAGGTTGGAGGGATCCAACTGGATTCCTCAACAGTTTTTATTTGATTTCAGATATTTGGATATTTGATGGATTTTCATATTGATATATGATATCGTTGTAGTCGTGATTGACTATTTGGTGTGTAGCATCATTGAACCAAATTTTGGGATTTTAAAATGATTTTAAAGTGATTTTTGAGAATATACTATATTTTTGGAATTGATCCATTTAAATAAATAAACGTTATATAATTTTAGAAGTTATAAAATTATGATTTTTGTGAAATATAGTTAAAAGCTGATTTTTGAAAATAAGGAATTAATGACTTTATAAAAGAGTTTAAATGGAATTCTGAACTTGTTATAAAAAGTTTAAAAAATAGGATTTATAAAATTTGATTATTTTATAAATCGAAATGATGAAATTATAAAGGAATTTAAAGACGTTTTAAAAGAATAATATAAATTGATTTATATTAAGAGATTTATAAATGGATATTTATAAATCGAAATATTGACATTATAAAACGAGTTTTTATAAGTGTTTGAATGAAGTGAAAATGAAATTCATTAATGAATGAAATTTATAGAATTATATAACGGTGAAGTTATAAATGGAATTTTATAAACAATAGGTTTATAAAATTTGTAAAGTTCAAAGGAATGATTTTTGCAAATAAATAAATTATAAGTGTTTGACTTATAATTTGGACTTTTGGTTTATAATTAAGATTATAAATCGAATAGGTAAATAAAGAAGATTTATAAAGGAAGTTGTTATGAAATAAATGGAAATGGAATTTATAAACGTTGTTTTATAAATTCGCAAACGACTTATTTTGATAAGTTAATTGTTATAACTTATAAATGGAGTTATATTCACGTTTTTAGACAGTGAATAATCCTTTAAAATAAAATGAATAGAAAGGATGAAATTTGTTAATGAAGTATATTCACGTTTTTGAATAGTGAATAATACGTTAAAGAAAATATATTGAATGTGAATGTTTTAAATAGAATTAAAACGATTTAACGATGTTTTAATTGTGTTGAGATTCGAAATCATAGATTTCAACATTTATTGTTGAAATAGACGTTTTCGAGAAATAAAAGGAAATGGTGGACTATAACACTGTTGTTATAGTAAATGATTTCCGAAAGGAAATGGGTTGTATAGTATTGGGATTTATATATCTATTTTAATTCCGAATCCCTATACTAGTGATTTTGGGACGTTGTAACGATGTTTTACGCAACATTCGTTTTGGCCCAAATAAAAATGTTTAAGAGAATGATTTCCCTTAAAGAATGAATAATATACTTAATTCGATTTAAGTATATTGAATATTTTCAAAGGTTGAAAATAAAAAGATTTGTCGATTACTTATTTTTGATAAGTATGGAAATGTTTTCCAATATGAAGTGAATAATTAGAATTTATCTTTTTGAAGATAAATTGAAATGAATTATTGAAATCGAATATGCATGGATATTTTGAAATATAAATTCATTATGGAATTTATATGTGAAAAGTGGAATTTGTTTGAAAATAAATATTGATTTATATTTGAAGTGTTGAAATTATATATCTTATAAAGATATTTTGGAAAATAAATAATTTGGAAAATTATTTGGAATCTGGTGATGTGTGCATGTCCATTGATAGTTCAATAACCGACTATCAGTATTTCCCTTTGAATGGGTATTTGGTGTGAATTGATTGAATTTGAATGCACACTTACTTTTGAATAAGCGCTCACTATTCGGGTTAACCGGGAAAAGACCATGGGGTCGTATAACCCATTCCGAATATGTGATACGTCGTGAATTGCATTTGAAGATCGGTGTTGAAGACCGGTATTTGCGAGAGCGATAGGATGACCTATCGATTGTCTCTGCACTGGGTCGCACCTGGTATAGAGATTCCATAAGTGATGGGAAATCCGATCAGGATTGTGAATATCCGGATTGCAAGGACTTCTTTGTAAGTGCCTTCGGTTTTGTTCGAGCCCAGAACAGACTTGTATGGATTGTATGTCTGACATTACAAGTTGAGATATAAAGCCGATTTCTTTCAAATATATTTCTGTTGGTGGCGGAGAATTTATTCTTTGCTTAACACCCTTCTTTGAGACGTATGTGCTCAAAGGTTATGTAGTTGAATGTTATCAGCGATATATTCCCAATTTGGTAATGTGACATGCTGAGTGATGCTGAAATGATCATTGTGTTGATTATTTGTGATAGGATCGTTTATTTGATCGTCTATCCTTGTGATCATTGTGTTGATCATTTGTTGACCCAAAGCATGGCTTTTGTATAAAGTATGTTTTTGTGGACGTGAATTCGTCGAGCCTCACACACCGTGAATGGTCAAAACAGGAAAGAAGCAGCAAGGTTATGAGGGGTAGCACCCTTTAGGATGTGTCCATTTCCTTCTGGAAAAGGGTGGTATCATGGTATGGAGCCCAGATACTTACTCATGTTGAAAACACTTTATGATTGTGTGAATTGATTACGAGCGCTCGGTGAAAAGGTCCCAAAGGACCGGGGGATGGCATATTCGGTCATTTGTTACTCAGTTAGGAGCAACCCGGCCTTGTGTTGGTAGAGATCCGGTTTGGTTCTCGGGGATGTCCATCCAGAGGCATTCTCATGTGGCAATGGGAAGTTCCTTGGCCTGACCATTTGTTGGAAATCCAATTCTCAATACGAAACTTTTACGGTATTAGTTGTAGAACCTGCTATTCACTTATGGTGGTCACCACTGTTTGGATAGTAGCTATAGTAGGCATACGATAATGGTCGTATGTTGGCTAAGATTTATATCTTTACTTTTGAAATGATTTTCTCTACACTATGCACTAGTAATAATATCAAATGTTATTTAAAATGCGTATCAAGCATCTTTGACTATCATAAGGAGAAATCTCCTCCGATTCTGCGTTTGCATGTGTGTGTGTGCGGGAGGCCTTATGGTAGTCTCATTTTTAAAAGCATTGCGAATTGAATTTAAAAATATTCCTCTATTTTGATTTTAAAGTTAAATAAACTGTTTTGAGTTCTCACACCAGTCACATGACTGACTCGGAGTTTATTGTTTTCCTTCCTAAACTCTGGGTGCCCACCAATTTCCACACGGGCAGTCAAGAGTTAGGTTTATCAGGATATTCTGGATATTCTGGAGTTGCTGGAGGCAAGCTGGATGGCATGGCGTATTACTAGTTTATATAGTATTTCTTTTTCCGCTGCACTGTTTATTGTTGTATGTTGTTGTACACTCTGATGATATGATGTGATGTAATGAAATGAAATGTAATAACTGATATAGTTCTTTGTTTAAAGATTATTCATTTATTATTATATGTTGTTCCGCTGCGAATTGTGAGATTCTGTTGTTGTTCTGTTGTTTCCTTTCTGTCCGTTCTATTTTCAAATTCTCTTTTTCTATTTTAAAAAATTCTCTGTTCTTTTGTCCATTCTGTTTTCTAAAAATTGTCTATCTTCTTTCCTCTCTATTTTCCATCTCTTCTCTCTTCTTTCTTTCTTTTTCTTAAATTCTTTCTAAAACCCATAACATTCCGTGTTTCCGGCCTTCGATTTCTCGGCAGTCGATAAAGTGAGTATCGATGTTGAATTTTCGAAGAACGAAAATCCGTGGCGTTACATTTGGTATCGGAGCTGATGGTTAAGCGACAACCATGGTTCTGTTGGGTATTATTCATTAGAGATAGAGTCAGTAGTACTCTAGAATGAATTTGAGTGTAATAATAGCTATGAGAGCGTATTTGTTAGTGAATATAAAATTGTTTTATATTGTGATGATTGGTTTATTGAGTGGTATATGAACTTTCGTCAGCACAGCCTCGAAACTGAGCTGAAGGGGTTTCTAAACACTTGAATAGAACAATTCGACATAATATTGTTTTAAATTGGGTAAATGAAATAATTTTTGCCTTGATTATATTTTATATATAAAGGAATAATTTTTCAGAATTATTAAAGTGTATATAAGTTGATTGTTAGGTTGTTTGAATAATCTAAATAAAAGAATAATTGTATAAGTAAAAGAATTATAAGAATTGAATTATAATTAAAGTGATTTACAATTGTGAAATAAACTTATATATATAAAAAGTGAAACTATATGAATATATCTATGAATATGAGTTGTGAATAAAAGTGAATTTAAAGTTAAATGGAAGTATAACTTAAGTGTTGTTGAATGGAATTGATATTGATATCAAACTAAATTAATGAAGTTAAGTAATAAATGTGAACTTAAGTTATGTGAATGAAATTCAACTTTAGAATTGAATTGAATTAATGAATCGATTGAACGTTAATCAATTGAATGTGAATCAAGTTGGTATGAAATAATGAATGTTAATTCATTTAAAATCTAATGTTATTAGAAGTTGAATAAAATTGAATGAAAATCAATTTAAAGCAAAGGAATTTGGTTGAAATTAATATACTTTGGTTGTTATATGATTGTAGTTGATTTTATATAAGTTCATTAAGTATTAATGAAGTGGAAAGCTAAAGTAAATTGAATTCAAATTGAAAGTAAATAAATTTGAATAGAATTGAATGTGGATTAGATTTAAATTAGTAAATGATAACTAATTAAAATTGAGAATGAATGTTGATAAAATCCAATGTGAATAAATCAAATGTGATTTAAAGTGAAAACCAATTCATTGAAAATTAATGAGAATATGAATATTTATTGATTATGAATGTTAATTGGTTGATGGTTGCATTTGTTGCTTTAGTTGCATTTGCTATATTATGTAGTAGTTATGTTGATATATGTTGTATATCGATACTATGCTTTATATACATGATTCCCATGTTGTTTGTTGAGTTTAGTAGGTGCGGATCGCGTTTGCTTCCCATTTGGAGTTCGCTTTAGCGCTATATTAGCCGTATATGCTCGCTAATAAAATATAAGGTACATATCTCGGATTAAATATCGCACTTTTATACTTTTTTCCCTTCGGGATGCCTCATTACTTGATGAGATGTATATTTGTGATATATATACTGTCATTTTTTTTTTTTCGGATCGAGCCGCGCAAAGGAGACTATGGCGAATTTTTTCGAAAATTTAAGGCGTTAGAAAAAATTTGAGAAAATTTGGAAAATTTTTGAAAACTTTAACTTTGATTTTGGAATTGAAAGTTAAACAATTGTAATTGTTTTTGAAAAAATAACTAAGTACGATTTGAAAACTTAGTAAAGAATTGTAAAAAGTTTAACTATGAATTTTGGGAAAATTAATAGATTCTGTAACTTTTCTTACTTGTAATTTCGAGGACGAAATTCTTTTAAGGGGGAAAGATTGTAACGACCCAGAATTTTTATTAATTTAAATTTGAATATTTAATTTATTTTAAATATTTATAAGTGAATTTTTAAGTCGAATAAATTTTTATTTGATTTATTGGATTTAATTGGATAATTAAATCGATAATTTAATGTGTTAAATTATGGAAATAATTGAAAATTGAGTTAAAAATGATTGTAAATAATTTGGAAAATTATTTTTAATCATACTGGTGTTATAGAAATATTTTAGAACTTTTAAAATCGAATTAAAAGTTAATTTGTGAAAATTGAATATTTTAATATTTAATAATCGACTGTAAAATAGCCAATTTTTGAACAGTCTCAGAATTGAACGAAACCAGTTTCATTGGATCCGTAATAGTTAGTTATTACCGGATTTCAATTTTCGTGTCAATCGGAGTTATCGTTTGATCGTGGCAGCTCGAAACGCATCGAATTGTTTTTAATTTAAATTTGGCGAGTCAAAATAGCCATTTTTCAAAAAGTCTCGGATTTCGACGAAACCAGTTTCATCGGATCCATAATGTGATATTATTGTAAGGTTTCAAATTTCAAGTCGTTTGGATTTACCGTTTGTCCGGTACGAATTAAAACGCCTAGAAATCGATTTAAATCGGTTTAATTCAAATTGAGCGTTTGCAGCCATAACTCGCACATACTTCCGAATTAGCTTCCGAAACCTGTTCCATTGTGTCCGGAACGCGGGGTAAACCTTAGAAACGCTGGTTACGGCGCCTAAATCGGAGTTCGGAATTCCCGGGATGAATAGTGTTTACGCTTGCTTTTTCTATAAAAGGAGACACACACCCTTCATAAAAAAAAAAAAAAATAACAACTCAAAACCCTAGCCGCCACCCATGGGTTCAATGGCCAGAAAACACCCAACTCTCCTCCTCGATATCTTCCAATCCGTCGACAATTAGCAAGAATGTTCAACACGAAAGATGTAGAGGACGTCAAGCTCTACAAGATCAACGGTTGAGATCGAGTTTGGAGCATCGGAGGAGGAGCTATGTGGGGCCGAAACTTGCAGCTGTGCACGCAATTTGAGGCGTCATCAGGTGGCCGAGCTCCTCCCTATTGGAGCCGAGTGTAGCTTGTGAATGGGGCTTCGTCATGGTAGTGTTGTGATCGAGTATTATCGCGTGTGGTGTTAGCGAGTTTAAACCCTAATATTTGATGTTGGGTTAGCTTGTGCGTGTGGATGTCTGGAGAAGGAAGACGTGAGGAGGATGGAGGGAAGTCACGGCCAAGATCAGTTTGCAGTGGATCCAAGGGTTCTTGATGGAATAGGTTTAAATAATTATAAGTTATGTTGTAATTAGTTTGTTTAAATACGTGTAAACTTCAAAAATTCATAACTTTTTCATACGAGGTCGAAAAAATGCAAACTCAGTTGCGTTGGAATCGTATGGACGAGCACTACGCGATGGAGTTGGTTTGGAGTCGTTTGGAGTTAGTGAGAATTTCGGGTAAAATTAAACGCGCGTTTAATTTTATTCGAAATAAAAGCTGAAACGGAATTTAAAATCAAGGTGAGAATTTCTCACTCAATCGAATCAGTTTCGATTTTATTTTAAATAGTTAGATTTAAAATATTTGAATGCATGTTTGAATGATGATTATTATCTATTGATTGTTAAAATAGACATTATGCGCCGTTAGTAAGCGGATGTTATTTAATAAAAACATATACCGCGAATATTTCATAAACAGTGAAATTGGTATTATATGTAATATCAATATATATATTGGCATATGTATATATTGCAGTTGTTGATTTCCCGCATTTTTTGTTTAGCGGATGAGACCCTATTACGCCGTTATTAAGCGGATAATATTTAATAAAAACATGTACCGCGATAATTTCGTACTGGAGCGAAATTGGTATTGTGCTAATGTTTTTGGATGCAGGAAAACAGGTTGGAGGGATCCAACTGGATTCCTCAACAGTTTTTATTTGATTTCAGATATTTGGATATTTGATGGATTTTCATATTGATATATGATATCGTTGTAGTCGTGATTGACTATTTGGTGTGTAGCATCATTGAACCAAATTTTGGGATTTTAAAATGATTTTAAAGTGATTTTTGAGAATATACTATATTTTTGGAATTGATCCATTTAAATAAATAAACGTTATATAATTTTAGAAGTTATAAAATTATGATTTTTGTGAAATATAGTTAAAAGCTGATTTTTGAAAATAAGGAATTAATGACTTTATAAAAGAGTTTAAATGGAATTCTGAACTTGTTATAGAAAGTTTAAAAAATAGGATTTATAAAATTTGATTATTTTATAAATCGAAATGATGAAATTATAAAGGAATTTAAAGACGTTTTAAAAGAATAATATAAATTGATTTATATTAAGAGATTTATAAATGGATATTTATAAATCGAAATATTGACATTATAAAACGAGTTTTTATAAGTGTTTGAATGAAGTGAAAATGAAATTCATTAATGAATGAAATTTATAGAATTATATAACGGTGAAGTTATAAATGGAATTTTATAAACAATAGGTTTATAAAATTTGTAAAGTTCAAAGGAACGATTTTTGCAAATAAATAAATTATAAGTGTTTGACTTATAATTTGGACTTTTGGTTTATAATTAAGATTATAAATCGAATAGGTAAATAAAGAAGATTTATAAAGGAAGTTGTTATGAAATAAATGGAAATGGAATTTATAAACGTTGTTTTATAAATTCGCAAACGACTTATTTTGATAAGTTAATTGTTATAACTTATAAATGGAGTTATATTCACGTTTTTAGACAGTGAATAATCCTTTAAAATAAAATGAATAGAAAGGATGAAATTTGTTAATGAAGTATATTCACGTTTTTGAATAGTGAATAATACGTTAAAGAAAATATATTGAATGTGAATGTTTTAAATAGAATTAAAACGATTTAACGATGTTTTAATTGTGTTGAGATTCGAAATCATAGATTTCAACATTTATTGTTGAAATAGACGTTTTCGAGAAATAAAAGGAAATGGTGGACTATAACACTGTTGTTATAGTAAATGATTTCCGAAAGGAAATGGGTTGTATAGTATTGGGATTTATATATCTATTTTAATTCCGAATCCCTATACTAGTGATTTTGGGACGTTGTAACGATGTTTTACGCAACATTCGTTTTGGCCCAAATAAAAATGTTTAAGAGAATGATTTCCCTTAAAGAATGAATAATATACTTAATTCGATTTAAGTATATTGAATATTTTCAAAGGTTGAAAATAAAAAGATTTGTCGATTACTTATTTTTGATAAGTATGGAAATGTTTTCCAATATGAAGTGAATAATTAGAATTTATCTTTTTGAAGATAAATTGAAATGAATTATTGAAATCGAATATGCATGGATATTTTGAAATATAAATTCATTATGGAATTTATATGTGAAAAGTGGAATTTGTTTGAAAATAAATATTGATTTATTTTTGAAGTGTTGAAATTATATATCTTATAAAGATATTTTGGAAAATAAATAATTTGGAAAATTATTTGGAATCTGGTGATGTGTGCATGTCCATTGATAGTTCAATAACCGACTATCAGTATTTCCCTTTGAATGGGTATTTGGTGTGAATTGATTGAATTTGAATGCACACTTACTTTTGAATAAGCGCTCACTATTCGGGTTAACCGGGAAAAGACCATGGGGTCGTATAACCCATTCCGAATATGTGATACGTCGTGAATTGCATTTGAAGATCGGTGTTGAAGACCGGTATTTGCGAGAGTGATAGGATGACCTATCGATTGTCTCTGCACTGGGTCGCACCTGGTATAGAGATTCCATAAGTGATGGGAAATCCGATCAGGATTGTGAATATCCGGATTGCAAGGACTTCTTTGTAAGTGCCTTCGGTTTTGTTCGAGCCCAGAACAGACTTGTATGGATTGTATGTCTGACATTACAAGTTGAGATATAAAGCCGATTTCTTTCAAATATATTTCTGTTGGTGGCGGAGAATTTATTCTTTGCTTAACACCCTTCTTTGAGACGTATGTGCTCAAAGGTTATGTAGTTGAATGTTATCAGCGATATATTCCCAATTTGGTAATGTGACATGCTGAGTGATGCTGAAATGATCATTGTGTTGATTATTTGTGATAGGATCGTTTATTTGATCGTCTATCCTTGTGATCATTGTGTTGATCATTTGTTGACCCAAAGCATGGCTTTTGTATAAAGTATGTTTTTGTGGACGTGAATTCGTCGAGCCTCACACACCGTGAATGGTCAAAACAGGAAAGAAGCAGCAAGGTTATGAGGGGTAGCACCCTTTAGGATGTGTCCATTTCCTTCTGGAAAAGGGTGGTATCATGGTATGGAGCCCAGATACTTACTCATGTTGAAAACACTTTATGATTGTGTGAATTGATTACGAGCGCTCGGTGAAAAGGTCCCAAAGGACCGGGGGATGGCATATTCGGTCAGTTGTTACTCAGTTAGGAGTAACCCGGCCTTGTGTTGGTAGAGATCCGGTTTGGTTCTCGGGGATGTCCATCCAGAGGCATTCTCATGTGGCAATGGGAAGTTCCTTGGCCTGACCATTTGTTGGAAATCCAATTCTCAATACGAAACTTTTACGGTATTAGTTGTAGAACCTGCTATTCACTTATGGTGGTCACCACTGTTTGGATAGTAGCTATAGTAGGCATACGATAATGGTCGTATGTTGGCTAAGATTTATATCTTTACTTTTGAAATGATTTTCTCTACACTATGCACTAGTAATAATATCAAATGTTATTTAAAATGCGTATCAAGCATCTTTGACTATCATAAGGAGAAATCTCCTCCGATTCTGCGTTTGCATGTGTGTGTGTGCGGGAGGCCTTATGGTAGTCTCATTTTTAAAAGCATTGCGAATTGAATTTAAAAATATTCCTCTATTTTGATTTTAAAGTTAAATAAACTGTTTTGAGTTCTCACACCAGTCACATGACTGACTCGGAGTTTATTGTTTTCCTTCCTAAACTCTGGGTGCCCACCAATTTCCACACGGGCAGTCAAGAGTTAGGTTTATCAGGATATTCTGGATATTCTGGAGTTGCTGGAGGCAAGCTGGATGGCATGGCGTATTACTAGTTTATATAGTATTTCTTTTTCCGCTGCACTGTTTATTGTTGTATGTTGTTGTACACTCTGATGATATGATGTGATGTAATGAAATGAAATGTAATAACTGATATAGTTCTTTGTTTAAAGATTATTCATTTATTATTATATGTTGTTCCGCTGCGAATTGTGAGATTCTGTTGTTGTTCTGTTGTTTCCTTTCTGTCCGTTCTATTTTCAAATTCTCTTTTTCTATTTTAAAAAATTCTCTGTTCTTTTGTCCATTCTGTTTTCTAAAAATTGTCTATCTTCTTTCCTCTCTATTTTCCATCTCTTCTCTCTTCTTTCTTTCTTTTTCTTAAATTCTTTCTAAAACCCATAACATTCCGTGTTTCCGGCCTTCGATTTCTCGGCAGTCGATAAAGTGAGTATCGATGTTGAATTTTCGAAGAACGAAAATCCGTGACGTTACAATAATACACTTTCAGGTAAATTATCATTTTTTGATAAAGGAATAAATTTCGGATTTAAAGCATCATGTCATATGGGGTGACCATACTCTTTATGGCTTGTTGATAACTAAGGAAATTGTTACTACTAACAATTCTTTTTTTTCAACATTGGTAAAAAACACGTAGTTTCTCTTTAATGTACAAGAATTCTCATTAGACATTATAATGGGTAATTTCTATTTTAGGCTTAACTAATTTCATTTCAACTTATATAATCAGTTTCTATGTTCGAAACATTTGATCGTATTCAATAATTAAATAAAACTGATTTAATTTTGAATTCACAAAACTCATGTTCATAAAATAAATTAGTCGTCCATTGTTGGTTGGTCCCGAACTCTTTTGGTGTTGTCTATACAAGATTCCTTATGAGAAAATTTTAGGCGCAACATCTCGACACACACAACCTGTCATCTCCTTTACTTAGGACTTGTAGCAGTTTCTTATTAACTCATATCTTATATGTTTTCTTAAACTATGCCACAGATGAAATTAAATTTAACATATGTATTTGCTCTTAAGTACATATCCTTTTAGAAAGAAGTTCTTCAATCATCATCAATCATTATTTGTCAATTATAATCTAATTACTCCTTATCGATACATCATTATGTATCATGGAGATGAGTGACTTTGAGACTGAATCTTATATGTTTTAGGTACTCTTAGAACTCTTCATATACACTTATCTATTTGATCAATCATATTGTTTTATCTTCCTTTCACAATATACTTTCTACCTCCATTTTATATTTAATAAATTCACCCTAGACACACTATTTGTATACCAAATACACACGTTCATGTTTATGATAATTTAACTTGTAATTTAACAAAATAAGTAGATCCATTTAAGAATCATTAGACCGTGAATTATGCATGCATGCACATACACATGAACAAATATATACGTGTGTGTGTGTATTGAAAATGATATATGTGTGTGTGTGTGTGTGTATGTATGTATGTATGTGTATATATCCGTGTGTATGTGTATGTATCAATACGAAGAGTTATCTAACACTTTTGTTACTCCCACTACATAGGTGATTTTCCCTTAATCGTTTGAGATACAATTCATTAGTATCATTTGATTCATAATAACAAAATTAAATAATTATTTCTCAATGATATGATTTAGTCCATAATTCCAAAATAATTTTAGGAAATTTTTGATACTTCTTTATTTTCCATAGCTAATACATCACTATTGTTGTAAAAACAAACACCATCATTATAATAGATTTATTTTATAATAAATATTCATAATATTCATATTAAAATAAAACTCTATCTATTTTCAGTCAATATTGAAAATTGTTGTTGTTTCATAAATAATATTTGGTATAGATGCAAAAGCAATCGTTCATGACTTGATGCATCCATTAATAAGGGTCATTTGGTATGCTCATACTATTTCCGCCATTACTATAATGGTGCATGAAATATAAAGCTTCATTTAACTACTTACCATGGGTTGTTTATGCATCCACTATAACTAGTTTACATTCAAGAGTTTTAGGTCAAATGTCTTAAACTCAAAGATATAACTCTTATAGAAAACAATTTCTATAATATAATTAAATTTGGAATATAAATCACACTTATCATTCATATTACGTATCTACTAAGTATTTTATATAATTTTATTTCTAATGTCCCTTCAAGAAGCAGAAGTGACCATTCACTCTTTTCATTCCAACTGTGCCTATTTTACATCCACAATCAAACATTCTCTTTAATTTCTACATTGTCGAAATATTCAAAAAATTCACTCCGAGACTGCATTGAAATCTCTATAAATTGTATTCAGCCATCTTTAACATTTTAAGGATATCGAATAGGCTGTACTTAAGTAAACTGATCAAAACTAACATTTTAGCGATCTAATTCCTAAGTCGATCTTTAGTCCTTGGTCTTTTGTTGTTTTCAACATAACAAGAATCTTATTTTATTCAATCATGTTGAATACATGATCTTGGACTATGGATACTTGCTGATTTTGAATTAACCTATTTCATTGAGATTTCATACATTATGAAAGTGACTATTCACCGAAAACTTTAGTATGCCATCTAATATGGATCAAATATCCATATTCTTTTATTATTTTTGAATTCAAAATTCAGAAGACAATATACAGTCTAGGGTAAATAGACACTAAAGTGGCCAGGGTACGAATGTTTTAGTACTTATATAGTTTGGCTCTTGCATGGGACTTGAAGCGATAGCATGCCAGAAGGCTTATTGGTAAGTATATTTTATATTTCTTTGTCAATATTGATTCAGTTCATTTGTATATTTCAAGTGATGATTTTTTGATCAATTAAACTAGTTGCACAAACTTATTGAACTTTTTTCTAATAAGGCTCCCACTAGATTTTATAGTCCTCAAAGCCCTAAAATAAATATAGAAATCTTTTGATTTCTCTAGGGAGTGTGAAGACTTGCTTGCCTTGGGATTCTGACCTTAAGTTTGCTCAAAAAATCATAGACCCACAAACGATGGGTAACTCATTCGTTATTTCATTTACTACTCCTAATATGGTCCTAATATCAATTTCGACCTTGAGTTTGCTTAACAAATCAAAAGAGATTATTCACTCGTACCAATTATTTCGCAACATCCTAGGTATAATGCATGTACCTTGAGTTTTCTTAACAAATACATGCATGTATCTTACCTCATCTAACAGTATATGAATAGTACCACACATAACATTCCCATCTTGAGTTTTCTCAACAACTAGCAAGTATGCAAGTAATTTATCAATATATAAATTATAGAGGATAACTTTATTTATTATAGATTCGTAAATTTAGTGTATACACACACATTAGAGTGATATCAATTTAAGGAATAATATATTTCTTATTGAAATACCCACGTGATTCAAGTGTGGACACGTCTGAAATCACTATACACGTACTTTATGCATATACTTATTCCAAAAATCTATTTTAGGTTTATTTCAAATCCACTTAAATTATGTTTAAACATATACAGTTATATATAAGTTTAATTCTTTTTGACTATTATAATTTAATTCAACTTATATAATGTATATATGCAACTTATCAATTAAATCATCTTTGATTAATTTTAATTAGAATTGATTAGTACTTAACTAATTTTAATCTATCAATTAGATCATATTTAACTAATGTTAATTCCTATTAATCAAGTCATGTTTAATTAATTTTTGGTCTTGTTGATTAAATTGTATTTAGTTAATTAGTAATTCTTATTAATTAATCATATTTAGTTAATTTTTATTTTTAATTTAATTTACTATTTTAATTAAATTTTATTTTATTTAAAATTTCATAATATTCATCTACAACCATTTAGGATGAATTTTTTTATAGAGTTAGGGTTATGCCCTAGAGGCAATTATGTAATTTGTTATATATATCTAACTTGATAACCAATCTTGTTTGAAATAAAAAGTGTTCTCATTTCATTATATACATGACATAATATGTTATGTTGATTAATTAATTTATTTTTAAAAGTATACATAATAGAAAATCCATAAATGGTTTGTTTCTTGATAGTAGTTATAAAGTGTTGTAACCGTATACAATTTATCATAATGAAAATAAATATACCATTTTAAATATTCTAGTCAAGATGTATCAAATAAGATATCGGTGTATCCGCTGAGATTAGAGTACGTAATGCTCTTCGAATGTTAGGCAGTGTATTACTCTTGTGTTTTGGGAGGCACCTAGGGGTTATATATTGTAATTATTGGAAAATTATGGAATGGCTCACTCAATAGTTTTTTGTTGGTTTACATAACTAAGGTCAAACTAAAAATATTGATGTGACTAATATACACAGTTCTCTCCACTTGAGAACACCGTTGATCTTCAATATGAAAGCTCTGCTTTGATTATAGTCATCCATCGAGTGACTATAGTTGAGTCAAGTGGAAGTATTGGAAGTAAAATGCTACCCAAGAAAGGATTGGTCTCCTCAAGTATATGGGGTTAGTGTAACAACCATGGTTTTAGCGATTACCTGAGAATATTAAATTATAACGACGGTTATAATTTAGTAGTGTGAATTAATAATAAATGAGGAATTTAAATTATTTATTTGGAATAAACAATATATTTGAGAATAAAAATGGGAAAATAAAGTTTTGAAAACTTTATTAAGATAGTTTGAGATGATAAAATGAGAAAATGTGTTTTATTTGGAGTTAATGCAATAATTTTGGTAAACTGCTATTTACTTCTTTTAATGATTTTTTTAAAAAGAAGTAATTAATTTTAAGATGAGATATATTTAAAATAATGATGGAATTGAGTTTAAAAGTATAATTTAAGTGAAAAGTTTTATTTGTAGTGGGTTATAAAATTTTATTACACAAAATGTGATTTTGTGTAATTTATAATGTTAACTACAATGAGATTTGTAATTAAAAATGTAAAATTGTTATTTATTTTAAATATAGAGAAATATGTTAATAAAATGTTTTAAAAATATAATAATCTTTCATTTGTGTGTAAAAACCTTTTATTAACATGAGATTAAAGTTTCACAATTTTTAAATATGAAATGAAGCATAATTTCATGATTTGAAATTGTAAGTATATAAATTGTAACATGAGATAAATTAAAGGGCTATGTAATTAACATAAGCAAACCCTCTTTTATTAATGAACTTTAGCCTATTAAACTAATTAATTTGTTCTGGTCATTGGAAATTCAGAGATGAGAAAGAAGAGTAATACTTGTATACATTTTCTACTTTCTTCCTCAAAGCCCTAGAAGCCTGTAAATGGCAGCCTCCTTCATCCCTCTCCAATTCTATGCAAAATCCATCAAATTAAAAGAAAAATTGATGATTTAAAATGAGATTCTAAACTCCAAACTCAGGTAATCGATTTCTAAAACCCCTCTTCATATCAAAATCTGATTTATAGTGATATTTGTTAAATTTTCTTCTCTATTTAGTTTGCATGTTTCTTTCTTGAGTTCTGTCAGGTTGTAGAAACTTTGTACATAACTAAAGCTTGAATCTTTGGCCACTAAATCGTAGTTTAATCTTCATGAAGGCAAGGTGAGTGTAAAACTCACAAACGCTAGCTCTATATATGATCAAAATATTATAATCAGTGAATTACTGAAGCTGAAAAAATTTAGGCATAACTTTTTCATTTTTGTTTCGATTTTGATAATTTTGGATGTTCCGGAAAGCTTAATTCATGTGCTACAACTTTCCTACTTTGAGTTTTCTGTAATTTTGATGTTAGCTATGTCAAGATCTAATTTTCTACTGTAAACCCGAGAGCAAAACCAATATTTGCTCTGTCATTGAAGCTGAAACGAATTTGACCATGACTACTTCGTTTCTTAACCGGTTTTGATGATCTTGGTCATTCCAGAAAGCTTAGAAACTAAGATACAACTTTTGTTTTATTCATTTTACCTGATTTCGAAGCTATATATGCTAAAATTGCAATTGTCTGTCGTTGTCCTGCAAATGCATAAGTTCAGCCTGAGTTTAATGTTTTTTTAGTAATTTGATCATAACTTTCTTGTTTCAAATCAAAATTTAGAAATTTTAGATGTTCTGAAATCCTTCTGAAATATTCCACAACTTTTATGCTTTCAGTTTTGAATCATTTTGAAGTCTACATAGTGAAAATTTGACTTTTTCTTCACTGGCCTGTGCTGATAGCCGGTGCACATAAAAATTTTTAGGTAGTATTTTGATAATAACTTTCATGTTACCAATCGGAATCTTGAAATTCAAGATGTTCTGCAATCCTTGTGAAATATTCCACAACTTTAATGCTTTCAGTTTTGAATGATTTTGAAGTATACAAAGTTAAAAATTGACTTTTTCATCGCTGGCCTATGGTGATAGCCAGTGCACATAAATTCTTTTAGTTAGTATTTTGATCATAACTTTCACCTTACTGATTGGAATCCTGAAGTTCAAGATGTTCTGGAATTCTAGTGAAATATTCCACAACTTTTATGTTTTCAGTTTTGAATGATTATTAAGTCTACATAGTGAAAATTTGACTTTTTCATCGCTGGCCTGTGCTGATAGCCAGTGCACATAAATTTTTTAGGTAGTATTTCGATCATAACTTTCACATTACTGATCGGAATCTTGAAATTCAAGATGTTCTTGAATCCTTAGGAAATATGATACCACTTTTATGTTTTAAATTTTGTATGATTTTGTTGTTTACATGGTGGAAAATTGATGTTTTTACTGCTGGCCTGTCATTGACAGTCACAATATTTATATATTTGTCTGATTTCGACAATTTCATATGCATTCTTTTACAAAAAAAATTTACGAAATTTGATGCTAATATATGATTAGTTTGTCCAGCAATGGACTAATCAAGTTAGGATGAGATTTGAATTTAAATTAATTTGAATTCGATTTAAATTTGAATATCGGTTTAAGCCAATTAAATTGCAAATTGATTTTTTCTTGAGTTTTAAAAATTCGAATAAATTCCAAAAAATCTTCTAACATCATTGAAGTAATAAATGTTTTTATACATTTTTAAATGTTTTTAAACAATTATTTTTTATTTTTAAGGCTTTAAAAATTATTAAAATCCTTTTTAATGATGTGTTTTCTCTCAAAATCTTTTACATAAATTTCTAAAAAAAAATTTATAACCCCGTTTTCTCAGGTAAAATCTTTTATAATTAATTTTATTTATTTTAATTACTTTTATATTATTCGAACGTATGAGAAAGAGAATTAAACGATTTAGTAAAACACGTGGTATGAGACATGTGCGTTTACTATTTCGGTTAATTTCGGACTTGTAAGATCAAACCTATTTGAGAATATTGATTCTGAGATGTTTTGCCATTTTATGGCATATTTTGAGTTTTGTAATTTCTATTTATTGGAATTATCTAAGATGACCAATATTTAGCAAATATTATGGTTTGAGATCTCTTATATAGGAGTATGGTCGATGAGATCCATCACGATGTTTTATTTACTTGCCAAGGATATAGGACAAGTCTTGAGTTTATGATTTCATAT
The DNA here is from genome assembly GCA_030765085.1 of Allium cepa. NCBI lineage: Eukaryota > Viridiplantae > Streptophyta > Magnoliopsida > Asparagales > Amaryllidaceae > Allium > Allium cepa. Next base: position 166,909,488 of record CM060932.1, read on the forward strand.
TTTGATATTTATGGTTTATGAGGAACCATCGTGATGTTTTCACTTGTCGATGAGATGAGACAAGTTACGATGCCATTTAATACTTGTCGACGAGATGAGACAAGTATGGTGTCTCTTTATCACTCGCCAATGAGACTAGGCGAGATATAATTTTCTGAGTTTTATGATGTTTCTAGTGTGGCATCGACTAACAGGTAGTAAACTGCTAGGTGCGAATGTGTGGTATGGGACACATGTTAACACTATTTGGGTTCCTATCCGTGAGTTTGTGACACATTCAAGATGTTTACCTAACAGAACTGCTTTGAGAGGTGTTAGCGACCTTGTCATGAGGACGAAGTGCTTTAGGAGGTGTTAGCGACCTTGTTAGAGCTGACAAAATGGCTTGGGGAGGCGTTAGTGACCTTGTCATGAGGACGAACTACTTTGGGAGGTGTTAGCGACCTTGTCTAAGGTTCGGCTGTCTGATTTTTGCAAGTGCAGCATTGCTTCGGCATTACAATCGGGGATTTGGCCAATCCGGATTTCAAAGTTTTCTGTTTTACTGTGATTTCACCTTTTTAAGATGTTTTATTACATCGATAACCTAGTGCTATATGAGTTGTTATATATGGTGATTTCAATTATGGTATCTTTAACTCTTATCGAGTTCCTTCAGTTATGAGTTTGGATAATTTAAGGATTTTATAGGATATTCTGGGTTTTTCCATTTTGGCGAGTTGAGATTGAGATTTATATACATTTATACCGATGAGATGAGGTATAATTGAATTTGGAGATTCATCTATAATTGAGTTTTGGATCATCCTATTTGAGAATGTCTTATGTTTGCCATTTTGGCGAGATTTTGTATTGATGTTTCTCCTTTTGAGGAGATATGGTTCATGGAAACCATGTAGACATTTTGGGATGTCGTCGATGATATGAGGCACTTGTGTTTGATTTGAGTATTGAGTTTGAGTTACCTCCTTCGAGGTATTTGTTCACTTAAGTAGCGTTTGTTACTTAAGTGTTGAGCTTATGAGTTTATTGATTCATTCGTCTCTTTCGAGAAGAAGTATCTTCATGTCTATTCTGCTTCATATTACCATTATTGACCGATTTGTGTAGCTAGATTGACCCGTGTATTTATCCTCGGATCAGACAGAGTTGTTTCAGGTATCATCTATTGGTCTTAGCTTGAAGTTGATGCTGGATATGAGCTCTCCTTTCTCTTGAGCAATTTCTGTTCTTCCACGTACTCTGATGTGTCTGATTCAATGTATATGGTTTGGTCGAGTACCACCTTTATTGTATTCATATTGTATTGTACTAAACATGTATCGGTGTATATGTATATGCATGATGTTGATTACTGTTCTATGATGTGCTTTACATTTAGTTATTGTATTTTGTTTTGATAGATCCGTTAGCCACCTATAGTTTTGTATTAAGCATTTATTGTGTATGTCGATCCATTGAGATAGAAAAGAAAAATCATAGTGCATTTATCGACGTATTCAGTAGATGTTTAAAACAAAGTTATAGATGGTCGTCCTTAACCAGCCCTGTTTTTCGCTTTAGTAGATGGAATTACTCGTTAATTCTCTTTACTAAAGTGGATCTCGGGATGGGGCGTTACAGCATGGTATCAGAGCTGTGGTCAGAACGAAGTAGAATAAACACAGAACAGTACGTATATCACGATACATCGAAGTACAATACGAGTGAATCATTGTCCTTTATTCGAGCTTGTTTTCGAATCGAGCTTTGATTCTTTTTTGATTTTTGGAATTTTTGAGACGGAATATGTCAAGGATTATATATATATATATACACACATATATATACATATATATATATATATATATATATATATATATATATTGTATTCTATAGTATTACATAATAGAGTTTGATGTCATCTTATCTTATAAATAATATTATTTGGGATTATTCTATTTTCATTTTTGTCGATACGAGTGAGTTCGTATAGATTGAGCTGATTGATTTCTTTGAGTATTCTTGTTGCATTCCTTTGAGAGTTGTGAATATTGAGGGGATCCACAACGATTGGCTTGTTGTGAGCATTCTGAGTTTTCTATTTGTTGCTGCTTTAGTGAGTATTTGTTTATTACTCACTATCTTGAGATGTATTTGATTTGATATGGATTGACTTATTTGATATTAAGTCCAATCCTTTGTTTTATAGGATTAGTATATTTAGGTTTCCTATTTTGATTGGTTTATTATTTCTATCACTTTGGAACGTTAATGATGATTCCGAAGTTTCTGAATTTACTATTGAGTATCGAGATGTTGATGATATAACTCGAATTCCTGTCAAGGTGATTTTTTTGAAGTTTTGATGAGTCTGTTTGGCTTTGATATCCAATCGGGCAATCGAGTGTTGAATTAACCTTATTCCTGGCTTTTAGCCTTCGGATATCCTTCCACGAGGACATCCACTAAGGAATGAGGTGAGTTTCTAGATTGTTCGAGTTTGATTGAGTTTATCATTCAGTTTCTTTGAGTTATCCTTTTTGGATACCCAACGGTGTTATCCTTTGTAGCATTACTTTGTTTGAAGTAATGATTTGTTGTTTGAATGCTTCTTCTCCTTCAAGAAGTATATCTTGCTTATCCTGTATCTTAATGATTTTTGGGAGTGGCTCGTGACATCGTAAGATTGACGAACACTCTATCTCCTTCTGTTGATTTTGAGAATCGCGTATTCTAGGAATATCTCGATGCATTCTCTTAGTGTTCTTTAATTTGAGTTTTTGATGCTATATATATATCTGTGTGTGTGTGTGTATGAGTTTTAAAAAGAGAAATTAGTGTTTTTAGATATTTTAAAAATCAAAGAATGTTTTGAGAATATATATATGAGTATTATTCTTTCATAGAAATAATTTGAGAGTGTTGGGTTATCCATCGAGTAGTTAAGAGTTCTGGTCGATACGCCCGATCAATGTTATCGATAGGAATCTCCTAAATGCTATGATGAGGTAATCAGACACGATGGATTGTGTTTTAAAAAATTGAAATTTTGAAAATAATATTTTGAGATTATATATTAAATTTATTTTTGAATGGTATTTTCAGCCATTGATTTTAGATACGAGTAACAGAGTGGCGAGGCAGTTTTGATCGTTTGATCGACTCTGCAGCCAATGGATATATCTATTTATTAGAGGTTCAATGGCGAGGCAATGCCATTTATTTATTTATTTACTTTGAGCAATACTTTATTGAAAGTATATTTTGAGATTTTACAATCTATATTCTATACATTGGATGTTTTAAGAGAAGAGTTATAAGAGGATTTGAAGATTGTTTTTAAACGACTTAAGTGGTTTATTAAAAAGAGTAAAGAGAATTTAAACCCTTAATTAATTTTGAGGAAAATTATTATGGATTTATAAATTCTTTGAAAATTAATTTTTGAAGTAAGAGAAGAAATTTGTACTTTTAATTTGAGTTTTAAATTCTCACAAAGTAATATAGTAAAGAGTTTGAAAATTTTCAAATGTTGAAAATTGAGATTTAAAATTTAAAAGATGTTGAGATTTATAAATTCTAAATATCTTGGATTGAAAAGTAATTTGAGCTTATATCCTTGTTTCTTAATTATATTCTATCCCTAAGTTGATAGCAATGACGTGCATTTTTCGCAGTCGTTCGAGTTTGGCGGCCTTGTGAGAAGCCATCTTGTGACTTATCTATCTTGTCTATTGTGTATATCTTTGTTGTGAGGATGTTATTTCCGTATTATTGTGCGTAAAATCTTGTTGTTAATCATCTTTGTTGCTTAGAGTTCAGGTTTGAGTGAGTTTGATCCCGACTCCATTCGTAGAATTTTGAGAAAATCTATCTTATTTGATAGATTATTTGTTGATCTTCTTATTGAGTTTCGATTCAAAGATGGGAGATCTTCGACATTCTTTTAGTTGCTTGGAAAATTCAATGGTTTGCTAATCACTATATTAGCATATAATGGGCCATTGAATTAACCAAGTGATTTTTTCCTAATTTATTTCTACCATTCTATGTTGAAAGTATGAATGTTTTGAGTTTCGAGCTTGTCTTTTATCCTTGGTCGATTGAATTTTTATATTGTTTACAACTCTTTTTCTAGAAAACTACGGGGACATAATTTTTGTAGGAGGGAGTCTGTAACAACCCTGGTTTTAGCGATTACATGAGAATATTAAATTGTAACAACAGTTATAATTTAGTAGTGTGAATTAATAATAAATGAGGAATTCAAATTGTTTATTAGGAATAAACAATATATTTGAGAATTAAAATGGGAAAATAAAGTTTTGAAAAATTTATTAAGATGGTTTGAGATGATAAAATGAGAAAATGTGTTTTATATGGAGTTAATGCAATAATTTTGGTAAATTTCTATTTACTTCTTTTAATGATTTTTTAAAAAAAAGAAGTAATTAATTTTAAGATGAGATATATTTAAAATAATGATGGAATTGAGTTTAAAAATATAATTTAAGTGAAATTTTTTATTTTTAGTGGGTTATAAAATTTTATTACACAAAAATGTGATTTTGTGTAATTTATAATGTTAACTACAATGAGATTTGTAATTAAAAATGTAAAATTGTTATTTATTTTAAATATAGAGAAATATGTTAATATAATGTTTTAAAAATATAATAATCTTTCATTTGTGTGTAAAAACCTTTTATTAACATGGGATTAAAGTTTCATAATTTTTAAATATGAAATGAAGTTTAATTTCATGATTTGAAATTGTAAGTATATAAATTGTAACATGAGATAAGAGATTAAAGGGCTATGTAATTAACATAAGCAAACCCTCTTTTATTAATGAAATTTAGCCCATTAAGCTAATTAATTTTTTCTGGCCTTTGGATATTAGGAGATGAGAAAGAAGAGTAATACATGTACATACATTTTCTACTTTCTTCCTCAAAGCTCCAGAAACCTGTAAATGGCAGCCTCCTTCATTCCTCTCCAATTCTATGCAAAATCCATCAAATTGAAAGAAAAATTGATGATTTAAAATGAGATTCTAAACTCCAAACTCAAGTAATCGATTTCTAAAGCCCCTCTTCATATCAAAATCTGATTTATAGTGATGTTTGTTAATTTTTCTTCTCTATTTGGTTTGCATGTTTCTTTCTTGAGTTCTGTAAGGTTGTAGAAGCTTTGTACATAGCTAAAGCTTGAGTGTTTGGCCACTAAATCGTAGTTTAATCTTCATGAAGGCAAGGTGAGTGTAAAACTCACAAACCCTAGCTCTATATATGATCAAAATGTTATAATCGGTGAATTACTGAAGCTGAAACAAATTTAGGCATAACTTTCTCGATTTTGATAATTTTGGATGTTCTGGAAAGCTTAATTCATGTGCTACAACTTTCATGTTTTGAGCTTTCTGTAATTTTGATGTTAGCTATGTCAAAATCCAGTTTTTCTACTGCAAACCCGAGAGCAAAATCAATATTTGCTCTGTCATTGAAGATGAAACAAATTTGACCATAACTACTTCGTTTCTAAACCGATTTTGACGATCTTGCTCATTCCAGAAAGCTTAGAAACTAAGCTACAACTTTCGTTTTATGCATTTTACCTGGTTTCAAAGATATTAGTGCTAAAATTGCAATTGTCTGTCGATGTCCTGCAAATGCATAAGTTCAGGCTGAGTTTGATGTTTTTTTATTTGATCGTAACTTTTTTGTTTCAAATCAAAATTTAGAAATTTTAGATGTTATGAAATACATGTGAAATATGCCATAACTTTTATGTTTTCGGTTTTGGATCATTTTGAAGTCTACATAGTGAAAAATTGACTTTTTCATCACTGGCCTGTGCTGATAGCCAGTGCACATAAATTTTTTTTGGTAGTATTTTGATCATAACTTTCGCGTTACTGATTAGAATCTTGAAATTCAAGATGTTGTGGAATCCTTGTGAAATATACCACAACTTTTGTGTTTTTAGTTTTGAATGATTTTTAAGTCTACATAGTGAAAAATTAACTTTTTCATTGTTGGCCTGTACCGATAGCCAGTGCACATAAATTTTTTAGGTAGTATTTCGATCATAACTTTCACATTACTGATCAGAATCTTGAAACTCAAGATGTTATGGAATCCTTGTGAAATATTACACAACTTTTATGTTTTTAGTTTTGAATTATTTTGAAGTCTGCATAGTGAAAAATTGACTTTTTCATCGCTGGCCTGTGTTGATAGCCAGTGCACATAAATTTTTTAGGTAGTATTTCGATCATCACTTTCATGTTACTAATCGGAATCTTGAAATTCAAGATGTTTTGGAATCCTTACAAAATATTCTACAACTTTTATGTTTTAAATTTTGTATGATTTTGTTGTTTACATGGTGGAAAATTGATGTTTTTACTGCAGGCCTGCCATTGACAGCCACAATATTTGTATATTTGTCCGATTTCGACAATTTCATATGCATTCTTTTGCAAAAAAAATTTATGAAATTTGATGCTAATATTTGATCATTTTGTCCAGCAATGAACTAATCAAGTTAGGATGAGATTTGAATTCAATTAATTTGAATTCGATTTAAATTTGAATATCGGTTTAAGCCGATTAAATTGCAAATTGATGTTTTCTTGAGTTTTAAAAATCCGAATAAATTCCAGAAAATCTTCTAAGATCATGGTTGGAGTACTAATGTTTTTATACATTTTTAGAGGTTTTTAAACAATTATTATTTATTTTAAAGGCTTTTAAAAATTATTAAAATCCTTTTTAATGATGTGTTTTCTCTCAAAATCTTTTAGATAAATTTCTAAAATTTGTTTTATAATCCCGTTTTCTCAAGTAAAATATTTTACAATTAATTTTATTTATTTTAATTACTTTTATACTATTCGAATATATAAGAAAGAGAATTAAACGATTTGGTAAAACACGTGGTATGTGACATGTGCGTTTACTATTTCGGTTAATTTCGGACTTGTACGATCGAGGCTATTTGAGAATATTGATTCTGAGATGTTCTGCCATTTTATGGCGTATTTTGAGTTTTATACTTTCTATTTATTGGAATTATCTAAGATGACCAATATTTGGCAGATATTATGGTTTGAGATCTCTTATATAGGAGTATGGTCAATGAGATCCATCAAGATGTTTTATTTACTTGCCAATGATATAAGACAAGTCTTGAGTTTATGATTTCATATTTTGAGATTTATGGTTTATGAGGAACCGTCATGATGTTTTCACTTGTCGATGAGATGAGCAAGTTACGATGCCATTTAATACTTGTCGATGAGAAGAGACAAGTATGGTGTCTCTTTATCGCTCGCCAATGAGACTAGGCGAGATATAATTTTCTGAGTTTTATGATGTTTCTAGTGTGGCATCGACTAACAGGTAGTAAACTGCTAAGTGCGAATGTGTGATATGGGAGACACGTTAACACTTTTTGGGTTCCTATTTGTGAGTTTGTGACACATTCACGATGTTTACCTAACAGAACTGCTTTGAGAGGTGTTGGCGACCTTGTCATGAGGACGAAGTGCTTTAGGAGGCGTTAGCGACCTTGTTAGAGCTGACAAAATGGCTTGGGGAGGTGTTAGCGACCTTGTCATGAGGACGAACTTCTTTGGGAGGTGTTAGCGACCTTGTCAGAGGTTTCGGCTGTCTGATTTTTGCACGTGCAGCATTGCTTCGGCATTACAATCAGGGATTTGGCCAATCCGGATTTTCGAAGTTTTCTGTTTTATTGTGATTTCACCTTTTTAAGATGTTTTATTACATCGATAGCCTAGTGCTATATGAGATGTTATATATGGTGATTTCAATTATGATATCTTGAACTCTTATCGAGTTCCTTGAGTTATGATTTTGGATAATTTCAGGATTTTATAGGATATTCTGGGTTTTGCCATTTTGGCGAGTTGAGATTGAGATTAAGATTTATATACATTTATACCGATGAGATGAGGTATAATTGAATTTGAAGATTCATCTATAATTGAGTTTTGGATCATCCTATTTGAGAATGTCTTATGTTTTCCATTTTAGCGAGAGTTTGTATTGATGTTTCTCCTTTTGAGGAGATATGGTTCATGGAAACCATGTAGACATTTTGGGATGTCGTCGATGATATGAGGCACTTGTGTTTGATTTGAGTATTGAGTTTGAGTTACCTCCTTCGAGGTATTTGTTCACTTAAGTAGTGTTTGTTACTTAAGTGTTGAGCGTATGAGTTTATTGATTCATTCGTCTCTTTCAAGAAGAAGTATCTTCATGTCCATTCTTCTTCATATTACCATTATTGACCGATTTGTGTAGCTAGACTGACCCGTGTATTTATACTCGGGTTAGACCGAGTTGTTTCAGGTATCATCTATTGGTCTTAGCTTGAAGTTGATGTTAAATATCAGCTCTCCTTTCTCTTCAGCAATTTCTGTTCTTCCACATACTCTGATGTGTCTGATTCAATGTATATGGCGTGGTCGAGTACCACCTTTATTGTATTCATATTGTATTGTACTAAACATGTATTGGTGTATATGTATATATATGATGTTGATTATTGTTCTATGATGTGCTTTACATTTAGTTTTTATATTTTGTTCTGATAGATCCGTTAGCCACCTATAGTTTCTGATTAAGCATTTACTATGTATGTCGATCCATTGAGATAGAAAAGAAAAATCATAGTGCATTTATCGACGTATTCAGTAGATGTTTAAGACAAAGTTATAGATGGTCACCCTTAACCAGCCCTATTGTCCGCTTTAGTAGACAGAATTAGTCATTAATTCTCTTTACTAAGTGGGTCTCGGGGTGGGGCGTTACAGTTAGTATCATAGTATCACAACATCCATGAAAAATTGAGTCGAGTCGAGTCGAGTGGAAGTTTTAGAAGTGAAACACTAGTCAAATCTTGGCGCGACATCCATGATATTCTTGTGTCGAGCATCCAAGTGCCAAAAAGACAAATTATAAGTGTAAAATAAAAAGAAAATAAAATAGAACAAGAAAAAAGGAACACAATATCGGAATCTCACAATGGAATGATAACATATAATGTCAAATGACGGTACAAAACCATCACTCTAAGCTACACATCATTTCAAAATTCCAATTATAAATACTATCATTAGCCCGGACAGGTATAACAACCTATCCTACAATTGCTAATATATACAATATAGTAATGCGGTGGAAATAAGAATACTACTATAGGTGAAATATCCAGCTCATCTCTCGAGCTTCGAAGAACATCAATGAAAACCTGAATTTCTCAGACTACTCGAAGGAGCACATGTGGAAAAAAGGAAAATATAAAACCATGAGTTAGACATAAGTCTTGTATGAGAAAATCAAGAAATACGTAGCCATATATAATAGTACTTTTGAGATGAATGTTGTAATGGTTGTCCCCTTAAAAAACGACCATATAATAAGTACATAAGGTGATATAATAGATAATGTCTAGAGTGAAGAATATAGATCACAAAATAGTTATGATGCTTATATTGAACACGACACACCAATATTAAGAGTGCAATCAAAACCACTAAGGTACGTTCACATAATAGATTTTCTACGGAGATCTTTCCAGTCAAATTGAATCCAATCTCCTACACAACAATCAGAAACTACCTTCAAGCATCATATATCTCTAGATAAAATGCACCAACCAGGAGAAACATCATTGGTCCACGGCCGAAAACATGATCCTAAATATCATCAACTCCTGCACGCAACATCGATAAGCATACTCTAGATATGGAGTTGATGTATCCTATCGTGGGTAAGCTAAACCCATGACTATAAGGCCTAGTTTTTTTCTGTCAATTCCGATGTTGAGGCTACATTTGGCATCTCTCACACAAGTCTTCATCACTTGGATGGAACACAAATCCCCAACTGGATTCCAGCATCTCAAAAAGATCACAAATCTCTACATGGATTTCTGCATAAGTCCTTCGGTGAATATTAATGCTGACATCTCCCTTGGGCTTAACATTAGGATAGACGACATAAATCTATAGCATTGCACTTTACATTTTCTTCCAAAACATAGAACTCGTATGTCAGTTTTGAAGTGGTATTTGATAAGTAAAACCCTTACCGATCTCAATCTCATCAAAACTTAATCGATGAACTTTGGTAAACTCAATTCTGATTCTTTAAAAGTAAGCAAACAATATATAAAGAGGAGTCCTCCTTGTGGGATCTCGTATACATAAGTTATTAAAGCTAGAGATGTTTCATACCAAGGATCCTTCTCGGGCATGCTCAAATCATATGAAACCGTGAAGCTTTTAGATACTTTCCAAGTTAATTTGGTCAAGTCTGGTAGTTAACTAATTGACTATCAAGTTTAAAATAGACTATCGAATATGGAAACCAAGTCTCATATACTTATCATGTTTTCGAACTTTTCAACTTACACTATCCCTCGGTCAAGAGTAAAGCTAGGTAAGCTAGAGCACTACTTGCATCAAAGCCTTACCTAGACACTTTATTCTTAACTCTCACATATAGATAAGCCTGCTTCACCCACTTTTAATGCTAAGTATGATTAAATGCTTTCCATAAACGAGTAAACACACAAAGAACGATACATAAAGCATGATTAAGTCACATAAGTGACTTATAATCCCCATTTTATTTAATTAATATTTATTTGTACTCTTTCAATACTTCAAAAAGTGTTTATATACTTATCGCAAATGGTATAAGTATTTCCACAAATCATTAATAGGATTTCTTACTTTAAACCTTTAATTTTACTATCTTCTTCAAAAGATTCCATACTTGTTATTGTTATAACCTCCAATTTATGTTTCAATGATAACAACTATACAATCATATACTTATATGGACCTTATCAAGATTGTAGGTATACGCTTCAAGAAGACCATGCTCGAAGATATTGAGACTCAAAGAGAAATGAAGATTCATTGACCATTCTAAGGTTATTCTACTGTAAAAGAGTCCTAGATATAATATTGCTAAGGTCTCCTTGAGTATATATGAATATACGAGCATATAAAATTTCATATTCATCAAAATATGGTGAAAATAGTTTTTAACATCTTATAGACGTATGTGATAAAACAACAGATGTCTGTGACAAGTTTCGGCTTAAAATTAAACAGGTCACAAACGTTTGAGGATTTTACCATAGACGTCTGTCATGGGAAAAACTATCATATTTGAAAAGACACTTCTATTTTTTATTAAAACGAAATCATCTTTCACTGAGTTACATGTTTTTAATCAAAAAGAAATCATCTTTCACTGAAGAGTTACAGCCATTAAAATAAAGAGACTTTCTCCAAGAGTAATAATTTTCCATTTGCAACTTTCTAAATCTATAAATACCACTTTGATTGAGAAGTAAAAATCACTAAACTTAAATTAATCTATTATTTACTCTCTTGATTTCTAAGCACTCTCTTGCATATACACTGTTTATGTACTCCCAATCCATTATAACCAAATTAGAATTTTAGTTAAATAACTTCCTACAATTCAAAGCATTCATATTCATATACTCAAAGGAGATCATAGGAAGATTTGTAATATAAGTCAAAATTTCTGATATTGGAACACAAGATTGTTAGAGATATTTTTATATTAACCTATTCCACCGGGCGAAGTGAGGGAAATTTGTTTAAAGGAAATACCAAAGGGGAGCTTTGGTACTAGATGTAGGATGGGAGGTCCGAACCAGTATAAAAACTCTGGTTGGCATGATTTTTATTTTACTACTTATTAAATATTATTGCATTGATTATATACTTGCATGTTATACACAAGTTAGATAGTATATGATCCTTAAGACTTTTAATTGATTAGAGCGAGGTTATTTCAATTTACAGTATCACGTAATTGAAATCATTTAAAATGGCAAGTACATTTCAAGAAGGTCAATCAAATACGGGTCTACCACTATTTACTGGTTCTAATTATGCTTATTGGTCAACAGGCATGTAAATTTTTATGGAAGAAAATGGATTAGGAATATGGCTAGCAACTCAAAATAAATATGAAGCACTAGACACTGATATTGACTGATGCACAAAAAATGGAGGCATCTAACAATGCCAAAGCTATGAATCTTTTATTTTTCTTACTTGATAAAAATGAATTTTCACGAGCCATGCTTTGCACTACTGCTTATGATATATGGCATACATTACAAATTACCCATGAAGGCACAAACAAAGTTAAGCAAAAAAAAATTCTATTCTACAAAATCAATTTTCATCTTTTAAAATGAAATCAAATGAGTCAATTATTAATATGTACGATAGATTTCAAACTATACAGCACGATCTTATGGCATTAGGAGTAAAATTCATCGATTTTGATTTATTCACACGAAACTTGAACTCTCTAACAAAAGAATGGGAAAGAAAAGTTTTAGCCATCGAAGAAGCTAACGATCTTTCCCAACTCAAAGTCAAAGAGTTAATAGGAAATCAGATGTCATATGAAGCTAATTTACAGGCAAGAAAAGAGCAAAATCAGGAGAGGAAAATATTGCATTTTAGGCAAGTAACGACAACTCCAACATGGAAGAAGATGAGATTGTGTTCATCGCCAAAAATTACAAAAATTTCAAGAAGTTCAAAAAGATGACGAAATTTTAAAACAACGGCAAAACAAATTCCTCAAATCAAACATCAATGAAGTGCTTCAGGAGTGATAAATTTGGCCATATAAAGAAAGACTCTTCACTACTTAACAATGACAAAAGGAAAAACAAGTTTGAAAATTTCACGAAAAAGAAAAGAGCATTTCAAGAAACTTGGGATGATTTCGACTCTTCCTCATCATCTGATAGTGACTATGGCTCAGAATAAGCAAATGTCTGGTTCATGGCTAACACAAATGAGGTATGTCCTGATTTAATATATGATGAAATTCATGAAATTAGTATAGAATTAGATGATAAGTATAGAGAATTAAAAAAATTCAGTAAAGAAAATATGGATAAATTAAATAGAGCTGAATTAGAAATTGGATTGTTAAAAGACGAGAAAACTATTTTAGAAGAAGAACTAGAATTAGCAACAAAAAAGTGGAAAATTATCGTCTCAAAATGCTACTTTAACATATAATATAGAGAATAAAAAAATAGAGAACTGTAAACTTGAAAAAGAAAAGAATGAAATAAATTGAAATTTAGAATTATCTAATTTAGAAATTTTTGATCTCAAAAATAAATTAGATAAAATTACTAATAATATTTCAAAATTTAATAACGGAAAGCAAAATCTAGATAATTTGATAAAAATTTCAAAACCATCAGGAAATAAGAAGGGATTAGGATTTAACGAAAAAATTCCTAAACATTTTAGAAATAATCTAGTTTCTCATAATAATCAAAAATTCAAGAAGTATAGTACATTATATACAAATTTGAGAAAAACAACATCTAAACATGAAAATAAGAAACAAAAATAATTAAAAAATGGATTCCTAAAACAAATATCAAATTGATTAGACAAAAACACAAACACACACACACATATATCTAAAAGATATAGTTCATAATGAAAATTACATCTCTAAAGGTTCCAAACCCTCATAGGTATAGCTACCTTCTCTTAAAAACACATGGGATCCTAACAAATAAATTGGGTACCAATTAAAACTTTTTATTATTTTGCAAGTACCCAAAAATAAAACCAATAATAAGGAGAAATGGATACTCGATAGTGGATGCTCCAAACATATGACGGGAAGCGTATACAAGCTATCAAACGTCACTTACATGGGCAGTGGGACGGTTACTTTTAAGGATATTTCCAAATGATATGTTATCGGAATTGGATACATCATCAATGTCGATATATCTACTTCTCCTATTATTTCAAATCTTTTATTAGTTAAGAATTTGAAACATAATTTACTTAGTGTAAGCCAATGTTGCAATAAGGGATTTAAAATCGATTATGAAAAAGATAAATGCAATATCTATGATTAAAAAAATTCAATTTTCGAAGGAACGAGAAATCGAAATATTTATATTTTAAACATGAATATTAATCATAATAATGATTTATGCTTAACCGCAAATCATGATGGCCCTTGGATATGGCATAAAAGATTTTGTCGCATAAACTTCAAATATATAAACAAATTAGCTAAAAACAATTTGGTAAGAAGATTACCCAAAATAAATTTCAAAGTTAAAAATCTATGTGATGCATGTCAACTTGGAAAATTAAATGAAAGCTCAAATGAAATCTCTACTAAAAAACCTCTTGAATTACTTCATTTGGACTTATTTGGTCCAACTTAAGTACGTTCGATAAATCATAATAAATTTGTCTTTGTAATTGTAGATGATTTTTCAAGATACACTTGGTTGCTATTTTTAAAACATAAAAGTGATACATTCGAAATGTTTAAAATTTTTGCTAAACGAATTAAAATTATAATGGAAAAAAAGTATAAGAAGTGATCATGGTGGAGAATTTGAAAATGAATTATTTACAAACTTTTGTAATAAAAAAGGAATTACTCATAATTTTTCATTTTCACAAACACCACGACAAAATGGAGTAGTCGGAAGGAAAAATCACACCTTGCAAGAATGTGCTCGAACTCTCCTAAATAGCATTGGTTTACTAAAGAATTTCTAGGCCGAAGAAGTCACTACTGCATGCTACATATTAAATCATGTAACTCTTTGACCTATGACTAAAAATACATGTTATGAAATGTTCTACAAAAAGAAACCAAAAGTATCATATTTTTTAATATTAGGATCGAAATGCTTTATTCTAAATACGAAAGATGATCCTGGTAAGTTCGATTCAAAAGCCGATGAAGGATTTTTGTTGGATATTTCAATCAAAGTAAAGCTTACATAATTTTTAACAAATAAACAAATGTTATAGAGGAAATTTTTCATGTCTCGTTTAATGAAATCTTTAAAAATATAAATAAAGATGACAAAGAAATTTTGATAATCAAAATAAAGAAAGTGAAACTATAATTGAAAATAATGATGATAATCAAAATAACAGTAATTTAAAATCACCACCCTAAATTTTAAAAGACCATCATGTTGATAATTAGAAATCTTGATAACAAAGTTTTGGTTAGCAGACAAATAAATCAAATGAGTAATGTAGCATTTATATTTAACTTTGGACTAAAAATTTACATGGAAGCATCAAATGATGGCTTCTAGATTTTAGCAATGCAAGAAGAACTTAATCAATTTGAAAGAAATAATGTCTGAGAATTATTATCAAGGCCAAACGATTAGTCAGTAATTGGAACTAAACGGGTTATTAAAAACAAAGCCAATGAAAATGGAAATATTATACGTAACAAAGCAAGATTAGTGGCACCGGGGTACAATTAAGAAGAAATAATCAATTATAAAGAAACTTTTGTAATTGTGGCACATCTTGAAGCCATAAGAATGTTACTTACTTTTGCATGTCATCATAACTTTAAGCTTTTTCAAATCGATGTTAAAAGTGCTTTCTTAAACGGATTTATAAAAGAAAATGTTTATGTAGAACAACCACCACTATTTGTTCATGAAAAATATCCAGATCATGTTTTTAAACTTAAAAAAGCATTAAATGGTTTAAAACAAGCACCTCGAGCTTGTTATGATCGATTAAAATCATATTTAACTAACTTTTGTTTTCAAATTGGTAAAACACATACAACATATTTATTAAAAGAGAATAAAAGGATATATTAATTGTTCAAATTTATGTTAATGATATTATATTTGGATCTACTAACGAAAATTTATGTAATGAATTTTCTACAATAATGACAAATGAATTTGAAATGTCTCATATGGGTTAGTTGAATTTCTTTTTAGGAATACAAATAAAACAATTAAAAATGGAATTTTTATAAATTAAGTAAAATATTGTAGAGAAGTACTTAAACGTTTTGGAATGGATAATATATCAAATAAACCCACTCCAATGAGTACTACTACTCATCTAGACAAAGATGAACATGGAAAAGAGTTCGATCAGAAACTATATCGAAGCATTATAGGATCCTTATACTTAACTGCTAGTAGACAGGATATTATGATGAGTGTTTTTTTATGTGCAAGATTTCAAGCACAACCTAAATAATCATATCATCGGGCAGTTAAATGGATTTTACGATATTTATCCAACACTAAAGGTTATGGTCTATTTTATCCAAAAAGCGGTACATTTGAACTTGTATAGTGATGCAGATATTGATGGAAGTAAATCGGATAGAAAAAGTACAAGTGGAACATGTCACTTTATTGGTCAGTCGTTAGTTTCATGGTACAGTAAAAAGCAAATTGTGTTTCTCTTTTGACACGTGAAGTCGAATATATTTCTGCTGCCTTAGTTTGCGCTCAAGGGAGACTATGGAAAAATAATAAAAAAATCTCCAATATATTGCGATAATACTAGTGCAATAAATTTATCTAAAAATCCAATTAATCACACATGAACAAAACATATAGATATTCATCACCATTTTATGATAGATAATGTTGAAAATAATAACTCTATAATTTGTTACTATCGAAAATCAAATAGCTGTTATTTTTACAAAACCATTAAGTGAACTAATTTTTATTAAGTTAAGACGGGATCTAGGAATTTGTTCGTTCAAAGAATTGGTTAACTAAAGTTATAGACATAATGTGCTGATCACTTAAAATTGTAATAGTTTATATCCAATTTCAATTGAATAATTAAGTTTATAACTTAAATTAACAACAACCATTTTTTTTAATACCAACCATTTAAAAACAAACCAATATCTGTTAACTTCTTATGGGTTAATTCATTTTCTCAAAATGTCCTCCGATCACGACTCCACCTATTCAGCTATCGACTATAAATCTCCCTTGTCTGATAGCATTTATGTATCACCAACTAAAACCACCCTACATCAACTCCTTGTTTAAACATTATTGCATCACCAACATACCACACTGGCTTTTCTCTAAAAGGAAAGAAAGCTAAACGAACAGTTGATCTGAAATTATCATCTCTTTCTGACAAAGTTGATGAAATATATCAGTATCAATGGGAAATGATTGGCATTCAACATAAGACGTATTATGAGCAACGACGTCAAGGATCCCATCTAAATTTTCTCAAAAAATGTATTCTAGCAATTTGTAGTCATTCACCAACAAAAAATTGCATACGTCAAAAGTCTTCTCGATTACAAGAAGCTCCTCCAAGAGCGCGTGACATTACTTCGAGAAATTTATGCAAACTAGGACCATCAAACCAAGCTTGGATTGACATTCCAGCTCGCCCAAGTTGGTCTCCACTAAAGGCAATACTTGACGATACAAGGTTGACCAAATTCTAGGATATACAACAAAACAATAATTCAAAATTCTCCGACAAAAATTAAAATTTATGCTACACATCATATTTATTTATTTTTGATATGTATATTGTTTGTTATATTTAAATTTCAATAAATACTTTCATTCATATTAAAATTTTCCTCCAGAAAATAGAGATTACATATCACAGACGTCTGTGAATATACCACAGACGTTTGTCAGTTATGGGAAAATTTTCCCTGTAACCACAGATGTTTGGGGTAACCTCACAGATGTATGTGAAGACTTTTTGTTTCAAACTTCTATAGCCATAAGCGTCTATGGATACATCATAGATGTTTGTCGACTCTTTCTACCTCCTTTACACTAAAGCCACAGACGTCTATGACTTTCTCACAGATGTCTGTCGCTACTCTGGCAAAAAAAATCCAACGACCGTATATAAAAAACTTTCCCTTTTCTCTTCACTCTACCTTTATTTCAACTCCAAATTCCTAAAACCCTATATCTCAAAACACTCAAATTCTAAAATCAATAGCTCCTAAGAAGGTTACCATCTCCAAGAAGAAAAAGCAAGGCCAATCTTCATCCTTCTCTCAAGCACCAGTCACACAAGCTCACATTTATCAATGGCTCTGCAATAATCCCAATGCAATGAAAAGATTCGAGGCATTCACCTAAAAAAAGATCCACTCAGGTCCTTTTTATCGCCTTCCAATGTTATGGAATATGAAATCTTTGGAATTTCTACAGATGCCGGATGTTGTAATTTGATTAGCTATGATGCGAATAAGGTAATCATTGATCCTCTTGCTATTTACCTCTTCTACGCCAATCTATGTAGTTCAAAGATTTGGAATCCAGAGAATAATGAGGGTTGGTTATAGCCAAGTGTTTACGGGAAAGAAGTTAAAATTGATGTGTATACCATTGGCCATATTTTAGGATGTTCTTATGAGGGGATTGATTTAACCGATATACCAGATCATAGTCTTCTACCTAGGGACAAAATTACCCATCAAATATGGGAGGATAGATTACCACAATGGAAATCCACTTATCTTCGACCACGGGCTAGACTATTAAATCGAATGATAATTCATATCATCATTCCTTGTCTAGGTAGTAAGGAATAAATTTATCCTAATGACCATAGAGCTTTGTATGCCATATTTGCTAGCTTACGGGTTAATTGGGCAAAATTTATTCATGACCAAATTAAAGGATTTTTGTCTACGCATTATCGTTCCATTGTTTATGCTCCATATATCATGCGCATCTTGCAAAATCTTGGAGTTCCTTCGTATATCTCGCAATACAAAGAAATTCCAACCAAAGAGAGAGGACCACGATATCTTTCACTAATGCTTCTTCTGAAGAGTCCACCTCGTATTATTTCATTCAACCAATGGACTCAACAACAACAAGAACAAGAACATCATGATCCTCTTCAAACTAGCGCTCCTCAACAAACCAACTCCCCTCATCCTTCCCAACATCCACCTTCCTCCAATCATGGTACCAAATGTTACCTGGACTCCGAAAGTCAAGAAGCTCAGGTTGAACTAATTCCAAATGAGTCTCTTTACGATTTGGCCATCAAAAACCAAAAAATAAGCATGGCCAATCAATGAGCTTTAAACAGAAAATGACTGGATTGGAACGCTCCTTCACTAGGATAACAAAGATGGAGAAGACTCTGGACAAAGTGGTCTCCACTTTGGGGAAAGTGATGCGCAAAGTCCATGGCTGATCTTCCTCACGCTCACCATCTTCGCCTTCCCTAACACCTCCACCTCAGGTCCAAACACAAGGTTGTCTTCCTCAAGCCTCACCTGAAGGTACGTCACATGATAGAGGTGACCGAGGGAAGACTCCCTGCACACACAAGCCGAGGAAGAAGAAGGCAGTGATGAAATGTATGTCTTTGATATTCCACATTTTCAACAACCATCTTACATGGCATTTCATGGCCTATCAATCAACCAAGATAAGGAGTACCATGATCAGACGACATGGCCAGGTACATATGAGCAGGATTCATCCACTTACTGGGAATATTACGAGAACTACAGGGGCCTATCTTATTCCCAAAATCAGTACGATTAAACTTATTTTTATTTTATTTTGATACACCTATGTATAACTTCTATTATAATTCCTTCTAGTTTTTGCTTTGAATTTTCAAATTTGCTTTTCCATAATCTAAAATGATGACATACTGTGACCATTTATATTGTTTATATATGTATCATATATCGTTTCCCTCCATTTTGATAATGACAAAGAGGGAGAAATTTAAACATATACATAGGGGGATACGTATGTGCATAAGGGAAGATAAACATACATAAACACAATAATACTTCCATTCTGCAGTTGATATTTTGGTCATATAGTTACATTGTATAGTTGATATTTGATTGTATAGTTGTCATCGTCAAAAAGAAGGAGATTGTTAAAGCCTCCAATTTATGTTTCAATGATAACAACTATACATTCATATACATATATGGACCACATCAAGGTTGCAGGTATATGCTCCAAGACAGTGCTTGAAGATATTGAGACCCAAAGATAAACGAAGATTCATTAACCATACTAAGGTTATTCTATTGTAAAAGAACCCTAGATATAATATTGTTAAGGTCTCCTTGAGTATATATGAATATACAAGCATATATAATTTCGTATACATCAAAATAAGGTGATAAATATTTTTTTACACCTTATAGACATCTGTGATAAAACAACAGACGTCCTTGACAAGTTTCGGATTAAAAATAAAATAGGTCAAAGATGTTTGAGGATTTTACCACAGACATCTGTCATGGGAAAAGGGTAATTTTTGAAAAGACGCTTCTGTTTTTAGTCAAAAGGAAATCATTTATCACTGAAGAATTGCATGTTTTTAATCAATAGGAAATCATCTTTCATTGAAGAGTTGCAGCTATTAAAATAAAGAGACTTTCTCCAAGAGTGACAGTTTTTCATTTGCAACTTTTTGAATCTATAACTACCACCTTAATTGAGAAGTAAAAATCATTGAACTTAAATTAATCTATTCTTTACTCTCTTGCATATACACTATTTATATACTCAATCCATTGTAACCAAAATAGAATTTGGTTAAGTCACTTCCTACAAATCAAAGCATTCATATTCATATACTCAAAGGAGATAAAGGAAGATTTGTACTGTAAGTCAAAAACTGTGTTATTGAAACACAAGATTGTTAGAGATACTTTTGTATTAGCCTATTCTTCCAAGTGAAGTGAGAGTAATTTGTCCAAAGGAAACACCAAAGGGGAGCTTCGGGACTGGACGTAGGACGGGATGTAACGATCCCGGATTTTTATTTAATTTAAATTGATAATTTATTTAGTTTTTGAATAAAATGGTGAAATTTATTGATAAATTGATTTGAAAATTCAAAATGAAGTTTTTAAAATAAAATATACAAATAAATATTAAGTTAGAAATTGAAATAGAAATATATGTGAGATAAACTATAAACTATAAAGTCAACAAAATAAAGTAAACATATTAAAATAAATACGTATAGTTAAAATTCAAAACAACACATTAACTAAAATATAGAGTAAACACACAACTAAATTTAAAACGACATATTAAAATGGAAATTTATTTATATTAAAAAGTCATAAGACAAGAAACAAACTACATTCAAATGTGTGTAGTGTAAACAAAACAAATATCTACAAACTAAGTACAAAGCAAATTGACTTGCTGTAAACAAAATGAGAAACACATATACAATAGGCAAGCAAGAAAATAATAAGTAACCCAAGTGTTAACATAAGCATGAAGTATAAAGTAAGTAACTATAGCAAAACAAAGAAGTACAAGCAAAGAAAAGATAAGTATGTAGGCTGTAGCTTATAAAACAAGTACATAATATCATCTCAGCAACTAAAATATTGATCATTTCAGCCAAAACAGATAAAATAAAAAAATGGAACAAGTAAAATAGGTAGCTGTGAAGTAGTGTGTAGGCAAGTAAAAGTATCTAAAACAAATAAAATATAAACATGAAAACATAAAGTACAAGCAAGACACCTCTAGCAATGCAGTCTATGATTAAAATATCTCAAGCCATTAAAGCAAGATTCGGCCATCAAAGTAGAAAAGAAAAAAATCTCTCTTTGGTCAATAAAAAAAAGTAAACAAATGAAAAAAAAAATGTCTTTAGTCAACCAAAGCAATGTTATCAGACATGCCTATTGTAAAAAATAATATACATCCTGTAAATTCACTCTTTTTTTTTATATAGATCATCACTTGTACTAAATATATCAACTTGTAGACATGTTTCCCCTATATCATCTTCATGTCATTTCGTCCATCTTCCAAACTGAGAAAGAAAAGAAAAAAATATAAACAAAACAAAATTCAAGTTTGAAAGTAAGCTCCAGGTTTAACTTCAAATTCATGAAGCAAAGCAAGTAGCAGATTGAACAAGCTAAAAACAAATCATTACAGATCAAAAGCATTTCCAGAATTATGTTCAAGGCCCCTCTGTTCTTTGTTTTCTGCTCTGCCTCTGCTTTTATAAGGTGAGTAACATTTCATTAAAACAATTTGAAGAATAAATATGTGAGTAAACATTCCTTTTGAGATTTAAACCTAAATGGTTTGTTCAAGAAATATTTTGTTTGTTACATATTGTTGTGATGTGGTTACTGCTTTATTGTAAATTCTGCTAAGTACCATTCTTCAATACTATCAAGTTCTGAGCAAAGAATTGTTAAGAAGATTAATACTTATTTATGTAAAACAATTTAAAACTTAGAAATTTAACTAATTAAGTTTGTATAAACCAAAGTAGGGACCTGGAAAAATTGTTTTGAAGTTGACAGAACAACAAGGTTACTGTGTGATCAATATGACAGCAAGAAGGAATTTTTTTGGTTAAATTCGAATACTCTAAATTGTGAGTTTGATTTTATATTTGGAATATACACTCAAAGATAAGATTTTTAAAACAAGGATAATGATTTTTAATTTAGAAATGTTAAAGAAATTTACTGATGAACAAAAATCATATTTTTACAAATTTCTGTGGTTTTAATGAATTTTAGATGTTGAAACTTATGGTGAAGCTAGCTTAATGATCCACGAGCACGGAAAAAATAATAGAACTTTTTTCTAATGAATCAATTTTTGGGTTGAATCGAAAATAGGGTTTAGCATAGGGTTTTGAGTCGCGTTCGAAATTGCATGACTGGAAATTCTGTCGTGGGCCGAGTGCGAAGCGCCTTCGGGAGATGGTAGCTTGGTCGATGACAAAGTGGTGGCCAGTGGTTCGGGTGCTCCGGTGGTTGGAGGAGGGGATGCGACGCGTTGACAGGTGAGGGTGTTCGAAGTTTTTTTTTGTTCCAGGTTTGTTTTTTTTGTGTCTGAAGCTCGATTTTGATATGATGGTCTTCTCGCGCGTTTGGATGCTTGAGGGGTTCAGGTGAATGGTAGTTGACTTGAGGGTGGCCGGAGATTCAACTAACGGCGGCGAACTCCATTGTGCATGTGCACGAGTCGACGTTGGTGTCTGAAGAATTGGGTATGATGTTGGATTGGGAACGAAATAGATGTGCTCGGGTATTAGCTCGGGATCTTTGCAGTTGTGACTCGAAGTGGGTAGGGTCGTGAGTGACCCGAAGTTTTTACTGGGAAAACTAAAGATTGTCTCGGGTTTGTATAGTTGTGTACCCAGTTTTAATAGCTACAGGTTTTAGTTAAAAACCAGATAGTGTTTAAGTCTTTCTTTTTAAAAATTTAAACTGAATTCAAAATTGAAAGACAAGTTTAATCGAAGGTTTTAAAACAAGTTGAAATTAAAATAGTTTTCTTTTAAAAAGTAAACTTGTTTTTCAAACAAACATTTAAACTTGAATTTTGATAAAGTTCTTTTATAAAAGAATTGTGAATGAAAATATATGTTTTGTTTTACCTTGAATTTGCAAGATAAAACGTAATGTATTTTAAAGCTTAAATTTTAAATAAAAATTTAAGTAGTTTAGCTAGAACTTTCTTATATAGGTTTATAAGTGGATATTTAAATCTGATAGATGTTTAAATATATAATCATTTTGAATCTAAAATTTAAAAGTGTAATGTTTAAAATACACATAAATGATAATGAAATCATAAATAATGAAATTTATTATTTTAGAGATAATTAAGGAAATAAATTGATTTAATCTAAGGTAATTTCTTAATGAAAGTAATTAAAGATTTTATTTCTTTAAAAAAAATTAATTAAGGGGTTAATTTATTTTATAATTGGTTTAAAAGTTAATTTAATAATTTGTTAATTAAGAATAATTAATTAAAGTGTTTGATCAACTAATTATATCAAATGAATTGTAATAAATCAGAATTGAATAATAAATTCATAAGTAATTAATTTAATTGGGAATAAATTGAATTACTTAGGATTAAACAATTAATTAATCCTACTTATAAATGTTTATTGAATACTTGACCTTATGAATGATTGTATTGTATGAGATGCCTTGAATTGATTATCCTATCTGATTTGTGATATTTTGTTCTGTAGATTGAGCTGTGTATATTTATTTACATTTGTATATTATCTGTGAATCTGTGAGTGGACGATAAGCGTTATAGTTTATATCGCTTATCAACTATATTTCTGTGTTTTAATCTAGGATGATTGAATGATGTGACACTATTGTGTTAAACCCTTGGACCACACCATACACACACAAATATGGATTTCACGAGGAAATCGATTAAGTCATAGATTTTTGGAAATAGTTTTGTATTTGAATTTTTAAATTCAAATGTTTTGAAAATGGATTGGGTTTGAAGTGAAAAAAATTTGGAATGGAATTTCAAAGATGGAAATTTATTTTGAATAACTGGATTAAGTGTTGGAATTTAAATAATTTGATTTAAATTTGAGTTCAAAATTAGGAATTGAATTTTGTAATTTGAAACTAGGGATTAACGATATTATACTAGTCATTATGAGTTAAACCATTTTTAAAGTATTATTTAAGGGAATTTGAATTAACCCAAAGATTGTAACTTGTATAAATGAAATCGGGTTTTTTTTTTCTTTCGAAATAAGACTGTTGTTTCTAAATGATAAAAAGCTTTCATAGGAGAAACGAATTTCAAATTATATAAAAGAGATTTCAAGTTTAAACTGAAATAGTTTACCAAGTTATTGATCAATATTTGGAAATCAGTTTTGAAAGTGAACATTTGGGAACGGTTTGAAAGCTATAAGATAAATCTTTAATTTAAAGATTTTAAACGAGTTAATCCAAATGAAATGGAAATTGTTTTGAAATCCATAAATGGATCTTTGTGAAACTGGGTGAACTTTGTGAAACTGGGTGAACTTTGTGAAATAAATCTTTGTGTTTAAAAGATTTGAAATGGTAATTTGTTTAAACCATTTGAAATAAAAGTTTTGGATTATTAAGTTGTGACTTAATTGAAATTCCTTATCCATATGTTTTAAATGTTGCGCTTACTATTCGGGTTAGCCGGGAAAGGACCTTTGGGTCGTATAACCCATTCTGAATATGTGATACGTCGTTATGGATAGCATTTGAAGACCGGTGGTGAAGACCGGGTATTTGCAAGAACGATAGTATGACCTATCGATTGTCTCTGCACTGAGTTGCAACGGTATACAGACTCCCTAAGTGATGGAAAGTCCAATCGGGATTGTGAATACCCGGATTGCAAGGACTTCTTTTGAAGTGCCTTCGGTTCTGTTCAAACCCAGAATAGACTTGTATGGATTGTGTGTCTGACATTACAATTTGAGATATAAAGCAGATTTCTTTCAAATACATTTCTGTTGGTGGCGGAGAATTTATTCTCTTAGCTTAACACCCTTCTCTGAGACGTACGAGCTCAGATGTTATGTAGTTGAAGGTTATCAGCGATATATTCCCAATTTGGTAATGTGACATGCTGAGTGTTGCTGTGAAATGATCATTGTGTTGATTATTTGTGATAGGATCATTTGTTTGATCGTCTATCTTGGTGATCATTTCTATGATCATTTGTTGACCCAAAGCATGGCTTTTGTATAAAGTATGTTTTTATGGACGTGACTTCGTCGAGCCTCACACCCCGGAATGGTCAAAACAGGAAAGATGCAGCAAGGTTATGAGGGGTAGCGCCCTTTAGGGTATGTGCATTTCCTTCTGGAAAAGGGTGGTATCATGGTATGGAGCCCAGATACTTACTCATGTTGAAAACACTTTATGATTGTGTGAATTGATTACGAGCGCTCGGTTAAAGGTCCCAAAGGACCGGGGGATGGCATACTCGGTCAGTTGTTATTCAGTTAGGGGTAACCCGGCCTTGTGTTGGTAGAGATCCGGTTTGGTTCTCGGGGATGTCCTTCCAGAGGCATTCTCATGTGGCAATGGGAAGTTCCTTGGCCTGACCATTCGTTGGAAATCCAAAGAAACAATACGAGCCTTGTACGGTTTTAGTTGTAGAACCTGCCATCTAATATGGTAGCTATAGTAAGCATACTATAATGGTACCTATGCTGGCTAAGATTTATATTCTACTTTCGAAATGTTTTCCTACACTATGCACTAGTAATAATATCAAATGTTTCTTTTTAATGCGTATCAAGCATCTTTGACTAACATAAGAAGAAATCTCCTCCAAGTCTGCGTTTGCATTGTGTATGTGGCGGGAGGTCTTATGGTAGTCTCATTTTTAAAAGCATTGCGAATTGACTTTAAAATCTTTTGTTGACTTTTTTAAAAGATAAACTGTTTTTGTTGCTCACACCAGTCCCACGACTGATCCGAAGTTTATTATTTCTTCCCTAAACTCTGGGTGCTCAAAAATTTCTACACGAGCAGTCTAGAGTTGGGTTTTTCAGATAGTCAGATTAGTAGGTTATCTGGAGCTAGTTCAATCTTTGGACCACACTAGTCTTGCTTAGCTTGGTGCATCGTTATTGGGGGTTCGAGCTATTGCTGGATTGATTCTTGGAAATGGAGTTGCAGTTTTTGGAGTTCTCCCTTGAAGACATCTTAGAGTTATTTGTTCCGCTGCTAGCATTATCTATATTTCTTTCCGTTGCTATTTTCTTGTATCTCTGAGGTATATTGATATTCATTGTATCATTCTGTTGTACCAGATATTGTATTAATGCTGTATATCAATGTGTTATTCTTTTTATTCCGCTGTGTTATTTACTTGATGTTGTTATAAGCTCCGGCGAATCGGATTTGAACGGTCGAATCTACGGCATTCGAGTACGATGTAAAGTATGGATGTCGATTTTCGAGCGGGCAAAATCCGCGTCGTTACACGGGAGGTCCATACTAGTATAAAAACTCTAGTTTGCGTGCTTTTTATTTTATTATTTATTATCTACTATTATATTGATTTATATACTTGCATATTATACACAAGTTGGATTTATACGATCCTCAAGATTTTCAGTTATAGCCTCTGAAATATCCATTTAAATGGTCTAATTACATCCACAAATTCAACTGTTACTTAAACTTTGTCACTACAAACCCAAAACCATTTCACTTTAAAGACGAATGTTGTTAACACATTATCACAACAAAACAAAACCATTCCATATTTTTCATTGTCTTTAATACATTCTTTTTAAAGATCTAAGTATATTTATCGACAAGATAATATACTTTTATATAACTTCACAGAACCATTCATTATTATGTAAGTCTCTTTACAATTTAATTCACCATTAGTAGATTATTATTTTTCACATTCATTCTTCCATATATAGTACTATTGAATATTAAATCCATTTGCAGACCATTTCAATGTTTTCTAAAGTTATAGTCAGTCCATTAATGTGGTATTCATGTTTACTATTTACTTCAATTATGATTGGCTTCAAACATTACTTAAGTTTATATTCATTTATTTACAGTATTCATGTCCAATTCAATTTATTAGCATATAAATTCATTAATTTAAGTTTATGACAATCACCTACATCTTACTTCTTTTTCATAGAAATAATTCCATCAGAACATTTTCATTAATTAAGTTTTACTTGTATAATATTCTATTACATATTATTATTAGTAGTACACTTAAAATATTTTGGTAAGTTATAAATGTTAATTTAAGAATGCAATTGAATGTCACACAAGTTTAGCTTATTCATTTAGTAAATAAAATGTTTAATAGCTACATTTTTCTTATTTTCCATATCATTTGTTTTACATATCACAATTTCCAATCTCTTATACATTTCATTAATTATTACGCTTCCAATCACTTATTTTCTCGTTTTGATAGTTTCCAATTATTAATATAGTCAAGATTTCATTTCATTATAATAATTGAGAGCTAATAATTATCAAAAGTTTAAGAACTAAACTCTGGGTTACAACTCAAGTCATATTAATATTATATAGATCAATATCCTTTATAGATCAAATCATATTTAGGAATTTAAAATTTAGATTTTTTTTATCAAAATGATTATGCAGTAAAACTACTACAGCGGTCTTCCCATTTTGAAACAAAAAAATAAACGTCGATGATGCATGCACTCATCACCGAAATTATTTTCCAACGACAGAGAGGAGAGTACAGAACTTATTTCCTTTAAATGTTCTTTTCATAATTCCTTGAAATATTTCTTTAAAAATCATACTGAAATATTTATATCAGAAAATACTTCCAAATAATATTCATATATATTCCAAAATATTTTAAAAGGAATTTTCAAAATCGTGAAACTTAAATTCTCAAATTTCCTATTTATATTTAGTTTACTTGTAAATCCTATTTTACGATCAATATTTATAAAATTTCACCACCTAACAACAACTTCACACATCCAACTATATGCATTTATAAAATTATTCTTTAATATACAAAATATAGTAATAGGCAAAATTATTTCATTTTTCTATATTTCAAAACAATATTGCGTCGGTCTATCCTATTAAGTGTTTAGAAATTCCTATCGATGCCACAGCGTCCTATGTATCGACCAGAATTTATAAATACAAAACAAAACAAATTAACACAATACAAAAACCTTTTATAACACTAACAAATACGCTCTCTCATATATATACACTCTGCGACTCATTCTAGGGTATTACTACCCTGTTTATATGAGTCAGACCCCACAAACCTAAGGTTATCGCTAAACCAAAGCTATGATAACAACTACAACGACCAGCCTTTTTGGACGATTCAAATCGATGATAAACTACACACGTCAGACTCAAACCATTCAAAAGGGAAGACTATTATATGGTAAATAAGAAAACGCAAAGAAAGAAAACAAATACAGAATCTCGCAGTGGAATGACAAAATATAATAATCAAATAAATAGTTCATGAAGCTGTTTACAAATACATTGATTATACTTTTATAATACAGCTCAGAGTTACATACAACAAGAATAAATAATAAATAAATGCAGCGGAACAACATGATGGAATGGAATAAATATAATAAAATATAATAGTACAAAATCTTTTCATCATCCAAAAAGCAGTCTTTGATAAAATGAAAATCTCAGACTAACCCGTGCGAATTGAAAAGAAAAAACACTCAAGTCAGAACTAAAAGATCTTATGTAAGTTAAATTAATAGTAAATAAATATGAGTGTAACGGCATTATAGATGTTTACGGGGTTTGACATCTCCTATCCAGTGTCTAACTTGAGTGGAATAACTTAAGCGATGTTCGAGATTTCCATCTCCTAAGGATCCGTTAAACTACCTGCTATATTGTACAATACACTATTACAATGGTGTATACAGTAAAGTAAAGTATTAAAATAGCGTTAAGGCGTTACCCATATCCTCCTTAACACATTTTATATATTCCCAAAGTCTATACAGTACTGTACACAATTCCATGAGGTTTACCAGAGGGCGTTTCATAGGCATGGTACAAAAAAACTCGTAGAAGATGCAATAGGGCATGTGAGCACGACACTCAACGCAATGCAGGGTAGATATACCAATTGCGGATCTGGACAGGTGGTAACGCATAGCAGCTACTACCGCCCACCTCAGAACACACTACCATAATCAAAATTAAGAGATGGCCACCAAATCATCACAAAGTCATACTATGGAATCGAAGGAATGTGTTTGATCGGAGGTGCGACCTCACTTGGCCAGGCATGGCTCATGTTTTAGTCACATCTAAACTGACTCATGGGAGTCGGGGTCATGTAAATACCTCATACAAAATCGTTCGCCAAACCATCCTACTTCAATTCTGGAATCTCCACCACGTACACAGTTGTTAAAGTGGTTTTCGATATAGGCAGAGAGTATGAAATTATCCGATCACGGTCTCTTTAACAATCAAACTCTTATTAGACACGGTTGGTTCTTTTACATTTCCTAAGACCAATTCATAATTAATATCAAAATATCATATCCTCAAAACCATATCACTTTCAAATCATACTCACTTTTAAAATCACATCCACTTCCAAAATCATATTCACTTTTGAATTTGTCGCTAAGATAGGTTAATTAAATCCTCATTCCAAAACCATCATATTTACTCAAATATATCATTTCACAAAAAGGTATCAACATCAAATTCCAACTTAGGTTGTAGCATCATCAAAGATTTAAATATAAATACTTCAACTTTACACAGTTTGAAATTTTAGAAAATAGTTTAAATAGTTATAAATAGTTTTAATTGTTTAAAAATAGTTTAAATAGATTAAAACAGTTAAATAGTAAAATGGTTTAAATAGATTAAAATAGTTTACATAGTGAAAATAGTTTAAATAGATTTAAATAGTTAAGTAGTAAAAATAGTGTAAATAGATTTAAATTTGATTCAATTAGATTTAAAATGATTTAAATAGATGAAATATAGATTAAATTGATTTAAATTATATTAATTAGATTTTAAATAGATTAAATAAATTTTAAAATAGATTAAATAGGTTTAAATTATAGTAAATAGATTTAAAATAGATTAAATAAATTTAATTAGTTTAAAATTGGTAAAATGATTAAATTGGATTAAATGGTTATACTAGATTAAAATAAATTAAAATAGTTTAAATTGATTAAAATAGTTTAAATTAGTTAAAATAGTTTAAATTAGTTAAAGTAGATTTCAAAGTTATATCTAAACATTTTCAATAACTTAATTTCGATAAATTCATTTATATTTGACACTTCAACTTTGAAATTCCAATTTAAATCCTTTGAAAAATTCATTAAATCAATTCCAATTCCAACATTAACTCTTGAATTACCGAAAGTAATTCAGTTTATATATGTCAATTTCTATTTCAAAATGTCAGTTAACTGAATTCAAAATTTAAGGAATTAAAAATCATTTAATTTAACCAATCCGATGTTTGTATATAATTTTTTACCCTATGGTCAAGTGATATAGATATTTATCATTTCAATACGCAATTTAAAGTTTTGCGATTATATATCATTTCAAACCACAATCCCGAATTAAATAAAATACATAAAATCGCTCGAGTCTATCATTTCAACCTATAACGATTTTCCCTAATCTATAGATCGTTCAGGTATGTATCATTTCAACCCACAGGGAACTTACAGCGTTATAACAATATAAAAATACAACATCCAGTCATCCAATATCAAGGATCAAACATCCATCACAATCATTATCCAAATCAACCAATAAACGTCAATAGATAACTGGTTATCATTAAGAGGTATCAACTTGACAATTAAATTCAATGTTAAATTAAACGATGATTAAATGCAATAAAATTCAAATTTAACTAGAATGACGATTTAAACATACCAAACATCAATCAATTAATTTCTAATCACATCATAAATTTAATTTAACTAACATAAGATAATCTAGTAGTTGTGAGTGGGTCAAAGCACTCACCTTTGAATTTCAAATTGATTTGGAATCCAAATAGGGCCCAAATTTGAATAGTCTTAGAATTCGTCCAAACTAGTTCCATAATGTATGGAATTTCAATACGATCCCAACAAAAGAAACCGCGTCCAAATCCGATCTCGTATGAAAAAGTTATCACGGTTAGAACATTTGAATTTTAATATGAAATTATTAAAAAAAATGAAAAAAAGAAAGCCATGTTACCCAGCATACGTCAGCACCCCTGGAAATGCATGAGCACTCATCTCGTTCGAACCAGAACACGTGATCGTTCCCAATTCAAATCGAAAGCCTAGCCGCACGTTGACCACGAATCGCCTCGCCCTTGGCCTCGATCGCACATGCGCCTATCCACTCCTAACATCTCCAACCTCCCCCAAGCATCTCGACCCCTTGCGTTCGCCCCGATCACCATCGCCCATCGAAGAATACATGCAGCCACCGCCTGGACATTAAACCCTAGTTCAATTGTTTAGGCCAATCCAACCATCATCTTCCCAAAGGACCAACGCCGATGAACTACCGCGTCACTCTCCACATAGTGGTACCCGCGATTCGACGATCCACTGAGGTTGATCAAATTCCGATGAACGGCCGAGAATGATTTGGCCAATTCCGGGCAACCCAAAATCTAATTGCAAAACGAACATCAGATTTGAGTTGCGCTTGTCGAGAGCTTCAAATCGGTATATAATTTGATATGGTTTGAGAAGTTTGAATTTTTCGATTTGATTTTGACTTGCAATTGAATCTAGAAATTTGGGTTTTTGCCATTTGAGAAAGAGAAACAGACAGATGGAGTTGTACGTACTAGAATGGATAAAAGACTGCTAAGGTTTTAGGAAACAAGACTATTTACATTAACAAAGTCCGATAAGACATAAACACGCATCAAATATGTGCGAACGACGAATAGCAACCAAAAAGCCCATTTCGCTTCCAAAACGAAAGTGGGTCATCTAATATATCAAAATAAATGTTTTTGATATTTTTAAACATAATGGAATAGGTTTCAAGTCCTAATTCCATCGTATGAAGAAGTTAGCTTAAAAATCAACTTATTTCTAATTGATTTTAATTGAATTTAATTAAATTGATTTCTACGTGTTTCGAGCCCTTACGATCAAATGACAAGTCTGATCGCTACGAAGCTTGAAACCTTACAATAATTCATTGTTTCGGATCTGATGAGACTAGTTTCGTCGAAATCCGAGTGAATGGCCAAAATGGCTATTTTTACGTTAATTAAATAAATTATTATTAAATTCATTAAATCACTTTTTTATTTCAAATTCAGTAACTCACGAATTTCATCATTTTTGATTACTTGGAAAATTACAATAATTTAAAACAAATTTACATATCAGTTCAGCGTTAACTATTTCACTAATTACAATGTTAAATTTCCACTGCAATTAAATCCAGATAATTATAATTTAATTCCAATAAATTAATTATACTTGATTTAAGTCCTTTTTATTTCATCATTCATTACTCTATGCATTTTAACATTGGGTTATATCTTATTACGATAGTATTCCACAATTACCATCTCTTATTTATTAATTGCAATTTTCCAATTATATTGAATTTTTGTCTATTTTCACATTAATTATAATTTAAAATCCCGATTAATTTTTTTTGGGTTTCACTCTTTTATTAAACCAATTATTACCTTGTGAATATAATTAACATTTCTATACCTTTTATTAGATTCATAATTTGCAGTTATCGTCTTAACTCATTTTACGTAACATTTAATTACATTTATTTGTAATTGATTAAATAAACTGGTAACACTAACAATTGTCACATTTTCTACCTTTAATAACATTTGTAAGTTTTTTATATATACACTAATGTCATAACTACTTACATAACACTACTCTTATCAATTACAATTAATTACTTGCTATTTCATTAATTTATACATATTTAAATTATCAATTACACTATCAATCAATACATATCATTACAATTTATTTATGATCTATAACCAATTATAACTCTTTAAGAGTTTTAATTAATTGGAATTACATTTAAAGCAGTTATAAATTACCTTAAATTAATACTATTTCATTGCATTTTCATTATATTCTTATTATTAAATCACAAAATTTTATTTCTTCCAACATTAAATCATAAAACTTTATTAAATTAACTATTTTTAATTATCGAAAACTACGGGTCGTTGCAAAAATAGATTCCAAGTACATAGTCAATAATAAATTCAAATTAAGAAATTTTAAGTCCTAAATGTTCCAAATAACAGACCGTGGTTGATTCAACGAAAAGGTTAAGTATGTCACCTTGAATAGCGCCATAGCAAAAGCAGTGTATGCATAACAAATGCCCAAATTTATAACCAACCTATGAATGATTCCAGATATTAAGATTCCAATAACATTGTTATATGATAACAATATCATAATATAGTTCATAACGGAACTTAGAGCTTACTAAAAAGTCAAAAAACATACTCCGAATTGTTCTACATGATAAAGGTAGTTTATCGGCGTCGGAGAGAGTTGATTGATGGAGTAGATAACAGAAACATAATAGCATATTCATTCACCGAGGGATTGACCCAATTAGTTTAGAGGAAACCGATTAGAGAAGTTGGATTAAGATTCCATAATTTACCCCAAGTCCAAGTGAAAGATTGACAG
This sequence comes from Allium cepa, assembly GCA_030765085.1. Taxonomy (NCBI): domain Eukaryota; kingdom Viridiplantae; phylum Streptophyta; class Magnoliopsida; order Asparagales; family Amaryllidaceae; genus Allium; species Allium cepa. Next base: position 166,943,407 of record CM060932.1, read on the forward strand.
AGTTAAGGGTAGCCCTAGGTGCAATTATGTAATTTGTTACATATATCCAACTCGATAATCAATCTTGTTCAAAATAAAAGGTGTTTTCTTTTTATTATACACTTGATATAATGTGTTACATTAATTAATTAATTTAATTAAAAGTATATTTAATAGAAAATCCATAAATGGTATGTTTTGTGATAGTAGTTATAAAGTGTTATGACCGTGAGTAATTATCGCAATGAAAATAAATATACAATTTTAAATATTCCTAGTCAAGATGCATCGTGACTGGATATTGGTGTATCCACTTAGGTTAGAATATGTAACGCTCACCGAATGTTGGGCAGTGTATTACTCATGACTGCTGTGGCACCTAGGAGTTACGTACCGATAGTTATTGGATAAGTATGAAATGACTCACTTGATTATTTCATGATGGTTAATATAACTATGGTCAAACAGTAAATATCGATGTGATTAATTTATATAATTCTTTCGACTTAAGAATACTGTCGATCTTCAATATGAAAGCTCCGCTTTGATTATAGTCAAATCATGGAATGGCGTTGATCGAGTGATTATAGTTGGGTTGAATGGAAGTATTGGAAGTAAAACACTATTCAAGAGAGGATTGTCTCCTCAATTATATGTGGTTAGTATCGCGTTCAACTCAAGTCAACATAAAGCCAAAGTATTTAGGCATAACACTTCGGTTAATGATAATTGTTATTTTTAAACCAAGGAATTTTTATTTGGACTATAGAGTTAATATTAACGATATCAGAATTTTGACTATTACCAAATTCCATAAGTACAAAGTAATATAGTTTTAACGAAGAGGATTCATGTAAATAAATGTCACAATAAAGTAACACTTAACAAAGTAAAATTGGATTTTACCAAAACCAAGTAAGTAATAATTTTGGCCAAAATGTCACACCACCTCCTAAGTGACGTATGAATATTAATATTTGAATAGTTCAATATTAATCGTTGACCAAATTTACACCTGACGAGTAACACAACCGAAACAATGAATTCTCCATTGACTAGACGATTTAATAAATTATAATTATTATAAATTAATTAATTAATATTTATGAAATATTATTTATAAATTGGATTTTGATTTGATAAAAAAATATTAAATGTATTTATAAAACATTATAAATATATCGATCGATATATGATATCGATAAGCATTTAAAATTAGATTTAAAATGTAAGATATTTGTTTGGACCATAGGTGGTGTAACGATCCATCCTGGAAAAGACAGATTGCTGAGGGTAAGAAAGGAGGTAGAAGAAGAGAAAACAAAACAACATCAGAATCTCACAATCGCAGCGGAATAAAATATAATAGATAATAACTTATCTTTACATAAAAAGAAACTATATATGTCTTATACAGTAGATAATCAGAATGCATCACAATCAAAACAATTGCCGGACAGTTATCTTAACTTGTCCTCACAAAGCTGACTATACAGCTTATACAGCACATCGGAATACTTCAAATAAGTGTGATACATCTCGCCATCCAGCTCATCTCCTGAGCTGCACAGCATCCTACCTTGTATATAATACTCGGTCTGACCTGAGCATTATAGTAAAATAACACCCGAGTCACTCTGGAAAACTAGAGTGAGAAAAATACACTCAATTGAATTATTAAAGTTTTCAAAATCCTCTGAAAATCAAAGGTATCTCATCAGACCACGCCATAAATAAACATGTCGGGCTTTTACCTTACGATAACCAAAACATTTTTTATAAAATCCTCTGATATTATAATAGTGTCTAAGTACAAATACTTATTCAAATAGCCGAAATTGTTACATTATTAAATTCCAGCAACACTAGCCACAAAGTGGGTTCTACATCAAAACCGTAAAGGACACATAGGGAGAATGGATTTCCAACGAATGACTAGGCACTGGGGTACCACCTATCACAGTACCTTGTCTAGATTAGCATACCGAGGACCCCTGCTGTTCCTCTGCAACACAAGACCGGACTATCCCCTAATGGATAGCCCGAATAAGATCATCCACCGGTTGGGATCAGCAACTGCTCACACAGCCGAAATAAAAAGGGACCCCTAGACAGGGATGACCTTACCCTAATTGGGTGCAACCCACTTAGCCTTGCTGCATAACCCTTGATTTTCAGTCATTCCCGGTTGATGAGGTTCGAGACTAAGCGTTACCTTTTTAGGACATTTTTACTTAGAATGCTCACCATCCTCCTGACGATGTTCTGAAAGCATTCATCCATACAAGTCCGTTCCGGGTTCGAACGGAACCGAAGGCACTACTCCTACTACATCCATTTTGGAATCTCCCTCAGGATTAGTAGCGATTAGCCCTTGCACTTCACTGCTCCATCTTTGACTCCAAGCTCTTTTCTTCATCACAACAATGTACTTGTTGGATCGAAGTGGTTTTCAGATCTCAAATTCGATCCCGGTCTCTTCGAAACAACGTTCGCTATTTCCCGGTAAACTCAACCCCGGTTCTTTAGGAATACTCAGATGAGAATAAGATCAGAGTTCACCTCCTAACCATTTGTGGACAGATTTCCTTATAAACATCCTAGAAGAACGAACAAGTTTATATGTACAGTATAGCACCTCGAACGGTAACTGCACCATATAATTCTCATACCTATTCTAGGTATTCCAAAGTTATATTTGGGTCCAGATTTGATAGTCGGTTATTTAGCCATCAAATAAGCAATCAATTCAACCAATTATTTATTTCCACTAGAAAACTCCAAGTCTTATAAAAATTAGATTTAATAAATTTAAATTAATTTACCTAAATTTTATATACTTAAAATATTTTAAATAAAACTACTTAAAACACTTTATTCAAAATGATAGTTATGAAAATCTACAAAATTTCCAAATACAACTTAAGCCAAAATTACTTTTTTAAAATAAAGCTACTCTATAAAATATAACAATTTAATAATTTCTTTTTAATCATAATACCAGTTTAATCCTTTTAAATCATTACTACTATAACTAAATAAATAAATATTTACTTTAAAAAATTTAATACAATTTAAGAAAATAATTTCACCGATTTTTTTTTTAAAACAAACTTTAAAACTTTATACTTAAAAGCTATTTTGAAACATACTTGGCTTTTCAGGAAATACACTTCCATTTCAATACAGCCCATCTAATCCTTTATAAATCCTGCTCGATTTCCCAATTTAATTTATGTCCCAATCCCGTAAATTCTTTCAATACTTTAAACATAAAATCACTTTTATTTTTAAAACACGTTTCCATCTCCTTATAATCGTTTTCAAAAATATATACCTAAATTATTTAAAATAAGTCTACTAAAATTACTTAAATAAAAATAATACTTAATAAATTCTACTTAAGTTATTATATCAAATGTTTATGTTAAAATTTCCTTTTAAAAAATCATAATACTAATTTACTTTAAAAATAATTAACCACCATAATTAACTTAAATGAATATTTACTTTCCACTTAAAAATAATTAAAATAATAAATTTCCCGAAACATTCTTAAAAACATTTTTAAACTTCTAGTTCATACTTTGAAATCATTTCTTTAAAAATATACTTAGTTTTCCAGAAAATATATTCTCTAACCTTTAAAATCACCCTTTTATTTTTAAAATGGATTACAATTTTTCTTGTAAATTCCCATCGGAATCTATACTTCTAAATTTATCCACTGATAAATAATCTCACTTCATTAATAACCCAGTTTGCAAATTTTCATCCTTATTTTCCTTTAAATCACAGTTTTCAAAACACTTAATCAATTCACACTGATTTTCTAATTTAAGTTCCCTTTCAATTTATTACTTGATTTATCCAAATTCCCAATAATTATTTACTTAAAAATTTTCTTTCCAATTTCCTTTAAAACCTAATTTATTCTATTCCATATTAAAATACCAAATCATTTATTCATCCAAACCATAGCGTCGAATAATTTAATTCCAATATAATCTATCACATAACATATCATAGATACGAAAATAATTACAATATTTTGAGGAATCAAGTTGGATCCCTCTAACCTATTTCCCTGCATTCACAGATATTAGCATAATATAAAAATACCAATTCCACTTCGAGATGCAATATCGCGGTATATGGGGTCATCCGCTATTATACGGGGGGCATAGGGTCTCAGCCGCTATATAATGCGGGAAATCAATCACTCCAATATATATATACTATATATAATATCATATCCAAATTGATAATAACATTCACATTCAACCAATCCATCAATAATTTAAATTCGAACTATATAAATTAACTAGTCAACCACATGTGAGTGAGATTAACTCACCTTGAATTTCGTTCAGTGTTTCAATTTTAAATTAAATTGAACCCATTCGATTTAATCCAAAATTCTCGCTCGCACCAAATGCCTCCGGATCTACTGCAGCGCGTAGAGCTCGTCGCTGCGATTCCGGTGCTTCCTGTTTCGTCGAAATCTGACCATGCATGCAAAAGTTATGCTATTTTAAACTTTTGAATATAATTTCTATAAACAATTTATTATTATTATATTTATCCATTACCAAACGAATCTCAACATTTCAAATCTCCGCAAAAAATCGAGGCCGTAAATATGTTCTTCCTCAACGCATAAATACTCAGCACGAACAAACCAAAACCCGCCGACGTTGACCACGAGCCGCCTCTACTACGGTCATCTAGAAGTCGATCAGCTACTGCCACGTCGAAGCTCCTTCCTTCCTCCACCATCGACCAAAAAATGGGGATGCTCGATTTTGCCAGCTTTTGGGAAAACGCGTTCGAACATCGCACGTTCGTGGTCGATTTCTCGATGATTCACTCCACGATATACGATTATACCCGTTGAACAGTAGATCTACCTAAGCCCTACAACTTCCTAGTTCGGATTTTTCAAAAATATTTATTGGATCATTTGAAAATCGAGGAACAAAACGGGACGTTTTTGGCCATTGAAGCTTATGCTGGCGGCTGTGAAATATAGATCTAGGGTTTTGGCCTGAAACGTGTTTATATATAAATGTTTTAATAAAATTATATTAATATTATTTCAAATTTAACAAACTTTACAAACAAACTCCTAACAACGCATGCCGCCTGGCATTTATAAGGTTTTACCCACATTTCGAACATAATGGAACGTGTTTCGAAGGCTAATTCTATCATATGTAGAAGATAGCCTTTTGAATTGATTTAAATATTAAGTTTTCGATTTTAATACAACGCGTTTCTCACCCGTACGGACAAATGGTAGCTCCAAATGCTACGAAATTTGAAATCCGATAATAATTAACTATTACGGATCCAATAAATCTGATTTCATCAAATTCCAAGACTGTGCCCTGGAAGGCTATTTTAACTCATCGATTTATTCGAGTGATTTTCAAAATCGTCGAAATCATTTAAAATCTCACTTTTAAAACTTCACTAACTTAATTATAGGTCATATAGAATTTATATTCACATTAAAAATCATTCCGATTCGTTTTAAATCAAAATCTGATTATTTGCATTATCACCATTCTTAAATTAATATAAATACCCCAAATTTAACTTATCGACTTTTGATACCATCCAAAAGTCAAATATTATAATTCAAATCCAACTAGACTTTAGCTAAATTTTTAGAGACCATTTCCATATCTATTTATTCCCATATTACAAATTATTCCATTTTCAAATATTGAATTGTTATTATTATCCAAATTCAGTTGAATTGCCATATTTAAAATTATAACTAATTTTATTGATTTAACCAAGATGTCCATATTTCAAAATAAATTAACAATTCAATTTTCAACATTTAAAATAAATTAAATGTTCAAAATTAACGATTAAATTTCCAGGTTGCTACATTCCTTCCCCCTTATAAAAATTTCGTTCCCGAAATTTGCTAAGGTAGGAAATACTCCCAAACCCACTAACTTACTGAAAACCCACTTAATTAAAATGTTTCACTTCTAAAAACCCTTTAGTTTAATCCAAAACCATTAGCTTCCATTTCTGACCCAAAAACTTAGATTTCTCACATCGTTCCAAAAATCACTTTTCCAATTAACCAAAATTTTCAAAACCTTCAAAATTTTCCAACTCCCAAAATTTTCGAATTATTTTGACAGCGTCTCCTTTGTACCGAGAGCGTTTTACAATATCAAAAATATGATGAATATATATACATCGACCCACATGGTCGGAAAACAAAATATATCACAATATATTATCTTTTCTTAATTTTTATTGCGTAGGCGTACCTCACATTAGCGTTTTTAAGCGAGCGGCTTATTATATGCATTAACGCGCTCCAAACTCAATCCCATTGCCTTCCGTACCTGTACTTACTCAAACAAGCACAGAAGTTTCCAACAATATGAACCTTTAACAACATTCCAATTATTTAACTAGCCAAACACATCAATTACATATCCCAAACAATAAACTTCATAATCCTACAAGTTAACCATATATTATAAGCAATCACAAGGTTTCAACTCTATTTTAGTTTGCTCCATAAATTCATATATCATTTTATACCACTCGAAATGAATTACAACCAAGTTCACTATATTCAATTCATTTTTGCACCAACAAACCTTATATCGATATCAAATTTGTTTATATGCCTTACTTACATAATTTCACCTTTTTCCCAAATTCCAAATTTATTTATTTGCATCACATTTATGTTTCACTTTCATTTATGTACAATCCACTTTATTAAATTTCAATCTATTCCAATTGATTCAAAACCAATTTTATTCACTTCTTTTAATTCATTTACTTCGTTACGACAAAAAGACTAATTTTCTATGCAAGTTTGACGCAGCGGATTAATCAAAATAAACTTCAATCGGTGAAAATAGCAATCGGTGGATTGAAAATACTGCAATGCCCAAATCCGTTGATCCAAAGATGCTGGATTCTAGCTATCTTCGTCTCGTTGATCGCGCACGATACCGAGAAACAAAGATCTGCAATTCTTCAAGCGTTGATCAAGCGCACTTGATTCCGCGAATTGGCTTCAGCAAACGAAGATCTGAGCGCACTCGAATGTCGTAAGTGGAGATAGGAGATTACACTCAACTACCGATTAGAAGAAAGCACAAAGAAATCAAATGGAAATTTTATTCAAAAGTCAACAACCTTCAATTTACAACACACACCCTATTTATAGTTTTCTCACAACCCAGACCTTAAGTCGCACTCGACTTACGACTCATCATAGGTCGCTAGCGACTCAACATCACGCGACTCATTTATTACACGACCTAAGACAGTACAACACTAGTTCATCACGACATACGACTTAAAGAAGGTCGCCTCCGACCTAACACAACGTTACATGCGACTCAACAAACCCAGTACACGACCTACGACTTAGTTTAGGTCGTACGCGACCTATCATCCAACGACTCAACAAGTTACAAAGCAGAATTACAAGCACCCGGCCTAAGATACAACGCACACGACCTACGACTTAAAAATCAAACGACTCAAGACTCAGTACAGATTCCCGACCTAAGTCCTTCAGCGACTCAAGATCTTCAACGACTTAAGGTCTTCAACGACTTAAGACCGAACGACTCATCTCCAGGCGACTTAACTCCGAACGACTCACTTCTCCGTGACTCTTTATCCTTCCCCCTGTTAGGTCGCGAACGACTTAACGTTTTGTTAGGTCGTAACTCCTCTTCACATAGCTTGTTAGGTCGTGACTGACCTAAAACTCCTCTACTAGGTCGTAACTCGTCAATGCAGCTGGAGTGACTATGGCTAACTCGGTAACTCGTATCCCATTAGGTCGCGACCGGCCTAAAGCTTGTTTCCCTGGATCATGTAGCTCGTTAGGTTGATCCCCTTGATCTGTTAGGTCGCTTGGACGACCTATCAGTACACTAGGTCATAGCCGACCTAAATCCAATGCAAATTGCACACCTTGGCCTTCATTAGGTCGTTCACGACTTTCGCTAGGTCGCTGGCCACCATATACTTGTAGGATCTGGTGTATTGCATCATCCAACACCTTAGGTTGTAAGTCGTTATGGACTTCACGACTTGAAGCAATCGAACCCACCTCCTGGCCTGCATCATCCTCCCCTGGTTGGGAAAAATTCGTCCTCGAATTTACAAGCTTTCTTCTTCGAGACGCTGTCTTCCATTCATTATCTGGTCTGATGTGGCTCTGGTGATAACCACTCTTGAGATTGACCTTGCCTTGACCCTTTAACGATGCGGTTTGGAATAAAGAATGCATAGAATGGAATATACGTGGCATTAGGCAGGCGACATAAGGAAGTGATCTGAGAGGGATGACATATGAAACGATGCGGAATAAACTAAGCACTAGGTGCCAGATCCAATTCCTGTAACACAAAACTTCATAAGAATAGTGTCGTATACCATATTGCTTCGGCCAATAGGCAGATGTGATATACAACCAAAACGTGTCTAAAATGTGAGATGATATAAGGAAGTTTAAAATCACGGAACGACTTAGGAAACCCTGACTGAAAAAGTGTGATGATTCATGCTCAGCTTCTTGTCTTTCCCTATCTCGTTCAGATGTGTCATCATCTAGCATCTTCCCTTGATGTGTTGCATCAAATTCTTCTAACTGAAATGATCTCCCACTCGCTTCTCCTTCAACATGTTTATTTTCACACAACGGTTCCAAGTAATTGAAGTTAATAATGTCAACAGTGCAGACATGATCAGGCAATTCCAACTGATAATCCTTCTCTTCATCCTGTATGTTTAACTCTTCCTGTTCAGTCATATCCTCGAGATCATACGATCCTTTTAATAAAATAGCATCGGGTACTAGTTCCGTGTGAGGTTGAACATCCTGTAGTGGTGGTAACTCTCCGGATAGTTCTTCAGAATATTTGACTTCAGACTCATTGAATTCTGACCCAACTTCTTCAAAAACCTCAAGATCTTCCCTTTCTCCTTGCTCGGTCAACTCAAACAATTCATTAATATTTTCCACCCTTTCGAAAGACTCTTCAAGAAATACAAGACCAGTCTCTTCAGGCAGTTCCTCATAAATCTCAGCTTCAAATTCTTCAAATACTTCATCCCCTTCAGGATTCTCAACATCAAAACTTTTTCTGGATTCAATCAACATTGGTAATTCATCATCATCTTCCATTTCATTGACGAACTCAAATGACATCTCATCATCATCTTCCATTTCATTGACGAACTCTTTCAAAGACAATAAACTTTTTGATTCTGCCTTCTTTTCTGCTTTACTCTCTCTTTGTTCGGGTTCCTCGGAAATTAAGGAGATTATACTTGGCTGACTCTCATCCATAAGCTCAGGTGTCAAACAAGAATCCTCCATCGTCAAATGAATTCCCTCCACTCCGAACATAATTTCTTCTTCCATACTATCGACATCAAACTTTGGCAATGAAGAGTAATCAACTTCAACTTCCACATATTTTGACTCAATTTCTTCATCATCATCAAATTTCGATGGTTGATAAAAATCAATTTCTTCAGTCCTCCTTAACAAGTTACCCCCTTCATCTCTTGACAAAACTTCTACATCCCCTGACAAAGAACCTTCATCATCATCAAATTATGGTGGTCGATAAAAGTTAACTTCATCCATCCTCCTTAACAAATTACATTCTTCATTCTCCAACTTGACTTCTTCATCTTCATTGTCGAACTTTAGTGGTAAGGTTGCGACTGACTCTGTAGGACCAACCTCTTCAAGTTCTTCCAACATTGGTTTAACCTCCTCAGGAGTTTTAAGCTCTTCACTTGTCTCATCCCTAACCAATGTTTCAGCACTACCTTCCGATTCTTCAACACTCTCGCTGAATGATATTGGACTAGTTGGTTCCTCTTCCTCTTCCGGCTCGCTTTCAGTTGAATCATCCACTTCCTCGTTTTCACTTTCTTCCATAGCTAATGCTTTCTTCTTGGGCTCTGCACATTCAACACCTCGATGGTCAAACTCCTGATAATGATATCGCTTAATTCGGTCATCAACATTTGTCTCAACGTTTCCAGGTACAACTGATTTGTTGACTCTCTTAGAAACATCTCTACTGCAATGAACACCTCTACTCTGATTGCTGGAGCTTGTAACCACACCCTTTCCTCGACTGCCCTGACTCAACTTCTGCAACTGTTGATCCATACGAACTTGATAATTGTAGGGTAAGAAATTTGCCTTCATCATTCTTTTCATCTTGTCCCACTTGACAACTTTAGATTTCTTCATTCTTTCCCTGGTTGATTTAGTTTGTTGCCACCAATCCATAGCTCTTCCTCTCAAGCTCGTAGCAACTAACTTCACTTGACGATCTTCAGTAACGTCGTTGAGTTCAAAAATCTTTTCAACCTTTGACAACCAATTAAAGAATTCCTCTGCTCGTAGACCACCTCGGAATTCTGGAATTTCTATGCCCATCCTTGATTTCCGTGTATGACCATTCTCTTCAACATTTCTATATCGACTTTGCCTTTGATCCGGATATCGAAAGTGAATGCTATCATCATAACTATCTTCTTCAAAATTAGATGAGCTTCAATGTCGATTCTGAACATTGATTCTTCTATGATCATGCATGTCCTCTCTACCTCTTCTTTCATAATCACCATATGGCTCATGCTTGTAACCACAGTAAGCTCTTCTTTCTTCGTCTCTATATTCGTGATAGTCTCTCCTCATCGAAACTGTTGATTCTCTTCTGTCACGATTAGATTGTGGCGCCACCCTTCTCGCTTCCGTAACTAATGGCGAAACTCGGTTTCCTCCATGGCTCGAGATTGGCGACCTTCTACTTTGACTTGAATTCAAATCCATCATCAATTTCTCCAATCTCCCAAAACTTTTATCAAACTTCTCCTCGAAGTTATATTTAGTTCGTTGTTCTATCGCCTTAGCATCTTCAACATTCGAATGACAATTAGCTCTTCTCGGTGGCATGATTGAACTTCACAAATAATTCAACAAATCTCCAAACTTCAACAAATCAAAACTTCAACACAAAATCAAACAAACCTCGGCTCAATTCAACTTGGCTCGGCCTCAACTTTGCAACGACCCAAAGTTAGGTCGGTTTCGACTCAACAAAGCACGCACGGCTTAACACTTCAAACAATGATACCAAAACTGATGCACGATCTATACTTAACACGATGTTATGCTCGGCCTTCACCCTTCAACACAAATCAAATTCAAACAACTTCCGGATTTTGATCCAAAATGGAATGGATCGAAAACTCCAAACTCGTTGCAACTTCAAGATGAACACGATGAACTTCAACTTCAAATTTCTTGGCTCCAAGACTCGTCTTAGCTATGATTGGCTAAGTCAAGCTCTGATACCAAACTAACGCAGCGGATTAATCAAAATAAACTTCAATCGGTGAAAATAGCAATCGGTGGATTGAAAATACTGCAATGCCCAAATCCGTTGATCCAAAGATGTCGGATTCTAGTTATCTTCGTCTCGTTGATCGTGCACGATACCGAGAAACAAAGATCTGCAATTCTTCAAGCGTTGATCAAGCGTACTTGATTCCGCGAATTGGCTTCAGCAAACGAAGATCCGAGCGCACTCGAATGTCGTAAGTGGAGATAGGAGATTACACTCAACTACCGATTAGAAGAAAGCACAAAGCAATCAAATGGAAATTTTATTCAAAAGTCAACAACCTTCAATTTACAACACACACCCTATTTATAGTTTTCTCACAACCCAGACCTTAAGTCGCACTCGACTTACAACTCATCATAGGTCGCTAGCGACTCAACATCACGCGACTCATTTATTACACGACCTAAGACAGTACAACACTAGTTCATCACGACATACGACTTAAAGAAGGTCGCCTCCGACCTAACACAACGTTACATGCGACTCAACAAACCCAGTACACGACCTACGACTTAGTTTAGGTCGTACGCGACCTATCATCCAACGACTCAACAAGTTACAAAGCAGAATTACAAGCACCCGGCCTAAGATACAACGCACACGACCTACGACTTAAAAATCAAACGACTCAAGACTCAGTACAGATTCCCGACCTAAGTCCTTCAGCGACTCAAGATCTTCAACGACTTAAGGTCTTCAACGACTTAAGACAGAACGACTCATCTCTAGGCGACTTAACTCCGAACGACTCACTTCTCCGTGACTCTTTATCCTTCCCCCTGTTAGGTCGCGAACGACTTAACGTTTTGTTAGGTCGTAACTCCTCTTCACATAGCTTGTTAGGTCGTGACCGACCTAAAACTCCTCCACTAGGTCGTAACTCGTCAATGCAGCTGGAGTGACTTATGGCTAACTTGATAACTCGTATCCCATTAGGTCGCGACCGACCTAAAGCTTGTTGCCCTGGATCATGTAGCTCGTTAGGTTGATCCCTTTGATCTGTTAGGTCGCTTGGACGACCTATCAGTACACTAGGTCATAGTCGACCTAAATCCAATGCAAATTGCACACCTCGGCCTTCATTAGGTCGTTCACGACTTTCGCTAGGTCGCTGGCCACCATATACTTGTAGGATCTGGTGTATTGCATCATCCAACACCTTAGGTTGTAAGTCGTTATGGACTTCACGACTTGAAGCAATCGAACCCACCTCCTGGCCTGCATCAAAGTTTGTTGGTATTCAAGAAAATAATAATTTCCTAAACTTATAACCATTTTAAATTAATTCTAGCTCAATTTATATTAATTTTGTTCCATTCTGAATTATCCACAACCCAACATTCTCATTTTTATCACTTTATTAATTTAAATTCCTTCACTTGCATTTCAGTTTCATTATCCAAACAAGTTTTATTCAATATTATTTCAATTAAATTAAATTTCCTTTCAGTTCAATTCCTTTTTCAATTTAATTCCAGTTCAACTAAATTTTACTTAACCAACTCAAATCCATACCATTTCTTTTACCAATTTATATAAGAATTTAATTTCATTCAATATTATTTATAGCTCATCTGAATTTGGATTTCAGTTCAATCCAAATTCAACTCAAATTTATTTAATTTAAGTTAAATTCAATTCAATCCAGTTTAAATTTTTATTTCCCAATTTATAAACTCAAAAACTTATTTACTTACTTAAGCCTATTCACATTTTATATTTTACTTTATCTTATTCCAATTCACATTTCATTTAGAATTAAATTTTTTAAACTTTTCCACTTCCCTATTCATAAGTTCACGACTTATTTATTTAAAATCTTATGTTACTCACTTGAGTTTAATTACATATTACATCCATAATTCTGGATTATTTATTTCACTTAAGAACTTAAGTGTATTCGTCCCATTCAATAATTGTAATTTATACAATTATCCTACCTTTCCATTTAATATCTAACTCAATTCAACCCAAACTTTAATTTCATTTAACTTATCTTAAGTTAAATCCCGATATATCTTATCCACTTTTATTACTCAAGTTAAATTTTAATTCCAAGATTAAAATTTCATTTTATAAATTCAATACCGATCCCCATTGACTTTTCACATCATTTAAATAGAATTCCCAGAATTCAATTACCCGGTTTTATTTCAAAACCATTTTGAAATCATAAATAACACATACCCTCTTGGTATATCAAATCAAACCTCCGGATTTCCAAAACAACTTGGTTTCACTAAATAATTTCCCTTTTTGAAATTTCTAAAACAAATTGTTTATCAACTAAGTCCAAATAAAAATTTATACCAAATCATTCCGGTAGCAATCCATCACGCAGAAACTCGAAAATGAATACTGATGATGTGGCCATCATCACTAGGATTATTTTCCAACGACCGAAGTGAGTTCAGTGCTTCTTTACTTCCCACAATTTACTTCCCAAAATAATACTCAATTATATCCTTCAAACTCTTTAGAAAACATTTCAAAATTTCCATGATTTAAAATTTTTCACACTTGGTTCAAACTCAATTAAAACATTTTCCAAAATTTTCGGGATTTAAATTCTGGTTTTAAAACAAATTTTAGTTATACTCCTTTGTATAAATCATACTTATATAATTCTATTCGGTTATAAATATAAACCATTTCAAATTTTAGATTCTTATTTGTTCATGACATTAACAACTAAACATCCAAATAAATATAATAATTTCAAGAAATTATTTCTTCTATATCAAAATATAATTTTGGGTAAAATTATTTCATTTACCCACTTTAAAAACAATACTATGTCGGTTTATCTTGTTTAAGAGTTTAGAAACCCCTATTGATACGGTTGTACTTCCCGTACTGACCAGAATTCATAACACTCGACCGATAAGTCAACACAGTATATATAAAAAACATTTTGTATTCACTAACAAATACGCGCTCATATCTATTATTACAATTAAACTCATTCTAGAGTAATATTGACTCTATCATTAATGAGTAATCCCCACTAGAGCCAAGGTTATCACCATATAAGCTCTGATACCACTGTAATGACTTGTCCTTTACGACCCTCGAAAATCGACACAAATACACCACTGTACAATATGCTGACGATCGAGTGCCGAAAAAGACAGATTGCTGAGGGTAAGAAAGAAGGAGGCACAAGAAGAGAAAACAAAACAATATCAGAATCTCACAATCGCAGCGGAATAAAATATAATAGATAATAACCGATCTTTACACAAAAAGAAACTATATCTGTCTTATATATTACATCATCAAAATACATCACAATCAAAACAATTACCGGACAGTTATCTTAACTTGTCCTCACAAAGCTGACTATACAGCATATACAGCACAGCGGAATACTTCAAATACGTGTGATACGTCTTGCCATCCAACCCGTCTCTTGAGCTCCACAGCATCTACCCTGCATATAATACTCAGTATGACCCGATCATTATAATAAAATAACACCCGAGTCAGTCTAGAAAACCAGCGTGAGAAAAATACACTCAATTTAATTATTAAAGTTTTCAAAATCCTTTGAAAATCAAAGGTATCCCGTAAGACCACGCCACAAATAAACATGTCGGGTTTTTACCTTACGATAACTAGAACATTTCTTATAAAATCCTCTATTTTATAATAGTGTCTAAGTACATATTCAAATAGCCGAAATTGTTACATTATTAAATTCCAGTAATACTAGCCACAAAGTGGGTTCTACAATCAAAACCGTAAAGGGCACGTAGGGAGAATGGATTTTCAACGAATGACTAGGCACTAGGGCACCACCTATCACGGTACCTAGTCTAGATCAGCATACCGAGGACCCCTACTGTTCCTCTGCAACACAAGACCGGACTACCCCTTACTAGATAGCCCGAGTAAGATCGCACTGCGGTTGGGATCAACAACCGCCCAAACAGCCGAAATAAAAAGGGACCTCTAGACAGGGATGACCTTACCCTAATTGGGTGCTACCCACTTTGCCATGCTGCATAACCCCTGATTTTCAGTCATTCCCGGTTGATGAGGTTCGAGGCTAAGCATTGCCTTTTTAGAACATTTTCACTTACAATGCTCACCGTCCTCCTGACGATGTTCTGAAAGCATTCATCCATACAAGTCAGTTCCGGGTTCAAACGGAACCGAAGGCACTACTCCTACTACATCCATTTTGGAATCACCCTCAGGATCAGTAGCGATTAGCCATTGCACTTCACTGCTCCATCTTCGACTCCAAGCTCTTGTCTTCATCACGGAAACATACTTAATGGATCGAAGTGGTTTTCGGATCTCAAATCCAATCCCAGTCTCTTCGAAACAACGTTCGCTATTTTCCGGTAAACTCAACCCCGGTTCTTTAGGAATACTCAGATGACAATAAGATTGGAGTTCACCTCCTAACCGTTTGTGAACGGATTTCCTTATAAATGTCCTAGAAGAACGAACGAGTTTATACGTACAATATAGCATCTCGAACGGTAACTGCACCATATAATTCTCATACCTCTTCTAGGTATTCCAAAGTTATATTTGGGGCCAAATTTGATAGTTGGTTATCTAACTATCAAATAAACAATCAATTCAACCAATTATTTATTTCCACTAGAAAACACCAAGTCTTATAAAAATTAGATTTAATAAATTTAAATTAATTTACCCAAATTTTATATACTTAAAATATTTTAATTAAAACTACTTAAAACACTTTATTCAAAATGATAGTTATGAAAATCTATAAAATTTCCAGATACAACTTAAACCAAAACTACTTTTTAAAGTAAAGCTACTCTATAAAATATAACTATTTAATAATTTCTTTTTAATCACAATACCAATTTAATCCTTTTAAATCATTACTACTATAACTAACTAAATATTTACTTTAATTTTTTTAAAACAATTTAAGAAAATAATTTCTCCAAAACATTATTTTTAAAACCAACTTTAAAGCTTTAATTTATACTTAAAAGCTATTTTGAAACATACTTGGCTTTTCATGAAATACACTTCCACTTCAATATAGCCCATCTAATCCTTTATAAATCCTTCTTGATTTCCCAATTTAATTTGCGCCCCAATCTCGTAAATTTTTTCAATACTTTAAAAATAAAATCACATTTATTTTTAAAACACATTTCCATCTCCTTATAATCATTTTGAAAAATATATACTTAAATTATTTAAAATAAGGCTACTAAAATTACTTAAACAAAAATAATACTTAAGAAATTCTATAAGAGTTTTCAAGTAAACTTAAACCAAAATTTCCCTTTGAAATTAAGTTTTATATCAAATATTTATGTTAAAATTTCCTTCTAAAAAATCATAATACTAATTTACTTTAAAAATAATTAACCACCGTAATTAACTTAAATAAATATTTAATTTTTACTTAAAAATAATTAAAGTAGTAAATTTCCTGAAACATTCTTAAAAACATTTTTAAACTTCTAGTTTATACTTTGAAATCATTTCTTTAAAAATATACTGAGTTTTCCAGGAAAATATATTTTCCAACCTTTAAAAATAAAATCACCCTTTTATTTTTAAAATGGATTACAATTTTTCTTATAGATTCCCACCGGAATCTATACTTCTAAATTTATCCACTGATAAATATTCCACTTCATTTATAACCCAGTTTGCAAATTTCCATCCTCATTTTCCTTTAAATCACAGTTTTCAAAACACTTAATCAATTCAAACTGATTTTCTAATTCAAATTCCCTTTAAATTTATTACTCGATTTATCCAAATTCCCGATAATTATTTACTTATCCAATTTCCTTTAAAACCTAATTTATTCTATTCTATATTGTAAAATACCAAATCATTTATTCATCCAAACCATAGCATCGAATAATTTAATTCCATTATAATATATCACATAACATATCCTAGATATGAAAATAAGTACAATATTTTGAGGAATCCTATTGGATCCCTCAAACTTGGTTCCCTGCATCCAAAGATGTTAGCACAATATAAAAATATCAATTCCACTTCGAGGTGGAATATCGCTGTATATGGGGTCATCCGCTATTATGCGGGGCGCATAGGGACTCATCCGCTATATAATGCGGGAAATCAATCATTCCAATACATATATATACACACTATATATAATATCATATCCAAACTGATAATAATATTCACACTCAACCAATCCATCAATAATTTAAATTTAAACTATTTAAATTAACTAGTCAACCAGATGTGAGTGAGATTAACTCACCTTGAATTTCGTCGAGCGTTTCAATTTTAAATTAAATTGAACCCGTTCAATTTAATCCAAAATTCTCACTTGCACCAAACGCCTCTGGATCTTCTGCAGCGCGTAGAGCTCGTCGCTATGATTCTGACGCTTCCTGTTTTGTCGAAATCTGACTATGCATGCAAAAGTTATGGTATTTTAAACTTTTGAATATAATTTCTATAAACAATTTCTTTTTATTATATTTATTCATTACCGAATGAATCTCGGCCTTTCAAATCTCTGTAAAAAATCGAGGCCATAAATACGTTCTTCCTCAACGCACAAACACCCAGCACGAACAACCCAAAACCCACCGACGTTGACCACGAGCCGCCTCTACTACGATCATCTAGAAGTCGATCAGCCACTGCCACGTCGAAGCTCCTTCCTTCCTCCACTATCGGCCGAAAAATGGGCATGCTAGGTTTCGGCAGCTTCTGGGAAAAAGAGTTCGAACACCGCACGTTCGTGGTCGATTTCTCGATGATTCACTCCACGATATACGATCATACCCGTTGAATAGGTAGATCTAGCTAAGCCCTACAACTTCCTAGTTGGGAGTTTTCAGAAATATTGATTGGATGATTCGAAAATCGAGGAACAAAACATGATGTTTTCGACCATTGAAGCTTATGCCGGCGGCTGTGAAATATAGATCTAGGGTTTTGGCCTGAAACGTGTTTATATATAAACATTTTAATAATATTATATTAATATTATTTCCAATTTAACAAACTTTACAAACAAACTCCAAACAACACATGCCGCCTGGCGTTTATAAGGTTTTACCCACATTCCAAACACAATGGAACGTGTTTTGGAGGCTATTTCTATCATATGTGGAAGATAGCTTTTTGAATTGATTTAAATATTAAATTTTTTATTTTAATTCAACGCGTTTCTCACCCGTACGGACAAACGGTAACTCCAATTTTTACAAAATTTAAAATACGATAATAATTAACTATTACGGATCCAATGGAACTGGTTTCGTTGAATTCCGAGACTGTGTCCCGGAAGGCTATTTTAACTCGTCGATTTATTCGAACGATTTCCAAAATCGTCGAAATCATTTAAAATCTCACTTTTAAAACTTCACTAACTTAATTATAGGTCATATAGAATTTGTATTCACATTAAAAATCCTTCCAATTCATTTTAAATCAAAATCTGATTATTTGCAATATCACCATTATTAAATTAATATAGATATCCCAAATTTAACTTATCGACTTTCGATACCATCCAAAAGTCAAATACTATAATTCAAATCCAACTAGACTTTAAATAAATTTTTAGAGACCATTTCCATATCTATTTATTCCCAGATTACCAATTATTCCAATTTCAAATATTAAATTATTATTATCCAAATTCAATTGAATTGCCATATTTAAAATTGTAACTATTTTATTGATTTAACCAAGATCTCCATATTTCAAAATAAATTAACAATTCAATTTTCAACATTTAAAATAAATTAAACGTTCAAAATTAACGACCAAATTTCTGGGTTGTTGCGGATGGGTTCACGGCCCGTTAGAGAGGTTGTTATGTGCAGCCATAATAAGGCTAGAGGCGGCTCAAATTATGGAAAAGAATGGCTTGATTTTGGATGGCTCAAATGGAAGAAAATTGAGTAAAAGATGAGATCCCAAATTCTCTCCTTCTTTTCCTCTATTCAAGCATATCTACCGTCATTTCTGTGATATTTTGGATGCCTCCATCCTACCCTATTTCTGGTTGAATTCATCCCTTTGCATCCTCCATCAATTCAAGTTCAGATCAGATTAAGTGCTATTCGGTAGCTGGTGGTCAACAGTTTAGGGACTAGCACTTCTTTCGATTGGAAATTAGTTCATGGATCGGATCTCATCGTTTCAAGTTGTACGTACAAGCTTTGGCTATAAGGTACGCTCTTAGCATGTTTATAAATATTGATTTATATATAATGTTTATTATATATATTATATTATTAATCAAGTGAGGATTTCAACGTATAAAAATATTGGCACAATTTTGGTTGGTTGTATATACATATATGTTTTATATATTAATTTTTTTATGTATATACCTCTATACACAAGATAGCTCAACATAAAATAAAACAATATTTTTATTTTTTAATAATTTAATACACACACATATAGAGTTTAAAATTTAAATACTTCATATCATATGTAAAATATGGAAAAATAATTTTATAAGAAAATTTTAAAAGGCATAATAATTTCTCCAGGAACAAATTTTTTATTTTTGTTATTATATATTATTTTTATATAATATTTAAATCAATTAATTATATAAATAATTATATTAATACATATATGTAATATAAAATTATATTTTATATTTTAAAAAATTATGTTAATACATATTATACTCTCAGAAAGAATTAAAAGGAAAAAAATAGTATTTTTATTATTAAAATATTTAAATATAAGCCAAAAGTTAAAAAATTGATTTTTAAATTATTTTAAATTATAAAATTATATGATAAATTTTCAAAATTCAGAATTAGCACTTATAATTTTATTGGAAAATTAAAATAGTTTTGAAAAATTATTTTTAATAATTTTTAATAATGTTTGTATGGTTATTTATTATAATATATATTTTGAAATTAAAAAATAATTTTCTTTGAGCTAAGTGCAAGGCTTGGTACTTACATTATATATTTATCATTATAAATACAAATATATATATATATATATATATATATATATATATAAGTATGTACTACAAACATTTAAATATGTGTGTGTGCGTGTGTTTTAAAAAAAATCATATTTATGCAAGTAATGCTTTCTGCCTTGCAGGAAAAAAAAATATTTAATATATTTTATAAATGATTTAAACATATTTATATAATTACAAGTGTTATGGCACGCGCTTTGCGGGTGATGATGACATGTGCTCCACGCGTGAACTATTCTCCTACAATTTATATATGATTAACATATTTTAGAGAAAATGATCAACAAAAATATTTTGCCATGTTTTTACGTTGAAATCATGTGTAGTTAATTTAAATTTTTATTTCTTGGTTGCAATATCTAATTTTTTGTTAGTTTGAATTTTATTTATATTATTAATTAATAAACAACGAGTTTGTAGTTACTTATTTAAATGATATTTATTTGTTAGATCCTATTTTTAAGCGTAGAGGGAAGTTTAATTGCTCTAAATTAGTTTGAATAGTTCCAGTCTAACCTAGAAATAATAGGCTAGAAATAATAGGCTAAAAATAATAGGAATAAATATGCATTTATTAGGATTTTACCGATTCTTTTTATGTATTTGTACGTGGAATAATAGATAGTAATTAAAATATACATGAGTAAAGAGTATTTTGTAAAGTTCACGATCGGACCAAAAGATTGTGTTTCTATTCCAACTATTAATAAAGATAAATGTATACATTGTTAATATTTCATATTTATGTTTATACACACACACAAAGTTATTTAAATAAAAATTATAGTTTATATATATATATATATTTGCATATTTATAATATTATATATAAGTAAATGTATATAAAAATACGTTTGGATAATATATTTGTATATTAAATGAGCTAACGTGTCTGTTGCGATGTAAATCCCACCATCTATAAATGGACGTGTTATACCTTACACAGATTAATATGTTACATGTGCATGCACACACACACACACAAATATATATATATATGTGTGTGTGTGTGTGTGTGTGTGTGTGTGTGTGTGTGTTTGATAACACGTAAATATAATATAACATAAACTGAATAATATTATATCATTTTAAAATTTTAAATAAAATAAAACTTAGAATTATTCTAAATAAACTAGACTTCATAGGACTAATAAAAATCCAGTACGGTAAATAATTTTGAAATTCACCCATAACTTCCGCTAAGGGCTGACCTAGCTCCAATATAATTAACTATAACACTTATAATTATATATATATATATATAACACATCAACATATGTCATATATATTAATTAATTAACTTTTAATTATTTTTTGTTTAATAAATCCTTTTATTTAATTAAATAATTTAATTATGTACTTTAATTAATTTGAAAATTTAAATTTATTTATCTTAGATAATTTTAGACAAATATACAACTATAACAATTTTAGTTACATACATATATCAATATATACAAATATATGTTTTCAACTAATTAACTCTTAATTAATTATTTAATTTAATTTAACTAATCATATTAATTAAATATATTAAAATTTCAAAATTAATTATTTAAATTTAATGTAAATTTATTTTTTTAACTTTGTAAAATTTCTTTTATATTTTGAGTTTAACTTTTGATTTGAAATACAACTTTAATTTGAAATACAATTTTAAATTTTCAAATCAAAATATGAGAATTAACCTAAGGCTCAAATTCAATTTAGGCCTTACATGTAAGCCAACGTTTTGGACTTACTCCACCATTGGGTCAGGTTGGTGGCTAGGAAAGGGAGAATGTTAGATCATTCAACCCTAAGCCTAAACACTATTTTTGTACACACCCACCAGATATATAAGTCCAATTAGTTTGCCTTGAATGTTAACTAGTTTGGTTGCATAAACCATTAAGGCTCTAATACTATTGAAGGACCCCTTCCATTTTGCAGCGGGTGAAAAGGGTAAATTACATAATAAAAATTCCTAATTAGATCTTAGTGGGCGTATGAAGTCTAATATCCAACACTGGATCTAATCTGTTTATTTTAATAAAATCATTTTTTATTTGAATAATAAATTTTTTAACTAATCCAATTTATTAAATGTATTTAGTGTGAATATACAATCAAGAGAGAGAGAGAGAAATAGAGGAAACAATCAAGAGAGAGAAAAATGAAGGAGGGAGTGACCAACCATAGATGAAAGAATAAATTGAATAAAATTCGACCAAACAAAAAATAAAGTTTTATTTCACCAAAGGAAGGAAACCATTTCATTAATCACTTTAAAAAAAATTCTTTAATTTTAGATCCAACAATCAAACCATATTCTTCCATGTGCGGTTAACCAAATAACATTTTATATATGAATTACTACCTTAAGTATACACACACACACATTAGTAATAACACACATAGGATGTAGTATGATGATATGATAAACAATAACAAAGTCAATATATACATGTGTAGATATTCTGATTTATATATACCATGTATATATTCACAAAATATATATCCTCAATTTAATTGTTTAGCGAAGGTACTTACAAACACACATACATGCACACATACACACACACACATATACATATAGATGCACGCGCGCGCACACACACACACACACACATTTCAAAAATATGTATCATAATAACATAAAGATTGGATTAATAGGAATTGTACCTTATAGATCTGGCCAAATTGTAACACCTTAATCTGCAAATTCTCCTTAGATTCCTATAATCAACATCTAAAATTTACCAGAGTCGGACAAGCCGTCTTGTTTTATTTTATTGTAATTTATTTTTAGGTCAAATGGAAGAAAATTTCGACCATAAATGAATGAGGAGAACAACCATGAGAAGGTGGAAAAAAATAAAGGAGAAAGAAAAGAATGAAAAGAAAGGAGAAAGAAAAGAATGAAATGAAAGGAAAGGAAATGAGGGGATTCTGTTTTAATGAGGAGAACAAAACCTTTGCCATTCTCTCTATTAAAACTTCCCTTTTAATTCTCACTCAAAAATCGAACATCAGCCTCTCATTGTTATGGCCAACCACAACTTTCTCTATATGAAACAAAATTTCCATAAGCCTATTTTAAGTAAATATCTCAATTTAAAACCGGTTTAAATATACACCGATAATGTATATTGATACAAGCATACATAACTTTTATATTCTAAATAATTACTAACATTACCCAAGAAAATCAAATAAATTAATAATTAATATTTCCTAAACATTAATTAATTTATTAATTCATAACATTTTATAAACTAATTAAATCGTGTGATTTTTTGAATGGCTAATGAGTTGTGAGACTCAAATGCATGGATTCAGTTAATAATTAATATTAAACAATTTAAATATCAACGATCATATGTCACCTTAGCTAGTAATGTGACAATATAACCAAATTCATTGCTTATAGATCTTTTCAGTAAAATCTAATTTTAAAATTTCTTAAATGGTACCTTAGTAATGATGATTTACACGTCCTCTTCATCAAAGCTATATCACTTTAGGATACATGGAATTTGGTATTGGTCAAAATTCCAATATTATTCACATTCAACTTGATTTGTCCAAAAACGAAGTTCTTGGTTAATATATATTATTAATCATTCTACCCTGGTCAATGATTTTAACCCAAGTTTATGATAGTTGACAGTAATTTTAACCTCATACAACTAAGTAGATGAATTCTTTATTGAATAGTGCTTCGTTCCTAATGCTTCAACTCAGGTCTAACTATAGTTACTCGACGAATTTCGACACCATGATTTAACTATAATTAAAGTGGAATATTCACATGAAATTTCAACAGTATTCTCAAGCCAATGGAACTATGTAATATTATTACTCTAAGATTTCATGTTTGACCTAGTTGTTATTAAACAACAAGAAACTCTTGGATGAGTCATTCTATAGCCATTGGATAACTACGAGCACGAAACCTCTTGGTGCCCACAGCAGCCATGAGTAATACACCGTCCAACATTTGAAGAGCATTAAGAACCTTGATCTCAATGGATGTATCAATATCTAGTCTTGAAATATCTCAACCGGGAATATCTAGAACAAAGCTTTATTTTATATTGTGATTAATTACCGACAATTGCAACTATTTATAATTATAATCACCTAACATGTTATTTAAGGATTTCTCATTAACAATATTTTAAATTGATTACTTAATTAATTATATCATAACACAACAAAGTATATAATAGAAATAAAACCCCTTTATTACGAACAAGATTGGTTACAAAGTTAGATATATGTTATATAATTGTCTGTATGGCATAACGATAACTCTTTTAAGGCTTTCGTTCTTCGACGGTAGTTTAGAATACATTAATTCGGTGAATGAAAGTTTGTTGACAATATCTTCTTGAACACATTGAACAATAGAGTTGAGCCTAGACGTAAGCGTTTATTGTTTATTTTATTAATTTAAAAAGTTATTATGGATTATATAATTAATAGAACTAATAAATATTAATTGGTAATTAATAATTATAATTAATAGATAGTTGAAATTTTTTAAACGACACAATTAATAACCAAAGATGCGACATGTCCCCAGTTGCCATCGGTGTAACTACCATTTGATCTTCGTTTCGTCATCTAAGTTGGGGTTAGGAGGGTAGTTCATGGTTGCACTTGGAAAACGAAATGAGATATAATTCTATGTTGAGATATTTCTCCAACTAGGTATCAAACGATGAGAATGACACTAATGCACTTTATTACAAAATAGAAGGCAACCATTTCCTTTTATGCAATGAAGGAATTTGATAAGTGTAATGAGGTTACGTCAATAAACTCATACTGGTATAGAAGTTGGATGGTTATGTCATGTATAGTTGGGTTCTCTCTGAAGGTTTTCGCTTTATTTCATATATATCTAGATACCTGGATTGTGATGTTTATTGTGTTTGGTTGATGTTTATCCTTATGGATGTGTCATGTGTACTTGTTTTCTCAAGAGTTTCCATTTTTGATAGTTTTTGTGTATTTTTTTATTTGTTAGTGCTATATATATAGTTGAGCGAGTTCCCACAAGCTTACTATCCCCTTTCTCAAAAAAGAAAGAAAAAAAAGAAATACAATAGTAACTAATAATCAATGATTATTCATTAATTAACTAATTATAATTAATAACTTATAATCAATAATTAATACATTATATTTAATGTTTTATAAATTTTGTACTATTTTATTAATAACTGATAATTATTAATCAATAACTACTAGTCACTAATCAATATATTATAATGAATAATTAGTGGGTTATAATTGATAATTAATAGTTGATAAGCTATAATTAGCAATTAATAAATTATAACTACTAGTTGATAACTTTTTGTAGTACTTAATTTATCATATTTATTAAATAATAAATAATTTTTAGAATTTAAAAAATCAAGTATAATGATTTTTATTATTAAAAACCAAACTACATGCTAACTTCAAACTTAAAGGTCTCTCAAGTCGGTCCTATGGGCCTGAACGGTGGCCCAGGCTTTAGTTTTTAGCATTTGGACTGTCTAAGGAGAGCTGTAAATGCATCCTTACATCCAAGCACGTCAGAACAGCCGTTGCAAAATTCTTTTTAGCCTTCTGCGTAGTCTCCGTCCATAAGCTAGATGAGGCCTATTGCCTAACGTTTCACGCAGGCCCGTTTAGACAAGGTTTACTGCCTCATACAATCTAAACATGTATCAAGGCACAAGTTGGACATTATTTAAGATCCATTTCCATGTACGGCATCAATGTACTAGTGTTAGACAGTCTTGATTTTCCTGCTGGGCTGTTAGATGATCGGGACTCGTCATGAGTATTTGTTATTAGTTATTACTGAGATATTTGGGCGAAATCAGTTCAAAACCTGATCAAGAAGCCTACAAATGACAAATATAGGCCAAGGATGGGCTGAATAAGATATAACCAAATCAGAAACCCGGCCATGTTATGGAAATCAATTTCACTTTATCCATTGAGATTCCTAAATCAGTTTCTCCTTTCTTCTAGAAAACCCTCCAAAACAAAAGAATGGGTCTTCTCTCATGGTGGAGAGGCAACAAGTCCCAAACTGCAATAAGCCCTAACAATAATTCAAACCCAGGCACTTCAAACCCTAATAACGGTACTAGTCTCCACCAGGAAATTTCAGACCTTAACGGCGCCGTTGAGGTCCCACGCCGCCGCCCGGATGACGTTACCGTATTCGAGTTCGGATCCATCTCTGCCGCTGGAGTGAACGCTACCTTAGCTGGGTACTGTCCCGTCTCCGACGATCTCGAGCCATGCCGTTGGGAAATTGTTCCTGCTTCTTCTGGTGATACCGATGCTCCTCTATTTCGTATTGTCTTTTAGTTTTGATTTATGTTTTTTGCGAGTTTGAATAGTGTTTTGATGTAGAACAATGAGAATTGAGTTTGGCGATGACTGCCGTAATTTGGCGAATAACGTCGCATTGTATTAATCAAATTACTTCGTAATTGAACTTTGTTTATTGGCGTTGCGAAAAAATTTCCTTTTTATTTTAAACCTTTTTGTGGCCTTAACTTGGGAGTGTGCGATGTTTAAACTTGTTCAAACCTAAAGTCATAAATTGTGAATTCTAGATGAGGCAGCTATGAATATTTTAGCTGAAGATTTTGATTTATTAATCACAATGCATAATGTTATATCTTGTTAATTTTCATGTCACATTGTGTTAGTCATGGCGCATTTGAAAGAAACTTTGTTTTGGTGCATGATACTACCGTTTTGTTGTGCTCCAAGGCAAGATTACAGATTACAAAAACTTATTTCAAGATTATAGATTACAAAAGCTTATTATGAACCCCAACACAAGCCAAACGGCTATAAGATTACGGACTGATCTGATAGCGTGTTTAGATGAAAGCAGTTGTTGGATAGGTATGTTTAAATCAAACATCCGTTCACATATATAGCAGACGTTTATTAAAAGGTCACAGATGGTTGCTTGTTCGAAGGACATGCAACCTGCACAGGTGTTTCTGCATGGTTCAGTTCATCTCTCCTCATTTCATCTTTCCTTTGTCCCTAACTTCATCTCAACTACTACTTTTTGTATAATTCTTTATTTTATCGTGATAGCACTCAATCAACAATTAAATCTGATATAGGATTTTGATTGAACTGGGTATATAGGGTCAGCGAATATGGAAATTGAGTTGCGCTACATGTTAAACATGCATCGATTAATTGCATCTTCTGCTGGGGACTTTTTAAAATTACAATTTGTAATATGTAATTTCAGTCTTTGAAACATGCTCTAGACTTCAGGGTTGTTTTTAAGGGTCGTTTTTTTTAAAAGTTTGTTTTAAGTCAGTTTTATTGCTATGGAAGAAAAGCAAGATGATAAAATTTGGCACTAAATTTTTTAACGT
This sequence comes from Allium cepa, assembly GCA_030765085.1. Lineage (NCBI taxonomy): Eukaryota > Viridiplantae > Streptophyta > Magnoliopsida > Asparagales > Amaryllidaceae > Allium > Allium cepa. The sequence goes on from CM060932.1 coordinate 166,971,207, forward strand.
CGGATTGGTTCATTCGGTTCTTTCTCTTATGCTGAATTCGACTCACTTTGCAGTTATAACTCCAATTCATTTTACATATATTCTAATGCACCTTTAACACTACTTTGATTATGCATTAGTCAATCGTTCACATGAATTTATTCTTTTTCTAAATAAATTAATTTTATTCTCGTCTTATATCATTTCGGAGTGATTCAGTGACCGTCTGAAAAATTCTCATTTCCAAGCCTAATAAAATCTTAGGTAGTGTTTGGTTTTTATTCTTAGTTTTGGATTTTCGTTCATACAAAAATGCATACGACGCATGTGTATTGCCGAAAACGACCAATTTAAAGAACGAAGTTAACATGCAAAATAAACAACAATTTTTATTTTAGTTTTCGTGTTTTGGAAAATTACACAAGCACGTGAAACAATTTATGCTTCCGTCGTTCCTCTATCCCCTTCATTTTTCCATTCGTCTTTCTTTCATCCCCTCCTTCGTCCCTTCATTCTTCTCATATTTGACGTACATATTAAAAACCGACAACACAAAATTCGTTTTTAAACCAAACACCGCCTTAGGTAGCGTTTGGTTTAAAATGAGTTTTGTGTTTTGAGTTTTCAACATTAATTATAAAATATGAAAGGAGTGGAGGACGACGGATAGGATGAAAGAAAGATGGAGGGGACCACGGAGGAGATGGATTGTTTTTCGTGCTTCTTTTATTTCTGAAAATAGGAAAAAAAATTATTTTCTATTTTGTATGTTAACTTTGTTTTATAAATTAATCGTTTTCCACAATGGATTGTTTTTCGTGCTTCTTTTATTTCTGAAAATAGGAAAAAAAATTATTTTCTATTTTGTATGTTAACTTTGTTTTATAAATTAATCGTTTTCCACAATATACATGTGTCGTGCGCATTTTTGTATGAATGAAAATCCAAAATTAAAAAGGTTAAACCAAACCTTACTTTAGTAATTTCAGAAAATAAAGTACAAGCACAATCCCATCTTGTACGGAACCAAATAGAATCGAATAATTTCTTCATTTAAAATAGGATTGAACAATTTCTTCATTTAGAATGTCCCATTAATGATGGATAATAGCTCTACAATTAGGTAATTTTTTTAAGCTTCTATTCACCTTTTCCCTTCCTACTTTTTTCATTTTGTTCTCACATTCAGTTTTTCTTAATTCTCCATCTCTTTAAAAAAATTACCACCAGTTTGTAATGGAAGATGTTGCCTAACCTCAAACGTGAGCATGTGTGTAACTCTTCTTATCTTGCATTTTATTTTGTTTTCTTAATCATTTTTCCATCCGGCATTAATTTAAAGTCCATTTGTTCAAGTAATGTTCCTGGAATCTAGATCTAGCATGTGCCAACTATTTCTCATATGAAGAGAATTCAATGAACATTATTTTCACTGTGTCCTTTTGAAATTTCAAAAATACCATACATTCATACACCCATAAAGGAAACCTCATCATCGCTTTGTAACCTCCACGACCATTAGCTTTTGGGTCATCAATCAATGAAATTTCACTTTTGATTTGGAACTTATACCACCAACAAAATTGCTTGAAATAAAAATGTTAGGACCATCAAAACTTTTGCACTTATAGCACATATCCGTCCATTAATTTTCTACTAAATAAAAATAAATATCTATAGCTATTAGGTGCACATACGTGCCATTTATACTAGTGTAGATAAAGGTAACACCTTTAAGGTTCTGCATTTTCATAATACTCAGAATCATAACACAAATTGGCATCGGGTCAACGGATACCCAAGAAAAAAGGGCCTAAGGGAATTTAGTAATAACAAAACCATCTACGCAAATCTATGCATGACGGAAGTAATAAAATATAATAACAACATAGATATGTGTACATAATATAAAATATCATATATGAGACAAAAAACAACGGCAACCTCATGTTCAAATCATCGTACATACATCGATAAATATACAATTATCGAGTCATACATCAAATCTCTATACAATTGTTTTGGTACAATATGATAAGTTTGACATGTATTAATAACAAAGATAACTAGATGATAAATGTAGATAGTAGAAGTGTTAGCTACTTCAGTGGTCTTGACGACTAATCGAGTTAATATATTTACATATACGTAACAAAAGAAGAGGAAAATAGATGGGGGCATACACAAAGCTTGGTGAGTAAAAAATATCCTTGAACCGTATAATAACTAATGTATAAGTCATTCATGATCAATGTACCAAGCGATATCCATATCTAAACCTGAATTATCTCCTACACCGAACAAGTTAGAATACCTTGATATAGTGCACTAGATCTTTTATAGTATTATTATGAATAAAGTTGTTAACATTAAATCATATTTAATGTTTTATTGGATGAGTTCAATTTGATTTTTAATTTATATTATATCATCTTTGTATTATTATTATTATTAATATGAGCTATAGTATTTTTATTTGTTCAAAATGTTTAACTAGATAATTCATTGCCATATTAGATAACATTTATTAAAATGTAAATTTAATAATAAAGTAATTTATATATAATGATATATAATTAATTAATACTTAAATTATAATAAATAATTAAATAATTTTAGTATAAATTCAAATAGCAATTTTTGGTGCAATTTTTAATTGCAATTTTTAAATTCAGTGTTGATTAAATTGATGTTATAAATTTAAATTATGATAATTCATCTTAGTTCAAATATCAAATATTCGAATCAAATATTGTCTTAATGTATTAATTCTAATTAACACCAGTAATTTATAAATATTCCAATAATAAATTAATGTATATATTGACATCTAAATAATAATTCATATATAAGCGTATGATATGCGGGTAAATAATATTAATGTGTTCAAAATGTTAATACGAACCCGACGCTACAAATTGTACGCAAAACGGAGTTCGTATATGAGGGTTTTTGTGTTTGAAAAACAGGTTTTAAAATATAGTTTTAAATTTAGTGAGGACTAAACATAAACCTTTCCTCTCCCGTTAAACCTTAGCTACCATCGTTGGTCCACCGACTCTATATTTACGGCCGCTAGAGGCCATCGAAAGCTCCATCGACCTTAGCATCACAACTGTCTCGATGACCTAACCCTTCCAATACCCCTAAACATCGAACTGGAGCACTCCCTGGTGAAGCCTAATTCCCAACGATGTGGTTAGTCACCTCATCGTCGTTTCCATAACTCTTATTGTTGTCGTGTTAGTCAACCATGTCGCACGTTAACACGATTTCTCCTTGATGATCGATATAAATGAACTAAGCCGGTGAAGTCGTGGGTGGGTATGCATGTATCTGTGCATGAACAGTAAAAAAAAATTGACTTTTCAAACAAAATTTTAAAATAAATTTTTTCAAACGATTAGAAAACTGATTGTGGTAAAAACAATTAGAAAACTTTATCTCAAAAATTGTGGCACCCCGTAAAATCGATCATAAATAAATAAATTCGATAAACTAATTTAAATAAGACAGAAGTAAAAATGGAAATTTTGCAAAATTTAGAATTTGACCACGAAAGTTATGTCGTTGCTTTCGTGGCAAAATTCTAATCAATTTTCATATATAATATGTTGAAAACGGAGCACAAACGAAAAAGTTATGGGCGTTTGAAATTTTTAGGATTAAAATAATTATAATAGAATTCAATTTCAAATAAATAATTAATTCCCAAATTTGAAATTCAAAAGTTAACCGTAATTATAATTGGGGGTCAAGCGAACGTTAATATTAACATTAACATTAAATCATAATTAAGGAATTAAATAAAAACAAATCAACGACAATCAAAATATTCCCACAATAAAAGGGGCGGTCGACCTTACCCACATCTGGTCGACCAACGTCGACTGGTAGCGGTCGATCGGTGGCGGTCGACCGCTGTCTGTGGATGGCGGCTACGGTTTGGCTATTTTAACGTACCGGATTTTGTTATTTTAAACCAACTTTCATCCGACGGTTCTGGTGAGTTCCAACCACTATAATTAAGAGCTTAGTCCTCTCACTTTTATTCACACAATATTTTTCAAACATTAGCGAAGCGCTATCAGATCATCTCTTCATAGATTCAGAAAACTCCATTAGAGTTTCAGGTAAGAAATCCTATACATTTATCTTCGTTTATTGTTTATTTTCTCAATCCCTTCTCCTTCAAACTCCTATTTTTCTGAATTTAACGTATATACAAATCTCTTGCTGTATACGTATCAAAAAGAAAAGACTTGAAAGGGTTCGTTGAAAGCGGTCAAATCCAAAAGAAGGCAAAGTTAAGCACCTTTGTGAGTGAAAATCCTAGTTTTTCTATTTTGTAATTGAATAGTGTAGTTTGGATTTGATATATGCCTTGGGGAGCTTTGGATTACGAAGACATCATATTAAAAAACCTCAAAATTCCTCCAAAGCGAAATGTCAATTCTTAGATTAGAATCTTAATTGTTTTGTATTAAAATAATTGAGTTTTTGTGGATTTAAGCAATATATGTGTTTGCCTTTTATTTCACTTCTTATTCTTTTATTTGGATTTGATTAATGCATTTGATTTAGAAATGGTGCGTAAGATACGAATTCTTACTCGTAGTTTACACTGCATATTTCTACAAATTGAATAAAAATTCCCTTGTCTAATTTTATGTAAAAAAAAGTTGAATAGAGTGTAAAACCTATTAAATTGTAAGTTTCCATTATTATTTTTTTATTCCATTATTTTAATATAAAATACGTTGGAATTGGATTCTAAGTGCAAGTCTATTGATTTGATTTTGGAATATTGGATTTATGGTATAAAAAAAGGCTATTGTGGAAATGAGACTTGTATAATATTGGAAGATTTGACATTTGAACGTTAGTTTAGGAAGTATTTTCCGCATGTCTAATAAATATGTGCTTATATGTATACAAACTAGCGTAAATAACATGCAGTTGTAACGTATTAATTGCGTAGTTAATTAGATTAATAACTATCATTTAATTCCCCTTTAGGAAAGTAATTAGTCATGCGAAATAAGAAGGATTTCTTATAAGGCCTAATTAATGAATAGAGTGAGATGTGTAATTATACACTTAGAGAGTGTTTTGGAATATGACTAAGTTATAGGGATACAAAGTCAGGTAAAAGCATATAGAAGTCTGTTCAGCTAATCTGGCTAACAGTAATGTGACTTTAGAGCTGATGTGAGACATTATCTATAATAAGTAACCACAGATGATGTGAGGTTAGTCTCAATTTTGTAGGTTAAATCTGTCCAACTAATCTGGCTGCCAGTTCCTACGAATAGTCGGACTAATGTGAGACGTCTCCGTGGGGTATGAGTCATAATACGAAGGACTTACTTAGGGAATTGAAGGTATTAAGTGATTTTTTGCGGGCTTATATATTTTCTTATATGAATTATTAAATATTTGGGATTGGGTTTAGGCATGGTCGATGATATCTCGGAAAAGGCCACTTCAATAGGAAGTAGTAAGCGTCCGAAGAGATTTCCGTGCAATGTCATCTAGATAGAGACCTATATAGAGTATGTCTTGGGAATGAGTATTAAATGATGGGTGTCTACTTTAATTGAGGTCTTAAATGGTCAGAGTCTGCCTATTTTCCATTAAAAGGTATTAAATGACTTGTGTTCTATCTCTCGCATTGTTAGACATTAATAACGATGGTTATGGATTATTGATTATGGAAAAACCTGCTACGAGGATTGAACTTATTAAGTGGTGGTTCGAGGGCTCGCCTCTTTCACTTATACGAAGTATTAAATGGTTTTGAATATAGTTTAAAATGTGAATGACATATTCTTATTTTAATTATACTGCCCAAGTATTGATATAGAAAGGCTCGAGATTTTCTATTCACCAGACCTGACTGCATGTTGATGCAGCGTGATAGGGGGTTCTCGCACTATGAACTATAGCGAAGCTTTGTCTCTTATCCCTACACATCCCGATAATGTGGGTTGACGGTGAATAACCTGGACAGTCAAGAGGTTGACCGTAAAACCAAGGTGCTTGAGATTACCATTTGTAGCCACCACCGTTTTTGGGTGACGGTTGCATTTGGTATCAGAGCTTAGCTTACCTGATCAACGGGGAAAAACATACGTACGGGTGGCATATTTGTTAGTTTTGAAAATGTTTCCCAAAATCCCCTACCATACATATACATATACATACACACCTATGTAGTTAATGCCCCGCTATTACCCCGCTATATCTCATAGCGGATTTCTACCGCTATGATTTTTCCATATAGCCCCAAAATATAGCCTTTCCGCTTTAATCCCCGCTATTTCCGCTATATCCCGTTATTCCCGCTATATTTTGCTATTTCCGCTATATCTTCTTTAATAAAATGAATTAAAAAATTGCATTTATACATTACAAAAATTATGAAGCTAATTTATTTGATTTAATTTTTAATATATTTTCAGAAATGAAAATACTCTAATACACTACTAAATTCAATTATGTTATATAACAGTTTTATGTTTATTTAAAGTATATTTGCACATATTTATTATTTAAAATTATTTATCTATTAATTATAATTCAATTGAATGATAATTTTTCATTTAATTGTCATTTATATATTGTAAAAACATTAAGTACGAGTTTTATATGCTATGTTAGAGCCATCCGCTATATCCCGCTATATTCTCGTTGTATCCCCGCTATGACTTTTTGCACCTCCACCGCTTCGAATCTGCCGAGCGCTTTAACTGCACAGATACACACATACACACCCACACACACACACATACTTATTTTGAACATATGCACACACTAGGCAAATCTTTTTTTAAGCATATAATACTATCTTGGGAAGTTATAACTAAAAGCTCAACCAACAAATAGTTGATATGGTTGATAATCATTCTTCTTCTGAGGTTGAGAACCTTCCTTGAAGATGGCCCGCTATTCGAGGGATACTCGAATGGTTTAAACAATACGTCGGGCAAGTAGGTGAAGTACCTATTTCTCAAGCTGCACCAGCGGCACCCGTTGCCCCGCCTGCCAATGCAGCACCTTGTCCTGTAGACTTTCCAAATATGTGTAAGGATTTTCTTAATATGAGAGAAAGAATATATTCTGGAGCATAGAGTTCTGTGGAATAAAAGGCATAGATAAATGACTGCGAGAAGATATTTAGGAGCTCGGTTGGGAGGATCAGCTGAAGAGAAAGATGGCAGCTTAGCATCTCAAGGGGGAAGCCCGAGATTGGTGGAGTATTATGGTTGAGGAGAACATTGGAAAGATTTTCACTTGGGATGAATTCAAGGACATATTCGAGTCAAAATTTATGTCTAGGGTAGAAATGAGTTTACAACTGGCGAAATTTATACAGCTTAAGCAAGGAGACTCCACTTAAAAGAGTACATTAGTAAGTTTATAGAGTTGGCTAAATTCGGAATGAGCATGACTGATACACGTATAAAAAATGCCATGAAATTTGTGAAAGGCCTGAATTCCCGCTTAGAGAATTGTTGTTAACCCAAGTACCTGCTAGCACCACATACGAGACATTGGTTGAGATGGTTATGCTGCAGACGGCTAATGAGGAAGAAAAAGAGAAGGAGAAAAAGAAAGCAGGACCCATTCAAAATCAAACCAAGAAGGGGAACTCATGGTCAAATAAGAAGTCGAAAGGAAAGTTCAAGAAAGAGAGTAAAGTGTGTAAGAGATGACAAAAGAAGGGTCATGTAGCCAAAGATCTTAGGATGAGTCTGATGAAGGAAGCTTTTAAGGGAAAATATCATCATTTCCATAAGGAAAGGCAGCTCAAGAGTCAATGCCTGAAGCTAGCGAAGGCGAAGGAAGAGCCGTTTAGACAAGCCTACGCCACTAAGGCCGCCCTTATTTCAAGTAGACAACCTTCTAGAGATCAAGGGAAGTCAACATTGGAAAGTATAACTCTTATTTTCGAGGCCATAATTCGTACCCTATTTGATTTCGGAGCATCGCATTCATTTATAGCTAGAAATATAATTAATTCCTTAAATCTTCAAACCTACCATGTCGCCAGCCTAATAGTAGTCTTTAATCCTATTAGGAGGTTGACGCATCTCTCTTTAATTTGCAAAGACCTAGTTGTGGACATGTAACATTGATTTCATATGTAATGCGTACATTCTAAATTTTAAGGGGTATAGACTTATCTTGGGAATGGATTGGCTATCGTACTAGGGGCAATTTTAGATTGCGGTTGGAGGGTTGTACGATTAAAGCCTTGTAGAGGGCGAGCTTAGAGGTCCATTGTATACCATAAGGCTTAGTCAAGTCAAGTTTGTACTCGTTGAGCCTGTCTCATATAGAGCTTCCATTTGTATGCGTAGTCCAAGAATTTCCCTATATCTTTGAAGAAATCTTAGGTTTCCCATCCTAAAGGGAGACTGAGGTTAGAATTGATTTGGAGGAGGACGCTAGACCAGTCGCTATGCCATTAAGACACATGGTCCCCATAGAAAGGCGTGAGTTGGAGAAGCAAATCTCGAAGCTGTTGCAAAAGGGATTCATCCATTGGAATACTTTGTAATGGGGGGCCCTATTGTTTACACCACTAAGGTAGATGGGTCATTGAGAGTATGCGTCGATTATAGAGAACTTAACAAGTTGACAAGAAAGAATATGCATCCCTTACCTAGGTAGACGGCTTGTTCGATCAACTTCTAAGAGCCAAAGTCTTGTTCCAATTGGACTTGGCAATTGGATTACATTAGTTGAGGATTACGGAGGACAACAAGTCAAAGATGACATTCGACACACTAGATGGACTTTATGGGTGGGAGGTAATGTCCTTCAGGTTGACGAATGCCCCTGCATACACTGTGAATTTGATAAGTAGAGTTCAACTTAATAAATTCGTAATGTTTGTTCATGATATCTTAGTATTCTCCAAGAGTGAAGGAGAGCATGATAATCACTTAAGGGAGATACTAGGGACCTTGAGGAGGCACCCCTTAGAGCCCAATTTGAAAAATGTCACTTTTGAAAGAAGAAGGTAAGATTTCTTGGACACATTGTTTCTAAGCACGGATTGGTGGTAGACCCTGCAATAGTGGAAGCTATTCAAAAGTGGAGAATCCCAAAGAATGCAATAGAAGATAGGTGCTTTCTTGGGTTGGTAGGCTATCAGAGGAAATTCATAGAAGACTTTGCAAAAATACCTGTCCCTTTAACCCGCTTCACCAAGAAGAATCTAGTCTTTTCTTGGGATGATAAATGCACCGAAACATTCGAGAAACGTAAGGGATTATTGACAAGTTCACCCACTACCATTTCGGATGGAACAAAGTCTTTATAGTTTTTACTGATGCATGTGGCACAGGATTGGACGCAGTTCTCATGCAAGAAGGAAGAGTAATAAGTTATGCTAGTAGGCAACTGATGTACCATGAAATGAGATAACCAGTTCACGATTTGGAGTTGGCAGCTATTGTCTTTGCCTTGAAGATGTGGACGCACTATCTTTTGGAAGAAAAGTTTGAGTTGTTCACTGACCATAAATCACTCAAATGCTTATTTTTCCAAAGAGATTTAAACCTTAGGCAGTAGAGGTGGATGAAGTACATAGTATCATTCGACTTTGGTATACAATATACCTTCGGAAAAGGGAACTTCGTCGCCGACACCCTTAGTCGAAGACATGCTACGTTAGGTGCTTTATATGAATGGAGACAGTTGGAGTTCTTCTCAAATTTCAACTTTCAACCGCCAACAGAATCCATCCAAGGCTTTTTGGTAGTGATGGAGGATAGACCGGCTTTGTTGGACCGCATTGAGCTTGAGCAAAAGAAGGATGAGAGGATATAGAAGATTCTGGATAAGTTGGGAAGAAGAGAACTTTTTTTCCCATGTCAGTACATATGAATTTGACGAGAAGGGATGTTTAAGAAGAGATAGACGTCTTTATGTCACATTGATTGACAGTGTGTTGGAGGAAGTGCTTGTAGAGTGTCACCACTCGAAGATGACCATTCACCCCGGAGGAGATAAAATGTATAGGGTTATGAAGAGAATTTTCTTTTGGCCGGAAATAAAGAAGAGAGTAGCTGATTTGTTGCTCAATTTTTAACATGTTAAAGGATGAAGGCTGAGCAAGGGATACCCGGGAGATTGTTGTTACCATTGGAGATTCCGACTTGGAAATGAGAACACATTTCGATGGACTTCGTAGAAGGATTTTTAGGAGTTGGAGGGCAATGATGCTATTTGTATCGTAGTAGATAGACTCACTAAGAGTGTCCATGTTATTCCTGTTAGGAACAATAGGACTGCAACATCTCTAGCACATGCTTATTTTAACGAGATGGTTCGATTACATGAAGTTTCGGTGAGTGTTGTTAGTGACAGAGGCTTCTTATTGATTAGTGAGTTTTAGAGGAGTTTGCAGGCAACTTTGAGAACTTCGTTGAACCTTAGCACTGCTTATCACTCATAGACTGATGGTCAAATTGAAAGGGTGAATAAAATCTTAGAGGACTTACTGAGAGCTTGCATCATGGACTTCGAAGGACATTAGGAGCAACATCTACCATTAGTTGAGTTCACGTATAATAATAGTTACTAAGCGACGATTGGTATGACCCCCGTTAAAGCGCTTTATGGGATGCCATCCAAATCGTCAATTTTTTAATATGAAACTACCGAAAAATTCTGCTCGGACCAGATTTGATTCGCGATACTTCGAAAAAGTAGAGTTGATCAGGCAACGTATGAAGGCAGCCCAAGACCGCTAGGAATCCTACGGAGATAAGAGAAGAAAAGAGTTAGAATTTGAGGTTGGTGACTCAATATTTATCAAAATCTCCCCTCTTAGAAAAGTCGTAAGGTTTGGTAAATCTGGGAAATTGGCACCAATATTTGTTGGGCCTTTCCAACCTTTGGAATGGATAGAAGGCTTGCTTATCGTGTGAAGCTACCGGATATATTAGTAGGAGTCCACGACATTTTTCACATCTCACGTGTTTGTACCAAAAGGGGGCACAACACTCTTCGGATGTAATTAAAGAGATTAGAATGAAGAAATAGAATGTAAAATTAGGCTACTCTAACAATCACACCAAGAAAAAAAGCAATAGCAGAAAGAAGACAAGAATTTATAGTGGTTCAGTGCTGTGGCCTACGTCCACTTTGATGGATTTGTTGTTTATTTCCGATTATAAATTGAATTACAACAGTACAATGACTAACACTCGAATTACGATGGAGTTCAACCCGAGCAGCAGCATAAAAGAAGCCCGTTTTAAGTTCCAATGGAGGTGCTATTTATAGGTGTGAAGCTGAAAATATCTGCCTTGAATCTCGAAGTACCCTTTCTTATGCGTAGGTGGGTCCACATAATCGATCTGGAGTTCTTTGTGATCGATTCCTGATCGATCCATGTCACTTTGTTTCGATCAGGAAATGCTCCAATTGAGCTGGGATTGATCATGGACATTCCTGAGATGATATGCAACCTTCTGTGAAAATTTCATGGCATTTGATTTGAAAAATATGATCGATCCAAGATTGAGTTTGCTGGTGTTGCTGAGCCTTCGTATCAATGGATTCGTATTGATCCTCTCGTATCGATGATGTGGCGTGCATGCTTTATGAAGATCCTAATTTCATCATAAGGACCGATTCATTTGGGTTGACTACTCACCTTGTATCCAATCGATGCTCTATTTTTCGTATCGATGCTTTACTACCTCCTTCATATCGATCACAAACTCTACTCTTCGTATCGATTAAGTAGATGATTGATACGAAACATGCAGCTGCTGGTCAAATGGAGTGTGATTGATCCGGGAAGTGTTGGAGTCCATCGATATTGGTTCGAACCTTATGGATACGAATGATGGATGCCGAATGATGGAGTTATGTTCACTTCGTATCGATGGTGATGGATACGAAATGGTGGATAGAGACGAAATGGACATGTTTCATATAGATCTTGATCGATTCATAACTTGAGTATACGAACTCCGATTGATCTGAAATTTGGAATGTTGTCTTTCATAGCTTTGCTTGTCATATCATGCTAATTGTAGCTCGATCTGGACTCGAGCTAAGTTTGCCTGTATCCATCGCGAACTTGTAGATAACCAATCTTCGGAGCGGATTGTCTTCAGTCTCTAGTCAAGTCCTTGGTATCACGGCTTTCCCAAAAGGTGGGATAATATTTGCGCCCCAAATTACGTCTTGTGTGAACATGACGTGCTTTGAAAAGCTGCAATCTTCATTCTGAAAAGGCTCTATCCGATTTACCGAACAGTTGTTGTCCTTTCATTAAAAGATGTAACCTTCGGTTGATTTCCAACAGTGTAAATATTGAATTGCTGTTGAAGTTCAAGTGTTAGCAATTTTTTGTTTATTGTTCTGGCTGTCTCCAGGTAAGCATTCAATTCCCGTTAACTTTGAAAATCGAATGTTAGTATAGCATGCGTGCACGTATTTTAACCTGACTCTCATTCACGTTTGCATGTCCATGGGTCGTTGTTAAGTTCTTGCTTCTTCTCTTTTTTTTTAAATTGATATTGGCGAAAAGAGGTTCTTGCCATTGATGGAGGGGTTCTTTATAATCGAGTTTCATATCGATCCTCTCCTGGATCGATTTGAAATCTAAGTTGCGACATTGGTCGATGGTTGTTTTGATCCCCTTCTTCGTATCGATCCTCTCCTGGATCGATCCAGGGTGTATCAAGGCCTATTTTGTATCGATAGGGATCGATACGAGATGGATTTGTAGAAGGTGTATCCATAATGATGGATATGGTTTGGCTTAGGTTGTTGTGCGACTAGCTCTTCGTATCGATGGATACGAGATTTATAGGTATTAACCCATGGTAGTGCTTCGTATCGATGGGTACGAAATGATGGGGTTCGGCTGTGCTTCATATCGATGGATACGAATGACGTGCTTCGTATCGATGGGTACGAACGATCTAGGCCCAAGTACGCAGTGTTCTTTGTATTAATGGGCATGTTGACCGCTTCAATCGGTATTGTGACTGGGATACGAATCGTCTTTTTCTTTGGATATGAAGGAGCATAAATACGTTTTGTACTTAGAATATTTTTCACCTTGCTCCTGTTGCTATTTCGTATCCATCAGAGTAGAAAAAGAAACCGCAAATCTTTCATCTTCAAATACCAAACCAATAATCCTTAACTTAGATTCTTCGAGCTAGGTAATCAATTGATAGTATCATGCTTAAAATGATGAGACTTGAGTTTCATGCCATTTTATTCATGGCAACGACCATCTTTGGTGTCGTTGGAACCGGGGTGTGGCTGGAGTGAGGTCGAGAGTGTGGCCAAAGGCAGCTTGGAGGTTTTGAGAAGAAGGAGGGTAACTGGGTAGAGTCGATGGAGTCACTAACCTCGGGTCTTTCTTGAACTCGTATCGATGCGACATGGAATCAATTATAATACTTTGGAGATGATGGAAAGCAGTCTTTGTGATCGAGGCGAAGAGCAGTGGCTCAATGATCGATCTGAGGTGGAGCAATTCGTATCGATGTGGATGGATATGGTGTGATCAATCCGAAACCATGGTCCTCGGATCGATACGATGCGGTCGATACGAAGTGATCAATACGCACCAATGATCGATATGAAAGTTTTATTGATACGAAAATGTTATCGGTCTAAGTCATTGATCGATACAAACCTTAAACCTTGGCTTTAGGGGAACGATCCAAAACGAACCATGATGGATAAGAATTCCATTGCTTTTTGCATACTCGAACGCTTAACCCCGACGAGCTTTAGCCCTACATATTTATTTATCGTAAAACTACATATATGATTATCCTTCAAACTTGTTAATGGAATTGTAACTTGATAAACATTACAAATTTTGACATGGATTGTTCTTTGAAGTCAGAATGACATGGTTGAGACGGTCAGCGATGGCGGTCACTTCGGTTGAATCTTGAAGTCTTGTCTCTTTATCTTCTTTCAACCTTGTAGATATTTAGAGTATTGTGCAGCGCTTCACTACAAAACACAATCACTCACTTTGCACCTGGGGGACACGGGTCTTTTTTACCATCTAATAATGGTTTTTACTAAATTCAATAGCTATGAATCCCGAAAGCTTAGAGCAGAAAGAAGTTCAAAGTCCTCCACTCCCCAGAATAGAAAGGTCGGATATCCCAGTAGATACAGTGAATCCTGCCCCGGACGAACTGCCGGATGCAGTGGTGATGTTGAATCCAGAAGATTCCGTCTGATCTAAGATTACAGAAGAAATGCTAGGAAGAATTTGCCTTAGACACGAGCTGTCTTTGGAAGTTCGGTTGCCAGGTCCGGAAGACAGGGCACACAATCACCTGGAAGGGTTCACTGCATGCAACAGATTCATGTGTTAGACTGGAACAATGCCCATATTCAACCAATTCATTAGGGATGTGCTATTTTTTCTGAGGATCGCACCCTCTCACCTTCATCCCAATGGATACGCACTTCTCAATAGCTTATACATTATGTTTACGGAACATCTCTTCCGTCCCCTGACTGTCGACGAGATCAAATATATATTATATTAAGAGTCGGGCAGATAATCCGTCATTCACTTTCCTAAAAGCTACTAGGAATTACCAAGTTGTGGCAGGCACATGGGGCAAGTTGAGCGACTTCAAAACGGAGTGGTTTTATGTGATGTGCCCACCAGGATTCGCTAGGCGGTGGCTGGTCAAACGTAAGTTTCATTATTCATTTCGTTGTTAACCATGTATGGACAATATAGATTGATGCTGAATCCATTGCCATGTTTCTTTTGTAGCTGCTATTCCATGGCCCGATGGATCCCAATATAAAGAGCTACATAGGAAGCTTCAGGCGGTCCCTATTGAACTAAGAGAAATAGATGAAGTTTTCACCGACGACAATTTGATAGCCGTTGGGATTTTAGAGAGAGGACAGAGTATAGGGCTCACAGGGGTACCAAGGATGGCCCCTATAAGACAAGGTGGAAGAAGGGCTTCTATCATGCCCTAGTCGAGGGAGCTCAACACGTGCCCGGTGTAATAATCATCGAACCTCGCGATGATGAGGTTATAGTAGATGGTCAGGAGCCCGCGGCCGTGCCTCCGTAGGTCCCTCAATCATCTGTGTTGAAGAGAAAAGGCAAAACTCCTGTCCAAAAAAGCAGAAGGCAAAAGACCACCGAAGCGACTCAGCTTATTGTATTTACATAGGTTCGGAGATCTCTTCCCCGTAGACAAAAAGTTTACTGAAACGGCTATTGGATATTCTTATCCTGGAGGAGATATCATCATTCTCTGATCTCGGGATAGAGGGGCTTCACTCTCCTTCGAGAATCAACACCGACCTAACCTTAATAGGCATAGGGAAGCCGAATCCAATAAGCAAAGCTGCTACAACCTGTTGGTTGGGGGGTTTGCGCATACACACACTTCACGGCACCACATGACATTCACATGTTTCTTAACCTTTGGCGATGACTAATTTTATTCCTTTTTTCGTTTTTGCAGATACAATTGTGAAACATGGCTCCATGCTTAGCAAACTCCACTCTTCGGGTCATTTATCTGGATCGCATTGCAAGTTACATTGCCGTGAGAGCGAAAGAGATTACCGCCATGGCTACTATTCTTGCCAAGAATGCGAGCGCTACGACATAGAGAAAGAAAATCATATCAAAGCAGGCGCCGTTCTAGGTCGCGATGTCCACCACCAAAAGGATCTTCTAAACCCTCTGGCTCCAGCAGGCCTTCTTCTGAATCTTCACATCAAATGGCGCAGTCACACGCTCCGAAAACCGACGGTCAGCGCCTCAGAATTGAAACAGAAACTCCTACCATCGTAGAACAAACTGCTATAGAGCCAACGGGGGAGGGAGCCATTCGCATCGCCAAACTGAACAAATGTTTTTCGAACATTTTCTTCAATGGTTTCCACTTTCCTCCTAGCTTGAAGAGAATCCCGAGTGATATAAAAAAACTAGTGTAAGATTATGTGCATGATGTGTATAACCAGTATCAGGAGTGGGTCTAAACGGCAGAGCGGGTCTCGGCTGTGTCCTTCAAGCGAACCAAAACGATTGAGAAACTAGAGGGCGATCTTTCTCAAAAAGGCAAAATAATAGATGTGCTCACCAATGAGCTCGAGTCTTCAAGGAAAACTGAGATGGAGGCTGGCCAGAGAGCCGAAAAAGCTAGGAAATCCATGGAAGAAATGAAGAAAACTCACATGGACTTAGTGTAGGAGATGGGTAACGCAACACCGTTATTATGCGAGAAAGGGATGTTGCGTTGAAAGAAGTTGGTGAGATAAAGGCAAAACTAACTGAGGCCATCAAAGAAAAAGATGAAGCCAACAAAGTTGCCCAAGAAGCGTGCGAGGAGGAGGCGAAACTCAGAGAAGAAAGGGATATTGCATATGAAAAGGCCGAAGAAGCCGACACCAGGGTTGAGAGGGAAATAAAGGCCGTTGAGGCCATGGTGGAAAGTGAGTTTGAAGATCTTCTGATCACTTATAATTTAAATGTCCTGAAAAATCGTAACTTGAACTGGCTCGGCGAGGACTATCCCTTTCAACTGTATAAGGCCTGGAACTGCCTGATTGAGGATGAAAAGGCGATCCGTGGAGTTACAGCTATCGATGAGTTTTAACTGGAAACTAAAGTGTTGATCGAATATGAGTCTAAAGTCCTTTATGACAAGCTATCGCGCTTCAAAGAGAAGATCTGGCTATGAAATACCCGAAGGCCGGGGAAGGATCTGGGGGAGAACACCATGTAGTTGCTTCTGAAATGCCCCCAACATCTCACACTATGTCCACATTTTCTGTTGACCCTCCAGTCATCCTAGAGTATGACCCCGACAGGCCACATCTCTCTATAGTCATCGAGCATAGCTTAGAAGGCATGTCGGCCCAACCAGGGAGCAAATCCATGGAAGGTATTCTGCCACTTTCCTATTCTTTAAAACAAAGGAACGTTATCAAAGGACATTATTAATATATTCTTCTATCTTTATTCAACCTTAGATTCTGCACCGGTCGACCCTCTTGTGATCCAAGGTGTTCACCACGAGCAGGAGGCATTAACAACGGAGGCCACAACCGTGACAATTACTTCTTTGGCTGTGGAGATACATGACAGTGGCTATGTGTTTGATGATCAGTTGATGGAAACACTTCTCAGCCGCCAAAGCGACCAGAGCATCGAGATGTCCTTTTAAGGTGGATGAAGATGTTATTATCATGGGCTCGTGGAGTCCGACCGACAACTCCCGATGTGCGAGCGTGTGGACAGAGAGGAACAAATAATGGAGGAGTGTAAGGCTGAAATCGAGCAGGCTCGTAGAGTTGGTAGAGATATGGCGGGCCCTAGTCCTACCCCGATCCTTGTGCTATCTCCGGGTGGCACCATAATTGAAACTGGAGCTCCTCATTCTTTTGGTATCGAAAGTGCAACAATCCACCAGCTCCTCGCGCAGAGGATACTTCGGTCCCCATGAGCTTCCGAGGGGAGACCGCATCGATTCCCCCGGTTGGAAACAAGCCAACTGGAGTGAGCCGGGGGGGGGGGGGGGCAAAGATTCTAAAAGAGGTCCTGGTGGCAGCTTAAGCGGATCTAAGCCAAAGAAAGTTAAGAAGGGCAAGGAACCGAAGGCATAGATTAGCATTTTTTACTTCCTCTTTTGCAGATAGTTAGAATAATCTTCTTTTATTTAGCTTCTTGTAGGCCATGTATAGATGCGGGTTCGTCCCCTTGCTTATAAGAATTTTTGGTCAGATTTTGTACTTCTTTTCTGAAGAAGAGCATGAATAAAATTTATTTTTTGTTTTTGGCATAACTCTACGTTTATTTGTTTAAGTACTTAAGTATTTACATTTGCATTCAATGTACTCATGAAGTCTTAGTCTCTAAGTCGAACTCGAGTTCGGTCTTTAAGTCATGAGGTTGTGTCCTCAGGTCATAGTCAAACGTGGAGTTGAGTCCCAATGTTGTGCTGTCTCGGTCATTGGCTGGTGCTTGAGTTGTACCCCGGTTTTGAGGATAGTTGAAATAGTTAGTTGGTAGTCATATTCCTCGCTAACTTTGATTTAACTTAGTTGGAACCAAGTTAAAGTAACATGAGTTTGAGCAGTTGGATTACACTCGCTCATTTACTGACATTTGCATCCACACTTTGGAGATTAGGTTGTAAGCCGGCGGTTGATCACGCCTGCTCATTGTTTAGGATTACGTTCACACTCTGGGGGCGTAAGTTATTTTGTGTGTGGTCGATCACACGCGTTTAAGGATTAGGATCTTATTAACAGTCTGGGAATAAGGAGTTGGTTAAGGTCATGGATGGTCGGATCGCATCCTCCTTAATCCAGTAAGCGAAGTCGTAGATGGATGGATCCATCCTCTTCGAGCTTGGAAAGAAGCGAGGTCGTAGATGGACGGGTTCATCTTCCTCGAGCTTCGAAAAGAAGTGAGGTCATGATGATGGATCCATCCTCCTCGAGCTAGACGGTCGATTCACATCCTAATTTTGGAGTTCGCACTTCAGCTCGCACTCTGGGAGATGGAGTTGTTGGAGAATTGTCGTGCTTCAATTCTCGTTTAATTGATTGTTGTTTTCCCCGTAAGCTTGGGCTTTCATCTAGGAAGTGACCGATCGGATCAGGATCACTCTCTGTTTGAACGAATCCCACCGTAAGATGGAACTCAACCCTTCGTACTTCATGGCGGTTGCATGATGCATTTAGGAATCGCTAATTTGGATTTATGAGTCCGCACTTTATTACTGAAATAAGAAATCATGGCAAAATTAGTTGCCTTAATACAAGTACAAATTCTCAAATTGCATGAACAAACTTGAAAAGAAAAGCATACTAAATGAATGAAAGCCAGTTATGTGTAACAACGACGGAGACTCTCGCTGTTCAATGCTCTCGGCAGAGTGAGACCATCAACGGTCGATAGTTTGAATGTGTCGTCTTCAAGCCTTCGATTGATGACATATGGTCCTTCCCACATCGGTTTCATGTGTGAAGATACCGGATAGACCCGCTTAATTATGAGATTGCCACCGTCAAAGGTTATAAGTTGGACCTTGGCATTGTATAATCGGGCGACTTGGTTGTGATGTGCGGCTGCCCTCAAATCAACCTCTTCACGCTTCTTATCTAATAAATTCAGAGATTCTACAAGTAGGATGGCATTTGTCTTCGGATCATAATAAGTCACATGGTGAGAGGGCAGCTCTAGCTCAACTGGAATAACGGCTTCGGAGCCGTAAGAAAGTGCGAATGGAGTATGGTCGGTCGTAGACTTGTAGATAGTTCGATATCCCCATAAGGCCATGGGAAGCTCATCGACCCACTTACCTCCAGCCTTCTCAAGCCGTTTCTTCAGAATGGACTTGAAGTTTTTGATGACAGCTTCGACTTGTCCATTCGCTTGAGGGTGAGCTACCGTCGAGAATTTCTTCTAGATGCGGCAGCATTGGTAGAAATTCTTATATCGAATTGGGTTCCATTGTTAGTTACAATTGCTTGTGGGAGGCCAAATCGACAGATAACGTTGCACACAACAAAGTTGATTACGTTCTTCGTCGTGATGGCAGCAAGGGGCTCAGCTTCCGCCCATTCAGTAAAGTAGTCAACCGCGACGATGGCGTACTTCGCACCACCCTTAGCTAGCGGCAAGGACCCTATTATGTCAATGTCCCATGTAGCAAATGGCCATGGACTGACCATTTGAGCAATTTTGGTTGGTGAGGCTCTCGAAATTCTGGCATGTTTTTGGTACCTATCACATCTCTTAGCATAATCCGATGCGTCTCGTTTACGGTTGGCCAGTAATACTCGTACCTAAGTATCTTCTTCGCAAGGGCTTGGCCCCCAGTGTGATCGCCACACTCTACTTCATGCACTTCCTGCAACACTCACTTGATTTCATTGCGGGTGATAAGCCGAAGTAAAGGAATAGAAAATTCCCTTCTGTACAAGACTCCATCTTAGATAACAAACCGCGAAGCCTTTCAGAGAACCTATCTCTTCTCGCTCCTGCGCTCGGGTAACGTTCAGTGTTCAAGATAGTTTCTGATTGGAGTCATCCATGACTCCTTCTCGGGTGTTGCCTCATGAACCCAGTCCTTCTCCACCCAATCGATACTTGGAGCAGCAAGCATCTCCACGGGGATGAGTCCCATCTGCTGTGCTTCGCCAGTGCTACTCAGTTTTGCTAAAGAATCAGACTTCTAATCTTGCACTCGGGGTATACAGCGGATAGTATAATAGTCAAACCGATTTAACACTTCCTGGACCCGCATAAGTAGGAGGCCAACCTTTGGTCTCTGGCGTGATACTCTCCTCGAACCTGGCACACCACCAGTTGTTAATCGTAGTAAATTTCCACAAGCGACGACTCCTAAATCCTTGGCAAGCCTCAGTCCAACGAGTAAGGATTTGTACTCAGCTTCGTTGTTAGTTGCACGGTAGTCGAATTTCAAAGCACAACATACAGATCGCCATCGCTGAGCACCACTCCAAAGCCTGAGCACCGATCGTTTGATACACCATCGGTGTATAGCTTCTACATATAATTGGGAGGTTCATTGGTTTCAAGCAAGTCCTCTGGTATGGTGAAATCAGTTATGAAATCCGCCAGAACTCATTCTTGAATAGCTCGCCTTAGGGTATAAGTGATATCAAATTGACTCAGCTCGATGTTCCACTTGAGCAACCTACCAGACGTCTCAGGTCGTGTCAGGATCCGTCGTAACGGCTGGTCGGTGTAAATAGTGATCGGATGAGCTTGGAAGTATGGGCGGAGCTTTCTCGAGGCTACAACAAGGCAATAAGCCAGCTTTTCTATCTTCAGGTAGTTTCCTTTTGCCACCGTCAATCTTTTGCTAATATAACAGACCGGTCGTTGGATCCGATCTTCTTCTCGAATTGGCACATCACTGATTGTGTTTGCCAAAACCGCCAGATAGACAAACTACTTCTCATGATCAACCGGCTTCCACAAGATGGGAGGTGTTGCTAGGTGTTGTACTAGTTCCCTGAATGCGCCCTCGCACTCCTCTGTCCATTCGAAACTTTTTTTCCTTTTTTGATCGGATCAAAAAGGGAATACACTTCTCCGTGGATCTGGAAATGAACCTGCTCAAAGCTGCCACCTTCCCATTAAGACATTGTACCTGCTTGATGGTTCTGGGAGTTTCAAGATTCCGAATCGCCTGGGTATTTTCAAGGTTAGCTTCAATCCTTCTAACATTGATAATAAACCCAAGGAATTTTCCAGATGCGACTACGAAATGACACTTCAACGGATTGAGTTTCATTCTGTACTGTCGGAGTATGTTGAATATCGTCTCTACATCTTTGATATGGTTGTTGGATAGCCACGATTTCACGAGTATGTCGTTTACGTACACCTCCATAGTCTTCCCGATCTGGTTTGCAAACATTCGGTGTACGAGCCTCTGATAAGTTGCTCCAGTGTTTTTGAGTCTAAATGACATTACCTTGTAACTATAAAGTCCTAGATCAATGATAAAGCTAGTGTGCTCTTGATCATGAAGGTGCATCGAGATTTGATTGTAGCCGGAGTATGCATCCATGAAAGATAAGAGCTCATGTCCAGCTGTTGAATCCACCAGTTGGTCGATTCTGGGAAGTGGGAAACCGTCTTTGGGGCAGGCTTTGTTCATATTTGAATAGTCCACACATGTCCGCCATTTTCCATTTGGCTTTCTGACAAGCACTGGATTCGATACCCATTTCGAGTATAAAGCATCACGAATAAACCCATTAGTCTTGAGTTTATCCACTTCTTACTTTAGAGCAGCAGATCTCTATGGATCCATACAGCGCCTTTTCTGTTTCACTAGGATGTGCCACGGGTCAATATTTATTGTATGGCTCGCAATGTTCGGCAAGATCTCACAAATGTCTGAATGAGTCCTGTCTCATCTGGAGGCCAAGCTGAGATCCGACCTTTACCACTTTGGAACCATCATCATCGTTGATCGGAACATCAATCGTCAACTCCGTTGAGGAAGCCTGGTATTCTTTGACTTCCCCTACATCATCGTTGCTTTTAGGATTAAGGTCCTTAGGAAACTGGTTGTGGCGCCCGAGCCTAGGCTCAAGCGTTAATTGTCAATTCTCCATAAAGCAGACGTAGTAAGATTCCTCCATGCCCTTACCTTTCTCCTTTCGCTGCACATCCCACAGTTCCGCAACATAACAGGTGCGTCCAACCGCCTGATCACCATGTACCACCTCGACTCCATTTTCAGTGGGAAACTTCAGAGTCAAACACCAAGGGGCAATCATTGCTTTGAAGTCTGCAAGGGCCGATCGGAACAAAAAAGCATTGTAAAGAGAATGAATATCCAACATGATAAAATGTAACATCCGGACTCTCCGACGATCACCAACACCCAACTCAACAGGTAACTCCACCATCCCAGCCGATATGGTCGCACTTCCATTAAAACCATGTATACGTGGTTTCAGATCCTTCACTTCCATTAGCATTTTGTCGTAAGCATGTTTGAGAAGTATGTTTACAGAATTTCCACTATCAACTAAGATCCTCTTCATCCAAGCAGGATCTATTTGGGTAGAAATAACCAACGGATCAATAGTGGGGGCTTCGACTCTACGGCATCACGGTTACTGAAAACGATGTCATCTGTCATCGTCTTCTGTTGCTTTGCCGAGGCCATTTCACCAGTACCACTACAAAATTCGAAGTCCATATGCCTAATCGAACTAGCATATTATTCCATTTCTTTCCAGCTCCGATCAGCTGGATGAGGACCACCACTCATAGTATTAATCATCAGCCTCCTACCAGTACGTGCGGGTTCTTCAGGCTTAGCCTGGCCTTGGCCCACTCTGCCATCGTGCAGAGCCCGGATGAAATGCTCTAACTTTCTTTCTTTAATCAACTTTTCAATAATATCCTGTAGATGATGGCACTCATTAGTGTTATGGCCATAACAGTCATGGAATCTACAAAACTTTCTGCTCTGAATCTGCTTCTTCGACGATGGTTTCAGAGCTGGCCTTTTGTACTGCCCTATATTATAGGTTTAAAGATAAACATTCTCTAGCGACGTGTTTAAAGGGGTATGTCAATCGAACATAGGAGCTCTCGATCTCCCACGGTGAAGGTCTCTTTTCTTTTCTTGACCTCCATCACCCTTCTGCTTACTTTGCTTATTTTGAATATTTAACTGCACTTTACTAGAGCTCTCCCCGATCTGCTTCACTGCAACATTACTCTGGACACCTTCACTACTCGGCCCCACGATGTACTGCTTCCTAGACCGTCTAGTGTCTTTTCTCCTCAAAAACTGGGCCGCCTTTGCATAGAAACAATCCAACGAAGCGGGGGGTTTCCCAGCCAACCAATCACCAAATTCGAAATCAGGATCGATCCCTTTAATCAATGCCATCAGAATAGAGTTGTTGTTGGGATTGATGACTTCGAGACAAAGCAGCGTGGAACCTTTCCAGATAATGCCATAGAGTCTCTCCTAGAGCTTGAGTAACAGTGATAGGGTATTAACATCCTTCGGTCTTGCAGCATGCATACAAAACTGTTCAACGAACTTAGTTGCTAACTGGTAAAAACACGAAATAGATCTGGGGTGGTAGACGGGTGAAGAGATTAGAATGAAGAAATAAAATGTAAAATGAGCCTAATCTAACAATCACACCAAGAAAACAAGCAATAGTAGAAAGAAGACAAGAATTATAGTGGTTCGGCGCTGTGCCCTAGTCCACTTTGAAGGATTTGCTGTTTATTTTTTATTATAAACTGAATTACAACAGTACAATGACTAACACTCGAATTACAATGGAGTTCATCTCGAGCAACAACGTAAAAAATGCCATTTTTTAGTTGCAATGGAGGTGTTATTTACAGGTGTGAAGCTGAAAATATCTGCATTGAATCTCGGAATACCCTTTCTTATGCTTAGGCCAGTCCACATAATCGATCTGAAGTTGTTTGGGATTGATTCCTAATCGATCCATGTCACTTTCGTATCCATCAGGAAATTCTCCAATTGAGCTACGATTGATCATGGACCTTCTGTGAAAATTTCATGGCATTTGGAATGGTGGTTTGAGAGATATGATCGATCCAAGATTGAGTTTGCTAGTGAAACTAAAGCCTTCATATCGATGGATTCATATCGATCCTCTCATATCGAAGATTTGGCGTGCGTGCTTTTTGGAGATTCTAAATTCATGCATAAGGATCGTTTCCTTTGGGTTGACTGCTCCCCTCGTAACTAATCGATGCTCTGCTTTTCGTATCGATGCTTTGCTCCCTCTTTCGTATCGATCACCAGCTCTACTCTTCGTATCGATCAAGTAGGTGATACGAAACACGCGACTGCTAGTCAAATGGAAGTCCATCGATATTAGTTCGAACCTTACGGATACGAATGATGGATGCCGAGTGATGGAGTTATGTTCACTTCTTTTCGATGGTGATGGAAACGAAATGATGGATACGGATGGACGGATACGAAATGGACATATTTCATATGGATCTTGATCGATTCATAACTTGAGCATACAACTCCAATTGACCTAAAATTTGAAATGTTGCTTTTCATAGCTTTGCTTGTCATACCATGCTAATTGTAGTTCGATCCGGACTCGGGCCAAGTTTGCCCATATCCATCGTGAACTTGTAGATAACCGATCTTTAGAGAGGATTGTCTTCAGCCTCTAGTCAAGTTCTTGGTATCACGGCCTTACCAAAAGGTAGGTCAACATCACGTTTGAGGAAATGCCTTCATGACACAACTGTTGTGGTAGAGCTGATTAGTTAGAGGATACCGAGATAGAGTCGATAACAACACGTGCCACCATACACATTATGGGGCACAGAACTAGGAAGCTCTGCAATAAAGAAATTAGGCTGGTCCAAGTACAATGGATATGCAACCCGATGGAAAGCACGTCGGAAACTGAAGACAAGACGAGGATCTCTCATTCTAAGCTTTTCACTGGTAAACTTTTCTCTCTAAATTAGTATTTTTAGTTGCATCATGGTTTCTAGATTAGATGGTAGGAAATTGTTACTACACTTTTCACTATCAGTTGGCACTGAAGCAGAAATCTTTATGCATGTTCAGGGCATTTGCATGTATACTTGTATGTCACGATCGCACACTCATGCTAGGATTGAGCTCACTTATAGTATGTTTGCAGTACATAATCACATTGCACTTTTGTTTGAGTAGATGATTGCATAGATAACTTGGTTATATAACATGGATGTTTATTGCACGTTACGTTGTTCGTCCCTTGGAAGGATTTCAGGATGAAATCCTTTTAAGATGAGAATGTAACACCCCGTAAATTCAACCATAAATAAATAAATTGAATAAATTAATTTAAATAATATAAGAGTAAAAATAAAAATTTTGCAAAATATGGAATTTGACCATGAAAGTTATGACGTTGCGATCATTGGAAAATTCTAAACAATTTCCATATATAATATGCTGAAAACGGAGTTCAAACAAAGAATTTATGGACGTTTGAAGTTTTCAGGTTCAAAATAATTTAAATAGAATTAAAATTAAACAAAATAATTAATTCTCAAATTTGAAATACAAAAGTTAACCATAAATTTAATTGGGGTTTAAACGCGCGTTAAGATTTACATCAACATTAAATTATAATTAAGGAATTAAATAAAAACAAATCAGTGGCAATCAAAATATTCCTAGAATAAGGGGGCGGTCGACCATTTAACCATGACCGATCGACCGCTAGTGGTCGACCCGTGGGAAGGCGGCAGACGACTGCTACTTGTTGATGGCGGTTAGGGCTTTGGCTATTTTAACGTACTAGGATTTGGTATTTTGAATCGACCTTCATCCGACAGTTCTAGTGCATTCCAACCGCTATAAATAAGAGTCTAGCCCCCTAGATTTTATTCATACAATAGTTTTGGAACATTATGAAGCTTTGTTAGTTCATCTCTTTATTGATTCAAAAAACTCCATTAGAGTTTCAAGTAAGAAATCCTATACATCTATCTTTGTTTATTGTTTATTTTCTCATTCTCTTCTCCTCCAAACCCTTATTTTTCTAGATCTGATGTATATTACAAATCCTTTGCTATATGTATATATGTATGTACGTATGTACACGTGTGTATCTATGAATAAATAAATAAATAAGAGATCTGAAAGGATTTATTGAAGGCGTGTCAAATCCAAAAGAAGCAAAGCTAAAGACCTCTATGAGTGGAAATCCTAGTTTTTCTATTTTAATAGTTGAATAATATAGTTTGGATTTGATATATGCCTTAGAGAACTTTAGATTACGAAAACATTATATTAAAAATCCACAAAATTCTCCCAAAGCGAAATATCCATTCTTAAGTTGGAACCTTAATTGTTTTGTCTTAAAATAATTAAATTTTTGTGGATTTGCAATATTTGTATTTACCTTCTAGTCCACTACTTATTCCTTTTCTTTAGATTTGATTTAAAAATGGCGTAGGATACGAATTCTTACTCATAGTTTACACTGCTCATTTACAAATTGAATAAAATTTCTCTTGTCTAATTTTATATAACTAGTTGAATAAAGTCTAAAACTTATTAAATTAAACTTTCCATTATTATTATTATTTTATTCCACTATTTTAATATAAAATAAGTTGTAATTGGATTCTAAGTACAAATCTATTGATTTGATTTGGGAATATTGGATTTATGGTAAGAAAAATGCTATTAATGCTATTGTGGAAATGAGAATTGTATAATATTGGAAAATTTAGCATTTGAACATTGGTTAAGGGAGTAATCTTTGCATGTCTAATGAATATGCACTTATATGTATACAATCTAGCGTAAATAATGTACGATTGTAACATATTAATTGTGTAGTTAATTAGCTTAATAATTGTCATTTAAATCCCTCTTAGAAAAGTAATTTGCTAGGCGAAATAAGAAGGATTTATTATAAGGACTAATTACTAAATACAGTGAGATGTGTGATTATACACTTAGAGAGTGTTATGAAATATGATCAAGTTATAGGGATCCGAGATCAGTCAAAGCACAGAAGTCTGCCCAGTTAATCTGGCTACCAACAGTGCGACTTTGAGGCTGATGTAACACATCATCTATAGTAAGTAACCATGGATGATGCAAGGTTAGTCCCAACTCTATAGGGTAAATTTGTCTAGCTAATCTGTCTACCAGTTCGTACGAATAGTCGGACTAATATGAGACGTCTCCTTGGAGTACATGTCATAATACGAAGGACCTGCTTTAGGAAACTGAAGGTATTAAGTGGTTGTTTGAGGGCCCAATTCTTTCCGTTATATAATGTAATAAATGGTCAAGAACGAGTTTAGGCATGATAGATAATATCTCAAAAAGGTCTGCATCAATAGGAATTATTAAGTATCCGAGGAGATTTCCATGCAATGTTAGCTAGATAGAGACCTGTGTGGAGTCTGCCTTGTGTATAGGTATTAAATGATTGAGGCCTACCTCAATTGAGGTCTTAAATGTTCAGAGTCTGCCTATTTTCATTAAATGGTATTTAGTGGCTTAGGTTCTATCTCTTGTATTAGTAGACATTAATAACGTTGGCCATGGGTTATTTATTATGGGAAAACCTGCTTTGGAGATTGAAAGTATTAAGTGGTTGTTTGAGGGCCATCCTCTTTCCCATATATGAAATATTAAATGGTTTTGAATATAGATTAAAATGCAAAAGTCATTTCCTTATTTCAGTTATACTACCCAAGTACCGATATAGAAAGGCTCAAGATTTTCTATTCATCGGACATTGTTGTTCTAACTCCCTCTCCATTACAACACATGTTAGGGAAGGAGAAGATGACCAAGACGAAGAGAAGAGACGAGCTTGCGGCAGTTGTCTATTTGCTATTTATGCTATTTCTTAATGTACCTATTTGAAGTTAAAAATGTATCTTTGAACAAGATGATATAATGGTTATTATTTACATTATGTTATGGTTTTGTTTTATGACATTTGAAATTTGAAATAAAACGGGTACCATTTATTCCATTATATTTTATCCTTCCACTTTGAGTTATGAATGAATAGATAAATAGCTCTATATTATTCTTTTTACTAAGTAATAGCCAGCTTTGGAATGAGTCTAAATTTTGATTGGCCTTTTTGGGTCGGGTTTAGGCCTATTTTAGGGCAGGTTTTTACAAAAATCCTGTCGAACATATCCTGAACCATTTATATTTTTCTTTGAGATATCCCATCTCTAACTTAGTGGTGGAGTTGCGAAGTCCACCATTAAGATGTAGTTTATTTTTATGAAAAGAGAACGAAGTTCAATGTGTTGAGAGTGAGGCATTTCGGAATAGTTGTAGGAGCAGTAATGAGTTATATAAATATATTACCCAAATTCATCATTCAGGTTATGACCCGTTATAAATGGGATCTTATCTCACTTAATTTATTAAACTCGCTTAATTGTTCATAACATGTATATTTTGATCTATCTTATTTTAAAAAAATTTCAAAAATTCTGGCTTCCAAAATAAAAAGTGTGTGTATTTATTATATTAGCCTAAAATAATTAAATAAATATATAACCGTTATATTGCTTGTTAATTAATTTGTAGTACCTCTTATATTAATTAAAATAATGATAAATTATATCAATTACCTCATAATAATAATTTATAATTTTTGTAAATTATTTTATTAAATTATTTTCGATTGAAAACTGAGAGTTGTGGTTGTGTGACTCCCAATTGTGAACTCATCCTTCGATAATATTTTAATAGTTCAAATACTAAAGCTTGTATGGACGTTGCAGAAGTACAATATCGGATATGAGTTCAGTTGTTTATAGACTAACTATGTGAAATCTAATTTCTTATCTATTAAAGCGACACCCTTAATCAATGATATATTGTGCACGTTTTTTTCCTTTCATCATTATATCACTTAGATATTTAGAGCTCAATCAATAGCTAGAACTCCATTAATAGCCATAGTTAATTACGTGTCCAACATTAAAGTACATAGTTCAATCTGATAATAATTATCGATTAACCTATTTACCTTAACCAAAGACTTTGACTTTCTACCGACTACTAATTACAGTGATAATAAACTTTCATTCAAAGAAAACAAATCCTCTCTTAAATAGTGTTTCACGTCATGTGGTTCAACTTACACCCTCCTACTAAGGTCTTAACACGACTATATTGTCGTGTGATTACCATAATCAAAGTATAGTTTATATACTTGAGATTTGTAGCATTCTCAGATCGATAGACTACTACACATCGTCACATGAGATCTTCTATTTGATTTTTAACACGTAGAAATTCCTGAAAAGTCATTTTGTAATTGTTCCAAATGACTACACATATGTATCCCCTTGATGCCCCAATGGTCATGGGTTATTCACCGTTCATCCTGAGCGTTACTTACACTAGTATTAAATGAATATACAATATACCGTTCTCGATACATCTTGACTAGGAACATTCCATGACGAATGTATATTTTACGCGATTCAATATTCATGGTAAACAAACATTCGTAACTACAATCGATTACAAATTTACCTTAGGATTTCCTACTTGTATATATTTAGTGTGTTAGAAACATTAATTATATCCCAATATATGCGATGGAAAATAAAACCAAAAGCCTACTTTATTTCAAATAAGATTCACTGTAAGAGTTAAGAAATATAGTCAAATCACATAACTGCTCCTAGGGCACATCTTTATCTTTATCTCTCTCCCATCTACACATGGAGCCAATTATGGCGACTCAGTCATAATCGAATCAGTTTCCCTAGACTAAACTAAGAAATGGCCTTGGAGGTGGATCTATAATATTACTATACTTTTCGATTATACTTCCCTATTATCGATAAGCTCTTTTATCGTGCATTTATTACGAAGAACATATCTCGACCTCCTGTCAGGCTATCGGTTTCTATTGCAATCTATATTGCATTATTGCTATCACAATATGCTATTGGATTTTCAATAACTGGAACCATCCCTAACTTTCTAATAAATTAGCACACATATACTACTTCCAATGTGGAAATGTTAAAGGTGATTTCCTTAGACTTAGTGGTTGAATCTTTCACAACCTCTAGTTTGGAATGCTTTCAACCTAAAGCCTGTTTATTATAGGTAAACATGAATTTAAAATTGACTTACTATACATAATGTTACTTATGAAGTTCAAGTCCAAACGCTTCTTCATAAGGTGTTCGTTGTTTCCATAAATAATTCTATAATATTTCATAAATGCTCGAGAAAACTGTTAATTACCATTCATTGATGTTAACTTAGATTTGATATTCTTTTAGCGCTCTAGGTGCGGAAGCAAATTTCGATCTAATGCATAACATTACCTACATGATGGTTCATATTGCCAATGCATAAGTAATTTATCCCATATTCTTCATATTAAACATTTTAATATGATGTCTATGTATGTTGATGGGACAATCCTAACATCTTCTTATATTGAGTATAAAGGACTCCTATTTCAAAAATTTCATCGAGAATTGAACAACAAAGCTTTAACTGATTTTAACAGGATTACATCATTGTCAACTAGTAGCATGTTGTTTATTTATAGTATTAGAATTGTTTTTGACCTTTAATTTCGTTTCTTATAAACACATGTTTCCTTTGCATTTTGACTGAAATAAAGCTATTTGATTGGTCCATCGTAATATTTCCTCAACCTTTATATTGTAACACTCCTAATTTATATCGCACGCTGTTTTGAATATTTAATTATGGATAATTAAACTAATGATATAAAAGAGTTAGGAAATGTGAGATTTTCTAAGTTAATCAATTCAGCCGTTAATTAAGTAACAAAGGGAATGTTTTAAAAGAAAGAAATAATTATAACAAACTGTTGGGCCAAAAAGCGACACAACAAGTTCTATGAAAACGAGTAGATCTTATAGGAAATAGTAAAAAAGCAGTAAGAACACACAGATTTTTACAGTGGTTCGATAAATTCTATGGCCTCTATCCACTTTAGTCTTATTTAAATTGAGTTTATCACAAGTACAAGAGTTTTTCGATTACAATAGATCTAAACAGCTCCTGGATGATAAAACTTGAGTGAAGAAAAGAGAATGATGAAGAAAATGGCCAAAAGTCCTCTAAAGGTTACTATAGGCTTTTTATTTATGGGAGAATTACCCCCTTAGAATCAATGGATCGTTGAAGTCCAGATAAAACTCTAGATCCGGGAAAGTAGGAGAGAAGACGGAGTCCTCATGTCATAAAATCATGTCGGTGCCGACATGACTATGTAGGTACCAATATGATTTTCCTAGTGCAAATCACTTGCTTCTCCTTTACTTCACCTTGTATCTTCAAATCTTCCATCTATGATCTCTTCTGCTTTTAATTCTACTTGATACCGAGATGATCTAACTCATCCGGTACATGTCCTTTCTACAAAGCTTTTTGGAGTTACTAAACTACTTCTCCAAAGACGGGCTCCAGGATAACAAGTGTAACTATCTATGCATTGACCAATACACAAGAGATCAATACAGCCCGTAAAATGAACTCGGTACCGACATGAATTTATGTCGATACCGACCTCTTTTTCCAAGTGAACTTGGACTCCAAACTCCATGTGCTCTTTCCACTAGCATTCCAAGCTTGCCACCAAGTTTTTGAATCATTTCGTCTTCATCATCGTTTTGACATCTAGATTCATTTGGAAGTTGCATAGTCTAAAAAGTTAGATAACTCGTGCCCATCAAAGTTCGTTTTTATTAAAAATGAAACATGCTTTGGATCAAGACAAGCATATATAACCATCTGCATAAGTCGATCAATCATCCAAGAGCCGCTAAAGCTTTTGTTCAACCACTTTAAATAGCATTCGTGCCACTTTCTATGCTAAGATCCATACCTACATCACTTTGAAGATCATTCTTCGTCTTGGCAAGGTGAGAATTCCTTCTCTTTTATTTTCTCCTTTTTTTACAAACTAATCATGTTGACACCGACCACGTCATGTTTGTTCCGACATGAATCACCGAGTCATGGTGATAGTAGAAGTTTTAACACTTAGAGTTTTTTACCCTAGCTTTCACTTTTACTTCCCTTACTTCGTTCAACCCCTACATGCTTTCTTAGGCGATATCAAGCAACCATCGCCTCTATCTCGATTCCAACCAAGGCAAGCCACCGCCACCTTGCCTTCAATAGCTGCCATCACTCCTTAGCAACCCCACCACTCCCGATTTAATTGCCTTACCCTAAAGATCTCAGACCCAAAAGTTTAAGTTCAAATCTAGATTGATAAAAAGGTGTGTTGTTGAAGTTAGGTGCCATGATGGTCAGGATCGAGGTCGTCATTGATGGTTATTCACTTATTTGGGGCCAAGTGATGTCTTCAATTCATGACTAAAATTTCCATGCCTTAATTTATCCACAACGTTACCTTAGAGAA
Source organism: Allium cepa (assembly GCA_030765085.1). Taxonomy (NCBI): domain Eukaryota; kingdom Viridiplantae; phylum Streptophyta; class Magnoliopsida; order Asparagales; family Amaryllidaceae; genus Allium; species Allium cepa. Next base: position 167,003,691 of record CM060932.1, read on the forward strand.
ACCCTAGGCTAGATTTAAAGTCGATATTAGGAATGTCCCGGGTTCACCATGCTTTATTCCCTACTTGGCGTCTGCCTCGAGTTATGCTTGATCCTCCTTGGGTTTCTCATGATTAGGATCGATTCACAAACATGCAAGAACTTTTAGCATATGTGTCATATTGTCCAAAGCCATGTTGAGTTGTTGTCAGGTATAGATTGATGGGCAAGCTTCAATGTGATTGTTTTTTTCGAAGAACGGTTGCATTGAACTCACTTCGACATTCAAATAATTCCATCATACAACACTTCAACTTACTGCACAATTCTACGCTCCTACATAGAAAGCTCCGCGTCGATCTCGATTATCTGACGATAAGGGGAAAGATCCACTACAATTCTGTCGTGCGATGGAGCTCGTTTGCCAGCATAATAAGCGGGCTATCTAGAAAGAATGTTCCATATGTTGGACACATGACACACAATGCATAGATTGATACTTCAAATTGTCCCGGTCAACATTCAAAATTTGATTAGTCAACATATGTTGATATCCATTGGATTCTGTATGCCGGCTACATAGGCACTATTAAAGTAGGCATTCAAAATAAAACACACCGACCATGCTGACTATAAAGCTTTCTTGTCCAGAATGACTCATCGATCCCTACATTTCAAAGGCACTTTTGAACCTTCTACTCCTCCTGAAGCTGGCTCTTCAATTGCTAAGGCTTTTTCTCTACATCCGGAGCCAGACGTTCAATAACAGCTGATTTCAAGGGCAAATAGTTCTGATGGTTCCTCTTCGAAACCTAGCTCCTCCACCGAATGAAAAACCTAGATTAAGAGTACTAGAAACCCTCCGGATCAAACACTGTTAATATTAATTGTTGAATCACTTTAGACAATCTGCCTTTTTCGTAGGATTTCGAGGGCAACGTTTTATTATAAAGAATTAACAGATAAGTACACAATTCTCCTTAGGGATATGCCACCTGCAACAAGTACATATGCTCGAGTAGAGCTGTCCCACCTTTTAATATCTTCCTTTAATTTATCCTGCAATAGATCGGGCTAGCTTCAATTTAAGTACATCCCATTAGATAGCCTATCTTAACTCTCTGTACGTTCCGTTCATGATGCAATTACAGCGACCACTGACCTTTGTAGAACTGATGCATTTTTTGAGCTTTAAGAAGTGAGCCGACTTGCCCTCCTTTGTTCATCATTAAAGCTTTGTGTTGTTGCAAAGTTATCTATGTGCTTCACAATAACCGTTCTTACTTCAAAATGAAAATTTCTTCATTTGATGCCCTTTCGGCTTCAATTGGCTCTGCTTGTTTGAACATAAGGCTTCTCCCTTGGTTTAATTTGTGCATTTGATTCAATTCATCCAAGTTCCAACTTCATTTTCGTTCTCTTCGTAGATCTTCCCAATTGAGACACCAGCACTGTGCATTCTAGCACTTTGGGAACTTTGAAAAAGTTAACGTCCAATATTGCACCACCATCTATCTTCTTACGAATGAAAGGCTTCATTAATAAGGCCTTCTACATCTTGAGCTATTTGTCGTTCTAGTTGAACCTCCACCTAGGAGAGTCAGAGATGTTGCTTGAGCTTCTATCCCTACTTGTGACTTCGACGACGACTTCCAATGGGCTGTTGAAGGTCCGTCAGGTAAGGGAATGCCGATGAAGGTGCAAATAGAGTGATGGAAGAGAACGTCATCAAGAAAGTACATGAAGAGGGAATGGAAGAAAGAAGAGTCTGGAAAGAGTGAAAGAAGGAGATAAAGGTGAGAAAGGAGAAGGCAGAGGCAAGAAGGAAGATGGAGATGACAATGGCGATGAAGATTATGGTGTGAGCGAGTCATATGGGGAGAACTCTCCCGAAGGCATAGAAATTCCTACTTCATCACGTCCAAAGAGATTAATCATTAAATCCTCCAAACTATCTTTTGATTCGAGTTTAACGCCAGTTGTCAAGGCGACTCCTTATATAGGATCCTTTGAAAACATCTTTGGCTCACTTAATGACCTTAACATCTTGATTGATGACCATTTTAAGAAGTATCCTTTAGGTTTCATTTTTTCATCTAGGGACCTTCTAGCCGAGAGAGATGAAAAACCATCTTTATAACCCTTCGAACACGGTTTGTAGAGCACTTAGGACAACACCAGCACTCCACACACTTCTAAGTTCACGAACATTCATATCCTACATTCTCCCTTACTTTAGTGTTTTGAGGCTGATACAACCTTTTCTTTTCTTTTCATTTTAGGCATAATGGGAAGAGACTACTTCCACTGTCTACACTTAGGCGTCGGTGAGCACCGGGAACCACTCTAGAGCCTTATCCTCATCGCTCTTCTTCGTAGCGAGAGATCGAGGAAGAGAGACTAAAAAGGAGTGGGTGTATTATGAGGATAAGGATAGGAAGAAGCGTTAAGCTGAAAATGAGAATACTATGACTAGGGGAAGAAGTTCCACGATTCTTATGGCCATCACGATTTCTACTTATCTAGCTTCACCGCCACTTCCTTCAGGCTCATCCATGGTCTTGATGACTAAGATGCACGCTGCCTTTCCTAACCTCTACCTAGTAGGGGTAAAGTGACCACAATATTAAGGAATATCATAATGAAGAAGCCAATCACAGAGTTTGAGGGGTTACTAAGCATGTGTACCAACTTTTTGAGTGGAGCAAACCGACTTTTCCTCTTTGACGTCAGAAGAATTAACCAGACATATATTCAATCATTTAAAAGGAAGACATACGATTGGATGATAGCTAACTATAGAATCGAGTTAACCGAGCTCACGAAGAAAAGAGATGAGGCTCAAAAGTCAGCCAAAGACTCCAAATAATTAGTCAGTGAGATGTCCCGCACATATACTCAAGCCTTTAACGTAGTAAATGACCAGCTCGGGACGACTCATTGTGAGAACATTCATATAAAAGACTAGGTCAATGCCAAGGATAAAGCAATTAAAGAGAAAGACACGACGCTTCAGGCCAAGGACTTGGAACTCCAAACACTTTAGGTTGAAGTTGAAAAACTCAGGCCGGTTTGAAGGCCAAGACAGAAGCAAAAATAGAGGCTCAAGTCAACCTTGGTGAGGCTGTAGCTAAAATAAACCAACTTAAGGACCAAGTGACCAAAATAAAAAAAAAATGAACTATACCCTTTAGCAATCCTTTTCAAATGTTATTAAAGATAAGAATATGAAGTTGTTAGGGAATAATTATCACGTTACTTTGGCAGACGCTTGAGAGGAAATCTAGTGTCATGTACCTACATTTGCTGAAGGCCTCATCGAAGATCAAGTAAAAGCTTGGATCTAGATGACCTTATAGCCTTGGAGAAAGGCAACGTGATCCTTGTTGAAGAGGACTCGGCTACAAGCAAGTCGTCGGTTGAGGCTTCTGTTGATCCTACGGCATTAGATCAAGCAAAACGATCGATGCCCATTATAAGGAGCCTACAACGGTGACTCTAATTTTTTGTAGGGCTAGCTCCGATGCCACCCTTTCTTTGACTCCTGCTTCTACTACTATGACTACTGACGAGCCTAATATTCTCAATCCTGTTTCTCAACCAATGCAGTTAACAATTGAAGAGGGTGAAGTCACTAAATCCAACATCATATAAACTCCAACTAGAGAAGGTATATCTCTCGTATCCCCGTAATTGAAAAGATTTAGTTCTTGCCAGAGGTCATTATTAATATTTACTTCACCCGTTTGTGAAATTATGGGTCATCAGTAGCTTCCTGCTCCTCCTCCACCAATTACTCAAAGTTTGGGTCCTATTGCTATTTCCACCAATCAACCTCTATCACTACATGAATTATCACTCCAATTCCTTCCCATAGTTCCAGCCCCGGTTTAGATTCATAGAAGGTCTAGGCTATAAAGGGATTGGATGACACCTCATAGTCCTTGGAGGAAGACATTACTATTATCAGTAATACGGGCCCAACCAATTACAGTTCAACATTGGAGAGATTGAAGCTTGAACTTAGCAACTTCAAGGATAAAAGGTAGCCAAGAGCTGAGATAGTTGCTGGCTCAGAGACAAAACGCTCCACTCCTAAAATTCCTTCGGGTAAAATCATGCCTTCAAAAGGCAGTGGCCTTGGTGGATCCTCTAAGCACTCTTACACTCTTGTCAACAAACCTTAAGATCCTATTGTCATTACAACCGAGGGAGAGACTACCCACTCAAAAGACAGCACCAATGGGAGAAGGAAGTCCAAAGATGGGAAGGATTTAAGATGCACTATAACAACCCCGATCTAGATTACCTAGAATCTACATTATAAATATTATTTAATTAATTTTAATAAATTAATTAAATGAATTTATGGAATTTGTAAATTATTGTATGTCAAATTGAAATGGATTTGGATTTTAATAAATTGGGAATTCAATGAATTTTCTTTTTATGATATTTAACTCTTATATTTAATTATATAAAATAATTTTGGAGGAAATAAATAAATAAATTTTATGAAAAAATTTCATTAGTTTAAATATGGTTTCTATATTAATGGTTCATTTTATTAAAATATGGAGAATGACTTTTATTTTATAAGTTGTAGTTAATTTTGATAAAGTATTTCAATATTAATGAAAAGTTAGATTTTGACATGTTATTTATATTATGGAAATTTTAGAAATGAATGTTAGTTAAATTAGAACATTGTTATAATTAAATTAGTATTTATAAAGTGTTAAAACGAAACACAACAAATTAGCAACACTTTGGTTTTGAAAGAATTGCAACGCTTAACTAATGGATCCACATTCTTTACCCACTTAGCCCAAAATAAAAGAAATAGAAATGAGAAAACGTACATATATCATTTCTCACTTCTTATTTTTATCTCCAAACCAGAAACTCAAACGTACTCTAAGTATAAACCCTAAATTCCCAAATTTACAAATCAAAGAGTGAAATCAAAGAGCTTTCAATCTATTTTAGTGTGTTTTGATAAAAGCTAATCTCCTCTATCTATCTATGCATCAATTTAATGATTTATTTTAGTTTTGAATTTTGAAATTGATCTTTCTTATCCAATCTCTATTCATAGCTTAGGTTGATATTATCATAGGAGGGAGTAGGAGATTCTAAGCTCTAATCTTCCATTCTAGGTTTGCCTAGGTGAGTTTATCTCACTGTTTCTAGTCTTAGATAAATGGTTGCTGCTATTATATGATTATTGTTGAATTTAAAGTATATACGATCTCGGTATATTGATCGATTCATTGTCTAATTCAATTGAAATTGCTGTTTACTAAAAACCACAAATTAAAGCATGAATTTCATCCGATTATACATGTTTACATGCATGCTTGACTACCTATTCAGCACCTTAGATCATTGGAGAAGAAACATAGGAAGAATGAGCGAAAACGGATCGATGAAAGGTCATCGGAATCGCCTAGACATCAACCTAGATGAGGCAACCGGTGGGCCGATTGGTCGAACAAGTGCACTGGTTGTAACCTGAACCTGTCATCCAGGCTACGCTCCGGAATTTCTCGATCGACTTGTTTTTCCTTTGTTTGCCCAGTTGATTTCCACCAGTTGATTGCTTAATTTTAATACGACATTTCATATCAATTTCATTGATATTTTTCAAATTCATACTTTTGAATTGTTGAATTCATTTTGAAGTATTATAACATAAAGATTGTTCTATGGATCTTGGGAGAATACACACATTTGATGCACATTTGCAACTCGTATTTACAAATGATTGATTTCTAAATCCAATCGTTTTAAGAGTATTTATGTACAAATACACACACAAAGAATTTTAGTAATATATATACTATCTAATTTCATAAGCAATGGTTTTAGAAATGTTTTGGGACGATAGTTAGAAAAGCTTACTTATATATATGTCCATTATAAAATATATTTTAAAAGTGGTTTTAAAAGAGAAATAATTTCATAAAATAACACGTTATCGATCGAAAGAGAAATCGATTTAAATGGATAAATAAAACAAGTGGTATGTAACGCTTGCATTTGTTTTACCAATTAACTCCTACACTTCTTCGTCCGAACCATTGTTATACATGAGTGAAGTTTACTAATGTATAGTGAACATTTAGGTAAATCCATGTGGTATGGAACACATGGTTGTTATCCATTCGATTGCTATATAAAAGTATTTAACACTTTTCGATGAGTTTATGACTCGCCTTTGATGTTTATGGGATTCATTCCTATTTGGTGTTTATAGGTTTTGTACCTATCTGATGTTTATAGGACTTGTTCCTATTCAATGTTTATAGGTTTCTACCTATCTTGAAATTTATAGGTGTCATACTTATTTCGATGTTTATAGGTCACATACCTATCTTGATGTTTATAGACTTATACGTCTAAGTAGGAGTTACGTGAATATAGGTGAATTTATTTCACCAATTTTGAAGTTTGGTGCCTTCCATTATTTATGAGATTTCTAGATTTCTATTTGTGAGATTTCTAGATTTAATGTTGTTGGATTATCAGTAAATCATTTTGGAGGTATTTGGTTTTAAGAAGCTATTATGAGTTTTTGTATTTGGTGATTTGAAGTTATTGGCACTTGTTTGATATTTGTCGATATTTGCTTATAATTAAGATCTAGATTACTTTAGCTATAGTTTTGTTGACGCATTTATCTTAGTCTAGACTTATCTATTTATTTTTTTATAATACTAGGTCAAATCGAGATGTTTCAAGTCTTTCTGCTTGAGACTTTAGAGTGGATATCTTACCTGTTAGCCAGTAGTTCTCTTTTGTCATCATGTTTATATATTTGACATCATGTAGTATCTTATGTTGAGATTAGACTCTTTTTGTGTACATATTCATTTTGAGATGTAACACCTTTTACATGTATAGTTTACGTCATGTATCTATTATGTGTCAGTTCAGACTTGTATCCATTCTGTCGTGGCTGATTTGATATTCCGTGGTCTATATATTATTATACGTTGTTTTGAATTTTTTATTATAGCCATCGTAGTTTTATTTTAATCTTGAATTGTATACGTTATTCAGGAAATGTATAACATACTAATCGATGTGTCAATGTTGCTTAAAGTAAAATTCACGGATGGTCGCTTCTAGCCAACCCTATTCTCTGCACTAGCCGATTATATTACTTTGGAATATTCTCTATTAGTGTGGGTCTCGGGGTGGGACATCACAACTTGGTATCAGAGCTGAGTTCAGGAAAAATTATGATATTACAGATATGAATCGTGGATTAGGCAAGTCTTAGGAATCGTCCCTTAGGTTCTCTTGAAGTATATTCCTTAGTGTCTATCTTTGAAATTCCTAATATCGAATAGTATGGATCTTGAGTAATCTTTTATCTTATCTTATTACTTTCAAAATCTTAGATCGCTGGTGGTAGACCACCCGTTCATTCTATTGGTGGGTAGTCCAGTGGACCTCCTCCGGATGGCGTGTTTATGTCCGCCGAGTAGAATATTGAACTGGTAGGAATACTTAGCCTACCTGACCTCCTCCCGATTCTTCATCTCACAAGTCGAGTTTTGCATGTATGTACAGCGACTTTGCACATATTGGTGGCAAGCCCTTTAGAAGTTCTGAGAGTGTGATTGAAGTGTAGACAAGGCTCAGGACATGCAAGCGGATCTTTTCTCATGTGGGTCTTGATGAACAATAGAGGGTTCAGGTAGCTTCTAGTCAGCTTCAAGATCGAGGTCTTTATTGGTATGAGCTTTTTATAGTGGAGGTGGATGAGTCCACTCTTTCCTAGGAGTAGTTTAAGGGACGATTTGAGTTAAAATTCATTCCCGAATCGGAGAAAGCCTCGTTAGCTAAGAGGTTTATTGAGTTAAAGTAAGGGAAGTCTTCTATAGCAGAGCATGTATCGACCTTCGAAGCCCTTTCCAAATACGGGGTCGAGCACATATGTACTCCAGTAAAGAAGAATTAAAGATTTGTGGATGGTTTGAAGAAGCATCTTAAAAAGCCACTGTTGTTGCAATTGAAGGTTTCATTTGAGGAGTTAGTTGATTCGGCTGTTTGCACAAAAATGGTCACAAACACCCAATCGTAGATGAAAACACCAATTCACAGTCATAGTTCACAGATAAAATATATGAAGAGGATATAAATACAAAAACAATAAAAATTAAAAAGAAAGCAGTAGAAAGATGAGAGTTATAGTGGTTCAGCTGACTCTGGCCAACGTCCACTCTAGAAATTTCCTTTTTTATTGATCGAAGAATTGATTACAGTTACAATTCGGAGTTTTTAAACAAAAAATGGCAGAGTAACATTCATAGCCTTTGTAGAAGAAGTTAAGGAAAAATAGAACGAGAATCTCCTTTTCTTAATCCCCACCTATTGTATTTATAGGCAAAATCCTAGTTGTTGGGCTTGCTCACTGATACGAGCCACCAAGACCATAGTCGAGCCCATATTCACCACTGCTGATCCCACATTGTTAATATGCCGAACCGGAGTCGCCTCAAAGATGACCTTAAGCAGATTCACAGATGGCCCGAAGTAATGCACTATGACTCGATGTAGAATGATGCCAATCCATCTCACCATTTTCTTGTTGCCTACTCGAAGAAACAAGCATGCCAACCCAAAGAAGCAAGCACGCCGACTCGGAGCAAACTAGCAACGCTAATCCACTTAAAGTGTCAAAACATGGCGATCCCATTTCCCTAATGCCGACCCGAAGTCGTGGAAGCACTGACCCAAAGCAGTACCATCTATGCCAACCTCTCTCCAAAATGCCGACCCCATACTTTGCCGACCCTTTGATGTCAATGCCGACCCGAAGTAGGAATGATGCCGACCTGAAGTCCTTCAAACATGCTGACCCGAAGCCAAGGCTCTACCGACCCCAAGCAGCACCGACCCCTCTAAATTATGCCAATCACTCGGTGACCCGGAGCATTCCCTTGCCTGACTCGAAGCAACCATCATGAAAACCCAAAGTAAATCCAAGTGTGACTCGAAGCAAACTCCAAGCAACCCGAAGCGACTCGACTTATGTCGATACCCATATTCCAAATATCCTACACTTTCTATCCATCGACTATGTTGAATCCCGACCACATATTCATGTTTATCATTCATGATTGATCGTTTATCCATTGTCTAAACTAATACTATCATATTCCAGCCTTGATAACCGAGCAATCGTTTGTGTTAAATCCGCCTATCTGCTGCCTTTCCAAAAGGTGGATTAACATCGCCCCTTAAGTTTGAAGCGGTCGAAAAGGATAATAGTAAGAATAATGTAGCGGAGAAGAAGAGCTTTCATCCAATGAAGAAGCAACCATTCAACAAGTCGAAACCCTTTAATCATAATACGAAGATCAAGAAGCAAGGTTCTAGTTCCACTCCATCACAACCAACTAAAGGAGAGTGCTTTAATTGTGGTTCTAAGGAGCATTTCATTAAGAATTGTCCTAAAGCTCCTATTTGTCTATATTGCAAGAAGGAATGTCATCTTGTAGCATCTTGTCCCCGAGCAGCCAAAGGCTTTACTTCTGGGAAGCTTAGTGTTGTGCAGGCTTTTGGTGGATCTTCTTAGCATCGAGGTATATCTCCTTCTGTTCTTGAAGGTATAATTGTTTTTTTGGAAAGTTTCAATTTGGGTTCTCTTCAATACAGGTGCATCGTACTCATTCGTATCGACTGAACTTGTTAATGCTTTATCTTTGGATGTTGTGTGCTTAGTGACTTCATTAAGAATTGTGAACCCTCTCGGTTGGTCCACAACCCTCAGTATGCTTTATAGAGATGTCGAGCTAATCTTATGCGGTCATTCTTTTTGTGCCAGCTTCATGTTATGCATTATCTTGGGTTTGGAATGATTTTGGGAATGCATTGGCTTAACCATAATGAAGCCCACATCCTATGTCCCGAAAGAACTATTTATCTTAGACATCTAGAATCCGTTAAGTAGATTTCTATTGTTCTTCATAATGTTGATTCTAATTTGGAAGCATCCTTTCTCTCTCTTAAGGCTCAGGAAGACGATGACATTCTCGAATTCCTGTTGCTTGCGATTATCCTAATATTTTTGAACCCGTTTTGGGGTTTCCTCCCAAGCAAGCAATTGAGTTTTGAATTGATCTTATCCCTGGTACTCGTCTAGTTAGTCGTCCTCCCTATTGAATGTCTACGAAGGAAAATGAGGAGTTGAGGAAGTAGTTGTCGGAGTTGAAAGCGTAGTAATTTATCCAGTCTATTTCTTCTCCTTGGGGAGCTTCTATTATGTCTGTGAAGAAGGATGATGGTACTCTTAGGCTTTGTCTTAATTACTGCAAGCATAACGAGCTTACCATTAAGAACAAGTATCCCTTGCCTAGAATCGATGATCTTTTTGATCAACTTTGTGACTCTAAAGTCTTTTCCCAGTTATACTTAGCGACAGAATTTCATTGGCTTTATGTGGCTACGGATAACATTCCTTTTACTTCATTCCATACCCATGTGGATCTTATGAATGCTCACTTTGCCTTTCGGATTAACGAATGCTCCAGCATATTTTATCGATCTCACGAATCATATTTTTTGAGGATTTCTTGATTGATTCGTTCTTATATTCATTGATAATATTTTGTTTATTCTAAATTTAAGGAAGAACATATGGAACATCTTAGGATTGTTTTGGAGACACTTAGAAAGAATCAGTTGAAAGCCAAATTTTCTAAGTGCCACTTTTAACAAAGGCAAGTGAAGTTCTTGGGGCATGTAGTTTTTGAAGAAAGTATTTCTGTTGATCCATCGAAGATTGAAGCTATTTAGAATTGAAAGAGGCCTAAGAATTTATTATATATTCGTATTTTTCTTGGATCGGTGGGTTATTACCGTCGATTTATAAAGGATTTTCCAAGATCGACTTACCTCTCAGTTCTTTGACTAGAAAAGGAGTTAAGTATATTTAGTCGGATAAGTGCGAAGCTTCCTTTTAGAAATTGAAGAAACTCCTTTCCAATGCTCTTGTTGTTGTAGTTCCAGATGGGATTCAAGACCTTGGGGTCTACATGGAAGCTAGTAGGTTTGGTTTGGGCGATGTTTTTATGCAGCAAGATCGTGTTGTTGCTTTTTTTTGAGGCAATTGAAGCCAAATGAGGTGAGATGTGCCACTCATGATTTGGAGCTCGCGGTTATAGTTTTGCTTTAAAGATTTGGTGTCATTATTTGTTGGGTTTGAGATTTGTGCTTTGTATCGATTATAAGTCGTTGAAGTACTTATTCACTCAGAAGGAGCTTAATATGCGACAACAGAGAAGACTCGAATTCCTCGCTCCCTATGATATTGATATTCAGTAGACTTCGAGGAAGGGGGATTGAGTAGCGGATGTATTTAGTCGTAAGCAGCAGGCTGTTGTTTCTTTTATGTTGGCCGAGTGGAAGGATCTTGAAATTCTATCTGCTTGTGAGATTATGGATCGTATTCTGAATTCTATCTATCTTGTTGTTTAGCTTGGAGGTTCATCCTTGTCTTTTGGATTGGATCATGGAAGCCCAAACGTGTGATGCCAATCTGTCTCATTTTTTCAGTAGCGTAGTGGTGTTTTCCGAAGTGATGAGTTAAAGGATTTTGTTATTGATTCTCATGGTTGTATTCATAGAAGAGTGGTCGGGTTTTAGTTCTCGATGATGATCATCTTAGGAGAGATATTCTTGAGGAGTGTCAACGGTCCAAGTATACTAATCATCCCGGTAGTAGTAAGATGTATGCCGATATGAATCATTTTTATTATTGGGAAGGCATAAAGCAGAATATGGAAGAGTTTGTGAAGCATTGCTTGAATTGTCAGCTTGTTAAAGCCAAGCATCAACGTCCCAGTGGTCTTTTATAACATTTGGAGGTCCCGGTATGGAAATGGGACCAGGTTTTGATGGATTTCATTAATGGTCTTCCTCGTTCGAGGGCTGGCCATGATAGCTTATGGGTGATTGTTGATCGTTTGACTAAATTAGTCCACTTTATTCATGTTAACTCCAATCAAACTGCTTCTCAGCTTGCTACGATCTATGTTACGAAGATCGTAAGACTTCATAGCGTTCATAGTTCCATCGTATATGATCAGAATCCCTTGTTTACAAGCAGATTCTAGAAAGGTCTCCAGAAAGCTTTAGGTTCAAAGCATAATTTTAGCATTGCCTATCATTTATAGACATATGGGCATACGGTACGAGTGAATATTAAATTGGAAGACTTACTTCGTGTTTATATTTTTGACTTCGGTGCAAGTTGGGAAAATCATGTCTATCTTATTGAGTTTTCTTACAATAATAGTTTTCGGTCTCGTATTAGCATGGCAACTTCCATGGCCCTTTATAGAAGACCGCATTGATCACTTTCTTATTGGCTTGAGTCTGGCGAGAAGCTTATTTTAGGCCCGGAATCTACTCGTTAAGCTTTGGAGAAGATTGATCTCATTCGACAGAGAATGAAAGAGGCACTGAGCAGGAAGAAATTCTATACGGATAAAAGGAGAAAGGCTTTGGAATTCTCTATAGGAGATCGAGTCCTTATTGGTATATCTCCATTGAAGGGTATGATGCAGCTCAGTCATTCGAGAAAACTGGCTCCGACATATATTGGACCATACAATATCATCGAGCATAACGGCCCAGTTGCTTTACCGGGTATCTCTTCCTATCCAATTCTCCTGTAGTGATGTATTCCATGTTTCTCGACTTCAGAAGTGTCTTTGTGATTCAGATTCTAGCCTTGAGCCGAGAATTCTTGAGAAGCTTGAGATTTCACCTGACCTTACTTATGAGCAGAGACCTATTCATATTGTTGCATCAGAGGTTAAGCCTTCGAAATAAAGACGTTCCACTCATTTAAGTCCAATGGTCTAGCAATCAAAGGACTATTCATGGGCAACTAAAGAGTTCATCCAGCAAACGCATCCATAAATCCTTTGTCATGCTCATTAGTGGTGAGACTTTTGTTTTGAATTATTTTGTGCTTGTGATTTTATCCTCCTTAGATGCATCACTGAATTGTATTGACTTTTCCTTAAGAAATTGCGGAGACACGATTTTTATAAGGGTGTCTGCAACAACCCGATGGAGATTACCTAGAATCTAAATTTAAAAAATGATTTAATTAATTCATTAACGAATTCGAGGAATTTGTAAATTATTGTATTTCAAAATTAAAATGGATTTTGAGTTTAATAAATTGAGAATTTAATGAATTTTCCTTTTATGCTATTTAACTCTTATATTTAGTCATGTAAGAATAATATTAGAGGAAATGAATAAATAAATTGTATGAAAAAAATTTCATTGGTTAAAGTATGGTTTCTATATTAATGGTTCATTTTATTAAAAAATATGGAGAATGAATTTTTATTTTATAAGTTGTAGTTAGTTTTTGATAAAATATTTTAATAGTAATGAAAAATGAGATATTGACCTTTTTATTTATATTGTGGAAATTTTAGAAATAAATTTTAGTTAAATCAAAACATGGTTTTAATTAAATTAGTATTGATAAAGTGTTAAAATAAAACACAACAAATTAGCAACACTTTTGTTTTGAAAGAATTAGCAACACTTAGCTAATGGATCCAAATTCTTTACCCACTTAGCCCAAAGCAAAGAACTGGAAATGATAAAACGTACATATATCGTTATTCACTTCACATTTTTATCTCCAAATTGGAAACTCAAATATACTCTATGTACAAAAACCCTAAATCCTCAATTTTGCAAATTAAAGAGTGAAATCAAAGTTCTTTCAATCTATTTTAGTGTGTTTTGATAAAAGTTAATCTCCTCTATTTATCTATGCATCAATTTAATGATTTATTTCAGTTTTGATTTCTAAAATCGATCATTCCTATCCAATCTTTGTTCATAGCCAAGGTTGATATTGTCATAGGAGGGAATAGGAGATTCTAAGCTCTAATCTTCCATTATGGCTTTGTTTAGGTGAGTTTATCTCATGATTTCTAGCCTTAGATAAATGGTTGCTGCTATCATATGAGTATGGTTGAATTTAAAGCGTGTATGGTCTCAATATGTTGGTGGGTTCATTGTCTATTACTGAAAACCACCATATGAAATCATGAATTTCATCTAATTATACATGTATATATGCATGCCTAACTGCCTATTCAATACCCTAGATCATCATAGAGCAACACAAGGAGAATGAGGAAAAACGATTCGACGGAAGGTCATCGAAATTGCCTATATAGCAGCCTAGATGTCTAACCGGTGGGCCGGTTAGTCGAACCAGTGCACCGGTTGTGGCATGAACCAGACATCCAGGCTACGTTCCAGTATTTCTCGATTGACCTGTTTGTCACTTGTTTGCCCAGTTAATTTCTAGAAGTATATTGCTCAATTTTAATACTGCATTTCATATGAATTTCATTGATATTTTCAGGATTCGTGACTTATAAATTGTTGAATTCATTTGATGTTTTATACCATAAAGATTATTCTATGGATCTTGGGAGAGTTACACACTTTTGATGCACATCTGTCACCCATATTTACAAATGATTGACTTCTAAATCCAATCATTTTATACGAGGCCATTTATGTACTAATATATATATATATATATATATATATCCATACAAAGAATTTTAGTAATATATATACTATCTATTTCTACGCAATGGTTTTAGAAATATTTTGGAACTACAGTTTGAAAAGCCTACTTATATATATATATATATATATATATATATATATTTCCCTCATAAACAAATATTTTAAAAGTGGTTTTAAAAGAGAAATATTTTCATAAAATTGCACATTATCGTTCAAATGAGAAATTGATTTAAACGGTTAAAAATAACAAGTGGTGTGGAATGCTCGCGTTTGTTTTACGGATTAACTCCTGGCTTGTTCGACCGAACCATTGTTACACACAAGTGGAGTTTACTATTGTATAGTAAACATTTGGTTAAATCCGTGTGGTATGGGACACATGGTTGTACTCGATTTCTATATAAAAGTATTTAACACTTTTCGATGAGTTCCCGACTCACCTTTGATTTTTATAGGACTTGTTCCTATTTGATATTTATAGGGTGTGTACCTATCTTAATGTTTATAGGACTTGTTCTTATTCGATGTATATAGGTTTTGTAACTGTCTTGAAGGTCGTAGGTGTTATACATATTTCGATTTTTATAGGTCTCGCACCTATCTTGATGTTTATAGACTTGTACGTTTATTTTGGAGTTACTTGCATGTCGGTGAATTTATTTCACCAATCTTGAAGTTTGGAGTCCCCCTGTATATGATATTTTTAGATATCTATTTGTGAGATTTTAGATTTAACATTGTTGAACTATCGCAAAATCATTTTTGAGGTTTTTGCTTTTAAGAAGCAATCACGAGTTTTTGTATTTGGTAATTTGAAGTTATTAATACATGCTTGATATTTGTCGATATATGCTTATAATTGAGATCTAGATTACTTTATCTATCATTCAGTTTTGTTAACACATTTTTCTTAGTCTAGACTGACCCTTTATTATTTTTATAACGCTAGAGTCAGACCGAGATGCTTTAGGTCCTTCAGCTTGAGGTTTTGGAATGGATATCTTACCTGTTAGCTAGTAGTTCTCTTTTTTCATCATATGTATATATTTGACATTATGTTGTATCTTTTGTTGAGATTAGACTTTTTTTGTATACATATTCATTTTGAGATGTAGCACTTTGTATTTTTGAAGTCTACATCATGTGCCTATTATGTGTCGATTCAGACTTGTAACTGTTATATTCCGCTGTGACTGGTATGATATTCTGTGATCTATATATTATTATATGTTGTTCTGAATTTTTTATCATAGCGGTCGTAGTTTGTTTTAAGTCGGAAATGTATACGTAGATTCCACTTGATTTAGGAAATATATAACATATTAATCGACTTGTCACTACTTGCTTAAAGTAAATTAATGGTTGGTCGCTCCTAGCCAGTCCTATTCTCTGCACTAGTCAACAATATTACTTTGTAATATTTTCTGTTAGCGTGGCTCTTGGGGTAGGGCATCACAAGTGCCCTATGAAGGATGATCCCAAGGGTGGAAGCAAGCGAGGAAAGAAGAAGCAGGCCTTTGATTTGGATTTTGTAAAAGCAACTTCAGCGCTTTTTGATGTACTTTGAAGACTGGTCTCTTTTGATGTATTTTATTTCATTTTGCATATAGGCCGAGTTTGTGTAGGACTGGCCAGCATCACTTGTATAAAATATGATTGTAAATAGAGATTATTGTTCTTTACAACCATTGTTCATATTTACATTTGTTCACTTTTATTTTACTTGCATATATACGATTGCCTGCATATATAATATAACTACCTGTAATGTGATTTACTTATATTTTACGCGCTTGCATCTGTGCAGTTATAATACTTACAGTAGCTCTATATGCATAAGTAAATTTCTATGATTTCTCAGTCATATGCCATTGCATAGTTCTATTTTCCATTTCCAAGATACTTCGTTTTAGACAACATAACTTGTTATTCGTTTGGCCATATCCATGGCAGACCTTGTTTATTCTCGATTGAGTTTCGTTTAGCCACAAAAAAAGTTATAGTCAAAGAAGTGTTCAACTTATTCCTGATTTCTGTCTCTCTAGAAAGCAATATTCTAAGTGTTTGTCTTTAGACACCAAACACAATCTCTCCTATCTTCGAGCATCGATCGAATTCATTCATTTATCCTCATCACTCGCCACTAGCCAGGCGCGTCTCATTTGGCCACAAGTGATAGATAATCTAGTCACCCATGGATCCCTATCTCTGATTTTTTTGATGGTTCAGATGCTTATCTTTAAGCATCAATGTTCGACCTTGCCAATCTTCGGGCATCGGTTGAAATAGGTCCTCAATCATTATTGTTTTATCCTTGGATGGACCTGCCTTGTTGAGCCACAAATGTAGTCATGGAAATTCAATTATACACTGATTCTTATCCCCGAGAATCAGTGTTTCAAGTGCCTGTCTTCTAGCTTGCACTCTCATCTCTCCTATCTCCAGGTGTTAATCGAGAACATCCATCGATTATCTTCACTTATCCTCGACCGAGCACGTCTTGTTGAGCCGCCAGCATGGTCATGAAAGTCTTAGTTGCACACCAGCTCCTATCTCTAGGAAACAACACTTTGGGTGCCCGACTCTGGGCATCCCTCATTGACTTTACTTATCTTTGGGCATTAGTCAAGGCCTAAGGAATAATGGCGAATTATCTGATAGACCCTTGTGATTATACTCCTTTGTCCTGATCTTGGATCAAAGGAGTTGGTCGGTATCTAACTTCGGGTAATTGATCGCACTGTCAATAGCATAGTGCAAAAATTTTGTTACAAAAATACAGTTTCATTGTTTAAGAAGCTAAATTTTTTAAACAAAAGGAGTAAAAAGTATGCCATTTTGCGTTATCTCCCAGTTCATTTAAGTGGCTTATTTGCAAAAAATAAAGTAAATAAATCTAAGTGAAAGAGCATCACAACATGTCGCTATTCCATGCCCGTGGAACCAGGATTAAATCAATAATGGCCAGCTTGAAAGTTCCATCTTCAAGCCTTTGTTGAATCGCATGTGGACCTTTCCAATTTGGACCAAATGCCCAATACCTAGGAGAACTCGTTTCAAAATGAGATCCCCTACTTCAAATGTGTGACTTTAGATCCTGGTGTTGAAATGCCATGCTACCCTTTTCTGGTGAGCAATTACCCTTAATTAAGCCTCTTCTCGTTTGCCTTGGGTCATAATACCATTTTCTAATGATAAGGTACTTTTAGTTCTACCAGAATCATGGCCTCAGCTCTATAGGCCAGAGAAAATGGATATGCTTAGTCGTGGACTTGTGGGTTATCCTATAAGCCCACAATGTAAGTGGAATCTCATCGACCCATTTACCCTTGGGTTTGGTTAACCATATCTTCAAGTTTGACTTAAATATTTTATTCACCGTCTCCACTTGTTCATTCTCCTATAGGTGTGCTACTACCGAAAAGCTTTCCTCAATTTTGTACCTATTTTAAAAATCTTTAAATGATACTCTTGAATTGAGTTCCATTCTCAGTTATAATATTTTAGGGAAATCTGAATCTTTAGATAATATTCTTCATCAGAAAGTAATCACTTTCCACGTTGTGATTGTGGCAAATGGTTTAACTTTAGCCCAATTTTTGAAGTAATCTATCACAATAATAACGTACTTATGTCCTCCTTTCTACGTCGGTAGTACACTAATTGTATCAGTTTCCAAAACCACAAATGACCATGTGTTAACCACTTGCATAAGCTCTGTGGATGGGGCTCTTAGAATTTTCATAAGATCAGGCATCGATCGCACCATCTGGTATAATCAACAGCATCATGATTTATTGTTTGTCAGAAGTATATGCAGCAAAGGATCATCTTTGCTAAGGTTTGCCATCCGATGTGATCACCATAGCTATCCACATAGATTTCCATAAGGAGTTTCCTAGCCTCATCCTTGGTTACACAATGAAGCATTGAGTCGAGAAACCTCTCCTATGCAACTCTTTCTTGCATTATGAATTTCTTCACTTTATGAAAGAGTTTTCGCCGTTCGTTCTTTCCTTTTAGAAGAGTTCCTTTTACCAGATAGTCCTTGATTGGAGTCACCATGCCTCAATTTCCTTCTTGGCCTCTAAGAATTAGTCGATATCCATCTAGTTGATACTCGAAGCCGATGAAACATCCCTGGTAACAAATCCCATCAATTATGCTCCCTGGAGCTAGCTAATTTGAACAGTGAATCGACTTTTGTATTTTCTTCCCTGAGGATGTGCATAATAGTGTAATGCTCTATATTGTTCACTAGTTCCAGTGTCTTCATCAGGTAAGGGGAAAGTCTCGCATCCTTAGCTTATAATTCCATTTTTACCCAACAAACCACCAACTGGGAGTCACTGAATACATGCAGAGTCCTTACCCCTACTTCTTTCGCTATCCTAAGTCCTTCTATCAATACTTCATACAGCCTCATTGTTTATCGCTGGGGACTCTAACTTCAATGCATTGCTAATCGACCAACCTTCTGTGGTCACGAGTACTACTCCTACCTTAGATTTACATTAGGAGCTCTGTCTATATATAATTTCCATTGGGAAAGTAGGGCCATATCTTCCTCTTCTCCATCCTAAATTGTAAATTTAGTAATGAAATAGCCAACGGTTTTCCTATCACCCTTATTTGATGGTAAGTGATATCATATTAACTTAGCTCAATGTTCCATTTTATTAACTTTTCTAAAGTCTTGGGTCGGTTTAGTACTTGCTTTAACGGCTAACCCACTAGCATCTTTATCAGGTGAGCTTGGAAGTATGGTCGCAACTTCCTTAAGTAAGTAACAAGTAATTAGAAAGCTTTTCTAGCTTCAGATAGTTCTTTTTAGCTCTGGTAAACTGCTTGCTAGTGTAGTATATTAGCCATTTGGACCCTCTCCTCCTTAGGTACCAATGCTGCACTTAATGCGTGAGCAAACACCACCAAAAATATGAACAAATCTTCTTTGTCCAAAGGCTTGGATAGGACTGGTGGTCTTTCCATACGCCTTAGTAATTCCTCAAAAGCATCCTAACATTCCTTCATCCAAACAAAAATTCCCTTCTTGTTCTTGAGGGCGTCAAAGAACGGTATCCGTTTACCAATTGATTTTGAGATGAACCAACTTAACGTGACAACCTTCTCGTTCAAGATCTGCATTTCCCTCCTTATGCTTGGATCGGTTAAATGGTTCGAGGTACTTTGGATTAGCCTCAATGCCCCTTAAATTCATGAATCTCAAAAACTTGCCCGATCTAACTCCAAAGAACATTTCAATGGATTTAATTTCATTTTGTACCTCCATAGCATAAAAAACATTTTTAAAAGATCTTCTATGTGGTTCATTGGTAGTCGTGACTTCATGAGCATATCATCCACATACACTTCTATTATCTGTTTGATCTGGTCCTTGAATAAGGAATTCATCAATCTTTGGTTAGTAGCTCCAGCATTATTCAAACCAAACGACATCATTCGGCAGTGGTACAATCCCAAATCTATTATAAAAGTTATGTTCTTATGATCTAGAACATGCAGTGGTATCTGGTTGTAGCTAGAGTAAGCATCCGTGAAAGAAAACAGCTCGTGTATGATGGTCCCATCTTCCACATAGTCGATTTTGGGCTATAGGAAGTCCCTCGGGCACGCTTTAATTAGGTCCAAGAATTCTGTACATGTTCACTACTTCCCATTTGCTTTCTTGACCAACACGGGTTCGATGCACATTTAGGGTGTAAAGCAACGGATAAAGCCATTTGCCTTCAGATTATGCACTTCCTCCCTCAACGTAGCAGATCACTCCGGCACAGGTTGCTTCTTTTTTTTGTTTTGAAGGGGACATTTCGGGACCACTTTTAGTGCATGGCATGCTATTTTGGACCATACCCTACATATATCTGAATGCATCCAAGCAAAAACATGCAAGTTTGCTTAGTGAAAACCAACCAATTCCTTTTTCAATTCAGTGCTAAGCTGAGATCCGATCTTAAGGACCTAAGTAGGATCATCCATATCAATTGGGACATTAATTGTCAGCTCAGCTGGTGCTACTTGTTCTCCCCCTGACTGCTACTTGGGATTCTTAGATTTGAAGAACTTGCTGTGGTTCCCAAATGAGGACTTGGGCATTGGTTACGATGCATCCGTGTACATGATGTAGAGAGCTTTCTCTATACCTTTCCTTTTCTCCCATTGCTTTGCCTCTCTTAGCTCAGCAAGTAACATTCCTAACCAGCGCTCTGGTCACCTCGAACCGATCTGACCCCATTCTCGTAGGAAACTTTATCATCAAGCACCAAGAAGCTAGTGTTACTCTAAAACTAGCTATGGTCAATCAATCAAAAAAGGCATTATACACCGAAAATTCATCAATAATTACTAACTTTTAAACTACGCAATCTTGCGGTCTCTTTGTTCCAACTCCAAACAAATCAAGTCCTGATAGGCTCCTTCACCTCTCTAGAAAATCCTTGATTTTGGACTTGATATCCTTTGAACTAATTTTCATTTAGTTAAAAGTCCTTTTGAAAAAAATATTCTTCGGGCTTCCGTAATCCACTAAGACTTGGTGGATGGTAGCTGGACCTACAATGGCCATTATCACCATTGGATCAAAGGTTAGCGCATCAATCCTGTCAGAATCCCTGTTATGAAAGACTATATCGTCGGTCATAAATCTTTGTTGCTTAGCAAAAGCTCCATCCTCAATTGCAAAGCAACTTTCCTGTGGTACATGCTTCAAAGAAGTCATGTACTGCTCCATCTTATTCCAGGTTTTGTCCATTGGATGAGGTCCTTTGGTCATTGTGTTAATAACGATTCTTCCAATAGGCCCAGGTTGGTTCCCTTAGATGTTTGGCCCTTAGGGTCTAACATTTTATCTGCTATTCCTCGGCTCTCTAATGTATTTCTATAATTTGTTTTTGCTGATTAACTCCTCAATGGTATCCTTTAAGTGACAATACTCATTCATATTATGTCCATAGGTCTCAAAGAATCGATGGAGCGTCTCCCAGCTTTTATCGCCTACCTTCGGGGTGGCTTTCCATATTCCTCAGTCCCTTGCATACTGTACAGTTAAAGCCCTACAATATCCCTACTATAGTGTGTAGCACTCTTTGACAGCTACATTATTTCAATATAGCATTATTCAACAGAGATTCACTTAAGCCCCGCAATTTTCTGCTACACCCACTAAATCAAGGCATTTTAGCATCCACTTTAGCAACTTTAATTTAAAAAGTTTGATTTGACTAGTTCTTCTTTGAACAAAAATCAACAAAGCTAGGGTAAAGACCTAATTTTAAGGTATTAGTGCTCAATACAAGTTAGAAATCTATTGTGCCACCAAATTTGATTTGCATAAATCATGATATTCTTTGATTTGTTGTATAAGATTAAACAATAATTCTTTTTTCTTTATAAATGATGTTGGAATGATGATAAATTAACTTTAAGTATTTGATTTTATATTTAATGAAGCCTTTTGCACCTTCTGGATATCCCCACATTATCCTATCTTTTTCTCCACTATAAATTTTTGAACCTCTATCGCTATGGACTCTAAGTGATTTATCTACATAGCTTGCATAACAAGGTATATTTTTGAGTGTATTATTCAGAGGTGTCTGGTCTCACATTTCTTGGAGGCTTTTTGGCATCATTCCTACTACCCCTAGTGCCCTAATTCCTCCTTCTTTGGTTTTCAGAGTTTCTAACATTCATGGCTACATTACTGACGCTCTCACTAGTCTGTTTAATAGCCATATTACTTTGAATAACTTCTTTCAGTTGTCCTCTGCCAATTAATCCGGCAGCCAAGTTTGCCTTTTCAAAGTGCAATAATCAATTAGCCTTTCAATGGAACTCCTCGATAGTGTTCGGTTATTTCATCCTCGGCCTTTTTCCAAAATCTATATTGAGTGTATCCCCAATACTAAAACCATCGACACCACATCCTTATTTGGATTGTCTACCTTTGTAACTGCAATATTAAATCTAATTAGAAAACCATTCAACAACTCTTTAGATCCTTGAAAAATGGTTGACAAGGACATCACATCCTTGGGTCAAATAGTGTGAAGCTTGAGCTGCTGTAAAATTTCTTAGCCAATTCATCAAGAGCCAAAATCGACTTTAGCAGGAGTCAAGTGAACCACATCGATGTAACTCCATATAAAAAATAAGGAAACACCTATATCAAACCACATCCATCTAGCTGGCACCATCCATGTGCCACTCATACTTGATTAGATGCTACATAAGATCAGTTGTTCTATCATATGATGGCATCAAAGGCATTATAAACTTCCTGAGGTATTCCTCCTATAAGATATTCTCTATGAACGGAGTTTCACTTGGCATGGAATCCCAGTCTTTGTTCTTTCTCTATTAGTTTTCTTCCTTCAACCTAATGTCCAGTAAAACAACTATCAACAATATGCTCCTCACTACCCTTACGATCCAAAAATGACTACTGGGAGCAGCATCGAGTGTTTAACTCTGAACAATCTCGTTTAGCTTGATGACATCTAGGCACTCCTCTCTCTAGAAGAGACACTTTTTTGAATCTTCTTTGATGCCTAACATGCTTCGCGGTAGTTGTCTGAGCACCAGAATCCAATGCTACAACATTTGGTCCAACCTCATTACCAACGTATTACAAATCATCCTCGCTATCAAACAGATTGACGACATTGTGCCGTAGCCCCTATAGCTTTCCAAATTATTTTCTGTATCGGTCTGATTTTAGCTGGTACCAAGATGGATTCCTATGGCCACTTCTTAGCCAGCTCCTCCAACAGTCTTCACTAGTGCTCCAGCGATTCGTGCTTTCATCTTTTGGTTCCCATCCATCATGTTCTGGTCAGAAGCAGATGAATTCTCCTCTTAAGAAATAGGAGGTGATGCATCTCTACTGCTTCTCCGAGGCCTTTCAGACTACTGGATCAACAAGGCAATGATAACATCCATCTTCTCAATAAATTCCTTCTAGCTATCCGCTTTTCTTTGATTCGGCTTTGCCATTATCTTATCAAACTCGACCCCCACACCATCCCTTGAGAGGAAGATGGTTACATCAAAGCGGTTATTGGTTAGTTAGTCTCCTCATTGTGCCGAGAAGCATCGTCTTATCCACCATCCATAGTTCAAGATCCACCAAATCTCCTAAGGGTCATTAGTTTAGCAGTCCAACATCCAAATCACCAACAAGAAGCTCTAGATCTAACTTTAGGACATTCCAATTCAAAATAAAAGCAAGATCTACTCCCAAGGAGCTTTGCTCTCAATAAAAGCACCAAAAAAGTTGGGATAAAAGGTGACATCACACCACAAAGTCTATGAAAAAGAGTATATCTAGTAGGAAATAGTAAGAAAATAGTAAGAACACATGGATTTTTATAGTGGTTCAGTGAATTATATGACCTATGTCCACTTTAATCTTACTTAGATTGAATTTTTCACAAGTACAAGAGCTTTTATGGTTATAATACATCTAAGCAGCCCCTAGGTGAGAAAATTTGAGTAGAGATAAGAGAATGAAGAAGAAAATGGCCAAAATACTCTAAAGTTTGCTCCAGGCTTCTATTTATAGGAGAATTGCCCACTAGAGCCGCTAAATCGTTGAAGACTAGGCAAAACTCCAGATCTGATAAAGTAGAAGGAAAAATAGAGTCCCTCTATAATAAAACCATGTTGACATGACTTTCCCATTGCAAATCACTTGCTTCTCCTTCACTTTGCCTTGTATCTTCAAATCTTCTTGTTAGGAGTTTTTTTGCTTGGTAATTTTTCTTGATATTGAGATTATCTGACTCATCTAGTACTTGTCCTTTTCAGCAAAGCTTTTTGGATTTACTTAACTACTTTTAAGAGAAAGGCCCTAAGATGATCGATGTAGCCATCCATGCCATGACTAATACACAAAAGATCAATATAGCTCATGAAATGAACTTGGTACCAACATGAATTCATGTCGGTACCGACCTCCATTTTCAAGTGAAATAAGACGCTAAACTCCATATAGCTCTTTCCACTACCATTCCAAGCTTGCCACCAAGGTTTTGAACCATTTTTTCTTCAACTTGATGTCAAGATTCATTTAAAAGCTGTTTGGTCTAAAAAATTGGATAACACAAACGTAATTAAGAAGGGTAAATAAAAAAAGAAAATAATATACCATTCCTCCCCGATCATTCTTTGTAAAATATATATTCATTCTTAAACTAAACATATGAAAGAAAGGTGGCCATCATCACTATTAACCACTATTCAAATAAAAAATGGAAGAAAAACTTAAGGAAAAGAAGCTTAAAACAAATCTCATCATTTCAATAAACAAAAGATGAATGACATTTTCCATCTCTATATTTTGATGTTTTTGATTTGGGTACTAGTGTAGGTCCTACTTTTGATTAATTTGTATCATGAGTATGGGATAAAAAATCAATTATTTGATATATGATTATCATTTGCTTATTTTAAGGAATTTTCCTAAAGGGCTTTTGGTGTAAACACAAAGTTTCTTTATCCCCAAATGATTTGAATTTCTTATATAGTGTTTGGAATGATATTTTGGAGATGGATTTTTAATTTCGTAATTCTCATAATTATTATGAAATTTGATATTAATTTTCTAAGTGAATAAACGGTGATTTCATAATTTGATTATTTGAAATATTAAAAATAATTTTTTAAATCGAAATTTTCATACGATGTGATGAAGTTAAATTCTAAATTTTAGGAAATTTTGGGGACTGTTCACTAGTATTTTCTAGTTAATATATATTATTTTGGGAAAAATGTATTAATTGGAAATTGGGATAAATGGAACATTTGAATGAAAAGTTATATTTTTGGAAAGTAAGAAAATTTCCTCCTTTGATTCACTGTAGAAAATTTTGAAAAGATTGTGAGTAACTAATGGGATTTCGATAAATAAATTGGTTTGATAAAAAGTGAATTTTTTTAAAGGAATTTTTTTTGCAGATATTTACAAAAAGGACATTATCAACTTGAGATAGCATATGGTTATCAATATGGAATAGCCATCGCTTTCCAATATGCGATAATTAGATGCTTTCTCAATGCGCGATATTACTATTTTGTCAATTTGCGGTAACAATATTTTTATCAACTTTTGATAGTTAGTGTTTGCGCTAAAATGTCACAAACCCAAAATACAGTGAAAGCACCAGTATATGAACACAAATCAGCAATATTCAAGCACAAATATCAGATCTCTGCAAATAGCAAACAACAATTCAAAATTTATAATCAGTGACACAGGATTTATAGTGGTTCGGCTATCTCCGGCCTACGTCCACTTCAAAGTTTTATCTTTTTATTGACTATCCTTGTTGATTACAGATGATTACAGCGATTACAATGAAGTAATTTGAGTATAACAGCGATGATATGGTGTAGAATTGAATCCGGCAGAGTCTGGACGTCCAATAGCCAAAAGATCCTCTCTCTGTAGGCTTTAGGAGGCTATTTATAGGCGTAGGAGGCTGAGATCGCGCTCAAACTTCGGGAAACTTCTTCTGGCATGTGAGTGGGCCCACGTGACCGACCCCGCTAAGTTTCGACTCGATCTGTGATCGATACGAAGTAATTTCGTATCCATCAAAAAATGATCCAATCTAGCTGAAACTTGGCAGGATTGTTCTTTACCTTGTTTGCAAGCTGCTGTGAAAATTTCGTCGCATTTGGATCAGGGGTTAAGGAGATACCGTCGATACGAAATAGGATCCTTCGGCATGCTGTCTGGTTCGAATCGACTGATTCGAATCGATGCTTTCGAATCGATCACCTCACGTGTTCTCGTGATGATGTGGAGCGCATACCTTGCATCGATCCATTCTTTATTCCGAGATGACCGTGTCGACTCCATGAACTTCACCTTGCACATATCGAAGAATAACATGTCACCCAGGCTTGTTGACCTGATGGATACGAACAAGCTTTAGCTCATGGATTCGAACATGGTCCTATGATGGAGACGAAGCAGTGAATCTCTGATGAATGCGAAGTTGATGTTAGGTGATTGTTACGAAGTGGACTACCTACTGATGGATTCGAACAAGGAGCCATGCCGATGGATTCGAATAAGACCTTCTAGCCGAAGGTTGATCGATACGAAATTCACCGATACGAGGACCTGGCCATTCCGATCGATGCGAAGCCGATGGATACGAAATAGATCGATTCGAACAAGCCAATAATGATTTCTTGATGGATGCGAATGGTGGATTCGAACTGCGCCAAACTTGATGGATACGAACATACTGAGGGGATGCCATTCCGATGGATACGAACCTGATGGATTCGAAACGGGCATCACCTCAACTCTTTGATGGATTCGGACAATATATTCTTCCTAAGTTGTATCGATCAAATCTCCTCCATACGAACTCCGATCAACCTGAAATTTGAAACATAGCTTCTTCTTGCTTTGATCATCATCTCCAATCGATTCCATCCTGATCGGAGCTCGGCCAAATTTCAACGACATTGATTGCAGCCTTGTTTCCAATCGATTTTCAATCCTGATATCCATTCTTCCTTGCCAATTTGTTGATATTCTAGCCTTGGCCAAAAGGTGGGATAACGTTTGCCCCCCAAAACATGCCTTGTGATAATAAGGCGTGTTTTGAATAATTCCGAATCTGATATCCGAAGTCCATAACCATATCGTCAGAGTACATCATCCTCGACTGCTCTGAGTCGATGCCCAATTCCAAATCCAATAACCAAAACCTTTAGTCAATTCCGTATCCGTCTGAACCCGATAACCGAGTTCTAATCCATCCTTATCCAATAGCCAATAACCGAATCCAGGACCTCTCCGGGTCGATGCCCGAATCCATAACCTCTCCGGGCTCTTGCCAAGCGCAATCCACACCTGGCGACCGTGGTCCAGTGTCCCTGGATGTTGAGCTAACCTCTCCGGGTTCTTGCCAAGCGCAATCCACACCTGATGACCGTGGTCCAGTGTCCATGGACGTTGAGATAACCTCTCCGGGTTCTTGCCATGCGCAATCTACACTTGGCGACCGTGGTCCAGTGTCCCTGGACGTTGTACAATGTCATGGCTTAAGTCCTAGGCCGAATCCTGGTCTCTCCGGACCCTTGCTGAGCATAATCCATACTCAGCAACCTGAAAAAATAATCGATAATATGGGGCCTAAGTCCTAGGCCGAATCCTGGTCTCTCCGGACCCTTGCTGAGCATAATCCATACTCAGCGACCTGAGTAAGCCAATCTGCCACATGCAGACGAAGAGACTTATCCCTAACCAGGTATAATCCATACCCGACGACCATTTACCCAAAACCAGATAAAAATCCAATCAAAATCCAATCCAAAATCCAAATCAAACCAAAAAATAAGAAATCCGAACCAGCATCCAAACAGAAATCAATCATCTAGACGAAAATCCAAATGAAAAAGCAAGCAGAACCAGGAGTTCAAACCAAACTCCAAAACCAAACCAAAAAAACGAGTATCCAATCCAAAAACAAAGACAGATTTCACAAACCATAGCTTCGCGGTTTGTCATCATTCAGTGCATGCCTAGGGGCAATCTCCATCCCCATACATGTGTAAATGACTTGGTCGCTCGCCAAAGGTTTGTTACTTATTTTATTTTATCCAGGTCAATTGATAATCAACCGACCATCATTCCTGGGCCTCACATCCTCATGGTGTGAGGTAAACGGTGGCTGCTCTTGCTCCACCGCTGCATTCCGTGCCCCAACATACTGCCTCAATTGTTCATTCCTCACATGTTCCTCGATTATATCCTTTAAGTGCCTGCAGCTATTGGTATCATGTCCATCCAAATCATGAAAGGGGCAGTGCCTTCCTGATGTCCTTTCCCGTTCAGATGGTTCTCTCCTAGCCGGCCTTCGGTAAGGAAGGCGATTCCGAGTTTCCATGTATATCCGCTCCAGCGCCTCGTTCAATCCTGTGTATGTGGAAAACTTTGGATCCTTCCATCGCTTTCTGGATTTTCCTGAATCGTCATCCAGCTTCCTCTTTCCCTTATCCTTATCCGAGCTTCCGTTGGATGGTTCTCCACCCACAGTCGCATTCACTTCCTTTAATTTTAAATCCATACTCGCATCTTCTTGCCAAAGAAATCTTTCAGCTTCGTGAAAGAATTCCCCGAGATCCAGTGGTGGGTCTCGTATTAAAGATACCTTATAATCTGAGTCCTCTCTGACTCCCGATACCGCCGCCATCAAAACCATCGACGGATCCGGCCGATCCACCAAAGCGACTGCCGCGTTGAATCGAGTTAGAAAATCTCTAAGTGATTCATATGTCCTTTGCTTTACCGACCTTAACGTCATTACGTTCTTTGGTCTCTTGATATGAACCCGAAACTGTCACAAAAACCTATCCATCAATTCCCTCCAAGTCCTGAAAGATCCTTCCTCCAACTGCCTAAACCACATTGCAGCTAAGTCCGTCAAGTACAAAGGGAAGCATCAGGCCATCACTTCCTCCGATGCCCCCAGCACTTCCATATGTCTAGTATACCTCATCAAGTGATCAGTCGGATCAGCCTTGCCACCATATACTTCCACGCTAGGTAGCTTGAACTTAGGTAGATTCTGAGCTATCTTGATTTCCCGAGTAAACGGACTTCTGTTCACTCCTTCCATATCTCTATTAGTCAAACCTCCACGCATAGTTCTCCTGATAATCTCAGCCAATCTAGCATTATCCGTCAAAGGTTGCCTCCCATGCCCCCGAGGGAATTCCGGTACATATTCCTCATGCGGTTCACTAACGTCAGCGCTAGCTCTAGCCTATTGAGCTCCATCCATAGGCCTTCCAGTATCAGATCTTGCGGGCCTTCCCCCAAGCCTTTGTTGATTGCCTTCTGGTTCTGTATTCTATCCTCCATTAGGCTCCGCAACCCTAGTTCCTTGCTCCACATTCGCAGTCACCGTAGTCGGTCTAAGGTTTTGCGTTCCTGCAGCTCTCATCTGTTCGAAGAAAGTCTGCATCATTTCTTGTTGACTTTTCAACAATCTCTCCTGCAATGAATTAGCCATGGCCTCCATTTCATCCCTGGTTATGTAGATAGATGCCTGTCCTTCCCCAACTCCGGAGGATGCTTCTTGACTTCCCTCTTGTTGGCTTGTTTCAGCCCTCTGTCTTCTACTTGTCTGCCAAGTCATTCTTTGTCAAATCTAAGCTCTTCACGCTCTTCCAATCCAAACTTCAATCCGATGTAGCGGGTGCTAGTCCTTCTCAGTCAAAGCACCATAGTGTTTGTGCCATAAATGGTCACAAACCCCAAATACCGTGAAAGCACCAGTATATGAACACAAATCGGCAATATTCAAGCACAAATATCAGATCTCAGCAAATAGCAATTCAGAAATTATAATCAGTGACACAGGATTTATAGTGGTTCGGCTATCTCCGGCCTACGTCCACTTCAAAATTTTATCTTTTTATTGATTATCCTAGCTGGTTACAGATGATTACAGCGATTACAATGAAGTAATTTGAGTATAACAGCGATGATATGGTGTAGAATTGAATCCGGCAGAGTCTGGACGTCCAATAGTCAAAAGATCCTCTCTCTGTAGGCTTCAGAAGGCTATTTATAGGCGTAGGAGGCTGAGATCGCGCTCAAACTTCGGGAGACTTCTTCTGGCACACCAGTGGGCCTACACGACCGACCCCACCAAGTTTCGACTCGATCTGTGATCGATACGAAGTAATTTCGTATCCATCAAAAAATGATCCAATCGAGCTGAAACTTGGCAGGATTGTTCTTTACCTTGTTTGCAAGCTGCTGTGAAAATTTCGTCGCATTTGGATCAGGGGTTTAGGAGATACCGTCGATACGAAATGGGTTCCTTCGGCATGCTGTTTGGTTTGAATCGACTGATTCGAATCGATGCTTTCGAATCGATCACCTCATGTGTTCTCGTGATGATGTGGCATGCATACCTCGCATCGATCCATTCTTTACTCCGAGATGACCGTGTCGACTCCATGAACTTCGCCTTGCGCGTATCGAAGAATAACACGTCACCCAGGCTTGTTGACCTGATGGATACGAACAAGCTTCTGCTCATGGATTCGAACATGGTCCCATGATGGAGACGAAGCAGTGAATCTCTGATGGATGCGAAGTTGACGTTAGGTGATCGTTAAGAAGTGGACTTCCTACTGATGGATTCGAACAAGGAGCCATGCTGATGGATTCGAATAAGACCTTCTAGCCAAAGGTGGATTGATACGAAATTCACCGATACGAGGACCTGGCCATTTTGATCGATGCGAAGCCGATGGATACGAAATAGATCGATTCGAACAAGCCAATACATGATTTCCTGATGGATGCGAATGGTGGATTCAAACTGCGCCAAACTTGATGATACGAACATACTGAGGGGATGCCATTCCGATGGATACGAACCTGATCGATTCGAAACGGGCATCACCTCAACTCTTTGATGGATTCGAACAGTATATTCTTCCTACCTTGTATCGATCGTATCTCCTCCATACGAACTCCGATCAACCTGAAATTTGAAACATAGCTTCTTATTGCTTTAATCATCATCTCCAATCGATTCCATCCTGATCGGAGCTCGGCCAAATTTTAACGACATCGATTGCAGCCTTGTTTCCAATCGATTTCCAATCCTGATATCCATTCTTCCTTACCAATTTGTTAATATTCCAGCCTTGACCAAAAGGTGGGATAACAGTTAGGAT
Source organism: Allium cepa (assembly GCA_030765085.1). Classification (NCBI taxonomy): domain Eukaryota; kingdom Viridiplantae; phylum Streptophyta; class Magnoliopsida; order Asparagales; family Amaryllidaceae; genus Allium; species Allium cepa. The sequence goes on from CM060932.1 coordinate 167,035,007, forward strand.
TTTCAAACTTTTAATGGCTATATTGTCAATTTTTGATAACTATGATTTATCAACATATGGTAGCTATTTATGTTTTGTTAACTTGCATTAACTGATATTGGTTGATATGCGATAACACATGGTTTTGAGAGGGAAGATATCTAGTTTTATGACACTTGGTATTTGAACTCTACGTTGGGCCAAGTTTTTCCTTAAACAAAAGGAAGTGTTTGTACAAGCTTTCAAAAGAAAGAAAATAGATTTAGCCCATTTTTTAAGATTTTTAAAGAAGGAAATTATTACTTTGCTGTAAGTAATTTTGCGTATAAATCGACGATCACATGAACATATAATTATGATGGTTGCTAATATGTTATATGTTCATCTTTGTATATTAATCATATATTTTACATATGATAGATTGTTGACATACTCACTTATGTGTAAAGTGTTATCACCCAACATTTTGATATTGGGGACTAGGAACGGATAAAAATGTTAGGGTAGATCCAGTAGTGGGTATGACCAGAATTAAACTTCTGAGGGGTAGAATTACATTCAGTAGATTAGAAAGATCAAATTGTGTTACAATGCCTTGGACTAATCAAATGACATGACTCATGGATATTTTAAACCTAACTTATAGGTGATAACTGAGGTAGGGTCGTGCCCTATCCTCTAACCATTAAGCTCCATGTTGGTTAGGTCTGCAAATCAAATGCATAGGGCTTTGCTGATATTGGGGCTAAAAATAAGAGTTAGTGCCCAAAGGAACTCGTAGCAAATTGCTTATCTATGTTTGTCTCCTTCCATTTTTAGGAGAAAACTATTAATTTCTCCTACTGTTTTTACGAGACCATGGATATTTTCTCCTATAGATATTAGGAGACTATTAATATTTACTTTGAAATGGACTCGAAGACCGTTAGATTATTTGGTACATCTTGGCCCAAGTTAGCTGGCTTGATAAAATTTTAGTTTGCCTGAGGAAACTAATATAGGTTCATAATGATCCTAGGAAAACTATGCCATTGAAAGGACTATTTTGGGATTGGATAATTATGGGAACGTATAACCCTCTGACTCTAGTGATTGTTAGACTATTAGTTTTACCCATGCATGATATGATATTGATGTTATGATTATGTTCTAATCATTCTAGTTGCAATATATGTTATGGATGATATATTGTATAATAGGGTATTTATGATGGGAAACTTGCTCCGCTCAGTGGTGTGTTCTCACTTAATACCTATATTTTGGTTTGAGACGGGCTAATATTATTTTCACCGACGTTTTGTCTGAGCTAAAATTTTTGATTTCCCTTTATACTCTCGTGTACTTCAACTGGATTGGGTAGGCCAAGAGTAGGGTATTTCAAGTTCAAACAAATAAGCTCCCGGAGACATGTAGGGGGCAAGCTTCTATCTAAGAGTATTATTTTCATTATGTCGTGTTAATTGCTTTTCTTTGTTGTTGAATGTATGTAATGATGGGTGTGTAACTGTCTAAATCATTAAGACTCTAATCATTCAAAGAGGCATCATCACACATCGCTCTTGGAATTATATTGTATATATTATATCTTATGAAAATGATGGATTCATAGTGTTAACCTGCCTTTTGGCGAGGCAGTACAGAAGCGGATTTCATCCAACAGACTTCATTATCATCAAGGCAGAAAGCCCGAAAAGATGATTATTGGGATTAGAGATCGGTTATAAACAAGATTATGGACGATGGTCGAATGGATTCGGACGGATAACACTCTAGAATTAGCTAAGTATACATTTCACATTTTAACTGGAAAAAACAATCAGGTACGATCGTTTTTCACTATGGATCGGCTATGATCCACCTCCAGAATGGATCAGCTATGATCCATCCCTAATATGGATCAGATATGGAACATCTTCATTATGGATTGGCCTGAATTAATATGGCTATAGATCACTTGGATTAGTAGTACAAATCAACAATGATCGATCGATAGCTTAACAACCACAAGGGCGATCGACGAAACACCTTTAGAAATAAGAATTAGAGCAAATGTGGGACCCACAATATCGAATGTTGGGTCCTACAGAAAAATGAAAATAATCATCATCGATCGACGCCAGATTTTGTTGGTCAGGTTGTTTGGATTCGGAGGTTCTTCTAGTAAAATTTTAGCCCGATCCATGCACGACTTCACCTATAAATACAACGGACGTGGTTCATTATGGAGGATCTTCTTCCTGCTTCACTTCATCTTCTACCTAGGACATACTCTGCCATTTTCATTCTAGCATTTCATGGATTTGTAACTATAATCAGCAGTATAAACTAATAAAAGGACAATCTTTGGAGTGAACGTAGGCCAAAATTAGCTGAACCAGTATAAATCCATGTCTTTCTTTACTTGCTTTCTTATTATTTTAATTTTTTTGTTTATATTTTTGTAATTAGATTGGATATTGCTACTTTCACATACAATTAGGTGTTGGTGACCATTTTTGATGCCAACATTTTGGTGCTTTCCTTAAAAGAGCTAACCCCCATAGATTTTGAATTCGAATTCAGAGTTTGGAAAAGATTTAGCGTTTAGATTTGGAGCAATAGTGAGACAAGCAACAAGGAGAGTGCTACTGAAAAGGAGCCGTCATGGAGAGAGTTAGAAGGCTTCCTATAGAGCTGAAGCTAATCAAGCATCTATCTATATCACCAGGGATGAAGTGGAAGCAATGATGGATGCTATACAGGAAAGGATGCTGAAGAGACAGGAGGAGATGGTGCAGAATCTACTCAGGCAAAATTGGATAAGCTGGAGCATAAAACTAAGTGATTGGAGTAGTAAGAAACGTAGGAAATATGGATCATGAAATTGGAGCAGCAGGAGCTATAAAAACTAAAATCAGGATCAGGGATTTGTATTGGTTGGACTAAGGAATGAAGTGGAGCAGCCGGGAGCACCTCTTGGTCGACGAAGAATGATCGACCATGATCCTTCCATAAGGATCAGTATTGATCAATCTAGTCTCTGTGGCATGCACATGGGTCAGGCTGGATCAATCCAGGCACGGTATTGGACGGTGCTGCGTAGTTTGGTGCTAATCGAAATGTGGATGCTCATTTAGAGGAGTACGTTCTGGAATTCCCTCGTGGACTCGAGGGGAGGGGGCAATTTAGAAAAGATGATAGGAGACTACCACTGGATGACAATGACAGGTTTGTAGAGATGATCAGGCAAGCTATGCATAGAGGATTGGTGAACAGGGATCTGGAGGATGTAAATGGAAGTTCATTCACTCCTAATATCAGGAATACTAGGAATCCACCAGAGTTTAGACTACCAATACTGCAAGTATATGATGAAAAGCTGGACTTAACTATGCATATGATGAGATATATACGACATATGGAAGTACTAGGGACATTAGAGAAAGCATGTCATAATTCTTTCCCCTCTATCTAACAGATATAGTTGCACTGTGGTTCAGGTAGTTGGAGAGGGGTTCTATTGGCACATGGACGAAATTGGTCGAAATATTTATAAGGCAGTTCAGGGTTCACATTTCGAGACCTAAAAAATGTAATGAGTTTGGCAACACTGAAAAAGATGACCGAAGAGTCTCTAAGGAGTTTTCTAACACGATTTAATGCCATGGCGACATCAGTGGATCAGCTGGATCCATCCATGGTTTTGACGGTTGTTGTATCCGAAATTGCTGAAGGCATGGATTTCAAGGATTTATTGGCGCGAAATCCACCTATGGATCTTGAGGAGTTTTATCATGAAGAAGAAAGGTTGCTACGGCAAAAAAATGCATGGGTCAACAAACGAGAGGTGAATTGTGCAAAGCAGAGGATCCTCAGGTGATGCAAAATAGAATGATAAAGGAAAACAAAAACTGGATGATGGATATGATGGGACGAAAAGGTGATGGAAAGGGTGGGAGCCAAAGTTCTCCTCCTATTTTGATTTGATGGAAATCTTAGAATGGATTTATCTGGACATTAGGGGTCAACTCCCTTATCAAAAACTGGCATGGAGGGATCCCATGGAGCGGCAGCATATGTCTGGAAAGTACTTTCTCTTCCATGAATTAAATGGGAACATCATAAATAAATGCAGACATTTAAAGGATATGATTGAGGAGCATGTCAAGAATGACAGACCGCCACAGTACGTGAGGAATCAGACAACAGTGGAACAGGGGCAGCCACAGTCTGCATTGAATGAAAATAGGATTGGCTTTAGATTAGGGTCATGGATTGTCATCAACTATTCGTGTGGCAAGGGCCAAGTTTATGGTTTGGACTTTGGCCATAATAACAACAACAACAACAACAATAATAATGATAACAATAACAACAATAATAATAAACTCCATAATGAGGCGGCTAAGTCACTTATACATGTACGGGATGGAGAGCGGTCCTTAGGCATGCTTTTAGATGGTGATAAACCGTCGTGCCTAAAGAGGCACCCTTAGGCTTTTTTAGCCTTTTGGATCTCTAGATGTATGAACTCTTATTTGTGATCCACATTATTGTGATAAATATAACAGGGCACGATTATTGTCCCAACTGGAATGATAGCAAATTAATGCAAGGTGCAAGTCCCTTCTTTGGAGAGCGATAGAATGGACTCGTACATGGATTAAGTCCTTGACAGAAGAGTCGAGGACGGAGAATAAAATCCAGCAGGATGTCAGGTACGGATTACGACATGATCGTCCTACTCAGTTCATCGAGTATGGATTATGCTTAGCAAGGGTCCGAAGAGACCACGATGGGCCTAGGATGTAGGCCAAGACATTACTTAATGTTCATGGACACTGAACCAGGGTACAAGAAGTAACGCCGCTTCACCGAAGAGTGATAGGATCGGCTTACTTGGTCCTCAAGTATGGATTATGCTCGACAAGGACTAGAAGAGGTCTTAGATTTGGATATTAGCTTCGAACAGCTATGGGTTTGCACATTGACCCAAAGCGGTCGTGGACTTGGATATGGGCCCGAAGTAGTCCCGTATTTGGCTAACGACCCGAGGAGGTCATGGATTTGGAGATCAGCCTCAAACGGCAATGGATTTGGCTTCAGATGGATACAGATTTAGATAAAATTATCCAAAGAGACCGCAGATTCAGAATTGGATATCGACTTGGAATTGCATGGATTTCATTAAGATCCAGAGAGATCATGGATTTGGATTGGCAGCGGATTGGATTCAAATTGGATAATCTGGCTATCAATGGATTATGGACTTCAGATTTGGGGTTTATAGCAATTCAAAACACACCTTCCTATCACATGGCATGTTTTAGGAGACAAAGTATTAACCCTCCTTTTGGCAAGGCGGTATACATGCAGATTTAACCCAATAGTCGTCATAATCATCAAGGCAGAAAGCTTGAACAGATGGTTCCCGGGATCGGAGATTAGTTATAAACAAGACTATGGACAATGGTCGAATGGATTCGGACGGATAACACTATAGAATTGGCTAAATATGAATTTCACACTTCAATTGAAAAATCAATCGGGTGTGATCATTTTTCACTATTGATCGGCTATGATCCATCTCTAAAATGGATTGGTTATGATCCACCTCCAATATGGATCAGCTATGAAACATCTTTATTATGAATCGACTGGTATGGATCACTCTAATTAGTAGTACAAATCAATAATGATCGATCCATAACTCAACAACCACAAAGGCGATCGATGAAACAACTTCAGAAATAGGAAGCAGAGGACGTGGGGGACCCACCATATCGATTTCTTGTCCCAACGTGCAACTAAAAACGATCGGCATCGATTTTTTTATGGGGCGCATTGACCCTAAATTTTGCGGGTCGAGTCGTTTGGCTCTAGAGGTTCTTATGGCAAAATTTCAGCTCGATTCATGCATGGATTCACCTATAAATACAATGGACATGGCTCATTATGGAGGATCTTCTTCCGGTTTCACTTTATCTTCTGCCTAGGATATGCTCTGCCATTTTCATTTTTGGATTCCATGGATTTTTATATATAATCAGTAGTATAAACTAATAAAAGGACAATCTTTGGAGTGGACGTAGGCCGGAGTTAGTCTAACCACTATAAATCTGTGTCTTTCTTTATTTTCTTTCCTATTATTTTAATTTTGTTATTCATATTTCGATGATTGGATTGGATACTGGTACTTTCACATACAACCGGGTGTTGATGGTCATTTTTGATGCTAACATGTAGAGTAATGTAATGTATTAAAATTCGAATGTAATGAATTTGCAAATTAATAAATGGAAATGTTTATTAAATTTTTTAAATTCTTATGCTCTTGATATTATTGATACAATGGTCGATCTTATTTTGTCACTGGAAAATACTGCTAAGGATGACTACAACATAAACACTATCTATTTTCGAGCCTTTATGTAGCTTAGTATCGGAACACAGATATACATAAAACTTATTCAGATTTAGTGAAAAATATAACCCAAATAAAAAAGAAAGAATACATTAGGGTATGGGATAATGTTATATTAAATTAGTACTTGTTATTTGCTATAAAAAAGTACGTTTATCTATCTATACTCTTCCTTCTATCTTGCACCATTCTTCTGTGTCTCATAAAGACTAATATGCAGATTACAAGAAATGGATACTAAAAGCAGAGGACTGAACTTAGGAGGCAGAAGCATGACAAAGAATGAAAACGTTCAAGGCTAATGCTAGGAATGCTAACTGAATTACCAACACTAATACTAATGCTAATGTGGGTGCTGGAGTTGCACCAGTTGATATGGGGATAATGTATCAGTTCTTTTTCAATATAATGCTAACCGAAGTAGTGGGTGGACTGACTAGAGGTAATGCTAGTAACGTGGGAGCTACCACGCCAAAAGCGGTTGCCCGTAATAACTATGCTATGTTAAGTCAGGATTATACTTGCTTAGGAGGAAAACCATACCTGGGTATGAAGAATGCCATTGAAATGAAGAATTCGCTTCTTAGTGTGAGAGGATCTTTTTAGATCTAGGGTTGAACTGTGCTCAGAAAAGGCGGTTGGCATCGAGGCACTTGCAAGCAGATGCTCTCTAATGGTGGAATGGTGTTACCATAGGGGTTCCAAAGGAGGATCTTACTTAGGCTTACTTTAGAGAGTGGTTTGAGGAGAAGTTTACATCAAAGCCGCTAAGTCAACTCTTTTTCAAAAGTTTTTGGAGTTGGAATAGGGTAAGATGATTGTATTGGATTATGTCCAAAAGTTTGCTAAGCTGTCAAGGCATGTACATGCCATCGTTAATACTCCATTTAAGAAAAACTAGAAGTTCATTTGGGGATTGAAGTGAAAGATTTCTAGGGAAATTATGTCATATCTTAGAGACCCATTTAATATCATGATGGATATAGCTCAAAGGAATGAAGATTTACTTACATCTCCGTGAAAGAATAAGTCTATAAAGACTACAATTTCTAAGGCAGGAAAAGAAAGTTCTTTGGCAATAAAGAAGCTCAGAAGAGATGGTCTTCTAAAAGGGGAAAGCTAAACTAAATTTATACAAATGTAATAAGGAAGGACATTTCAATAACAAATGTCCTAAATCAGACAAAGGTAGGAAGAGAAAGGTTTTCAATTTGGAACCTACAACTTCTAGACCGACTGTAGAGGAGAAGGGAGGCTATGTTAGGAGTTACACTTTTTATTCATAGCATTAATGTTACTGTTTTGTTTGAAACTGGAGCATCACATTCTTTTATCTCTAAATGTTTAGTAGATAAGTTAAACCTTGAACCGACAAACATTATTACTTCTTTGAGGATTGTGAATCCGATAGGCAGCTATGCAACTCTTGGAATGAGTCGTAATAATGTAGAGTTTGATTTATTAGGTCATACGTTTACCTACAATTTGTATGTGTTTGATTTTGTGGGCTTTGTGATATTCTGGGTATGGGTCGGTTAAGATGATATAATGCTAGGGTATTTCACTAAGATAGAGTAATATGCTTAAAGCACCTTGATTACCATGACCGATTTATATACTCGTTTGAAGAGTCGAGTTTCGATGTCTATGCAATGTTGGGTGCTATGGGAGGCATGGAGCATGAAATTCATCCGGTTTTCACAGTAAGAAAGTATGTTGATTTTTTTATCCTTTTAAGGGACTACCACTGAAAGGTGCTAGATTTTCAAAAAGGTCTTGTACATAGAGCTGAACTCATAAGTACACCTCCTAGTAGAATGACGTCTACCAAGATGAAGGCATAAAGGTGCATCTAGTCGATTTGAAGGGAAGAATCTTATTGGACAAGTAGCTTTCCGTAAGGAGATGCGATGGTATTCGATAAGAAACCAGATGGTCATTGAGTTGTGCATCGATTATAGGAAGTTGAATGAGAAGACAATAAAGAATGGTATCCTTTACCTAGAATAGATGATTTGTTCGATTAATTAAGTGTAGGAATGGTGTTCTTATAGTTAGATTTTGCAATGGTTTTCCATTAATTGAGAGTGGCGGAGGAAAGTATGTCATTAAGGGGATTTCGAACAAGGTATGATTCGTATGAATGGTTAGTCATGCCCTTCAGACTAACAATGCACTTGCTTTCTTTGAAGACTTAATGAACCGAATTTTCCTAGAGCATTTGGATAGATTTGTGTTGGTGTTTATTGATAGAATTTTGGTGTTTTCTAAGAATGAACAAGAGCATAAGGTTCATCTCAGAATAGTGTTAGACATGATGAGTTATCTTCGGCTAAAGGTGAAGTTTTCGAAATATCAGATTTGGGAAAAATAAGTGAAGTTTCTTGGACATGTAGTTTGGAAGAATGGGTTACCTATGGATCCATCGAAGGTCGAAGCTATTAAAAGTTAGAAGCGACCCGAAGCCCATCTAAGATTAGAAGTTTCTTAGGATTGGCTAGCTGCTACTGAAGATTTACTAAATATTTCTCTCATATAGTAGCATCGATGACTAAGCTAACAAGGAAGTACGTAGAGTTTTTATGGATCAATAAATGTGAAGAAGTGTTTCAAAAGCTAAAGCATTTATTGACTAATGCACCCGTGGTAGTTGTTCTAGATGGGAATCAAGATTTGATGATGTATATTGATGCACGTGGATCTAGTTTAGAAGCTATATTGATGCAGAAAGGTAGAGCTATTGCCTTTGCTTCTCGATAACTTCGACCGCATGAAGTTAGATATTATACTCATAATTTGGAATTAGCAAAGGTGATCTTCTCATTAGAGACGTGGAGACATTATTTTGGGAGATTGATTTGAGATGTTTATAGATCGTAAGTCTTTGAAGTATTTATTCTCTCAGGAGGAGCTAAATTTGAGATAACAACGATGGATAGAGTTTTGAGCAGCGCATGGCTTTGGGATTAAGTATAAAGGAGGAAAGGAAATAAAGTTGCAAATTAACTTAGCTGCAAAACTTCAAAATGTGGTATTGGCAATGTTGTCTAAATAAAACAATTTAGAGGCACATGGAGTTAGAATGAGGTCGACGGCCAGTTCTAGACATAATAATGCAATGATATGTTATCTAGAAGTCCGATCATGATTGATCGAAAGAATTGCAGCAAACCAAAAGGATGATACAATACTAGCCGAGAGGATTATGAGACTAGAAGTAAGAAAAGGGATAGATCATATGAAAGATTTTGTACTTGATGAAAGCCGATGGATGAGAAAGAAGGGACGGTTTTGTGTTCCAGATGTGGATAATTTATGAAAAGAAGTTCTTAGAGAATGTCAGTGATCGAAGTTTACTATCTATACTAGAGGTATGAAGATGTATTAAGATATGAAGAGGTGTTTCTTCTAGGAAGGCATGAAGATAGATGTAGGCTTGTGGGTGAAGCAATGTATGAATTCCAATAAGTAAAAGCATTGCATCAAAAGCCAAGTGGATTACTTCAACCTTTAGGAGTGCCACTATGGAAATGGCATTCTATATCTACGGATTTTATCAATAGGTTTCCAGTGTTGAATATAGGAAATGAAAGTAGTTGGATCGTGGTTGATATACTGATTACAAGGGCACACATTATCCATGTTAAATGAACGGATGACACATAGTTTGGAAAATTTATTTACGAAGAATGTTGTGAGATTTCATGGAATATCTAGTAGCATTATAAGTGATAAAGATCCTTTATTTACTAGTGAATTTTAGGAGAGCTTAAAATTAGTACCCTCTGCAAACTAATGGGGAAACGAAAAGTGTTGACAAGGTAATCGAATATTTATTAAGAGCTTGTGTATCAAACTTTGGAGGCTTATGGGAAGACCATTTGCACTTAGTCAAGTTCACCTATAATAATAGTTATCAACTAGTATAGGAATGACAGTAGTCCAAGCACTTTATGAAAGGCCATGCAAATCACCTGCATGTCGGTTGGTGATCGATGGTCGACCAGTGCTTGGCCTGAATTTGGTGAAAGAATCCACGGAAAATATAAAGTTTATCCTAGCAAGAATGAAGGAATTTAATCAAGGCAGAAAAATTATGCAGATAGAAGGTGTAACGACCCATAATTTAATTACTTTAAATAAGAATATTTGGTATAGTTTCAAATAAATAATTAATAGATTTTATAACACGAATAGACCTCTTTTATGTAATAACCAATGATGGTAAAGTTGTTTTAAAATTTGGTTTACACAAGTTATTGGTTCAGGGAAAAATCAAAGATGTGTCCAAAAATTGTTTTTACGAATTTTTGACTTTTCATCGTTTAAAAGTTTTTGAAACATGTGGTATACACTAGAGTATATGTATACATAAATAAACATATGGTTTGGTTAGAGTTAAGTAATTTTAAATTATTTACTTAACTAATGAAGTTAATGTTAACTTTTCTTTTAAAATTTTAAAAAAGAAAAGGCAACAGGTAACTTCAAATCATAGGAAAGTGATGAAGTGATGGAGATGAGGGGAGGGTGATCCATTGTGTGTAGAATAAGGAATATAGGGTAATGTGGGAACAAGTTAAGGAGGGTAATGGCAAAGAGTAAAAAGGTAATTTACTATATTTCATTTTATATAAAAACAATTTCTTTTTTCAATTCTTATTTTACTCCACTTCATTCATTTTCAAAATTTTTATTTCTTCCATTACAAGATTCCTTTTTCATGTCCATGGCTTCTTCATAATTTGTAAATTAAAAATCTTCCCTTTTCCATTTTTAAATCTTAAACCAAGCTAAAAATACTTCTTTTTTCTCTCTAGATCTTCTCTCCATCAAAACAAAGCCCAAAACCACCCTCCTTCATATAGGCCGAGCTCCCCTCAACCAAGGCCGAGCCCATTTAGCTCCGTAGGCTCATAAAAATTAGGTCTTTGAGAAGAAAAATTAAGTTCATGTGTTGGTGCAAAATGTGGTGGTAGTTTGATTTGAATTCAGTTGATTTTGATGAGTAAACCTCACTTTTAAAAAAAACCAAGTTTTGAACTTTATTATGGTGATAATAATGTTAGTTAGTTTATTACTTATGTGTATAAGTTTGGAGTGAATGTTATTGGTTTGGTTCCCGCTTAAAGCGGAGAGTATATATGATGATTGGTTGATGACTTGTAACATATTCGAAGTGCTTATGTATGATGTATAAGTGATAATATTTCTTTGTTTATGGATGACACTTACATGTGTATATGTGAACTTATGTATGTGATCCCATGTGTTTTATAACTTGTTTATTTTCTTTTTTGTAGAAATATTTATAAAAGGTTTTTCGAAATTTACCTTTTTTTTTGCAATCTTTATACAAAAGTTATATAAGTAATTGAAATAGAGATTTAAAGGCTATTTTGGTGAATAAACAAGTTTATAGGTTATAGTCCATATAGCGATAGTCGCTATGGATGTAGGTCGTAAATCGACAACCTTTGTGTAAACCAAGAAGAGTTTCTACTTTAAATACTTTTTAAAAACCTTTTAAAATATATTATAAGTACTAAAAAAGAATTTTAGAATATTAAAAATATTTTCAGAAATTACTAGATAACTAATTAATTAATTAAAGGTTTAATTATTATCTAATTTATTAATTAACTAATATTTTAATTATTAATTAATTAATTAAAGGTTAATTATTGATTAATTGAGTAAAGGTTTAATTGTTAATTAATTAAGCAAAGGTTTAATTATTATTTAGTTATTAATTAAATAAAGGACTGATTATTATCTAATTATTAAATAAATAAAAGGTTTATATTTAATTATTATTTATAAAAGGTAAAGTATTATTTAATTATTATAAATAGTTTAATTATTTATTATTAATTAATTAAACTAAAGTTTTTAATTTTAAATAACTTACTTTTTAAAGGTCGATCTTTTTAAAAAGTAAATGTTTGTTGAGGAATGTTTTGAAATATAAGGGATTTCTTTGTCTATGTTATTAAGTAGCCAAACAAATATAATAAGTAGTGCTAAAGCATTGATACGTTTTATTGAAAGTAAGTGATCTTTTATTTAGCACTAAAAGACGATGATTATACTTTTCTCTATCTTTGAGATCTAGAACTCTATTTTCTAGGCAAGGGATAGAAAAGTTGAAATGTCAGAAACGTGATAATTATGAGAGGTTAATTTTAATAAATGATCGATGATTAATTATGTGTATGGAAGATACATCATTGCATACTTGACGCCAAATCCCGAGGTATGGAAACTTGTCTCTATCACTAGAAGTAAGAATGAATGTCGAGGCAAGGATAGTTTTCTAACTTGTCCGACTTCATTGTTAATCAAGGGATTATATTGTTTGTATCAGAAAGTGAGGATAAGTATAGGATGTCTTATTTTTCATATGCAAATCTATACTCTCCCTAGATAATGAATTTTTCCACTCTTCATAACTAAACTAGTTTAAAATTGTCGAATGTTGGTTCGGAGAGACCGGAATCAAATAAGCATGATTTATCCGAAACTACTTCGAGCCAACGGAAGCATTTGAATTGAAAACATATTGAAGATGATGGAATCGAAGATAAAGATCTTTGAAGTGCAAGGGATACTTGCTATAAATCCTAAGGATGATTCCAAAGAACAATGCAGTAAAAGTAGTGCCTTCGATTTGTTTATATCCTAAACACCTTGTATGGACGAATGCTAGCATTGCATTATTGCTTGGAAGGTTGTATCAGCATTTCAAATAGGATTGCTATAAAAAGGTAAAACGTAGCCTTAAGCCTCACGACTGGGAATGAATAAAATAGGACATATTCCATAAGGCTCCATGTGTTGCACCTATTAGGAAATGGTCATCACCCTATCAAGATTGACATTTCTATATTATGTATGTTAGTGACTTGAGTTCGGTTGTTGATCTCAACCGAGTGGAGACATATTCGATACTATCCAGTAAGGGGTAGGGCGGTGTTGCCATGTAGAGAGTCCATGCGAGGGCCTCGGTACACTTTATCTAGAGGTGTACTATGACAGGCGGTACCTTAGTAGCCTTGTTATTAAAGGAATCCAATTTTCAATAAGTGCCTCTACGGACTTAGTTGTATGCCTATTATGTTGGAATGTAATTAATATAATCATTTCGATTATGATTCGATATTTATTTTAAACCCTAGACATTATTATAATATCACCCTATTTTCTATTGAAATGTTTTCGTTATCGTAATGTAAAAACCCATCAATTTTTATGTACGGCGTGAGCTTATGAGATACCTTTACTTTTAAAGGAGTTTTATAAGTATAACAATTCAGTTATTTGAAGTTTACTCATACCAGACCCATGTCTGATCCAGAATTTTTCTTTCTTCCCTTAAAACTCTTGGGTACTCAAATTTTTATGAGTAGCCAAATAGTTCAGGTTTTTATGGATGCATTTTTGAGGAGCATGGAGCAAGAGGCTTCGACATTCTCTAGTTCTCTAATTTATTTCTACTATGTATGTATATTATGCATCAGCATTTTAAGGGTAGGAAGTTATAACTGTCCTGGCTAAAGTTAGTAACTGTTGTAACTCTGATGTTTCATTTTGGAAGTGACCATATGTACTATCTTATATTTTATTATATATGATTGCCTTGCGCTATGAGATTCTATGTATCTTTATCCTTGTATTTTCTTTTCTTTTTATCCAATGGCTTGTCTTTCAAATGCCTAGATGATCGGTACAAGTATACCGTGGATGTATTAAGTGCCATCTTTACGAGTAAGGAAGGCAGATCGTTACACATGGTATCAAAGCTTAGGTTAAGTGAACACCTAAGCCTTGGTTGGGGCCAACTCATTAGGGATACGGTTAGTAATACCCTAGAATGAGTTTATTCTATGAGAGCTCATACTTGTAATTTTTATTCGTTTATATATTCGAGTTATTTAGATTAGCTTTTATATGTTTGATTTAGTACCCTTTTTTCTTGAGATTATCTCATCTAAATATTCTGAAGTTATCTTACTATATCCAGTTAGTAAGAATGAGTAATAGGGCAAGACGAGGTAGAGGAGCTAGTAGCACCATGACCACTGATGGTTGAGCTTCGAATGTTAGAGGAGTTGGAATAGTTGAAGAGGCAGCACCAGTGTAGTCCTATGTGAATATTGCAGCTCTATGGAAATACCATACTAATTTGGAAGGAAGGCCTTTAAAGGCACGAAATGCATTATCGAAGTCTAAGAATGGCTACGTTCTTGCGAGAAGATTTTCAAGGAGATGGATATCTCAAATGAGCAGAAGCATTCATTAACATCATGGTAGTTGCAAGATGGAGCTGCAGTGTGGTGGGACTCTGTTACAACGAATGTTCTAGAGGATGATTTTCCTTGGGCTAGATTTAAGGAGGTGTTCGAAGACCAGTTCATGCCTCCTGTAGGAAAGACCCATAGGTATACATAATTTCTTAGATCTGAAGCAAGGAGATTTATTAGTATCGAAATACAAAACAAAGTTTAAAGAGTTATCACGATTTGACTCATAGTTTATTTATACCCCTCTTAAGAAGAATGATATGCTTGTGATGGGGATGAGGAAAGGATTTTAGGAGAAGATGACTATGCATCTAAAGGAATCTGTTGTGGATTTGGTAGATATGTCTTTATCATATGAAGTTCTTGAGAGGAGGAGCAGCAACAAACAAAAATAGCAGTGACCCAAACAAGAGGAACTTCAACCTGCAATGGAAGGGAAAGTTGGGAGGAGATCAAGGGAATAAGTTCAAGAACGTTGAGTATTTTTAGTGTAAGCAGAAGGGCTATCTGGCAAGGTTTTGGAAGAATTATGAAGCTTCGAAGTAGCAGGCGAGACCTATCTTTCTAATGGCTCAGAAGACACTTTGCTACAACTGTCAATAACTAGGGCACGTGGTGAAGGATTGCTTGCTATTAAAGAATGGTCAATCAAGGTTTATGCCGTCAAGTATGAACCATCAACGTCAAAAGATGTGAAAGGGAAAGGAGTTCTCAAAGGTATTTAATTATTAATGGCGTTTTCGTTTGAGTACGTTTTAATATTGAGGACTCCCATAGTTTTATTTCTCTAGAATCAGCTTGTGGATTGCAACTTCCTCAAGAATCGTAGAAACCGTTATTTGTGTGTCTAACCCCATATAAGATACAACTAATCTATGCATGATTTGTGAGGATGTGCAAATTTCCTACCTTACCCACCAATTTTCATGCGACCTGTTTGTTCTAGTTTTAAGGGCAGTATGAATTGGCTAGTGGAAAATAAAGCTATTCTCGGTTGTGTTTAAAAGACGATATCATTGCAAAATAAGAGAGGAAATCATGTTAAAGTATCCTGTGATGATCTAGACAAACGTATGAGTAGTTTTTTATATACCTTAGAATCATCCCAAAAAGAGTTAGGGTCGATAGCAACTGTTAAGAATTTCTTTGATATTTTTGAAGTAGTTAACAGACTTCTGCCACATCGAGATATTGAGTTCCATATTCACTTAATTCCTAGCTGGAAATCTGTTATTCAACCTATTCGTAAAATGGCTCCAAGAGAGAAGGAGGAGTTAAGGGGTTAGATAGATGATTTGTTGTGAAGAGGACTGATTAGGCCAAGTCGCTCAAGTTGAGGAGTAGATGTAGTTTTTGTTGCAAAGTCTGATGGTTCTTTGAAATTTTTTGTGGATTATAGGGAGCTGAACAATCCCTTACCCCATATAGACGAAATGTTTGACTACCTCTATGGTGCTTGAGTATTTTACCACTTAGACCTTGTTATAGGATTTCAACAATTAAGGGTAGCAGAGGATAGTATGCCCTTAACAGCATTTAGAGGACATGATTGTTTCTTCGAGTTGTTGGTTATTCCTTTTGGTTTAACCAATGCACCTACTTATTTTGTAGATCTTTTTAAAGATGTGTTGAATAAATTTGTGTTGGTTTTCATATATGATATCCTAATTTACTTTAAGACTGAGGAAGAACATAAACACCATTTGAAAGTGGTGCTTGAGACGTTATGGAAACATGTTTTAAAAGCTAAATTTTCTAGGGGTTATTTTTAGCAATCGAAGGTAAGGATCTTTGGACATGTTGTGCTGGGGAATGGTATTTTGATTAATCCAGCAAAGGTAGCATTTGTTCAAGAGTGGAAGACATCTCAGACTCTAACAGATGTTTGAAGCTTCTTAGGCTTGGTCGGATATTATAGGAGATTCATCCAAGGCTTCTCCAAGATCACCTCCCACCTGACAGGTTGACAAATAAAGATGAGAAGTTTGTTTGGACTTGAAAGTGTGAAGAAGTGTTCATTGAGTTAAAGAAGAGGTTGACCAACACTCCAGTTCTAACTATTCTAGATAGAGCTAAAGGGTTGACCGCGTATATCGATGCTTGTGGTGAAGACTTAGGTGCGGTTTTGATGCAGCACGGGTGCTTATTCTAGTAGGTCGATGAAGCCTTATGAAAGGAATTATGCAATGCACGATTTGGAGTTATTAGCTATTGTGTTTGCATTGAAGATATGTAGGCATTACTTTTTGGATAAAAAGTTCGAGCTTTTCACAGATTACAAGTCATTGATATATCTTTTCACATAGAAGGACTTGGATATTAGGCAGCAGTGGTGGTTAGAATTTCTGGTGGCATGTGACTTAGATATTTTATATACATCGAGAAAGGCAAATATGATAGTGGATGCTCTAAGAAGAATGCAGTTTATGCTCTTTCGCAAGTTGCTCTTACTCTTCTGTGGAAGATTGCAAGCAAACAAAGGGAAGATAGTCACCTAATGGAGATATCAAAGATGTAGAGGAAGGTCGTTGTTCAAGTTTTGAGACAGACCATCGGGGTACATTACAGATGAATGGAATATGTGTTCCTAATGTCAATGGTCTTGGGCAAGAATGGAGGATATGTGTTCCTAATGTCAATGGTCTTGGGCAAGAAGTTGTAATAAAGTGTCATCGATCCAAGTTGAGTATACATCTTGGTGTTTCAAAGATGCATCATGATATGAAGCAGGTATTGTGGTGAATGGGAATGAATAGGGATATTTCTATTCATGTTAACCGATCATATTCAAATTACCAGCAAATCAAGGGCAATCATTTAAGGGCTGTTAGATTGCTGTAACCACTTGAGATCCCGAATTGGAAATGGGAGCAAATCTCAATGTATTTTATTGATGGTTTACCCATATCAAGGAAAGATAATGAAGGTGCTTGGATCAATGTGGATCGGCTAACCAAGAGCGCCCATTTTATTCAAGTAATGCCGACAAGGACTGCATCAACTTTTGCAGAGATTTATATGAGAGGATCGTCTGATTGCATGGAGTTCCCTTTAGCATTATAAGTGTTTAGGATCCAATCTTTACCAATTAATTCCGAGAAGCATTGTAGGTAGCTTTGGGAACAAAACTAAGTTTGAGCATTGCCTACCATCCTCAAACGGATGGGTAAATGGAAAGAGTTAACCAAATCTTGGAAGATTTATTGAGAGCATGTATCTTGGACTTTGGAGTATTGTGGAAGGATCATTTTCACTTTGTGGAATTCTCATACAACAATAGTTGTTAAGCAAGCTTTGGCATGACACCCTATGAAGCTTTTTATGGGCGACCATGTAAATCACCATCATGTTGGGTGGAAAATGGGGATCATATTGTGCTTGGACCATATATGATTTAGGAGGCTACAGTGAAGGTCGCTGTGATCAAAACGAGGATGAAGGAAGCTTAAGATGAACAGAAAGCTATGCCGATCGAAGGCGAAGAGATTTGGAATTTTCATTCACAAACTTTTTTTTTGCGAAGATTTCCTCGATTAGAGGAGTTTTTCGATTTGGAAGAGCAGGAAAGTTGGCGTCTAGATTGTTGGACCTTTTCGAATTCTTAAGAGGATTGGGATGCTTGCCTATAGAGTTGAGTTATCGAAAAGATTTTCTGGAGTTCATAATGTTTTCCATATATCACATTTAATGAAGTATGAGCTCGATCCATCACTTATTGTTGAGACATTTGTTTAAGAAGATTTGGAAATGGAATTAAATTTGATCGTGATAAGGCATCCAGTTCGCATTATTGATTGAGATGTGAAACAATTGCGTAATCAGGTACTGAGATTGGATAAGGTTCAATGGAGTGAAGATTCTTGAGATTACACTTAGGAGACGGAAGATAGCATGAGGGAGGCTTGTCCCAAGTTGATGTTTTAATAGTAGTTTGCTTGTTGTGTGGACTTTGTACCCACCATTTATGATGTGATTGCTTAGTATGTATCTTTTGTATGCACTTTATCATATATATATATATATATATATATATGTCTTTTTGAGTTATCGTTTTGTGTGTCAATTTCATGACGAAATTCTTCAGGAGGGAGAATGTAACGACCCATAATTTAACCGCTTTAAATAGGAATATTTGATATATTTTTAAATAATTAATTAATGGATTTTATAACTCAAATAGACCTCTTTTAAGTAATAACTAATAACGGTAAAGTTATTTTAAAATTTGGTTAGACAAAATAGTTAGTTCAGAGAAAAATCGAAGACGTGACTGAAAATAGTTTTTCGGATTTTTGATTTTCATCGTTCAAAAGTTGTTGGAACATGTTGTATATACTAGAGTATATATACATACTCATGTATAAATAACATATGCTTTGGTTAGAGTTAAATAAGTTTAAATGATTTACTTAAGGAATAAAGTAAATGTTGACATTTCTTTTAAAATTAAAAAAAAGAAAATGTAAAATTTAACTTCAAATCATGGGAAAGTAATAAAGTGATGGAGATGAGGGGAGGGTGGTATGTTGCGTGTAGAGTAAGGAATGTAGGGCTAATGTAGCAAAAAGTTAAGGAGGGCAATGGCAAAGAGTAAAATGGAAATTTACTATATTTCATTTTGTATAAAAAACAATTTCTTTTTTCAATTCTTATTTTACTCCACTTCATTCATTTTTAAAAATTTTATTCATTCCATTACAAGCTTACTTCTTCATATCCATGGCTTCTTTAAAAAAATTAATTAAAAATGTTTCTTTTTCCATTTTTAAACCTTAAACCAAGATAAAAATACTTCATTTCTTCTCTACACCTTCTCTCTTTCAAAATAAAGCCCAAAACCGCCATCCTCTACATAGGCCGTGCCCTCCTCAACCTAGCCTGAGCCTATTTAGCTCACTTGGCTTCTAAAAATCTGGTCTTTGAGAAGAAAAACTAAGTTTGTGTGTTGGTGTGAAGTGTGGTGGTAGTTTGATTTGAATTCAGTTGATTTTGGTGAGTAAATCTCATTTAATAAAAAAACCAAAATTTGAACTTTATTATGGTGTTAATAATGTTAGTTAATTTATTACTTATGTGTATAAATTTGGATTGAATGTTGTTGGTTTGGGTCCCGCTTAAAGCGGAGGGTATATGTGATAATTGGTTGATGACTTGGAATATAGTAGAAGTGCTTATGTATGATGTATAAGTGATAATATTTCCTTGTTTATGGATGACATTTACATGTCTATATGTGCGCTTATGTATATGAGTTGGTTTATGATCGACGTTGAGATCCCGTGTGTTTTAAAACTTGTTTATTTCCTTGTTTTTTAGAAATATTTATAAAAGGTTTTCTGAATTTTATCTTTGTACAGAGTTTCTTAAGTAAGTGAAATATAGAAGGAGGAGATTTAAAGGCTATTTTGATGCATAAACTAGTTTAAAGATTATAACCCATATAGCGATAGTCGCTATGGATGCAGTTCGTAAATCGACAAATTTTGTGTAAACTAAAAAGAGTTTCTTCTTTAAATACTTTAGAAAAATCTTTTATATATATTATAAGTATTAAAAGGGAATTTTACAATATTAAAAATATTTTTAGTAATTATTAGTTAATTAATTAATTAAGTAAAGTTCTAATTATTGTTTAATTTATTAATTAAGTAACAATTTAATTATTAATTAATTAAGAAAATGTTTAATTATTGATTAATTAAGTAAAGGATTAATTATTAATTAATTAAGAAAAGGATTAATTATTAATTAATTAAGTAAAGGATGGATTATTAATTAATTAAGCATAGGTTTAATTATTAATTAAATAAAGGATTAATTATTATCTAATTATTATTTAAATAAAAGGTTTAATTATTATTTAATAAATGGTAAAGTATTATTTAATTATTATTTAACTAAAGTTTTAATTATTAAATAAAATCTTTATTTTTAAATTACTTATTTTCCAAAGGTCAATTTTGTTTAAAAGCACTTGTCCGTTGAAGAATGTTTTAAAATATAAGAGATTTCTTTGTCTATGTCATTAAGTAGCCTGAAAAATATAACAAGTGGTGCTAGAACGCTGACATGTTTTATTGAAAGTAAGTCATCTTTTATTTAGCACTAAAAGCCGATGAGTATACTTTCCTCTATTTGTGAGATCTAGACCAGATTTTCTGCGCAAGGGTTAGAGAAGTCGAAATATCGAAAACATGACAAGTATGAGAGGGTTAATTTCGATAAACGGGTCATTATTAATTAAGTATATGGAATATACTTCATTTTATACTTGACACCGAATTCCGAGATACAGAAACTCATCTTTATTCCGATAAGTAAGAATAAAGGTCGAGGCAAGGACAGTTTAATAACTTTTCCTACTCCATTATTGGTCAAGGGATAAAACTGTTGGAAATCGAAAAGTGGGGATAAGTATATGATGCCTTATTTTTTGTATGCAAATCTATACTCACCATAAATAGTGGATTTTTCCATTATCATATTTTGACCAGTTTAAAATTATCAAATGTTGATTTGGAGTGACCGGGATTGGATAAGCATGAGCTATTCGAAAACCGCTTCGAATCAATGGATGCGTTCGAGTTGGAAACATCTTGAAGATGATGCAATCAGAGACGAAGATCTTTGAAGTGCAAGGGCTACTTGCTACTAATCCTAAGGGTGATTCCAAAAGGGATGTAGTAGAAGTGGAGTCATCGGGAATAGACGAATGCTAGCACATCATTATTGCTTGGAGGGTAGTGTTAGTATTCCAAGTAGGATTGCTATATTAAAAGGCAAAATGCAGCCTCAATGTAACAATCCATAAATTTTACGATTATATATTTAAATATTTAATTTAAACATAGTATCGTTAGTCAGATTAAAGTCTGAAATCCTAATTTTTGTAAATGATCAAATTAGGACTTGAAACTGCTTTCATTGAGTTCATGGTGTTTACGACCTTTTTGAGTATAAACATCGATATGTTTGGAGTTGAGTAGAATTTTGCTATTTTTCTATTGGGCTTTAGGTTTTAGTTTCAGCCCACTAACCCAACATAATACCCTAACTCCTCCTCCAACTCCTCTTCATTCATTCTCATTTCCTAACACTCTCAGGCCCTTAAAGAAAAATGAGGGAAAAGAAAAGAGATTAGAAATTTCTAAGCCTTAATTCTCTTAGGAAAATCAACTTCAAGCTTGAAATCAAGGAGAAGCTTAGGGAAGCATCCTCTTCATCTTCTTCATCTCCATCTCTTTTCAAGTTTCAAAAATTCCTATAACTTAACTTAGGAAATTCATTTCATTTGATAATAGATTGAAGAATCTTGAAGTCTTGTTGAAGAGGAATTGGTCTTGCTTTGTTTTAAAGCTTCTCATTCGTTGTTTTTGAGTTAAAGGTGGGTTCTTGAGCTCACATCTATGTCTATACCTTTGATAGTTGTTAGGTATGAATTCCTTACATATACTTTTGTCTGTTTTCTTTTGAATTGAATTGGTTTGGTGAATTTTTCAATTTTTGGTATTTTGAAGTCCAAATCTATGAAATTTTTTATATGGATGTTTGGACATGATGTTCGGAGTGTATTGATGAGTCTATAGGGCTGCGCTGTCGCTTGGCATAAATCCTTAGCCATCGTCGCTCATTCGATTGCTTTCGATATGATTTGGCCACCAATTACTTAGGCAAAATATTGCCCTGAGCTTTAGCACAGACGTCTGGTATTAAGGTCAGACGTCTGGAGCAACGAGAATAAAATTCCAGATTACCATCTCAGATGTCCGAGCTTACTTCCCAAACGTCTAGGTGAGCTGGAAGAAAATTCCAGACCTTCAGCGCAGACATCCGGGGAAAACAACAGACATCTGGCACTGTTTAATTTAGAGAATTTGCCTATTTTAAGTGGGTTTCCGTTTTTATCGATTTTTCTTGATCCGATTGGTCGTTATCATTTATTATCGACTTTGATGACTTCTTTTTGGATTTTGAGAATATCCATTTGATGGATTTGATATTGATTTTTATGGTTTTAATTCACGTCGTCGAATGTGGATTTTTGGCGATCGATTGCTTTTACAATCGTTTTCTGTGATTTGTCACTTTAACATACAAAGGTTTTTTATACTAACAGTAAATACTAAGGCTCTTTCGAAAAAATGTTTTCAATAGTTACTTTCTATACAAACCTCATCTTTAAAACCATTTTCCAATCTGTTAGTATATACAAACGTTTACCTCATTCGTATGAGAAATCTAATTAAACGACTTAGCAAAACAAGTTGTATGAAACGCTTGCGTTTACTTCGTCGGTTAATTCTTAGACTTATTCGATTGAAATCTTGTGACAATTTTCGAGTGGAAATCTACAGTATGTTCGTAAATACTTAAATTAAGCCAGTGGTTATGGGACATGAAGTTAAACTCATTTATTTACTAGCTTAGTGTAATTTACACTTATCAATCAATGATGATCAATTTGTGATTTAGACTAGCGATGTGTGATGTCTCTTTGTTTGTGTGGGGGACTAAACCCCGTTTGTGGAGCTTCGGCTCAAAATTGGTGGGGTAGAGACCCATGGTCTTCGGGTCATTTGTGGAGCCTCGGCTCAAAATTGATGGTTAGCGACCATGGAATAGCGTTCCGTTTGTGATGCACGTGTTGGTGAGTTTTCATGCTCCCATTTGTGATAGGCCTCCCCCTTTGTGTTTTTTGGATTTCTAATTGATGATTTCTAGAATTTTTATTTCACCAATTTTTGTGATTTACATTGATATGTTTCATCAATATTTGTGGTTTGGTGAATATGTTAAAGAATATGACATTCTTTTTGGTGTTTGAGAATATTCGAGATATTGTATGATTTTTGTTGTTATCTAATGTATACTCATAGTATGACATTATTGTTATCATACGTTTTTGTCATATCTCTTATCCTATCTCATTTTATGTGATATTTATAGCTAGACTGATCCGTTTATTATTTTCTTCTTAAATAATACTTGGGTCTGACCGAGGTATTTCAGGTGCTTCTACTTGACTTCTTAGTTGGGACTAGCTTTTGACTTTTGGCTAACTACTGAGCTTAGTGTTTTTACTTTTATACATTCGAGATAGAGACTCCTTGATGTATACATATTCTTTTGTCTAGCACTTGTATCTATTCTTTTGTGGTGTAGTGGATCTTATATGTCCATTACTTTGATGTACACTTTTATGTGATTTATTCATATCTGTTTTTGCCTTAGTGATATGAATATCTGTGACTGATTTGTGTTATATTGATTTTATATTTGTTTTCGAAGACCTCATAGCCAATGTGTAGTAGCTTTGAGTTTGTATTTGATAAGTCAGATTTCCTCTTGAAACGAGATGCATGTAATATTATCTGACATATCGGTACTCGCACAAAGTAATTACACGGATGGTCGCTCCTCAACAGCCTTATTTTTTGTGTTAGTCGACGACATTACCCCATAGTGTTCTTGGCTAGTGTGAGTATAGAGATGAGGCATCATAGCTTGGTATCAGAGACAATCTTCAAAACCATATAGAATAATCTAGCAAGGAACATTGTCCTAAGTCTCTCTTAGGTATCGTGCCTTAGGATTTAATTCGAGTCATTAAACCCATTCTATCCTATTTTCTTTTATGATGCCTTGTTTTATCAATCAAGTTTATTTGATATTCATTCTGAGAATAACCTTTTTCCTCTTCTTTCTTTCTTTATTAAAGAAGAGAAATGGTTAGACCTGGTCGTCCCTGCGCCGGTCAATCTAGTGTTACTCCTCGAGATGGAGTATTTATGTCTGTCCAGCGGCTTTTAGATCTTGTGAAGAATGCTCAAGCTGTCGGACCCATTCCAGAGCCTACTCATCCTAAATTTGGGTTTGCACGTTTATGCAGTGACTATACCAATTTGGGTGGAAGACCATTCAAGGGTTCCGAAAGCGTTATAGACGTCCAAGCTTGGCTTAAATCATGCATCCGCTTCTTTTCTCACATGAATCTTGTTGATCTCCATCGAGTCCAAGTGGCCTCTAGCATGCTCCAAGAAAGTGCATTAGACTGGTATGAGCTTTTGATTTCGAAAATTATTGAAGCGGACTTTACTTGGAAGCAATTATGGGAAAGGTTCGAATTAAAGATTGCACCGAAAGCTGAAAAAGTAACTTTAGCTCGGCGCTTCATTGACCTTGTTCAAGGTGAATCTTCTGTGACAGATTATGTCGCATCTTTTGAATCCCTCTCTAAATACGGGGTCGAGTATATTAATACCCCACTGAAGAAAAATTATAGGTTTGTTTATGGGTTGAATAAGAACCTCAAAAAGCCATTACTTTTGAAATTATTAGTTTCTTTCGATCGGCTTGTTGATATTGCTCTTCGACTTGTAGAGGCCGATAAAGAAAGCAATGTCGAAGTTGTTGGTTCCAAACAGAACTTCAACAACAACAAGAAGAGGCCTATTAAGTTCAATCCTAATCCCAACAAGAAAGGGAAATAAGCAACTTCGGTAGCAAAGACTCCTACTTCTAGTCGTGGAGAATGCTACCATTGTGGTTCTAAGGACCATTATGCAAATAAGTGTCCGAAGCCCCTAACTTGTCGTTATTGCAAAAGTTCAAGTCATACTATATCTTCATATCCCAAACTTCAAAGCAAGAAGGAGGGAAAGCTAAATGTTGTGCAAGCCCCTAGTAACACTTCTCTTGGTCAAGGTATTTCTCATTCTATCCTTGATGGCATTATTATGTTTCACGATCATCCTATTCAAGTTCTTTTTGATACGGGTGCATCCTACTCTTTTATATCAAAAGAACTTGTTGATGCTTTTTCTTTGAATGTTATGACTTTGATGACTTCACTGCGAACTACAAATCCGATTAGTGGATCCGCAACACTCAGTTTGCTTTGTAAAGATGTCAAGATTATTTTACATGATTATTCTTTCCGAGTCGATTTGCATGTTATGCGTTACTTATGCTTCAGAATGATTTTGGAAATGGATTGACTTAATCGTTATGAAGCCCATATCCTATGTCCCAAAAGGACTATCTATCTTCGACATCCTCAATCTGTTAAGAAGATTTCTATTGTTCTTAAAGATTCAGATTCCAGTTCGGTAGCATGCTTATATTCTCTAAATCCGCATGATGTCGATAATGATGATGAGGGAGATGTCATTTCTCTCATTCATGTTGTTTGTGAATTTCCTGATATATTTGAGCTCGTTTTAGGATGACCACCTAAGCGATCAATTGAGTTTAGAATTAATCTAATCTCTGGAGCTCTACCAATCACTCGCCCTTCTTATCGTATATCCAATAAGGAAAATAAGGAGATGCATAAACAATTATCCGAATTGGAAGCGAAGCAATTTATTTTTTCTAGTTCCTCTCCTTGGGGAGCTTCAACTATTTTTGTGACAAAATCTGATGGTACACTTAGGCTTTGCATTGACTACCACCAGCTTAATGACCTCACCATCAAGAATAAATATCCTTTACCTCAGATTGATGATCTATTCGATCAACTTAGCTATGTAGAGTCTTTTCACAATTACACTTAGCAACCGGTTTTCAACAGCGTCATAGTGCATACGATAGCATTCCTTTAACATTGTTCCATACTCGTTATGGATCTTATGAATGGCTTGTTATGCCATTTAGTCTAATGAATGCCCTAGCTTATTTCGTTGAACTTATGAATCAAGTTTTTAAAGACTTTCTGGATCGATTTATTCTCATCTTTATAGATGATATTCTTGTTTATTCTAAAACCGAGGAAGAGCATGAAAAACATCTTTGGATTGTGTTGGATACTCTTAGGAGTAATCAATTGAAAGCAAAATTTTCTAAGTGCCACTTTTGGCAATCCCGTGTGAAATTTTTAGGACATATCATTTCCTAATCTGGAATTTTCGTGGATCCTTCAAAGATTGAAGTGATTCAAAATTGGAAGAGACCGGAGTGTGTGATGGAAATTCGTAGTTTTCTTGGATTGGTGGGCTATTACCGTCGGTTCATAAAAGACTTTTCTAAAATTTCCATGCCACTTACTAGTTTGACAAAGAAGGGAGTTAACTACATTTGGTCAAAAAAATGTGAAGCTTCTTTTCAGAAATTAAAAGAACTCTTTTCCGATGCTCCTATTCTTGTGATCCCTGATGGGAACCAAGACTTTACTGTTTATACCGACGCTAGTCGCGTTGGTTTGGGTGCCGTTCTCATGCAAGGGGAACGTGTTATTGCTTATGCTTCTACGAAATCAAAGCATGCCGATACTAGATATGCCACTCATGATTTAGAGCTCGCAGCTATTGTTTTCGCCCTTAGAATTTGGCGTCATTATCTTTTGGGAGAGAAATTTTTTCTCTACACCGATCGTAAATCTTTGAAGTATTTATTTTCTCAAAAGGAACTTAATTTGCGTCAACACGTTAGCTCGAGTTCCTTGCATCTTATGATCTCAATATTCTTTATACCCCCGAAAAGGGAAATTGTGTTGCCGATGCCCTTAGTCATAAGCAACAAGCGGTTGTTTCAACGATGATATTCAAATGGAATGATCTCGAGACTTTATCCACCTGTGAGATTTGAGATCGTGAATCTGATTCATGCTCATCTCTTGTTCTATGTAGCATTGAAGCTCATCCATCCCTTTTAGACTGTATTCTTGATGCAAAAGCATGATCCTGAATTGGCTCATCTTAGCCAAAGTTGTAGGGATAGAAATATTGATGGTTTGAAAGGCTTTGAGATCGATGCTCGTGGCGGCATTCGAAAATTTGGTAGACTTATCATGCCAAATATTTGTGATCTTCGTAAAGACATTTTAGAAGATTCTCATCGTTCTAAATTTACCATTCATTCCAGTAGTAGTAAAATGTATGTGGACATGAAACGACTTTATTATTGGGATGGAATGAAATCTGATATTGCTAACTTTATTAAGCGTTGCATGACTTGCCAACTCATTAAGGCCGAGCATCAAGGCCTAGTGGGTTGTTGCAACCTTTGGAAATTCCAGTTTGGAAGTGGGATCAAGTCTCCATGGACTTTATTGACAGTCTTCCCTGTTCTCGTTTGGGCCATGACAGTTTATGGGTGATTGTGGATAGACTCACCAAATCCGTCCATTTTATTTACGTTCGGTCCAATCGAACCGTACCTCTTTTGGCCAGACTCTATGTCAGAGAAATTGTTAAATTTCATGGAGTTCCTACTTCTATTGTTAGCGATCGTGATCCATTATTTACTGGTGGATTTTGGAAGATTATTCAAAAAGCTTTGGGAACGAAGCTTAATTTTAGCACCACTTATCATCCTCAGTCCGATGGACAAACCGAGCGTATGAATTAAACTCTTGAAGATCTTCTTCGTGCATGTGTTTTTGATTTAAGTGGAAGTTGGGAAGAAAATATTTCTCTTGTTGAGTTTCGCTATAATAATCCCATCTAGTATTGGTATGGCACCTTTTGAGGCACTCTATGGAAGGCCATGCCAATCTCCTTGTTGTTGGCTCGAGGCCGGTGAGAAGTTGGTTTTAGGTCCAGATTTTATTCATGAGTCAACAGAAAAGATTGACCTTATTCATCATAGGATTAGAGAAGTTCGAAGTAGACAAATATCCTCTGCCAATAACCGAAGAAGGACATTAGAATTTTTATGGAAGATTTGGTATTTATTCGTGTTTCACCTATTGATGCAGCGCACCGTGATAAGTTGCGTGCCTTAAGTAGCGAACGACCTAGCGACTTACGACCTAACGAGATACGAAGGTTGGAAGATACAGTGCTTCATGATAGACCAGCGACCCAACCACTTTATGCCGCTGTCCTTAGGTCGTTACGAAGTATCGAGCTACGACCTACCAAGATAAGCGACCTAGTCGCTGAAGCTGATGTCGCTAAAACCTTAGGTCGTTCCACCTTAGGTCGCGAACGAACTGAATCCTTATGTTGCGAAGCCCTAGGTCGCGAGCAGAATCCCTATGTCGTGAAGCCTTAGGTCGCTCCAGCCTTATGTCGCGAGATTTCTTCATTTTGCTAAGTCGCGGCCATTACTTTGTTGCCTGACAACCCAAGCCGCGAATTATCTTATGCCGCTTGCCATAAGCCGCTCACTTATGCCGCTTGTTCTTATGTCGCTCAACTTGGGTCGCTGCTTTCTTATGTTGTTACTTTCCTTATGTCCCTAAATCGCATTATGTTATAACTTGTATTGTTTTGTTATGTCGTATTTCGTGTTATTTGTTAAGTCGTGTGATACTGTGTTGTAACTTGTATGTTGTAGGCCGTAACTCGTATGTGTTAGGTCGTGACTTGTTAAGTCGCCTGTGTATGTTAAGCCATGAGTTGTAAATATTGAGTCGTGTGTGAGTTGTAAATTACTATAAATAGGGGTGTTGTGTCACTTGTAAAGAGAGTTGATTTTTGAATAAACTTTGTTTGTGTGCTTTTGCCACTTTTGTTGAAGTTGAGTGTGATCTCCTTCTTCTTCCATCTTCGAATATTCAAGTGCGCTCGAATCAACGAATTTGAAGCCGATTCATGGAATCTCGTGCGCGAGATCAACGTCGAAGAATCGTAGATCTTCTAACACGGAATCGTGCGCGATCAACGTGTTGAAGATAGCTAGAATCCGGTATCTCGAGAGATCAACGGATTTGGGCATTTGTCGTTCTACCTGGTCTTCTTGACACGAAATCATTTCATGAGGAAGAAAGTTTGCGCCAAACTGATATCAAAACATTATTAGCACGTCAAGTGTTTAAGTCCGCTGCGTCACTCATTTGGTATCAAAGCCTAGTTCGAATCCTAGTTCAGAGCTAAGTAAGATCAAGGCCGATTCAGATCAAGTTCAAAGCCATACAAGCTAGTTCGAAGCCGAGCTAGTGCAGAGCTGAGTTAAAGCAAGTTGTGCTAAGTCAAAGCTGAGTTAAAGGAAGTTAGATCGAAAAAGAGATTTTTTGAAGATCATGCCTCCAAGACATGCTAATCGTTGTCATAATGTTGAGGATGTATATAGAAGACAAGAAGCTGAACAGATGGAGCAACATATCAATGAGAAGTTCGATGAAGGTATTGGAAAGTTAGAGAAGTTAATGAAAGATATGAATCACAATCAAAGGAGAACTTCACCAGTATCCAACCATAGTAGAAACGGGGTTTCACTATCGGTTTTAGGAGAAAGGAGAATGTCACCCCAATCTTATCGAGATAGAAGAGAATCATCAGTTTCAATGAAAGAGAACACCATGAGTATCGACATGAAGAAAGAAAAACCCCAAGTGAGTTTGACAATGAACCTTATCGTGATGTTGAAAGGCAAGGTGGAAGGGACATGCATAGTCGTGGAGATGTAGATGGTCGAGATCGATATCGACATACATATGATTTTGAGGAAAATGGTGATAGAGGAAGTATTCATTATCGAGATCGAGACCAAGTGCGAAATCAATATCTTGATTCAGAAAATGATCGTAAATGGGAATCAGGTATGAGGATGGAAATTTCAGAATTCAAAGGTGGTATGCAAGCGGAAGAATTTCTTGATTGGTTGTCAAATGTTGAAGAAATTTTGGAATTCAAAGAAGTGCCCGAGAATCGCAGAGTTCAGTTAGTTGCTACAAGATTAAGAGGAAGAGCTATGGCATGGTGGCAACAAACTAAACTAACTCGGGAGAGAATGGGAAAATCTAAAGTTGTCACTTGGGAGAAGATGAGAAAAATGATGAAAGCAACTTTCTTGCCGCACAATTATCAATCTCTTATGTATCAACGTTTGCAGAATTTGAGACAAGGGACGAGGACGGTGAATGATTATGCAGATGAATTCTATCAATTGATTGCAAGGAATGATATTATTGAAACAGAGGAACAACTAACAGCTAGATGTATTGGAGGGTTACGAATGCAAATTCAAGACATAGTGAATATGTTTAATCCAATGTCTGTTGCTGAAGCACATCAGAAAGCCTTAGCTTGGGAGAAACAAGGGAGACGAGAGGTGGTGTGTTTACGAGTTCCAACAATCAGAATAAGGGTGCTAGTAGCAGTGCTAATGTTTCCAAGGCAGTCAGTAAACCGATTGTCAAAGAAGCTGCTAAAGCAAAGGTCAATGACAGTATCAAGTGCTATAATTGTCAGGAGTTTGGCCATAAAAGTAATGAGTGTACAAAGCCAAAGAAGAGAGCATTGGTTGCAGAGGAATGTGAGAATGAGGTTGTGGAAGCTGAAGTTGACTATTCTCTACCATCGAAGTTTGATGAAGATGAAGTTGAAGAAGTTGTGTCGGGAGATGAAGGATGTAATTTGATGATAAGAAGGTCTTTTTTAGTGCCAAAGCATAAGAATGATTCTAGTTGGCTAAGAAGCAATATTTTTCAGTCTACATGTACTACCTTGGGGAAGGTTTGTCAATTTGTTATTGATGCGGGAAGCCGTGATAACATTATTTCCGAAGAAGCCGTCACGGAGTTTGGGTTGAAGACTGAAAAGCATCCTAGATCTTATAAACTAGCATGGCTAAAGAAAGGTGGAGAAGTGACAGCGGGAAGGCGAGCTTTTGCTACTTTTTCTATTGGGAAGAAGTACAAAGATGATATATGGTGTGATATGGTAGACATGGATGTGTGTCATCTGCTATTGGGAAGACCGTGGCAATATAATAGAGCTGTACAACATAATGGTCGCACCAACAGCTACAGTTTCATGTTCGAAGGTACTCAAATTACTTTGGTTCCTAAGAAGCGTGAACAAAGTGAAAGCAAGACAGAGAAGAAGGTGGAATCAACTAGCCTATTATCTTCGAAAGAATTTGTTAAAGAGGTGAAAGATAGTGCTGAATTGTTTATGTTGATCGGGTATGAAACAAATGAAGTTGTTGAAATTCCTGAGGAGGTTAGACCGGTGTTAAAAGAATTTGAAGATGTCTTTCCTGCAGAATTACCCAAGGAGTACCGCCATTGAGGGACATACAACATCAGATTGATCTAGTGCCAGGTGCTGTTTTACCGCATAGGCCACATTATCGTGTGAGTCCGAAAGAGCATGAAGAGTTGAGGAGACAAGTTGAAGAGTTGCGTGAGCAAGGGCGTGTTCGAGAAAGTCTCAGTCCTTGTGCAATACCAGCTTTGTTAGTGCCGAAGAAAGATGGTTCATGGAGAATATGTACGGATAGCAGGGCACTCAACAAAATAACTGTCAGATACAGATTTCCTATGCCAAGACTTGATGATCTATTGGATCAACTTGGTGGGTCTGTAATCTTTTCGAAGATTGATCTTAAGAGTGGATATCATCAGATTCGTATTAGACCAGGTGATGAATGGAAGACAGCGTTCAAAACTCGAGAAGGATTATATGAATGGCTGGTTATGCCATTTGGTCTATCGAATGCACCAAGTACATTTATGAGGGTGATGAATCAAATTTTCAGACCTTACATTGGGAAGTTTGTTGTTGTTTACTTTGATGATATCTTGATCTATAGTGCAAGCACAGAGGAGCATATTCAACACTTGCGAAAGGTGTTAATTATTCTTCGTCAAGAAAAGTTCTATGCAGCAACGAAGAAATGCGTGTTCATGATGCCAAGTGTTTTATTTCTGGGATATGTCGTGTCCAAGGAAGGAATACAAGTGGACCAGAGTAAAGTTGCCGCAATCAGAAATTGGCCACAGCCCAAGACTATAACCGAAGTCAGAATTTCCATGGGTTAGCTTCATTTTATCGAAGATTTATACCGCACTTCAATAGTGTGATGGCTCCTGTTATTGATTGTATGAAGGGAAAGAAGTTTTCATGGACGGAAGAGGCAGGATATGCTTTTGAACAAATCAAGCGAGCTAGTGAGTTTGTGAATGGATTACAAGAATGCCACAAGGTTGTGCAAGAGCGATTGCTTGAGGAGAATGAGAAATATAAGCAATCCGCAGATATCAAATGACGAAATGTTGAATTCAAAGAAGGGGATTTTGTATATGCAGTATTGACTAAGGATCGATTTCCTATTGGTTCTTACAACAAACTAGCTGCTAGAAAGATTGGTCCTTTGGAAGTCGTAAAGAAGATTAATGAGAATGCTTATCATTTGAGATTGCCGGATCATATCCATACTGCTGACCGAATTTTCAACGTCAAATACTTGATCCTATATCATGAGAATAAGTTCGTCGAAGAAGAGGAAAGTGTGAATTCGGGGACGAATTCTTTTCAGCCACGGGAGGATGATGCAGCGCACTGTGATAAGTCGCGTGCCTTAAGTCGCGAACGACCTAGCGACTTACAACCTAACGAGATACCAAGGTTGGAAGATATAGTGCTTCATGAAAGACCATCGACCCAACCACTTTATGCCGCTTTCCTTAGGTCGTTACGAAGTACCGAGCTACGAACTACCAAGATAAGCGACCTAGTCGCTGAAGCTGATGTCGCAAAAACCTTAGGTCGTTCCAGCTTAGGTCGCGAACGAACTGAATCCTTATGTCGCAAAGCCCTAGGTCGCAAGCAGAATCTCTATGTCGCGAAGCCTTAGGTCGCTCCAGCCTTATGTCGTGAGATTTCTTCATTTTGCTAAGTCGCGGCCATTACTTTGTTGCCTGACAACCTAAGTCGCGAATTATCTTATGCCGCTTGCCTTAAGCCGCTCACTTATGCCGCTTGTTCTTATGTCGCTCAACTTGGGTCGCTGCTTGCTTATGTTGTTACTTTCCTTATGTCGCTAAGTCGCATTGTGTTATAACTTGTATTGTTTTTTATGTCGTATGTCGTGTTATTTGTTACGTCATGTGATACTGTGTTGTAACTTGTATGTTGTAGGCCGTAACTCGTATGTGTTAGGTCGTGACTTGTTAAGTCACCTGTGCATGTTAAGCCATGAGTTGTAAATGTTGAGTCGTGTGTGAGTTGTAAATTACTGTAAATAGGGGTGTTGTGTCACTTGTAAAGAGATTTGATTTTTGAATAAAATTTGTTTGTGTGCTTTTGCCACTTTTGTTGAAGTTGAGTGTGATCTCCTTCTTCTTCCATCTTCGGATATTCGAGTGCGCTCGAATCAACGAATTTGAAGCCGATTCACGGAATCTCGTGTGCGAGATCAATGTCGAAGAATCGTAGATCTTCTAACGCGGAATCATGCACGATCAACGTGCTGAAGATAGCTAGAATCCGGTATCTCGAGAGATCAACGGATTTGGGAATTTATCGTTCTACCTGGTCTTCTTGACACGAAATCATTTCGTGAGGAAGAAAGTTTGCGCCAAATTGATATCAAAACATTATTAGCACGTCGAAGTTAAATCTGCTGCGTCACCTATGAAGGGTGTTGTGCGTTTCATTCGTTCAGGAAAATTAGCACCTCGATACATTGGTCCATTTCCCATCATTGAACGTATTGGTTCCATGGCTTATCGCCTTTTATTACCGGCTTAATTTTCTGCTATTCATGACGTGTTCCAAATTTCTCAACTATGGAAATGCCATAGGGATTCCGATTCTATTCTTGAGCCCGGTGTTATTGAAGTAATTAAAGTTCCTCCTAATTTGACTTATGAGCAACACCCTATCCGTATCATTGCTATGGAGGTTAAACGCCTTCGAAATAAAGATATTCTGCTTGTGAAAGTTCAATGGTCCTCAAATCCTAAGGATTGCTCTTGGGAATCCAAAGAATTCATCAAGCGAATACATCCAGACTTACTTTCTCGTGCTCCTTAAGGTGAACTTCTCATTTCAAAATTTCTTCTTTTGTGTTATTATGTCTTTGTATGATTGTTACTTTTTATTTTCTTCTTAAGTATTACAAGGACGCAATTTCTTTTGAGGAGGGAAGTCTATAACAACCCGCATATTTTATGATTATATATTTAAATATTTTATTTAAAATAGTATCATTAGTCGGATTAAAGTCCGAAATCCTACTTTTTGTAAACAATCAAGTTAGGATTCGAGACTACTTTCATTGTGTTCAAAATGACATTTATGACCTTTTTGAGTATAGACATCGATATGTTTGGAGTTGAGTAGAATTTTGCTATTTTTCTATTGGGCTTTGGGTTTGGGTTTCAGCCCACTAACCCAACATAATACCCTAACTCCTCCTCCAACTCCTCTTCATTCATTCTCATTTCCTAACACTCTCAAGTCCTAAAAGAAAAATGGGGGAAAGGAAAAGTGATTATAAATTCCTAACCCCTAATTCTCTTAGGAGAATCTACTTCAAGCTAGAAATCAAGGAGAAGCTTAGGCAAGCATCCTCTTCATCTTCTCCATCTCAATCTCTCTTCAAATTTCAGAAATTCCTATAACTTAACTTAGGAAATTCATTTCATTTGATAATAGATTGAAGAACCTTGAGGTCTTGTTGAAGAGGAATTGGTCTTGCTTTGTTTTAAAGCTTCTCATTCATTGTTTTTGAGTTAAGGGTGAGTTCTTGAACTCACATCTATGTCCATACCTTTGATAATTATTAGGTATGAATTCCTTACATCTATCCATGTTCATTTTCTTTTGAATTGAATTGGTTTGGCAAATTTTTCAAATTTTGGTTTTTTGAAGTCAAAATCTATGAAAATTATTATATGGATGTTTGGACATGTTGTTCGAAGTGTATTGATGAGTCTATAGGGCTGGGTTGTCGCTTGGCATAAATCCCTAGCCATCGTCGCTCATTCGATCGCTTTCGATATGATTTGGCCATCAATGACCTAGGAAAAATATTGCCCTGAGCTTCAACTCAAACGTCTTGTATTAAGGTCAGACGTCTGGAGCAATCGGAATAAAATTCCAGATTCCCAGCTCAAACGTCTTAGCTTACTTCCCAGACGTCTGGGCGATCTGGAAGAAAATTCCAGACCTTCAGCGTAGACGTCTGGGGAAACCATTAGACGTGCGGTACTGTTTAATTCAAGGAATTTACCTATTTTAAATGGGTTTCCTTTTTTATCGATTTTTGTTGATCCGATTGGTCGTTGTCATTTATTATCGACTTTGATGGCTTCTTTCTAGATTTTGGGAATATCCATTTAATGGATTTGATATCGAATTGTATGGTTTTAATTCACGTCATCAAATATGGATTTAATTCGATAGGTTTTAAATTAGCTCGAGAAAACTAATATAGGTTCATAGTGGCCTTGGGAAAACTATGTCATTAAATGGATCATTTTATGGGATTAGGTAATTATGGGAATGTATAACTCTTTGACCCAAGTGAATGATGGACTATTCATTTTTACCCATACATGTATGATGTGATATTTATATTATGATATGTTTTAATCATTTTGGTTGTAGAATATGTTATGGATGGCATACTATTTGATATGGTATTAGTGAGGGGAAACCCATTTTCCTTAGTGGTGTGATCTCACTATGTAACTATGTTTTAGTTTAAGATGGACTAATATTTTTCATGCCAGACTTTTTATCTAATCCAAAGTTTTTGATTTTTCCCTAAACTCTTAAGTACTAAATTTGGATTAGTTAGGTTGAGAGTAGGGTATTTCAGATTTAAACAAATAAGCTTCTAGAGATGTGTAGGAGGCAAATTACTATCTAGGAGTACTATTTTTGTGGTGCAATATAAACTGCTTTTATTTATTATTGAATGCATGCAATGATGATTATTGTAACCCTCTAAGTAGTTAAGTCTCTGATCATCCAAGAGTGCATCATCATATATCGCTTTTAGAATTATATATGTATTTATTATATTTTATCAGAAAATTAGGATCTTGGGTTTATGTAATGTATTGAAATTCGAATGTAATGAATTTGCAAACTAATAAATGGAAATATTTTGTTAAAATTTGTAACTTCTTATGATATTGATGTTAATAATACAATAACTGATCTCATTTTATCATTGGAAAATAATGCCATGGATGACTTCCACATCAATAGTATCTATTTCTAAGCCACGAAATGGGAGATGTTACATAGATGCTTGTTTAAATTTGTACCTTATAAGTCCATAAGTTTTGTTATCACATCCGCTGATTTTGAAACATTTTGACCAAGATATACAAACAGTCTCCTCTATATCATTATTTAGAAGTTTTGTTTTAACATCAATATACCAAAACTCATAGCCATATCATGCAACAATTTGTGAGTCGAATTTGAACGTACTTAAACATGTTGACTACCAAAATAGTTTCATCAGTTTTAACATTTGAAATCGACGAGGTCATTCCCCATCAACTTTGCATTATACATTTCTATGTGCATTAGTCTTCTTCTTAAAGACTCACTTGCAACTGATGGGTCATACCTTTTCGGGTCTAGTTACCAAAATCAAATTTCATCAATGTACTTGGAATCCATTTTGAATTTTAAAGCATCACACCATGTAGTTGAGTCTAAAATCTCCAGGGCTTGTTGGCAACCGATGAGGTTTTCATTATGAACAATTCATTATCTCAACATCGAGAAGTTCTCTCCAATGTGCCATATTTCTTATCATACATTCTAAATAAGTGCATCCTTTTAGGCTTGGTTAAATTTGTACCATTTATGTAATTAGTTTCTATGTTGGAATCTTAGATCGTACCACTAATTCTTTAGAAAGAGTTTCCTTCGCCGAGAAGGTGGTGTCTCTTTAAACAACATTTTGTTTCTAAGTGGGATAGAATAGGCATTTAAAATATTTTATGAACCGCCAATAGACTTACACAAAACTAATTTAATCTTGAGTTCATGAAACTTACATTTATAATGTAGATCGGACAATCTTATGTCTTAAATTACTTCACATAGGGTTTCTTTCCGATTCGTATCTTATATGGAATCGTAATCTCAGTTTTAGATGAAACCAATTCAACATATATGCTTACTCCTAAGTGCATATCCTTACAAAAAGAAGTTACTCGACTTCATTATTATCAATCGTATTTTATCCAACCGTGTCTGATTACTACTTATTGATGCATCGTTTGTAAAATAGGAAGGATATGACTTTGATTGTGAATTGTATTATCCTTAAGGTAACCCTGGAACTCTTCTCCACATACCAGTTCGATTAAATCAAATAGTTTTAACTCCTTTGCATCTTATATTTTATACTTTCATTTTGTACTATATGAATTTCTCATAAATATCTAACTTGTGTATAAAATACACATAATCAGATCTACTAAAATTCATCATGAATTTAATGAAATAAGGTGATCCGCTTTTGTTATCATCAGACTTTGGACTGCATACATGAACATGTATCGATTTGTAAAGTCTGTTATCGCATTCACTAAATGGGTGCTTTCCCATTAATTCTTTGAGATATAATTCAAGGTTACCATGGGATTCATTCAATTAAATAAAATTTCTTAATGATTTAGCTTAGTCAATAGTTTCAAAAATAGGTGTTAATATTTTTAATGCTTTTGTATTTTCTATAGATAACACACCATTCCTGTTAAGAAAACCGATATTATCATTAGTATAAGAAAACTTATTTCTTTTATAGTGAATATTTATATTAAAGAAAAGCTGCATCTAATTTCGATCAAAACCAAAACAGTTTATTATTTCATAAATATAATTGGTAATTAGTACATATAAAACTATTTTTTCAAAAACTAATGCGTCTATTGGTTGTTGTTATATGGTATGCTCCCACTACTTTCATTGTTATAGTAACAACATTTAAATATTAAGCTCCATTCAATCACTTGCTATGGCTATTTTTTTTACTTTAACTAATTTACAGTCGAGAATTTTAAATCAAAAATCTCGAACTCTAAGAAATAGTTCTTACTGAGAAAATATTTCAATAAAAAAAGTACATTGGAGTAAAAATCATATTTCTAGTCCCGTGTTAAGCATTTACAAATATTTTAACAGTTCCATTTCCAATATCTCTTCATGAAGAAGGGGTGACCATTCACTATTTATTCATCCTAACATTATTACCCCTCTAAGACTTTAGCTCTCTATTTTTGATCGAACTGATCAAAAACAAGAAGCCCTTTACTACAAGACTATACTACATTACTTCATATAAAATGCATTCAGTCGTCCTTAACTTGTTATGCTGATCAAATAAATTGCATTAAGAAACAGATTATAACAATGATATTTCTGTGATAAAATTCTTAAGTTTGTCTATAGTCCGTATTCTAGTGTTGTCCCAACACAACAAGATCCTCAACTTGTTATGCAGATCGAATAAATTGCATTAAGAAATAGATTATAACAATGACATTTCAGTGGTCAAATTCTTAAGTTTGTCTATAGTCCTTATTCTAGTGTTGTCCCAACACAACAAGATGCTTATTGCATTCAAATGTATTAAAAAACATAATCTCATGTTATTGTTTACTTGCCCATTTTGAATGAATGTATTTCATCAAAATTCATATTTGATGTAATATGACTGTTCACTATACAACTTTTATATGTGATCGAATATGAATCGAATATCCATATTCTTGTATTTTTTTAGTGTTTAAAACTCATAGAAGACAACAAATAGTTTAGGAAAAATTCACATTTAAGTGACCAAAGCTCGAAAGTTTTAATTGTTGTATCACTTTGCTCTTGCTTGGGTATTGAAGCGATAACATGCCAAAAGTTCAATTTATTAATGAGTACGATTTTACAATTCATTGCTAAGTTTTAACTTAGTTCATTTAGTATATTTCAATTGATAAACTATTTTATGAATTATATTAGCTATGAAAAATTATTAAAGTAAATTACTATAGTATTGCCTAAGTTCTTATATTTATTGGAACAACTTATTATATTTTCCTAGCATCTCTTAAAACCCTAAAAGAGACGACAAATTTCTTAAATTCCTCTAATCAATGTTAGGATTCATTTATCATGTTGCTACAACCATAAAGGTGCTTAAGAAATTATGGTCCCCATAAATGTTGAATAACAAATTATTAGTATATATCTATATAACTCCTATTATACATTCTTTTGCTATTAATAATCTTTATGACCTTAAGGGCGCTCAACAAATTATAAAGAACATTAGATACTCATGATCCATCAGTTAGTGATTGTCTAAGGAAATTTTTATAACCCTTGAGGGTGCTCAATAAAGTCACAAATTAATCAAACAATATAGGGACAATACTATAAATATGTTATAGCTTAGGGGTGCTTGACAGCCATAAGTATGTATAGTCTATTTATATTGTTGGTAATAGAATGTAATATTATTTTAGATTCTTAATCTCAAAATAATAATGATTAGTAGCATTATGTATAAGCAACAATAATTGGTCACTGCACTTAATGACATCATTTATCAATACACACACAAAATTATATAACATATGTATTCATTCCTTATAATTATTATAAGTTTTATTTTTATTTTGACATTAAAAATTATATTCGTTTATTTTATTTTATATACATTATATAAGATTCTCTTATTTAGTTATATCATTGATCATTTAAAATTAAAACTTGTACTTTTGTATATATTAACAATTAATTAATATCATAACTTTATTGTAACTATTTTATGATTTGCAACATTTACTATTCAAATTTTAATTTAAAATTATTTTGAATTTATTCATTTGTTACTTGTATAATTTTGAACATACAAAATTTCAAATTTCTTTATCGGCAATTTTTATAAATTCACAGTCAAACAATTTTAAATTTGTCTATTTACAACCTTTATAAATTCAAATTTAAACAATCTTGAATATTTTCATTTATAACCTCTATGGATACAATTAAAATAATTTAAATTTTGTCCATAACCCTTATAAATTTTAAATTTAATTTATTTATAAGTTTTGTGAATACAAAATAGAAAAAAAAATTAAATTTATTCATAACCTTTATAAATTAAAATCAAAATTTAGGCCACCTTTAAACTCAAATTTTATATTATTCAAAGTGACACAATTGGCTCTTATACCATTGTTATAGCAAGTGCATCAAGCAACAGGGTAAAAAGGGCAAATGTTTTTAAAAAATCCTTTTTAACTCATTATTTACTAGATTTTCTATTGTGTTATTATGAACAATGTTTTCAACATTAAATCATTTTTGATGTTTTACGGGATTAATTTAATTTGAATTCCAAGATATTATCATTATATTATTATTACTAGTGTGTTATACTGTTTTATTTATTAAAATATTTAACAAGATAATTCATTATTAGATTGAATAACATTTAGTCAAATATAAATTTAATAATAAAGTAATCTTATATATAATGGTATATACGCACATATAATTAATATTTGAACGATAATAATTAATTAATTTTCAATATAAATTCAAATAGTAATTTTAAATTCAATGTTTATTAAGTTGATATGATGAATCCAAATGATTATAATTCATCTTAATTAAAATGTCAAATATTTGAATCAAACAAATAATATCTCAATGTATTAATTCTGGTTAAAAGTGTAAATTTATAAATATCCTAAAAACTATCTAATGTATATA
Organism: Allium cepa; assembly: GCA_030765085.1. Taxonomy (NCBI): domain Eukaryota; kingdom Viridiplantae; phylum Streptophyta; class Magnoliopsida; order Asparagales; family Amaryllidaceae; genus Allium; species Allium cepa. Next base: position 167,076,115 of record CM060932.1, read on the forward strand.
TTAACATCCAAGTAACAATATCATATATAAATGTGTGATATATAATTAAATAATATAAATTGATCCAAAATTTTAATATGAATCCATTGTCGCAAGTTGTACGTGAACAGAGTTCATGTATGAGAGTTATTTATGTTTGAAAAACAGGTTCAAAATATAATTTTAATTTAAAGAGGAGTAAACATAAATTTTACCTTTTCTGTCTAACTAAACCCCGACTGCCATCGTTGTTTCACTAACTCGATTTTACCGACCACCAAAGACCATCGAAAGCTCCATAGACTTTAGCGTCGCAACCACCTCGATGACCTGACCCTTCCGGTACACCAAATTCCTAACTCAAGCACTCCATGGCAAAACCCTAATTCATAATGATCCTATCATCGTCTCCTCATTGTCGAAGTCTTCATTTCCATGCTTGTCATCGTTGTCGTGTTAGTCAACTATGTCGCACGTTAGTCTAATTTGTTGCTCCTTAATTATCCATACAAATTGACTGAGCCGATGATATCGATGGTGGATATGCATGTATTCATGCATAAATAGTGGAAAATTGAATTTTTGAAAAAAAAATCTTAAAAAAATTATATAGAATTAATTTAAAAATTGTATTATGGTAGAAACAATTACAAAATCTTATATTGATAATCCTGCCGATCAAACACAGCTTGAACCATAAGTTTTACGTTTGAGAGACCTTGTCTCTAACTCAATAGTGAAGTAACAAAGTCCACCGTTAATATGTATTTTTTTTTACAAAGAGAGTGTGAATTTCAGGGTGTTGAGAATGAAATATCTAAATAAATTTATGGCAACACTGATGGGCGATGTAAATATCTTATAATGATCCACCATTTAGGGTTTTACCTATTGTTAATGAGATCTTATCTCGCTTAACTAATTAAACCCATTTAATTAATCCATACCTACATATATTTTGGTGCCCCATATTTTATAACAATTTTTAATAATTTGGTACTAAATATATATATATATAATATTTAAATTACGATATTAGCCTCAAAATAATTAAATAAATATATAACGATTATACATTTTATTCATCAATTAGGCCCTCTAATAATATGACAATAATTAATTAACATAATAATTATATTAATTTCTTGGTAATAATAGTTTATAAATTATTTTAATAAATTACTTTGGATTGAAAATTGAGAGTTGCATTTATGTGACTCCTAGATGTGGACTCATTCCTCGGTAATATTTGACCAATTTAAATATTGAAGCATGTATGGACTTTGCTAAAGCAAATATCAGGCTTAATTGCTTATAGATAAAGAGAGCTCAGTGGATGGTTATCTCTTCACTATCACTATATCAAGATATATTGTAACACCCCCATAATTGAACAATAATTAATTAAAAATAAATTAAATAGAAATTATTAAAGTTGAAAATGGAATTTTCACAAATGTTAGAATTTGGCTACAAAACTTGCACCGTTGCATTCATGGTGATTTTCTGATCAATTTTCATACATAAAGTTTTACAATTGGAGTTCAAACAAAAAAGTTATCAACATTTGAAGATTTTGAATCGGAAACAATTATGTATATAATTAAGAAAATAAATAAAATTAACTAATGTTAATGGATACTTAATATCTAAGCAAAATTAATGATAATTAGATTAGAATAAAATCGTAGTAAATAACATTTAAAAAGAAACAAATGACATTTAACAAAACGACACAACCGGTCGACCCCTTTTTGGGACCAGTCGACTGGTGATAGCATAGCAGTCGACATGTGGTTGCCGACGGTTGTGTATCAAACCAAGGCCAAACAACTTGAATTTAAACTAATCTAATCCAACGATTGACATTGATTCGAACCTGTGTAAATAAAGGCCTTGGCACTCACTTTCTTCTTAGATTTTCTAAAGCAATGGCAAAGCTCCACTATTTTCTTTTCTCTACAAATTCTAAAATTAGTATAAACTATAATACACACATGCAGATATATATATATACATGGAGAATAGCAGAGGATAATAGAGGAGAAGAATAGAATCGAAATGATTCGTCATAGCCAAGGTAAATCATAAATATAAATTCAAATTTATACTAAATTCAAATCTCTTCTCAATCTGATATTCTAATAAATACGTACATGCTTTTGGTGCATATTTTGGTAGAAAGAAAGGAGTTAATCAGAAATAATGAATTTAGATCCAGAGGTTTGGAAGCCTAGAGATGAGTGGAAAATTATATATTTTTATATAATATTGGATTTAAATCATTGTGAATTTGTTTCTTGTATGCCTAAATGTAAATTTTGGAGTTATAGGCTTAAACATACATATGCAATGAATTTGAAATCCATGCCCACACATTGTATGAATTGTTAATTTTAATTAAATTCCATATACTTAAATCTAAAAAGTAAGGGTGAAAGTAGCCCTTAAATTTATGACAAAATTATCATATAATAGGTTTGTTTGTTGAATATTATATGTTAGCAAAGAAAAATTAGAAGCCGTTATAAATTGGATTTGGATTTAAGTAGTATTTTAATTCATTGGAATGAAGTGTTTTGTATTGTAAATTTCTATAAATGATCTAGTCTTGTAATTATATATAAAAGTATATTATTTAAAATAACAAGGAATATGCATAAAAGAAAGAGATGTACAAAATACAGATGTCTACTTTATTTTGTACCGTCTATCTCAATAATAAGAGAAAAGATAATTCCTTGTAATTCCAAGCATAACACAAGTTCTCTTCTAGATAATTTATGAAAAATATAATGTTAACATTTCCTTTTGGAAAGATGTAATTCCAATGCACTAAAATATAGAAATCCCTAAGAAAACCAACGTATTATAAGTAGAGATAAGAACATAATTTAACTGTCTATATAACATACGCGATTTAAGATGAGTTAGAGAATAAGCAATAAGCGATGAGATATAAATAAAGCAATGGAGAATTAAGAAGTTATAGTAATCAAAGAAAATGGTTAATAGTTGAAAATAAGTAAGCTATACATAATAATGTTAAGTGGAAGTTAAGCAGTAAAAGATATTTAATCTATTAAATTAGAAATAAGCGTTAAAAGACATTAATGAAACAAGAAGTAAGTTATGTAAAAATAACTGAGTACCAACTGTTGAATATAAGAGGTGTAATAAGTCAACGAAATTTATAATGCCTCAAGTATTCATTTATGATGGGTGTGTATTATCGGACCTAGCTAATTACTTAAATTAATTAATAATGATACAGTCATTAGTAAGTGTTGGAATGCGAGATTAGTAGTGTTGCACAACAGAAGTCTGCCCACTGAAAGGGGCTACCTACGGTTGTGTATACATCATTGTGATTGTGAGGCATATTTGAGTGTAGGACTCATGGGAATATACGTTCGTGTATAGGTAAAGGGAATATACCAAAGTAGGGTTCACCTCGGTTGAAGTGTTAAAGGGCCAAGTTGGATCTACTTCAATCCTTATAGGAGGTATGTGTTAAGTCACAAAGTAGGAATTTCCTTTATTACATTTGGCAATCCAAATGGGATGGTGAGTGTGAGCTTGGCACTATTGTCAGCAAGGTCGGTACCAAATGTGAGGAGTAGAGCTGTACACATAGGTCGAAAGCATTATAGGTCCTAGAGCGGTTGGTAGAATGACTCGAGTTATGCCTAGATGGAATGCACCTCCTACTAGTACAAATCATGTGTAGGACATGCACCGCCTCAAAGTTTTTGTTAGTTAGTTTGTTTGTTGTTAGGAGGCAAGGAAAGAATACCCCTAGATGAGTCTTTAAGATGAGATAGAATATAGCTAAACAGTTTAACTATCGTTATTAGGCACTAACGAGAAGATCCTCGGTGTATGTGGGCAATTCAGTCTAGACACAGATGGTGGATACCGGTGCGGTACAAAGTTACAAATACTAGCAGAGAATGTATTTTGGTCCATGGGAGGACCGTGGTAATTATATATACATACATACACATATGCAGTTATTGTATACCTTAAGTAAGTGGGGTGTTTCGTACGCGTACATGAAGTCAAGACGACTAAGTTAAAATAGTAGACATAACACGTAACGAAAGACAATCGACAAAAACTTGTGTTATGATGGAGTATGTAAATTACCAGTCACCAGAATGTTTTTCTGACCCCTCCTCATTACAACCTACTTGATAGATTTAGAAGAAAAGGTATGGGTAAAAGGAAAGAATTATGGAAGGATAGATTTCTTTATGCATGCTTGAAACTGACAAGGGTACTAGATACCAAGGGTACTAATCTTGGTGAGTAATTTTATTTTTATATTATACTTTACTATTCCGATATGGGTTTTTATTGATAGCGCTCTGATATACTTTTATTTATTTGCAAGATACCAACACCAATGATCCTTACCCTAGTAGACTTAGATTTTCGATTTAGTGAAAATTCGGGCCTATTAAGGTGTAGGAAGTTACATTTGGGGCCGGAGTCTGGTTATTTGATCATAGAAGTTAGGATACGTTGAGCAAATATTTTTGAATTTTTACTATAATATACATATACATATATATAAATATTATATATATAATACGCCAAACTCTATAAATCCCGACTATAAAAGTAGTTGCAACCATATTCTTAAAAGATGGACAATGCAAATATGAGCTAGAACAATAGACGAAGATGAAGATATACATATATCCCAATCACCCTACGGAAAATAGGTCGTATCGAAAGACGTTGACTTAAGAAGAGTATGAATGCGACATACAGAAGGGTCCCTGAAGCTGGATGGTACTTGACTCCCTTGTTGGGCCGGATTGCCCAATAGTTGTAGATCCCTGTAGGATTGTCGATTGATGATGTACATTATATCCAAATAAATGGAAAGTAATGAATCTATATGTTGCAGATATTTAAAAGCAAGAATTGTGCAAGTTCCCACAGGAAGGTATGTAGGAACTACTCTAAGATGATAGCGGGTTTTTAACATATTCTGAAGAATGATAAGTCGGAACTAAGTGGAAAAGAAGAGAAGTCCAAAAGAAAGGACAAGCCAAATCCACTTTGAGTCCGACGCCATATGAATTTTTTTAATAAAATGTTTAAAAAATAATAATACTTGAAATAATTTTCCAAAGGTTTAATTGAAAGTGGAAAACTCTATTTTTGAAAATAAGTAAATACTAAAATTCATTTAGAAAAAATATTTACTAAAGATATTTTCTTTGAAATAAATAGAAAATAGAGCATCTATGTAGCAATGTAGTTAATATCAGATAATATTGTTAATATATCACTGTAATATCTCATATCCCTCCTAAGACAATATTTTTCTCAAAATATCTCTTAAATATCATTGCCGATATATCGCTTGATATTTGCTAAAATATCAAACCGATATTTAATGTAAAATACCTGACATTTTTTATGAATATCGTTCATTATTGTATGTGTTGGATAAAATATATTTACAAATAAATATTAGTATTCGTTTTTTGTATATGATGAGTGACAATTTGTATACCGTATTAGAAACCTCAATACACTAATTTTTTACTTTTAACCATATAATTTTAGGTTTCATCATTTGTCTTTCAATAAAGAAAACTCTACTTATTCCATTATTTTATATATTTTATTTCTCTTGAAAACTTTACCACTAAAGATAAAATCATGAAAAAGCTATCTCTTTTTAGTTACTTTTTGTTCACCATTTCTAGTTGGTAAAGTTATGTTATGAAAATTCATTTTATCAGTTATTATCATGCATCCAAAACTAATAGTGGAAGAGCGGTGAAGTTATATATTTGACAAATCGATAAGGAATGAGCTAAAGTAGTAATTGGTATCAAATAAACATTGCTTGATAAACTAAGTGAAAATTAAAACGACAAAACTGTAAATATGGAAATTTTGGAAAAGTAATAGAGATGATTCAATTACCGAAGAAACAACAATTATAGTATAAAAATAAAGAAAATCATAAAGATGAACATTATGCAAATTTCTTAGTTTTTACAATTCTTTATTATGATTTATATTAATAGATTATCTCAATAAACAGATTATAATCTATAAACTATATGTGATCAATCTTTGATGGTAATTTTAATTATTTGTCCAAATATTTGAATACTTAACATCAATATAACATTATAACATAGTAAAATATCGTTTATAACATGTTCTACACATGTTTGATATTTTACTGATTTTTTAGGAAACAGTTGTGTAGTGCGAGACTACACATGCAGAAGAGGATAAATAGATATTAAAATAAAGCAGTTTCAAGACCAATAGGCCTAATCAGTAGCAGCAAAAATAGGAGTACTAAATAAGAAAATAGTTCGACATCATAGTTTCAACTAAAACAAAAAGCAATCCTACCACAGATAAGACAGCACAACCAAACACAAAGCTAAACACCAGGCATGTGCAAAACGATATAAAGCATAAAGGAGCAGCAGTTTGTCAACATCCAAGCAATCTAGGCCACCAAAAGTCCATAGGGGAGGTGCGTTACTGCTATTCATGGATTCATTGTCTAACGTAGCGGAACTAATCCTGAGGTGAAGAGGAGGAGGGCTACCTCCTATCCAACAAAGAAATAGCTAGCAATCTTGAAGTATAATTGTAATGGAGTTCAAACAGAATTATTAAAGCACATAGAGTTCGTCTCCATCCAGAGAACCCAACTAAACGTTAAGAGAAAGACATCGGTGGTAGAGGAGGAGGAATTGTATTGCCAACAATTATAGTAGGAAGGGATGTAGAGGATCGAGTTAAGGAGATGAGCAGCGGAAGTACACCATACATAAATGGCCAAATCGTAGTCAAAAAAGAGGTGATTGATATTTTTGGGAGTAGAATGGCACAATGAGAAGGATAGGTTAATGTTCATGCCTTTATGAATTAATCTGTCTTTGGTACTAATCTTCTCTTGCACAAGGAGCCACATAAGGAATTTTACTTGCGGTGGGGTTTTCGCATTCCCATAGTCTAGCATAGGTGTAGTGTCTACTAGAATTGGAGAGGTAGGAGTAAAGGGAGCTGATAAAGAAAGCACCTCTAGAGCTGAAGCCCGAAGCATGTCGATCAACGGTAGGGGAAGTGTTGAGGTCACAAAGCAAGGATTGAATGTGGAGTAGCGGGGAGAAAGCAGGATCAGTGATAACATGATTGGTTTGAAAGCAAGTGGTGCTCATATGAATAACTTCATAGACAACAATGGAGTGGTTGGTAACAAAGGCGAAGAGGTTAGGGTGGGTAAGGTGAAGAGGAGATTCATTGGACCTGGTGTCCAACCAAAGGTTGCAAGAGGCTCCATTTCCAATCTTCATTGAAATAAAGGATTAACCCAGATTGATGAGCATAGGACCCAAACCAAAATGGTGAAGTAGTACAAATAGAAGGATCATGGAGGACCAGAAAGGGGTTTGAATGCTTTAAAAGGATCCAGCCTTTCAAGATCGAAGATTCCTCCTCAAAATAGGGCCAAATCCATTTTGCAAAAAGGGCCAAATTGAAGAATTTGATGTCAAGAATCCCTATACGATATTCTAAAATACCTAATATTGGTACTTGATCGAACATACCTAATACCGATATTGAATACATAGATGTGTAACTTAGTAATTTTTATGACTTTTCAAATTCAAAGTTTTAAAATTCTTTTAAAGGGGTGAGCAATAGGAAGTGGTACTAGTTTTAAATGGGGTAAAGAAAATGGACGGGTAAGAGCACCCTATAATGAAGATAAGAAGGATATTTTCATACATGGAAATATAGAGAAAAACATCTGAAACAGGTTTACACATAAAAAGAGAAATTTAGGTATAACAAATTTAAATAGTAACAACATTAGAAAATTAAAATAGATACAATGTTTGAAATTTATATCAGAATAATGCTAGTAATCTAGTTAGAAGCAACATAGAAAATTAAAGGTAAAACAAAGAAAAATGAATATTCTTTTATAACCATGCACATTGATTGCACGTATCTTTTAAAAGTCCTCCTCGCATGTTATTGGAGCCTTCGCTAAAGTCGAAAGTGGAGATACCATGAGTAATAGGAAAATAATAGGATGGAAGTATCCATGTCTACTCGAGTTTTTATTGTTAAAAGTAATAAAATATGTTTTAGACACATCGTAAAGTGCAATTTTGAGAATAATGGTTTGGTATAACAGGCGAGCTTTTAAAATAAAGACTTAATAAATGGTTTGAGTTAAAAATCTCACTTTTAAGAAGTAAATTATTGTTATTAAAAGGCTTTAAAGGAAAAGTTGATTTGAATAATCATTCACGTAATAATATTCGACTTATTTGAAAAAAGGAAAGGATCTTTTAATAATTAAATTGCTAATATTTCCTTTTAGACTTAATAAATAAACTTAATTGATAAATACTAAATTACAGTTTTAAAAGTTAAGATGCCTACAATTAACACTGGTTAAAATAAGGCGATTTTTAGGGTTCTTTTTTATGAAACCAAATTATTGAAGGATTTATTAAATAGTTTCTAAGTTTATATTTTTTTAGGATTAAGTACTTTATGACTATAAAGTTTTATTTTTAGAAAGAGTGATGAAAAGAAAACTAAAATTTTAATATAGAGTAGACATGGATGACCACCTTAGTAAAACAGAGTAAAACTTAAGGCTATGAATAAAATAGAGATGAATGCTTGTAGAATAGCAATAATGAATATCCATTATGTGATGACCGCCCTATACCACCGGCACAATAAAGTAATAACAACGCCCCGCTGTCGTGCTCGGTCGATATAGAGTGATCACCTGGATTCTGAATGAATAAATGTAGCATATCACCTGTCGTATATCTTACAGTGCATGGATAAAATATAATATTACATGTACAAAAAAATAGTGAGCTGCAACCAAATGAAACATCTTCAGAGTAGAACCATATAGTTAAACACAAATTTTATATAGAATGTATACAACTAATCCTCACTACAACACTCTCTCAAACAGACAGAGAAACAAAAGTAATAGCACTGCTAAGGCTCCACAGTGCTACCCAATGGAATAAGCGTAGATCCCATATATGTATATAGTACGAGATAGCTCCCTCCAACTCGTTCTCCGAATAGCAACTGCGCTGCCTAGACCTGCTCTTTAGTCTACTCATTTAAGAGTACCCGAGATAGTAAGAGGCAAAACAAAAAACCTCGAGTCAGACAATAATATGGTGTGAGTGGTAAATAAATCTCAAAATGCTATATAAATAAATATGGTAAGGAACAAGAGTACAAGAATCATACCTGACCTATTCCTGCAACCAAGAAGTTAGCACATAACACTATAGTATGCTACTCTATAATATCATAAAAATATACTACTAACCTATATCATAAAAATATACTACTAACCTAGTAAAAGGATATCATTCTCCAAGGTACTCCTACCCTAATACCTTCTCTCCTTAACATCTCCGAGTAATAGTTTTACCCAAGGAAGCAACCAAAGTAATCATAGCAACAATAACAACCATAGCATTTAACAAGCAATCCTAGTTATCACTCCTTCCCCCATGCCTTGAGTATATAACCACTCATATGACCACCAAACCAGAGACTAATGGGAATCCCGGTTCTTTATTGTACTCTCCTAACACCCCAAACACCAACGGGGCAGTTGACCCAACACCCCCGAGTCTAGAATGTATGGTTTCTCTCTTCCAATCCATGGGCGTCTCCATTCACAATACGCCCTTCTAGAGAATACAGCTGAAAACTCTCCGAGTGTCAACAATCCCTTAGCACATAGGACCGAGCCCTCCTTTGCTCCATTTGGACACTAAGCCCTTCTTGCGCTCCACTTTCCATTATTTATAAGAAACAATCAAAACCATAAAGGCATTTATTGAAGATTGTACTATGATAATGTAAGTAACTACCTTCCAAAGGTACATCTCTAGATAAAATGCACCGGGTCTGACAAGAACATCTTTTACACCTGCCACACAGGATTGGCCTACCACTTTACTAGTAGTACCGAATATGATCACCCCTTTCGTTAATGGGCCTCGAAGCATACATGAGTAGATAGTAACCAATCTAGATTTTGGAATGTCCATACCCTGGTAGGAGTGACCCACTTGGCCTGCTGCATGCCCGATTTTTGTTATTTCTTGGTTGATGAGGCTCGAGGCTGCGTTTTACCTTTATAGCACTTCCCATTTGGAATGCTAACACTGCTCTCTAGGCAATAATGCAATACCAATAATACCCCTTATTAGGACCGGTCGATGCTATTAGTCGAATGGTGGTTGCTTATGGCTATGTATTAAACCTACGCCAAATGGCCTGGATTTAATATACCCTAATCTAATGACTGACATTGATTTGAACCCCTATAAATATAGGCCTAGCCCCTTAATTTTCTTCCTATATTTTCTAAATTCGGAAAAATTCTATGGTTTTATTTTCTCCACAAATTCCAAAATCTAATTAACTATAATATATATATATATATATATATATATATATATAAGTGGAGAATAGCGAAGGATAATAGAAAGAAGAATAGAATCGATAGAATAACCAAAGCCATGGTAAATCGTAAATCTAAATCCAAAGCTATATTAAATTCAAATCTCTTCTCGATTTCAAATTCTAATAAATATGTTTATGCTTTGGTACACATTTTGGTAGAAAGAAATGGAGTCGATCAGCAATAATGAATTTTGATCTGCATGTTTGGAAGCGTAGAGGTAAGTGGAAAATTATATATTTTTATATAATATTAAATTTATATTGATGTAAATTTGTTCCTTATTTGCCTAAAGGTAAAATTTTGAGTTGTAGGCTTAACTATGCATATGTAATGAATATGAAAACCATGCATACATATTCTATGCGTTTGAAAACCATGCTTAAATTTATGAGATAATTATTGCATAATAATTCCAGGTTTGTTAGTTGAATATTATATGTTAATAAACATGAATTGGAAGCTATAATAAATTGAATTAGGATTTTAGTAGTATTTTAATTCATTGAAGTGAAGTCTTTTATAATGTAAATTTTATAAATTATCTACCCGTATAATTTTGTAAAAAAGTGTACTATTTGAAATAACAAGTAATATGCCTAAAAGAAAGAGATCTACAAAATAGGGCTACTACTGTATTTTATACCATTTATTTCAGTAATAACAGGAAAATTATTTTCTTGTAATTTCAAACATAACAGAAGTCCTCTTCTATACAATTTACGGAAAATTATAGCGTTAACATTTCCTTTTGTGAAGATGTAATTCCAATCCATTAAAATGTTGGGTTCGTTAAGAATAAACTACAGTATTATAAGTAAAGATAACAACAATAGTTTAATTACTAATCTAACATACGCAATTTAAGATGAGTTAGGCAATAAGAGATAAACGATTAAATATAAACAAAGCAATGGGGAATTAAGAAGTTACAATAACTAAAGAATGGTTAATAGTTGAAAAGAAACAGTAAGCTATACCTAATAATGTTAAGTGGAAGTGAAGGAGTAAAAGATATTGAATCTACTAAATTAGAAATAAGTGGTAAATGACATTGGAATTAATGAAATGAGAAGATAGTTTTGTAAAAATAACTGAATACCAATAGGTGAATATAAGGAAGTAATAAGTCCATAAAATTTCTATAGCCTTAAGTATTCATTTATGAAGGTTGTAAATTTTTGGACCTAGCCAATTGCTTAAATTAATTGAGAATAACCAGTCATTAGTAAGGGTTGGAATGCGAGGTCAGTAATATTGTTTAATAGAAATCTACGCATAGAAAGAGACTAACAACGGTTGTGTATACATCGTAGTGATATGAGAGATCTCTAACTATAGGACCCATGGGAAGATACGTTCGTGTATAGGTGAAGGGAATATACCAAAGTAGATTCTCCTTGGTTGAAGTGTTAAAGGGCCAAGTAAGGCCTACATGAATCATTATAAGGGGTATGTGTTAAGTAACCAAGTAGGCATTTGCTTGATTGCATTAGGCAATCTAAATAGGACGGTGAGCGTAGGCCTAGCGTATGTCAGCAAGGTTGGTACCATATGTGGGGAGTAGGGGCGTACACATAGGTCGAGAGCACCACCGGTCTTGTAGCGGTTGGAAGAAAGACTCGAGTTACGCTTAGATAGACTACCTCCTACTAGTGTAGATCACATATGGGACATGCACTGCCTCAAAGTTTTTTGTTAGTTTATTTGTTGTTAGGAGAAAAGGCTAGATAACCCTTAGAAGAGTCTTTTATATGAGGTATTATGACGACCCGTAATTTTCCAATAACTAAAATATTGAATTAATAAAACTTTGTAATTTAATATTGGAAGAAATTAAAATTTGTGATTTTTTAATGAGAATAATAACTAGAATGAGATGTAATAGTGTTAATATGAGGTAATTGATAACCACTTTGATGTAATTTCAATTAATTAAAATGATTGTAATTATAAATTAGGTTATAAACTATAAATAGGGAAATGAACCTAATATTGTAGTAAACGGTGAAATTGTATGTAATTAATCGAAATTGATTAAAATAGAATAATTACTCCGTATGTGAATTTATTAGTTGTGTTTCTTAATAATAAACATAGAAATGTGTCTGAAATCATAAGTGTAAATTTTTTTTAATTATCATTCACTATTTAATCTGTTAAAATTTAATTGGAAATCAATCGTAATTAATCTATATAAATATTGTAGAACATATTATATACCGTTTTGAAGCTCTCAACGAGCATAATCCACTGGTGCAATTTGATTTCACAATCAAATCACCATTTGTCCAGAAATCAGCGATTTGTTCTCGGTCGTCCATAGGCCATGGCCTCGTTTAACGATGGAACTTCAACGATGGCTCGACCGGAGGATATAGGTGCGTAAAGGGTGACGAGCAGGTTTGATCCATACAGCTACTTAGGACTGGAATTGCTTAGATTCGTTGAAATTAGAGGTCAAAGGAGGCAGTGGCCATGGTTGACTAAGTGAACTGGAGAGGCGGGCGTGGCCATGATGTGGTCGGCCAGGTTAGGGCATGGCGGCGGCGCTTCCTTATCTGGGTGTTTCGTCGTGGTTTGGCAGCAATTCGAGGATGAACAACGGTGGCTAGCTCGTGAACAAGGCAATGTACAGGGGTTCCAACGAACGCAAGTGCTAGGATTTCAAGCACGTGATGACATGTGCTGTAGGTAACGTGTTATTATTTTTTTTTTGTTTTTTTTAATTTAATTTAAATTTCTAAACGTTCTAATATGCATAACTTTTACATACGAGGTCGGATTTACGCACGGTTTGCTCCACTACGATCGTATCGAAATTCCAAACATTTTGGAACTCATTTGGATAAATTCTGAGATTGTTGAATTTTGGGCCTTATTTTGGATTTCAAATCAATTTGAAATCGAAGGTGTGTGTTTTAACCCACTCACAACTACTAAATTATCTTATGTTAGTCAATTTAAATTTATGATGTGATTAGAAATTGTTTGATATATTTAAATTGTCATTACAGTTAAATTTGACTTTTATTGAATTTAATCGCCATTTAATTTTATATCGAATTTTAAATTACCTGTTAATACATGTTATTGATAATCACTCAATTGTTGTTATTTATTTGTTGATCTGAAGGTAGTTGTGATGGACGTTTGATTTTGACATTGGATGACTGGATGTTATATTTTATATTGTTATAACTCTACAAGTTCCCTATGGGTTGAAATGATACATACTCGAACAATCTATAGATTAAGAAAAATCATTATGGGTTGAAATGATAAAACCGAGCAATTTTATGGATTTTGAATGTTAATTCAGGATCGCGGGTTGAAATGATATATAGCCGTAAATTAAAAATATTATGGATTGAAATGATATATGTCCGTATCGCTTGACCATATGGTAGAAAATTATATACGGACACCGGATCGGTTAAATTAAATGATTTTAAATCCTTAAATTTTTGAATTTAGTTGAATGATATTTTGAAATAAATTGGATTTATGTTATTTGGATTATTTTGAAAATCCAAGCTTTAAATGTTGAAATTGGAATTGGTCTTAATAAATTGTTTAAAGGATTGAAATTGAAATTTTAGAGTTGATTTGTCAAATATAAATGAATTTTATCGAAATTGAGTTATTGAAATGTTTGAATATAAACTTTGAAATCTATTTAATTTGAAGTGGTTTAAATTGATAATTCAAACATGGATTTGAAATCAATATTGATTAAATGGTTCGAAATGAGAATCTGAATTGAAAGACCAATTTTAGTTAGTTGATTTGAAAGCTGGACATGGTCCAGATGTGTTGAAATGAAAAAAATGTTTAATTGATATTAATCTCAACTTTATTATTTTAATATAAACTGTTTAAATATATTATTTTAAAAATTCTGATTATTATAATTTTCAAACTATAAAATTAATTTAATCTATTTTAACTATTTTAAACTGTTAAAATCTATTTTGAATCAATTTAAACTATTTTGAATCTATTTAAACTATTTTGAATCTATTTAATCTATTCTGATTCTATTTAAACTATTTCGAATCCATTTAAAATATTTTGAACTTATTTAATCTATTTTGAAACTATTTAATCTATTTTAAATCTATTTAAACAATTTTAAATCTATTTAAACTATTTTAAATCAACGTAATCTAATTTAAATCTATTTAATCTATGTTGAATCTGTTTAAACTATTTTTAATATGTTTAAACTATCTTAAATCTAAACTATTTTAATCCATTTTAAACTATTTTAAAGTGTTTAAAACTACTTAATATCTTATTTTTACTATGCCAAACTATTTAAACTATTTATAACTATCAAAACTATTTTCTAAATTCCAGATTGTGTAAAGTGGAAGTGTTTATATTTATAGCCTTGATTTTAAAGCGAGTATGGTTAAATGATGTTATAACATAAGTTGGGATTTGAAATGATATTTGCCAGTGAAATGACAAATTTGAGTAAATATGATGATTTTGAAATGAGGATTTAATTAACCTACCTTATCGATATGATTTCGAAAGTGAATAGAATTTGAAAGTAAATATGATTTCGAAAGTGATATGGATTAAATATGATATTTTGATATCAATTTTTAAAAGGTTTTGAAATTGTAAAAGAATCATCCGGTGTGAAATAAGCGTTTGGTTGTTAAAGATATCGGGATCGGAGTCATACTCTCCCCCAATACCAAAAACCTCTTTAACAACTGTGTATGTGGTAGAGATTCCAAAATGAAGTAGGATGGTTTGGCGAACGATTTTGTATGAGGCATTTACGTATCCCTGACTCCCGTGAGTCAGCTTGATGTGGCTAAAACAAAAGCCATGCTGGGCCAAGTGAGGTCGCTCCTCCTATTGGGCACATTTCTTCGATACCATATTATGACTTTGTGATTGATTTGGTGGCCACCCCTCGATTTTGATTATGGGAGTGTGGTTCGAGGTGGGCGGTAGCAACCGCTATGCAATACCACTAGTTCGGATCTACGAAACCGTAGTATCCTACCTTGGGCATTGCCTCCCATGCCTTGTCACATGTCTTGTCATGCCTTCTGCGAGTTTGGTTTATATTGTACCTATGGAGTGCTCCCTGAGTATCCCATCAGTTTGGTGGGGCTTACAGTATCTTTATAGACTATGGGAATGTATAAAAATGTGTTAAGGGGGATATGGGTAACGCCTTAACGCTATTTTAATACTTACTTTACTATTGACACTATTATAATATCATATTGTACTATGTATGTAGATAGTTTAATGGATCCTTAGGAGGTGGAATCCCGAACATCTCTTAAGTTATTGCACTCACGTTAGACACTAGATAGAAGATGTCAAACCTCGTAAACATCTCTGATGCCGGTACACTCATATTTATTCACTGTTGATTTAAAGTACATAAGATCTTTAGTTCTAACTCGAGTGTTTTGTCTTTTCAACTCGCTCGGGTCAGTCTGCTATTTGATGAACTGTTATTTGATTATTATATTTTGTCATTCTGCTATGAGATTCTGTATTTATTTATTTCTTTCTCTTCTTTTTCTTATTTACCCCATAACAATCCTCCTTTTTGAATGGTTTGAGCTTGACATATGTGGTTTATTAACGATTTAAATTGTCCAAAAAGGTGGGTCGTTACAGGTAGAATGTGGCTAAATAGTTGTAATGTTGTTATTAGGAACTAACGGGCTCAGTGTACATGGGCACTTCGATTTAAACACAAACGGTGGATATCGGTGCGGTGCAAAGTTATAAATACTTATAGGGAATGTATCCTGGTCCATGATGGTACTACAGTACTTATATATATTGTTTGCACCAAAAATGGTTACAAACACCGAAGAATAGTTTCCATAAAGAAGTAAATGAAAGAAAGAAAAATTAAACTGAGTAAATGAACAAATAAGCAATGCAGAATAAGTAGTAATCAAAGACACAGAGGTTTATAGTGCTTTGGCGTTGTATGCTTATGTCCACTTTGAAGATAATCCTTTATGACTCTCTTGTGAATCTAATTACAACAGTAGAATAAAGGTAACACTTGATTACAATGGAGTCTTGAGTAACAAGCAGCATAAAGATCCTGAAAGTGAACTAATAGGTCTGTATTTATAGCGTGAGATGATGAGACATTTTGCTAAGATTTCGGCAGAAGGCTGTCTAGTCCATAGGGGCCCACTATAACGATTGGTGGCCCGAACTCGATATTCTAGAACGATCGGCTATAGTTATGTTAATCCTTATTTTTGGTCTCCAATTGATGTGCGATCGTTTTTAGGGGTTCCCACATGCCTCTTGACCTTGTTCCTAAAATATGAAGTCATTCTGAGTTATAGATTGTGAGACATGGATCAATCTTTGTTGCATTTGGATCGTTCACTAAGCTACACCAATCATAATGAAGAATCGGTATAAAAAAATTGGCATAAAACGATCGTCATTCCTTGAACCTCAAATTTTTTTACGTGTGATCGTTTTTGTGGAATTCATTCTTTAACGTATGGATGCTATGAAAGTTTCAAGTGAATTAGCCTTGTGGATTTTGAGATATCGATCGATCTTCGCTGATTTGAGTTGTTTTATGGATTGTTCCCGATCGATTCATATAAATCTTTGCTTTGTCCATAATTCAAGCCCGTGAATTCCAATCAACTCGAAATTTAAAATGTAAATACATGGGGTAATGCCAGTCACTCCATACTGACTGCACCTTTATTGGGACTCATCCGGATCTGCCCGATCATCGTCCACAGTATTGTATATAATCGATTCTTAAGGCTGGTAACCATCCGTTCCTAACCAAGTCGATGATAATACGGCCTTGCCAAAAGACGGGACAACATTTCCCCCCCAAAGTATGTTTTGTTTCAAACAAGATGTGCTTTGAATCGTTATAAGAAAGAATCATTGAAAAGAAATCCATTCGATTTATCGAATAGTTGTTTTCCTATCGAGGGCCGTAATTTCCTTATTCATCACGACGATTAGTCGATTTCCAATGATAAAAATATTGGATCACAACTAGTTGGCGATCATCTTGTTTTGTTTCTGGCAATTTCTAAGTTTCAAGAACTTGATTTTAGTTTTTCTCTGTTCGATTTTAGGTGAACAATCATTTTTTGTTGATTTAAAAAAATTGAATTTTGGAACATATACTAGCATGTATACGTGTTTGCACCTGACACTCGATCATGGTTACACATGAACGGGTCATTATCAAGTTTTGAAATTTTTATAAATAATCTATACCGCTCATTATTCTTATCTATATATACATTTTATGAAAAATGCTCACGACGGATCGTTATTCTCTCATTCATATCCTCCTTCTTCCTTTTGTCTGATCATTCATGGGCTTGTTGGATTTTGGACCGCTTTAAAACAATCGACATTGAGCCTGAGTGGAACGATCGGTATAGAGCACGCAATCTGATCAATTGTGACTTCAAATTAGCAAGGAACGATTGGCATATGCTTTTCATATATCAGCCCCCAAACTTAGTCATTTCCTTTACTTTCCACTTTCACTTTGTATCATTTCCATTTGAGATTAAAAAAAATACATGAACTACTCCATCTTCTTTCCATACCGATCCAAGAACGATCCAATTTTCTAAAACATTCCCTCCACATGAATGATTATCGTTTTAGTTCCTCTAGGTCTCACTCGATTTGGAGTTCAAATCCATTTCTCTTCTTTTGACTTTAATTTAGGTAGGCAATCCATATATATTTGTAATTTGAGTATGAGACTTTGAGTGTCAATAATCTCATGTTGGTCAGTTTAGCTGGGAAAGTCGCTCGATCTGAATTAAGTTAGAGAGGATGGGATTTGGAAAAAATGACATTGTTAAGTAAAGAAAATGATACAAATCGATGCATGATGATCGTTCTCTAAAGATCGGTAAAACTTTGGACTTGGACGACTCTAGAGTGGATGATGATGGTGATGTACTGATCGTTATGGAGTGATATTGAAGTTTGGGTATTTAACGATCGTCTTCGAACGACTAGTGGTGCTTTGGAGTTGGAGAGTTCTGAGGTGGAAAGGATAGAGTGGTACGATCGATTGATGGCATGGAGATAACGCTCTGTATGGAAGGTCACGGAGAACGATCAGTGAACATGGAGAATTGTGAACGATCGGTGAGAATGAGTTGGTCAGAAACAATGTGTAGTGACTTGGTTGAGGAATGATCAGTAGGAATGCTAGACTGAACGATCGGACTATTGGGTGGTGAGAACGATCGGATGAAATGGATAGGGTGAACGATCGGCATGTTTGAGTAGGTTGAACGGTCGGTTGTTAGCTATAAAATCCTAAAATGGAATACAAACAAATGAATTTGAGTTTAAAGATGAGCTTCAGCCTTGCATATAAAAGTGAACGCATATGATTTATATAGGATTTGAACAGCATATACGGTAATATATGACATCTAAACTTTGAAATGAACCAATTCTTTTAGCCATTCTCTTGAAGCTCATCCATGATTCGAACATAAAAATTGAACTTTTACTTCCTGACAATCGATCACAAAACTTAAACTGCGTCATTCCCTAATGACATAGAGAAATGGCTGAGACAGTTAGGAATGACGGTCTCTCCGGTCGAACCTCAAAATCTCCTCGTATTTTGCATCTTTAGTTTTGTACAACTTATTACAGCATTACATAGCACTTTACCACACTACACTAGCACTCGCTATGCACCAGGGGGTACAGGTCACTTCATCTAATAATGATTTTATTGAGTTTAATAGCAATGGGTTTTAGATGTTCTAGGCGTCTTGCAGCTATGCCAGTGATGTGCACGTAAATATGCATATTTTTACCACCATATTTATTCTATTTAAATTAAATAAATGATCATATTGGGTATTTTAACTTGTTTTAACCAAAATTCATATTAATTCCATATTATCCCATATCCATCTTCATATAGGGGCAAAAAGGTCATTTGTGTGCATATATTTCTTTGAGAAAAATTAATTGAATTTTTTTATATATTTTGTAGGAATTTGGTCTCAAATAGGAGTGGTTTCATGAAGAAATATGCATGCACAAAGAATATAAAGGAATGAAGATGGAAATAATTCAAAGTGAAGATCATGGAGGACCCCACCTACCCACCTACCTTAATGTACAAATTAAAGGCTAAAGCACATGCTTTTGGAGTTAATGGTTTCATGTACACTTAATGGGGTATTAAGACATGTTAATGATTACTTGGCCTCCACACTTCCTAAAGGGCATTTTGGGCATTCCCCAAAAATATGAATTAGGGTTTCATACATGTATAAATACCCATATGTTTCATGTAATCATCTCTTCTCTTAGTGAGTAAGTTTTAGTTTAGAAAATAAATCAAACCTCTCTTTCTTTCCATGGCTACTTAGCCATTTCTTCTCTTATGTAATTCTTTTCTTTTATGCAATGTTAATTATTGTTTCTTTTTAATTACATGTTCATTTCCTTTTATGCAAGTAGTGTAGATTTTCCTTTATGCAATTAGAATAGTTTTCCATTTCACTTTGGTCTCTTTTCCTTTTCTTTTTCTCTCATATTGCAAGCTACATTTGTTCATATGATAACAAATATGAGAGGCTAAACCCCTTCAATTTAGGGGTAATGAAGCTCTCTAATCATGTAGCTTCAACTTAATTTGATGTTTATGCTCTCTTTTTATGCTTAATGAGAATGAATGAAGTGGTTTAATGGTGTTGTTTAGCTTTGAATTTGATAGTCTATGTTGTTTATAACAAATAGGCTATGCTTAAACAAACAAAACAAAAATTGCCTCTTCATCTACATATGATTATGGCAAATAAGTGATTGTTGAAATTGAAATTCGATGGCTTATATTTCTAATTAATGGTTAATAGGCCATGCTTAAAATAAATTTTGCTTTCAACTTTGTTGTCATATTTTATGAGATTTAAAAGTGTATTAGTGGTTTTGTTATAGTTTGATGGTTTATATTGAGCTAATTAATAGCACAAATATACCATACTTATGATAAGCACATCAACTAATTCACTAATGACAAGAAAAGAGAGATCATAACTTCATTTTGTTGATTTATGTGATCTAGAGAGTGGAAATTGCCTCTAAATTGTCTTAACACTCTCATATTTTTATCTATTTTCTTTTGTCATTTTTCTTCTTCTTTTTAGTTAATCACTCTTCCAACTTTGGTTAATTTGATTGAGTAGAATTTTAAAATCATCAATTCCCTGCGGATCGACCCGTATTCGCCGCGTGCTACATTTGTACACCGTGCGCTTGCGGTTATTTTTATTTCAAAATTCGTTCGACGGTTTTCTAACTCGATAGAATTTCCGTCGACGAACAAGTTTTTGGCGCCGTTGCCGGGGATTTGCTTTGGTTTTATTTTTCTATTCTTCGAATTATTTTTGTTTTCATTTTCGTGTGTTTTATTTTGTGTGTGTTTGCAATTAAAAAAAATTGTTGCGTGTTGTTATTGTTTTTTTTAGTTGATTGTTCATTTGCATTGCTATTCCCCAAAAAAAAAAATTTCAAAATTTCAAAACAAAACAAAAATATTTTGTTTCCGTTTCATTCATTTTACAATTTACATTGCAATCATAATTGACAGTTTAAAAAGAAAAAAACTGTTACATTGCATTGTTGAATTCCCCTCTCTGTTTTCTGTTTACATTTAACTGCTTCTCACTGTCTCTCTGTTACTCTTTCTCCTACCTACAATTTTTTTTCTTCCATCCATATTCACTTCATCAATTCACCACAGCTCATCACATTCTTCTTAGTAGCCTCTACCATCCTCCACTTCAATTCACACTCATCCTCTCTGCCATTTTGCCCATATCATAACGCTGACTTCACAGTACCGTCAAGCCAAACAAACAACTGCTTTCAACCAATCACAACCCATTGCCCCGAACCATCCCTCCTCTGTCCAATCAGTGCACTGCCAACCACTATCTACCGTCTCTCCACTATCCACTGTCCACTGTCCACTGGCATTAGCACCTCCCCACAAAACATTGCCATAAACTGTCAACTGCTCATTTCTACTCCTGACCATCCAAATAGTGCATACACTGTGACCCATAACCTTACCGCACGCAAACACTCCTCTGTCACAACTGCACAACTGCAGCAAACTTCCCTCTGCCCGCATCACCTCTTCATTATCGCCTCAATCACTTCCATCACACCACTTCACTGCCACAAACCTGCCATAAATTTCTCTGTCTTGCCATCATCTATCCCACCCATCAATACAAAAAAAAAAACTACCACAAACCTGCTCTGCCACTTCATCCATTGCCTGATCACCTGAAACCACCTTACCAACTTCCTGATCATCCACCCTATACTGTTGCCACATTGCCCCACATCCTCTATCATCTCTGTTCACTACCCCTCTTGTATCACTGCATCATCCACTAGCAACAGTCAAACTTCCCTATCAACCTCACTGCCACATTACAGACAACAGACTATCACACCCTCCACCATACAAACAATACAACTCCTCCAACAACCCACACTACAAACCTAAACAAGCCATCGCCATAGACCTGAAACAAGAAACCGCAATCCATCCCTGAACCTTCCTCCATCAACCACCTGTCAGTCTCGCCCAACTCCAATTCCGCGACCTCAATTCCTACGCGCGACCCATACATCAACGCGACATCATCACAATTGCTGCAAATTAATCGCCTGCATCTTCCAATTCCTGATCAAACGCCTCAAACAGCCACCAGAAACTCCATCAAAGCACCTCAAACTCGAATCCCTCAACTCGACATCGGCTCCAACAAATTCAAAAATCAGCACCAACTCGCAGCAATTCACTGCAACCTTCGACCCTAACCATGACTCGCGATTTTTGCTTCAATTCAATTAGATTTCGAGTTGCAAATCACGTCATCAGTAAGTTGTATTCGAAAATTCTATGCAAGCCGATTTCGACATGATTTCTGATTTTTATTTTAATTTTAGTCGATTGTAGAGAGAGAGGCGCATTGGATTGTGAATCTGGTCTTGGTTTCTTAGTGGGTCGGGTATATATTGATGTGGGCCGGGTAATATGTGGGCCGTTTTATATTTTTAGGTGATTATTAAGTGTGTTTTGAGTTTTATTTATTTATTTAGAGTTTCTTCTTTGATTTTCAATTTTTTTTTCTTTTTTTGGTGTTTGTTGTCATTAGTTTTATTTCTTAATTAAAAAAAATTGTTTTAACCTCCATCCTCATTTATTAATTTTTTTTAAGTAAAACCCTACTTTTAAGTTTCCTTTCAAAAAAAAAACCAAAAAAAATAATATTGTATATATCTTAGTTTTTAATTTTCAGGTTGCCAAAGCAGGAAATAAAGGAAGAATAGCTTGCTGAAAATTGCTTCCTTAGCTAGCCAAAATAAATTGCTCTGCTTGCTAAAAAATTCTGCTTTCATTTCTAGTTTTATTTGAATTGAATTGTTGGTTGCTTGCATTTGCATTTTAAAAAATAAAAAAAATTCATTCGTAGTTGCATTGTTAATACACGTTTAGTTTCTGTTCTGCATTTCATCTTAGATTTTGATTAATAATAACGGTTAGACATCGATAACACTTAATTGTATATTGACAATTTGTCTTTTTTTGTGAACAATTTAATTTCTTGGTGTCTAGGCTACGGCAGAGTAATAACCATTTATAAATATTACGGTGATTCGTAAATATTATAGTGGTTGTTCCTCTGAAGGTACTTAAACCTTCGGCTGCATTGCTACGGTGATTCGTGGTGCACCGATAAATCCTGCCCGTTACCTGGCTGAGAACTATCTTGTTTATCTAAGACAATTTGTGAATATACAATTTTGGGTTAACTTAGGATAAATCATTTGTAATTAACCCTTGCATTCATTTAGTTGCATTTGTTCATGCATATTTAAAAAAAACAAAAAACAAAAAAAATTCAAAATCTAAAACTAATTTTTTTTTAAATATTCCTTTTCTTTTTCTTTGAAATTTTTAAATCATTTTCCTTTGAAAATTTCAAAAATCCAGAAAAATTAGAAAAAAAATCCAAAAAAAAAATTATAAAATCTTTTCAAAAGCCAAAAAAAATTGAAAATTCAAAAACAAAACAAAAAATCAATTTTCCATTTTGAAAAGTAAATTCTGCTTGTAAATATTTTCTTTATAAAAAAAAACAAAAAAAAAGAAATCTTGAAAATGTCCGAGTTTCCTTTTTCTTACTCACTTGAATTTAACGGTGAAAATCAATATAATCCATATGAGTTTACTCCAAATTCGTATGGATATTTTAACAACAAATTTTGTGTAAATAATTCAAATTTCGAACAACAAAATTTTCAAAATGATGACCAACCTTCGACTCTTGAAAATAGCATTGAAATGATTTCATCTTTACTCGAACTTTCTACACGAAAAAATCAAGAGATAAATGATTTATGTAATTCTTATTTGTGTAATAACTCGAGTCAAGGATTTCAAAATTTGAATTCAATTCAAAATTCAAACAATTACGATTACGATTATAACCCATGCCAATTTAATTTCGAACTCCAAAATGAACTTCAAACTCAACATGAAAATGGAAATAACTTTTCAAATGAATTTGGCAATGGGAATAATCTTAACCATGTTACGAGTGAAATTTTTTGTTCTCAACAAATCCAAATCGAAAATTATCAATTTAATAACTACAAATTGGATTTTGTTGAACAAATGAATGAAATTTACGATGATCACACAGATTTGTTGTTTGAAACTTATATGAAACAACGTGAACAACAAAATCAAATCTCAACGTGTGATGAGTCAAGTGATAATCCACCTTTTACCCAAATCGACGATTTTCAAATAACAACTTTTGAATTTGATAATGACGATCTTAACGAAGTTGTTGAAAAAACGGTAATTGTGTTGGATTTCAATTCTTTTGAGGGTGAGAAACTCGATTTAAATTTCGATCTTCCTTTTTCTGAAAATTTGAATACACCAACTTTGAATTTTGAACTTGAGACATGTAATAAAGTTGTTGATAATCCAATAAAGGAAGACGAGTTTAATGAACATGAATTTTTTGGACTTTTGGATGACGAGTTGTTAAATTCCGAAGGGGAAGATGAAAATCGCCATTTTGATTTTGAAATCAATAATTGTGAAAATGTTTTCAATGATAAGCTTGAATTTCAAATTGGTGAAAATAAACTTGAACTTCAATCAATTGTTTTGTCGACCCTGAAAATCATCGAAAATAAAACAACTCGTACGATTTTTAATAAAACGACATTTGTTTTTCCAAATCGACAATCAACTTCAAATTCTTTTACGATTTGGTTTTTCGTGCTTAAGCCGTGTCTCACACATTTGACGAGACAAATGAATTGGTCTTTGGAAGACCGTTTCATTTATTTTTTGACTATATACTTTCTCATCTCTTGTAAACAGTAATCTTTCATGTAAATATAGGATTTTTATTTTATTTTTCTCCTTCCATTTGGGTTGACTGTGGGGACACAGTCAAAATCAAGTGTGGGGGGGACTCATCTTCATTTTTTTTTCATGGTTTATTTTTGCTTTAAAATCAAAAAAAAAATCCCAAAAACAAATTTTCTTTTGATTTATTTTTAAAAGAAACACTATAAGATAAATATATGGCTTTGGTTTATTAAATTGAATTTTTTGAAAATTTATTGGTCTTAACAAAAATAAAAATGAAGTTTGATTACAAATAATAATGGTTTAACTAGTATCTAGGAAGATTCATATGTGTTAATTATGAAGTACATCCTAATTGAAAATCTTTGTTTTAAAAAGTGGTTGATTTAAAGTAAAGGATATAACATTTTTTTTGTCTTCTAAGTTAAATGGTGCTAAGATGATTTTGCAAAACTCCCTCTCAAAAAAATATAAAAATATAAAATAATAACATCCAAGTATTTACTCTCATTTAAAAGTCCTCACGGTTATGCATGGGTGATTACTTGGAATTTTTGATTATGTAATTTCATACTCATTTAAAAGTCCTCACGGTTATGATGTATGGAACACATGTATAAAAAAAAGACTTAATAAAAACCACCTACGGTCGATAGTGTATGCATGAAAGTGTGTGCACTCGCCATGCTCTGTACTCCCCTCACATAAGCCCGAAAGGCAGTGCATGGATGGTATATATGGCCTCAGTTTATCTGAGCTAGGTGAGTAATTTTTCTTGCAAATAATGAGAGAGCAAGCAATTGAAAACCTAGCACTATTTTTACTTAGTTGATTTGATTTGTTATTGAAAAGAAATGAAAATATCACTTTGATAAACTTTGATAATCAACTAAGGATCCATTTCATAGTTACAATGTGTTATTAACCAAAACAACGAGTTAAACTATTGTTTATTTGTTATGATAACTTGATTTTTATTGGAAATTTTGACGAGTAAATGACTTAAATCTCAAGATAATGACCAAAACCAATATTTAACTTATTTGTGTCAATTTAAAAATAAATCCTTCATTTGTAAATATTTTCAAAATTTGCACCCATCTCTTTGTAAATATATCTTGCATTTTGTAAATATTTTCATCCTGCATTTGGATTTTGTGGGTAGTATATGCTGAAAACCCTCACGAGACAACACTCCTCCTACTGGGGACACCCAGAGGTTTAACGGCTTGTTGCATATGCTCAATGCAATCGTGCTTCCTACGAAAACGGATTTATCTTAGTTTTAGTTTATTCGAGGACGAATAAAAAGATAAGTGTGGGGGTGTTTGATGTGCACGTAAATATGCATATTTTTACCACCATATTTATTCTATTTAAATTAAATAAATGATCATATTGGGTATTTTAACTTGTTTTAACCAAAATTCATATTAATTCCATATTATCACATATCCATCTTCATATAGGGGTAAAAAGGTCATTTGTGTGCATATATTTCTTTGAGAAAAATTAATTGAATTTTTTTATATATTTTGTAGGAATTTGGTCTCAAATAGGAGTGGTTTCATGAAGAAATATGCATGCACAAAGAATATAAAGGAATGAAGATGGAAATAATTCAAAGTGAAGATCATGGAGGACCCCACCTACCCACCTACCTTAATGTACAAATTAAAGGCTAAAGCACATGCTTTTGGAGTTAATGGTTTCATGTACACTTAATGGGGTATTAAGACATGTTAATGATTACTTGGCATCCACACTTCCTAAAGGGCATTTTGGGCATTCCCCAAAAATATGAATTAGGGTTTCATACATGTATAAATACCCATATGTTTCATGTAATCATCTCTTCTCTTAGTGAGTAAGTTTTAGTTTAGAAAATAAATCAAACCTCTCTTTCTTTCCATGGCTACTTAGCCATTTCTTCTCTTATGTAATTCTTTTCTTTTATGCAATGTTAATTATTGTTTCTTTTTAATTACATGTTCATTTCCTTTTATGCAAGTAGTGTAGATTTTCCTTTATGCAATTAGAATAGTTTTCCATTTCACTTTGCTCTCTTTTCCTTTTCTTTTTCTCTCATGTTGCAAGCTACATTTGTTGATATGATAACAAATATGAGAGGCTAAACCCCTTCAATTTAGGGGTAATGAAGCTCTCTAATCATGTAGCTTCAACTTAATTTGATGTTTATGCTCTTTTTTATGCTTAATGAGAATGAATGAAGTGGTTTAATGGTGTTGTTTAGCTTTGAATTTGATAGTCTATGTTGTTTATAACAAATAGGCTATGCTTAAACAAACAAAACACAAATTGCCTCTTCATCTACATATGATTATGGCAAATAAGTGATTGTTGAAATTGAAATTTGATGGCTTATATTTCTAATTAATGGTTAATAGGCCATGCCTAAAATAAATTTTGCTTTCAACTTTGTTGTCATATTTTATGAGATTTAAAAGTGTATTAGTGGTTGTGTTATAGTTTGATGGTTTATATTGAGCTAATTAATAGCACAAATATACCATACTTATGATAAGCACATCAACTAATTCACTAATGACAAGAAAAGAGAGATCATAACTTCATTTTGTTGATTTATGTGATCTAGAGAGTGGAAATTGCCTCTAAATTGTCTTAACACTCTCATATTTTTATCTATTTTCTTTTGTCATTTTTCTTCTTCTTTTTAGTTAATCACTCTTCCAACTTTGGTTAATTTGATTGAGTAGAATTTTAAAATCATCAATTCCCTGCGGATCGACCCGTATTCGCCGCGTGCTACATTTGTACACCGTGCGCTTGCGGTTATTTTTATTTCAAAATTCGTTCGACGGTTTTTTAACTCGATAGAATTTTCGTCGACGAACAGCCAGCTGTATCATCTTCTCAACAGGATAATCCTGACGTGGAATCAAGTTCTGCAATGGAGTCTGATATTCCTTCCTCTAATCATTATTTAGAACAACCGAAAACTCCAGGCCCATAATTTGATTTTTTTTTTGATGCAGTTCCCATTCTTCCACCAGAAGTTGTTGATCCTGCTCTCTATACTCTAGAGGATGCAGTTATTCTGGAGAACCCTGCTTATTCCATAGCCTCTAAAATTAAGGTAGATGCTCTTCGCTAAATCTGCATAAGGCATGGAATTTCCTTTGATGATGTATTGGTTACGTCGTGGGATGATAGGGCTTATAGACCCCCAAAGGATATACGACATGTAAAATGTTCATGTGCTGGGCGGTGCGTTCCTCCATTTAACTCATACATCCAGGAAATTCTCTATTATTTGACGATAGCTCCAGCGTAGCTTCATCCGAATGGCTAAAGCTCTTCTCAATTGTACTTATATGGTATTTATGGAGTTCTTGCATCGTCCACCAACCATCGATGACATTCGGTTCATATTCTCTTTCACGCAATGAACAAGAAGTGTTTTATTTAAATTTCTTGAGCTGGCGAAAAGGTGTCAAATTCTAACTGACTCAAGGAATAAATTAAGCGCCTTTAAAAGCAAGTGGTTCTTTGTCCGTTGTCCACCCAGTTTTGCTTAACAATGGCTGGAAAAATGTAATTTTTATCTATCTTTATATCAGCATGGAAAACCAATTATTTAGGTCGTATTCCTGAATAAGTAATTCCTTTTATAGGCACCATCACTCGACCCAGCGTAAACTTTATAAGGAGGTGATCCCGACTCTAAAAAATGCACCGCATAAAGACAGGAACATCGAATGTCTTCTTATATATGAACACCTTTTTGCTTTTTGTTTGATAGAAGATGGCCTCAGCGTAGGGCTAACAAACGTCACTCAAATAGCAAGGATAAGACTGTGGGCTATAGTCAATTAAAGTGGCAATCAAATTGATCTCGTATGCCCCCATCTGTGGGTGCTTAAGAATTCACTGGTATCGATGCCGAAGGAGATAAAGGCAATGTGCCTTGTCACAATGATGATGAATCTGGTTTTGGAGTCGAGGTTGGATCCTCATAGACCTCATTGCCCTTACCGACATGAGAAAAAAAGAAAATATTTGTTTATAAATTTCTAAAAAGTCGTCTTTCTGATCAACTCACGTCATTGATGCCTCCTAGGATTGTTCAAGATGAATCCTTCTCAACCGTCAGAGCATTCAAGTCCGCCGCTTGATTCTTTGTCTGGTCTACCAATATGGCATGACCTTGATGCTTTCCACTTTACTAACATGAGTATCGAATGGGTTAGAATCTCCCACCAGAACTGGCACTGAAATTCTAACTTCTAAAGTAGAAGGTACCCCAATGAGCAAAGCTCCTACACGTGGTTTGTCGAAGGGTAACACAAGGACACTTGCACATACTTGCATCCCTCACCATTGCATTATGCCGACATGTGTTTCTAATGCTTAAAGTTGATTAACTTCTATTTCCCTTTGTAGAGTTGATGTTGAAGAAAAGGATCATGTTTGATTTCCTCCAGGTATACACCACCAATCTTCTAGTTCACACTCTAGCTCTTACCATTAATGTAGTAGCCGAGAGTATTATGTCCAGTTATTACTTCGGTCAGGACTATGGCCATCAAGAAAGGGTGATAGGGATAAGCCATCTCAAGATAAGCATCGATCACAATCGAGATCCCCTCCTCTAAAGGGTTTCGATAAGCCAACTGATTGTTGGGCTCCACCTATTAATCCCTCTTGTGTACCCTTCCCGTTTCAGTTCCCTTACAGCCTTTGATTCCTTCTCACTCTCAGTGGTCCAGTGATTTTCGTTGCCATCGCAAACATGTTGTTTTCCAAAGACCCAGCAAGGAGAGTACTAAAGTTGAAATCGCTCAAGATGCTTGTGATGAGCTGTGAATGTTAGACTTAAGAGAGACATAACCATTGAAAGGGCCAAAGATGTTCATTCATTTATTCAACGCAAATTAGAAGCTGCCAAGGATAAGGTTACAGAGGATATAATGAACGAGCTCGACTCATTTTTTATTGTTTACAATGCCAACATTCTCAAACATAGAAATTTGACATGGCCCGGTGATGATTATCCTTACCAGCTCTGGCGTGTGTGGGAATTGCTTGTTGTAAAAGGAAAAGGACTCCTTAATACTAAGGAAATCGACCTCTTTAGCTTGAAAGTGAAATGCTAATGGGTGATGAACCCAAAACATTGCATGATATCCAGCTTACACTTCAAAAAGAATCTGCAACTTCTTCATATGAAGTTGGTGAAGGATCCAGGTCGGCACAACCCGATGTTACAACTGAATTGCCTCCAGCATCCCAAGCTATCCTTAGCTCCATGGTACATTCTTCAACCCTCCTTGGGTATGATACGGACAAGCATCAGCTTTCTCCAATCCCCAAAAGAATTTCTGAGGATATTTCGGCTCAACTTGGGAGCCACACTAAGGAAGGTATTCCGCCGACATTTTCTATCTTTCAAAAAGTTGGGGTGTTATCAGTTGATATTTTTAACATTTTCACCTATTTTTTTAGCTTTAAATCTATCAAGTGTCGTTCCTTCTCCCTCGCAAGAGCCTCAACTGGGATCATAAGCGGCAGTGACAAAATCTATTAAAGTAACAACTTCGGCCGCTACTCAGGGTGCTCAAAAAGAAACCTTTCATTATTGATGATCAATTTAGGGAGACATTGTTTAAGGAAGAAGGTGACCCACACCATGAAATTCCCTTTGGTGAGGATGTTGTAATAAAGGGCTCTTCCAACCCTATTGATGAGCTTAGCATGAATGACCGCATTGAAAAAGAAGGCAAAAATTGAGCCTGTTGACATGGATTTCAATGAGCTGATTCCTATCCCGCTCCAGATGATCTCTCCTGGCGGGAGAAATGCCAAGGATGAGTTCCCTCAGCTTCTGGTGTTGAGAGTGCCCTGATACCTCCTGCTTCTAAATAAGATGCCGCCTTGATCCATATAACTTAAGATGTTTATTCGAAGAGAAGCCAAGGCGAAAAAGGATCGAAGAGAGGATCGAGTGGTAGTTCGGATGGAGCTACTCCAAAAAAAAAAGATCAAAAGTCCAAGAAATAATCTTTGGGTTGGTATGATGCATAAATAGCTTGAATGGTTACTTTTTCTTTTTATTGGTTGTGTTTGTTTGGGTACGATTCCCACTTGTACTTCCCATTTTGGATAAACTTATGTTGTGAACAACAAGTTTAGTGTGAATAAAAATTCTTTTATTTTTGTGTAGAATTCTCATATACGCTTGTTTAATTGACCAAGCTATCACATTTTATTTAATGTATTAGTGATTTGTTGCTCCTTGGGTTGGATATTGATTCAACTTATCCATCCCAAGGCTTTCTCGAGGTCGTGGCCTTGAGTCATATAAATACCAAGCTCGAGCCTAAGTGTTACGCCGTCAAATTCAACGGTTTTAGTAATTATACTCCTGCCCTCAATCTCAGGTTATCGTAGATAGATGGTGGATGGTCAAACTCCATCCTTGGTGAATTTTATACTCCTTCTATCGACTTTAGATTAGAGTTTATGGAATAATGAGTGGTTGAACTATACTCACCTATTTCTTTATACTCATATCCACACTCTAGGATAAGAGTTAGTTAATGGGCAGTTGGATAACACCTTTCTTCCATCCGTACCTATATCTACACTCTAGGGACATGAGTTATTTCATAGGTGATCAGTCACACACACTTAGCATTTATACTCATATCCGCATTCTAGGGACGTGAGTTATTCAAAAAATGGTTAAGTTCGATTCTTCTTGGTCAGTTGTTTTGCCCTTGAATATAGGGTTTAACTCATTGAGTGACTTGTCGAATCTTAGTCATTCTCGAATTATGTCGATCCTATCAAACAGTGGGATTTAGTCAGTCGTATATCACAGCTAACATGCACAGCAATAGCAAGTCACAGATATGATGTAAAATTCAAAGTTCTATCGCTGAACGGCAAGGAAGACATGATTTTTCTTATTACGTATTTGAAAACCAAATGCTAAAGAAAATCTTGAAATTAAATATAACTGAATGAAAAAGAAAAAAACTAAGTGAAATAGCGTCGCATATGCTCACTCTACCACGCCCTTGGGTGTGTAATTCCATCAATAGTCGCTAGCTTGAGGGTTCGCTCTCTAAGCCTCTGCTCGATGACACACAGTCCTTCCCAGGTCGGGTCATTTGTGAAGGGGCAGGAAAAACCCATTTTAAGATGAGATCGCCGATTTCAAAGGTTTTAGGTCGGACTTTAGACTCTATCGGGTGACTCGGTGTTGGTGTGCAACTACCCTCAAATCAGCTTCCTTATGTTTCTTATCTATAAAGTCCAGAGATTCCAAAAGGGGATCTTTGTTGTTCTGGAATCGTAATAAGTTACTCGATGAGAAGGAACTTTAAGCTCAACGGTAATAACGGCCTTGGAGCCATAACTGAGGGCGAATGAGTATGGCTAATCGTAGACTTATGGGTGGTTCTGCAAGCCTATAGTGCTGTCGGGAGTTCATCCACCCACTTGCCTCTAGCTTTTTTCAAATGCTTCTTCATAACAGACATAGCTTTAACATGTCCATTTGCTTGAGGGTGAGCAACTACTGCAAACCTCTTTTCAATATGATACCAACCGCATAAATTTTTAAATTCGGTACCATCGAATTGAGTCCCATTGTCAGTTACAATAGTTTGTGGAAGACCAAAATAACATATGATGTTCCAGACAATGTAGTTGATTACTTTCCTAGTCATGATCGTGACCAAGGGTTCAACTTTTCAACTTTAGCCCATTTGGTGAAGTAATCAACTATGACAATAGCATACTTTGCACCACTTTTAGAGATCGGTAAGAAACCGATAATATCTATACTTCAGATGGAAAACGGCCATTGGCAGACCATTTGTCTAATTTCGATCGACATAGCTCTTGGGACTTTTGCATATATCTGGCACTTGTTGCATCGCCTTACATAATCGGCAGCATCTCGATTAACGGTCAGCTAACAATAAACATAACAAAGAATTTTCTTTGTTAGATTTTCTCCGTAGTACTTTGTTAGATTTGCTCCGTAGTATGATCGCCACACTCCCTTTCATGGATTTCCTTTAGGACTCGTTTTATTTCATCATGAACGATACATCAGAGAAGGCTATAGGATCGATTTCACATAGAGGGGGGAGGGTAAATAAGGGGATATTAATAATTATAAAAATTTAATGCGAAAATATATAAAATAATTACAACACGGATATAGAAGAATAATAGCAGCACTGATAATAACAGAATAACAAAAAAAAAACAGAACAACACAGATTTACCCAGCTCCGGCAAAACCCTGCCTACGTGCTGCCTCCAAGGTTTCCACCAAAAATTAAGTAGTCAGATACTTACACATGTAAACTCGCAACACTTGCTATCAACTAACCTAACTCTATACCTAAAACCTTGCCACAACTCAGCCATTGAGTTGCGAATTCTCGAACTACCACACCATAGTTCGTAACCTAGTCACACGACTAGAATTTACAAACGTTTAAAAGTAAAATACAAATAAAAAACAACTGAAAAACAAAAAACCTAATTTACTAATAAAAGCCTTATATAATTAAAACCCAAACAAAATACAGGTCGACCCAAAAGAATTAAGTGATAAAAAACTGTTCCCCCTTTATCCTTTTATTTCTTCGGCCTTGTATTTGCGTTGAAATAATGGCTGCATTCTTCTTAGATCTGAAATTAGGGCTTCTGTAAATTGAGGCGCTGCTTGATGGTTGATCAATTGATTTGATATTCTCGCGCTGATTTCTTTGATCGATTGATTTTTTCATGGTTGCTTCAATGTAAGTCGAGATTGATGTTGTAATTAGGTATGTGATTTTCTTGTTCGATTTGAATTTTCTTGACTTTGATTCGAGTTATATGTTTGTGATTTATTTCAATGCCGTGCTTTGATAATTGTGTGAACTCGAATGCATTTTAAATGCCTTTGATGATTGGGTTAAATAGGATTCGAAATCCAATAATTTCATCTGTATATATTTTATTTGAATTCTTCATGTGCTATGCTTGGCCACTTATTTTCGTTTGGATGCTTGTGATATTTTCTGACTTTTTCAATTCGTATATTTTCGTTACTTGATTAACATGGTTTTGATTCTGACTTGTTCGATTCCTTGGCTATCATGGCTCTGACTTGATTTGAAACTGCTGTTACATTCACTTGTACATCATGACACGGTTACAATTTTTTGTGTTGACTTCTTCGGCTTGATCAATTCCTATTGTCACTTTGACACCCACGGCTGTTTGCGCCAAAATTGGTCATAAACCCCAAATACCGTGAAAGCACTAGTGTATGAACACAAACCAATGATATTCAAGCACAAATATCAGATCTCAGCAAATATCAAACAGCAATTCAGAAATAATGAACAAAGACACAAGATTTATAGTGGTTCGGTTATCTCCGGCCCACGTCCACTCCAAAGTTTTATCCTTTTATTGATTATCTTTGCTGGTTACATATGATTACAGCAGTAATGATGAAGAATTTCGAGTACAATAGTTGTATTGAAGTATAGAAATGAATCTGGCAGAGTCTGGACGTCCAATAGCCAAAAGATCCTTTTTTGTAAGCTCTGGGGCTCTATTTATAGGCGTAGGAGGCTGAGATCGCGCTCAAACTTCGGGAGACTTCTTATTGCACGTGAGTGGGCCCACGCGACCGACCCTACCAAGTTTCGACTCGATCTGTGATCGATACAAAGTGATTTCGTATCCATCAAAAAATGATCCAATCGATCTGAAACTTGGCAGGAACATTCCTTACCTTGTATGCAAGCTGCTGTGAAAATTTCGTTGCATTTGGATCAGCGGATTGTAAGATATGATCGATACGAAATCACGGTCCTGCATATGCTGTCTTGTTAGAATCCATGCTTTCGCATGCATCTTCTTCGACTCGTTCTGGCGCACGTGCGCATCGATGACGTGGCGCTACTTCCAAGGCTCGATCCATATCTTTGCCGCTTTGACCGCTTCTTTCCTGAAGATGCGCTCATATCCACTCTCCTCGCTTGTACGTGTCCTCTCTAGAATGTTGACACCCAACCATTTGCATTGATTGCTTCCTCGTATTGATTGCAGGGGTGTTTCGTATCGATCTATAAATCGATCGATACGAAATGGTGAACTTGGTCGATACGAAAGCAAGGCCAACAGATGGGTACGAAACAAAGCTCAACGATGGACACGAACAAAGCCTTACCTGATGGATACGAGCGTGATTTTACCTGATGGACACGAACAAACTTTTGCCTGATGGATTCGAAAGTGCTAACGTTTTCTGCCATCGATATGAAAGTATCGGTTCGAGATATGCCGCCTCCCATCTGATCGATACGAAACCATTGAGCCGAACAAACACCTGATCGATGCAAACTTCACTGAGCCGAACCCATACCGATCGATACGAACGGTATCGATATGAAGTCCTCACTTCTTGATCGATACGAACCACCATCTGATCGGTGTGAAGCCGATCGATACGAAATCCCAAGTACCTGATTGATACGAAATGCATCGATTCGAACCATCCTCGCGTGCCTATGGATACGAACAACATGTTCTTCCTACCTTGCATCGATCATATCTCCTTCATACGAACTCTGATTAACCTGAAATTTGAAACATAGCCTCTCCTAGTCCTTATCACCATCTCCAATCGATTCTGTCCTGATCGGAGCTTGGCCAAATTTTGACGACATCGATCGCAGCCTTGCTTTCAATCGATCTACAATCCTGATATCCATCATCCCTTGCCAATTTGTTGATATTCCAGCCTTGACCAAATGGTGGGATAAAATTTGCCCCCCAAAACATGCCTTGTGATAAGAAGGCGTTTTTTGAATTGTTCCGAATCCGACATCCGAAGTCCATAGCCAATTCATATTCCATGCGAACTCGACAACCGAGTCGTAATCCATCCTTATTCAACAGCCAATAACCGAATCCAGGACCTCTTCGGGTCGATATCCAAATCCATAACTTCTCTGGGCTCTTGCCAAGCGCCATCTACATTTGACGACCGTGGTCCAGTGTCCCTAGACGTTGAGCTAACCTCTCCGGGTTCTTGTCAAGCGCAATCCATACATGACGACCGTAGTCCAGTGTCCCTGGACGTTGAGCAATGCCATGGCTTAAGTCCTAAGCAGAATCCTGGTCTCTCCGGACCCTTGTTGTGCATAGTCCATACTCAATGACCTGAAAATAACAATTGATAGTACAGGGCCTAAATCCTAGGTCGAATCCTGGTCTCTCCGGACCCTTGTCGAGCATAGTCCATACTCGACGACCTGAATGAGTCAATTTACCATGTTCAGGCAAAGTGACTCACCCCTTGCCAGGCATAATCCATACCCGACGACCTTTTATCAAAAACCAGATAAAAATCCAATCAAAATCCAATCCAAAATCCAAATCAAAAATCCAAATCAAAAGCAGAAAACCAGAAATCCAAACCAGCATCCAAAACCGAACACAATCATCCAAAGGAAAATCCAAATCAGAAAGCAAACACAACCAGGAGTTCAATCCAAACTCCAAAAACAAACCAGAAAAAGAATCAGTGTCCAATCCAAAAGCAAAAGACAAATTTCACAAACCCTAGCACCGCAGTTTATCATCATTCAGAGCATGCCTAGGGGCTATCTCCGTCCCCGTACATGTGTAAATGACTTTGCCGTTTGCCAGTAGCTTGTTACTTATTTCATATTATCCTGGTCAATGGATAATCAATCGACCGTCATTCCTGGGCCTCACATCGTCATGGTGTGAGGTAGATGGTGGTTGCTCCTGTTCCACTGCTGCATTCCGAGTTCCGACATATTGTCGCAACTGCCCATTTCTTACATGCTCCTCGATTATATCCTTTAAGTGCCTGCAGCTGTTGGTATCATACCCATCTAAATCATGGAAGAGACAGTGTCTTCCCGATGTCCTCTCCCGTTCTGATGGTTCTCTCCTAGCCGGCCTTCGGTAGGGAAGACGGTTCCGAGTATCCAGGTATATCCGCTCTAGCGTCTCGTTCAATCCAGTGTATGTGGAAAACTTTTGATCCTTCCATCGCTTCCTATTTTTTCCAGAATCATCGTCCAACTTTCTTTTTCCTTTGTCTTTATCTGAACCTTGCTGGATGGTCCTCCACC
Organism: Allium cepa; assembly: GCA_030765085.1. Taxonomy (NCBI): domain Eukaryota; kingdom Viridiplantae; phylum Streptophyta; class Magnoliopsida; order Asparagales; family Amaryllidaceae; genus Allium; species Allium cepa. Next base: position 167,113,259 of record CM060932.1, read on the forward strand.
CCCAGTTGCATTCACCTCCTTCAACTTTAAATCCATACTCGCATCCTCTTGCCGAAGGAACCTTTCGGCTTCGTGAAAGAATTCCTCGAGATCCTGTGGGGGATCTCGTATCAAACATACCTTAAAGCCCGAATCCTCCCTGACTCCTGATACTGCCGCCATTAAAACCATCGATGGATCCGTCCGATCCACCGAAGCAACTGCCGCATTGAATCGAGTTAGAAAAGCTCTAAGTGATTCATCCATCCTTTGCTTTACCGATGTCAATGTCATCACGTTCTTCGGCCTCTTGATATGAACCCGAAACTGTCCCAAAAACCTATCCACCAATTCCCTCCAAGTCCTGATAGATCCTTCTCCCAGCTGCCTAAACCACATTGCAGCTAAGTCCGTCAAGTACAAAGGAAAGCATCGTTTCATTACTTCCTCCGATGGCCCCAGCACCTCCATGTGTCTGGTGTACCTCATCAAGTTTTCAGTTGGGTCTGCCTTGCCATCATATACCTCCACGCTAGGTAACTTAAACTTTGGTGGATTCTGAGCCATCCATATTTCCCGAGCGAACGGACTCCTGTTCACTCCTTCCAAGTCTCTATTGATCAAGCCACCTCGCACAGTTTTCCTGATGATCTCCACTAATACAGTATTTTCTGTCAGGGGTTGCCCCCGAGGGAACTCCGACACATATTCTTCATGTGGCTCACTAGCAGCTACGTTAGCCCTGGCCTGTTGAACTCCTTCCAAAGGTCCTCATGTGTTGGATCCTGTGGGCCTGCCCCCAAGCCCTTGTTGATTGCCTTCCGGTTCTGTGTTTTGTCCTTCGTTGGGTTCCATAATCCTAGCTCCTTGTCCTACATCCACATCCGCTATAGCTGTTCCTAAGTTCTGCATCCCCGCAGCTCTCATTTGCTTAAAGAAAGTCTGCATCATTTCCTGTTGACTCTTCAGCAACCTCTCTTGCAGTGAATTTTTTATAGCTTCCATTTCGTCTCTGGTGATGTAGATGGAAGCTTGCCCTTCTCCAGCTCCGGAGGATGCTTCTTGGCTTCTCTCAGCCCTTTTCCTTCTACTATTTTGCCTAGTCATTGTTTCCAAGTCAAAACTCCTCAAACTCTTCAAATCTGAACTTCAAATCCGATGTAGCGGGTGCTAGTCCTTCTCAGCGGAAGCACCAAAGTGTTTGCGCCAAAATTGGTCACAAACCCCAAATACCGTGAAAACACCAGTGTATGAAGACAAACCAATGATATTCAAACACAAATATCAGATCTCAGCAAATATCAAACAACAATTCAGAAATAATGAACAAAGACACAAGATTTATAGTGGTTCGGCTATCTCCGGCCTACGTCCACTCCAAAGTTTTATCCTTTTATTGATTATCTTTGCTGTTTACAGATGATTGCAGCGGTAATGATGAAGAATTTCGAGTACAATAGTTGTATTGAATTATAGAAATGAATCCGGAAGAGTCTGGATCTCCAATAGCCAAAAGATCCTTTTTCTGTAGGCTCTGCGGCTCTATTTATAGGCGTAGGAGGCAGAGATCACGCTCAAACTTTGGGACACTTCTTCTGGCACGTGAGTGGGCCCACGCGACCGACCCCACCAAGTTTCGACTCAATCTGTGATCGATACAAAGTGATTTCGTATCCATCAAAAAATGATCCAATCGAGCTGAAACTTGGCAGGAACATTCCTTACCTTGTATGCAAGCTGCTGTGAAAATTTCCTTGCATTTGGATCAGCGGATTGTAAGATATGATCGATACGAAATCATGGTCCTGCGTATGCTATCTTGTTCGAATCCATGCTTTCGCATCCATCTTCTTTGACTTGTTCTGGTGCACGTGCGCATCGATGACATGGCTCCACTTCCAAGGCTCGATCCATAATCTTTGCCGCTTTGACCGCTTCTTTCCTGAAGATGCGCTCGTATCCACTCTCCTCGCTTGTACGTGTCCTCTCTAGAATGTTGACACCCAATCGTTTGCATCGATTGCTTCCTCGTATCAATTGCAGGGGTGTTTCGTATCGATCTATAAATCGATCGATACGAAATGGTGAACTTGGTCGATACGAAAGCAAGGCCAACAGATGGGTACGAAACAAAGCTCAACGATGGACACGAACAAAGCCTTATCTGATGGATACGAGCGTGATTTTACCTGATGGACACGAACAAACCTTTACCTGATGGATTCGAAAGTGCCAACGTCTTCCGCCATCGATACGAAAGTATCGGTTCGAGACATGCCGCCTCGTCCCATCTGATCGATACAAAACCATTGAGCCGAACCAACACCTGATCGATGCGAACTTCACTGAGCCGAACCCATACCGATCGATACGAACAGTATCGATACGAAGTCCTCACTTCCTGATCGATACGAAGTGTATCGATACGAACCACCATCTGATCGGTACGAAGCCGATCGATACGAAATCCGAAGTACCTTATCGATACGAAATGTATCGATTCGAACCATCCTCGCGTGCCGATGGATACGAACAACATGTTCTTCCTACCTTGCATCGATCATATCTCCTTCATATGAACTCCGATTAACCTGAAATTTGAAACATAGCCTTTCCTAGTCCTTATCACCATCTCCAATCGATTCCGTCCTGATCGGAGCTCGGCCAAATTTTGACGACATCGATCGCAGCCTTGCTTTCAATCGTCTCCAATCCTGATATCCATCATCCCTTGCCAATTTGTTGATATTCCAGCCTTGACCAAATGGTGGGATAACAAAGGCTTCCTACTATGTTGATTGATCCTAGTTACTTGCTTAAGTAAGTTCAACCTGCTATGTGATTTTTGTTCTGTTGCTTGCTTGCATTGTTTACTGTTTTGAGTTATTGTGTGCATCTGGTCTAGTTGTTGTTGCAGTGTTAAACTGTGTCTGGTTTCAATGTGTGTGCATATGTACTGGGTTGTAGCCTCGAGCCAGTTTGCATTTGAACTTGACCATGCAGTCTGCACTTGTATTGTCCACTGTTGTGTTGCCTCTGTCCTTCACTTGTTTGTTGTATACCTCTATTGCAATTTGCATTTTTGTGATGAGTTGCTTATGAGCTGGTTCATGATATCTTCATGTTGACTGATCTGATGCAAGTGTACATGGAGTTTGGTCTGGTTTCATTTTAGTTCTTGGTTTGGTTAAGTTTCTTGCTCTTGTGTCTGACCATATGTGTTTGCACCGAGTTGTTGCTTCATCTGCTTCGAGTCACTTGTGCATTTAATTTTTGCACTTGTATTTCCATATAAACTTCGAGTCACTAAAGTTTATTGTAGTAGCCATGCAGTTCTTGATACATGTTTTAAATGTGTGTTCATTTTTTCCTTGTACACTAGAGTCTGTCTGGTCCACCATTCTCTAGAGTCTGGTGTGGTTAGTTGTTTTGGTCGAGACTGTGTTCAATTGTGGCAATAGTGTCATCTCCACTTGTATACACACATGCATTTATGTATGTATATATTTGGTTTCGTTTTGTACATCTCTATCTGAAGTGGTTATGAACTATATATGCATGTGCACTACTATTATCTTGTTGCAGTCTGATATGCTAGCTTTGGTATTTGTTTTAACTCAAATGCTATTCATGTGTACATACTGAATTTTTGGTCGAGGCTTTTTTATGTGTCTTGATCCATTGGTTTGTTATTGCATGCACTAGAGTTGAACCTAGCTTTGGCTTGGGTTTGACCTTGTGCTCATATCGTGACTTTATTTGTATTGCACTTGAATATTTGTACTTGAGTTGAATCCAGCTTTTTATTGGGTTTGACCTTGTGCTTACCTTTCCCTGCAGTTTTATCAAGTCTATACCGGTGTGCATGACCTTGTGGCATGTACAGTGATTCGTTATGCATGTCACAAGCTGTTCGTGTAAGATGAATTCAAAAATTAAATGATGACGAACAACTCAAATGACCGAGGCAAATAATATTTTCAAAATACATATTTTATTTTACATTGCATAAATAATTCTTTTTCAATTTTATTGCGTTAGTGTTTATTTTGCAGATAAGTCAGATGCTGGATTCAATCTGGAATATAGTTGAAGATTAAATACAAGTGAATGACTGATATGTAGTGAGATGCAAATGTATGTAACAATTGTATAGTGAAAAATTGTGTTGTAATTTGAAATTGTAATGTAATTGAATAGTATGTATATAGTAAGAGCTCAAATTTGTACTATTTGAAATTATAATAAAATATTTTTTTAAATAAACTATCTGTTTGAATTTAAATTCTGTGTTATTTATTTTATTCAGCAAATATTTATTTAATTATGTGAAAATAAAATAGTATAATAACAAATACGTTTAAATGAATATATATATATATATATGTTTATTATCATCAAACAAAAATCATATATTAGCATATTCAACAATCTCTCCCTTTTGATGATAACAAACATATATTTAAGATTTTGAATTTATTAATTGTATTTGATCATTCAATATGCTCCCCCTATTGGAATGCTCCTCTTTACAACAAAGCTCCCCTTTCATATATGCATGAAATAAATAAAATATGCATATGAACCTAGATGCAAATAGAAAATACAAAATAAAACATTTGACCTTTATTTTCCAAAATCTTAACTTCTCTCTCACCCTTTTATTATCACAAAAGAGTACTAGTGCTAGAAAATAGAGATAAAGTGATAGGCATTAATACAACATTAATACCCAATCGAGTATAAATATTAGATTTCAATAAAAAATCAAACAAAAATCATAAATACTCTATTAGGCGCATATTCCACTTTAGGATGATAAGGATGATGTAAAATGATATAGTTATGTCTATTTGTGGTACATGTATATCAGAAATTTGAATATCTACTAATCATGCATAACCGTTAGGACTTTTAAAATTAGATTAGTAGTATTCCTAATTTTTATAAAAAAAATGAATTCAAGTATCTTCTAACCACGCATAACCGTGAGGACTTCTAAACGGGATTAGAGTCAACTTGTCTAATTAATAATCAATTTGGATATGCGTTCATACATGCATAACCGTGAGGACTTTTAAATGAGCATGAAAGCACATAATCAAAAATTCCAAGTAATTCTCTCATGCATAACCGTGAGGACTTTTAAATGAGAGTGAATATTTTGGATGTTTTTATTGCTAAAAATATAATAAAATGAAAAACGAATAATTTTCCGTTTAAAATACCACATATTAACATACTATATTGGATTTCAATGAGTGATGGTCATTAGAAATATAATAGCAATAGAGATGGTCATGGAATTTTCACCGAATCAAAAGTTTTTATAAACCTTGTTTAAATTTTTAAAGAATTTACTAAATATACTGTCTCAAGTTATAATACATGACTAATATCAACATTCGCCACTTTTAGTTACTATTTATCTTTTTTTATAATCAGTAGGGATTCAGATTAGTTAATGTAGTAATTTAAAATCAAATCCAAAAAATAATTATAGAATCAAATTTTCTAAAATGACTAATCTGAACAAGGTCAGCAAAAACTATTTTCTGGAAGGGGTTTTATAAAAGAAAATGTCTACTAATTGAAAATCATTTGAAATGAAATATATGCAGATATCTTCTCTGCAAATGTGATGCAACTCACTAATGTCTCAACATAAAACTCGTTCCACTAATCCTTTTACTGTAAACTAGACTACCAGTGTCACCTGCATCTGAATTCCCCTTTAACTCAAGGTTATCATTAGATGGATATCATTTCAAAAAATTAAAATAAGCGAAAATCAATTTTCTGTAAGGGTTTTTTGTGAAAATGACTTCAAGTTGAAAATTAATATAATAATTGCAAAAATGATTTGAACATGAAATGATAAAAGATACCACTTGTAATTGAGATGTGATATATAGTGGTATATAAGAAACGCGTGTATCCTTCAATACTTTAAATTTTCAACACGTCCATTTATATCAAGAACAAGTAAAGTAATCTCAATTGAACAAAAATACACATTCAGAAAAATTCGTCAACACGTTCTTTCTTGTCATTCCAAAGTGAATCACTAAAAAATAGATAAGTTGTAGCATTATCGATTAGCTTTCTAGAACTTCAAGAATAAATCAAAGTTAAGATGTTCAAGATATGGAAAAAAATACTTTAACAAAGTCAATCAAAACATAATTAACAATACGTGAACAAAATTGAGTTGAGAGATCATACCTCACTTTCTTTTGATCTCATGATATAAAAAAATGCGATAATCTCCATCTAAACTTTATAGGCTAAGGAACGTTTAAATTTTAGTTTATCAATCACTTAAAATAACTTGAAATCTATCTCCATCAAAGTTGTTCCTTAGCCCACTTGAGTGTCAAAATATTGGAGAAGGCAAGTGGCCTAACTAAGGATGTAGGACCATTATTATTATCTATTGAACTCTTTGGTACCCAAATTTGTCTATATAAGAAACCATTAGTATTTACAATTGTACCCTTGGGAAATCAAATCTGTTTAAATTTTAAATCATTAATATTCAAACCTTTTGGAATCCATATAAGTTAAAAGATTTTGTGTTTATATATATATTTCAATAATTATTCTTGCCGTGTTCGATATTTCCACACTATACGCATTGAGTTATCACATATTTCCCCTTGACAGTGTTATTGGTTGTTTATTCTTATTTTGACACATTTTCAAATCCAAGTCCTTTCCTTTTATTCACAAAGAGTTGATTTTCTAGGAGCATATTAAATGTTTTTTCTCTAGAGAAAAAGTTGTGAGAAATGCGGATTACAGATCTTATGGCTGGAATAACACTAGAGGGAGGGTGAATAGTGTTTTATGGATTTTCTAAATCTTTTTGAATCTTATGTAATTTAATCACCAATAAATGCAATTCACAGACACAGATATAATCATAGAATCAGACACATATGCAAATACTAAATAAAAGCAATAAAGGAAAGAACATGCTAGGATTTTGTACTGGTTTGGAGTTACCCTAATCCAGTCCCGCACAGTTATACGGATTTCTTTTCAAAATAATCTTCCAGATTACATCCTCGATTTCAAGGCTACGAGGTGCACCCTCCTATATTCGAGTCAGGGGAAAACTCTCCTGATTTAACCAGGCAACAAAATCACCTAATTGATTTTTGGGGCTACAGCCATACCCAATTGATTTCAGGACTCTACCGCACCTTTTCCTCAACAATTTGATTTATAAATGATCCTATAACTCTAAATAACACTGAGATCTTATAAAGAGAGGGGCAAAGAATCAAACAAGAGATAATCATTTGATTCACTTGATATTTCGGCAAAGTATATTTGGCATTCTTTTAGAATAAATGTGGAAGATGAAGAGGAGAGAAAACAAGTGAAATCTGATTAAAATTCGTTTAGAACTACCGATATTTATAGAAGATCGACAGCCATATCTATTCGTGAAAGGATATGACGAATAGACACTCTTTTGAAACTTTGAATTTTGAATTTTGACGAGCACCATGTCGACATGGGGGTAGGAGTATGTCGACATGCTCTAGGCAAAAAATGGTGATTTTGATTTTCTTATTAAAATTGGTTTCTATAATTTGTCAAAAAAATTTCTAAACTTTGTATATATATATATATATTTAAATATAGTTTAAACATATAAAAGTAATTTTTAATATATATAATCTTAATCTATAATGTGATTTAAAATTTGGGGGTATAAATATTTAAAAGCTAAAATTTTTAAAAAAAGAGATAGTTTAAAATCAAGGACAATTTTTGAAATCAAAATATTAAAAAATGATATAGATAATTTTGAGGCTAAAATATTTCAAACAAGCGAGAGGTCTTTATGGAAAGAAGGTTTTAAAAACATTTAAATTAAGAGATATATTTTTGAAAAGCATATTCAAAAAATTAGTGGATATCAAAATAGGACCACTATATGTTCCACTAGATATTGTCGTGGGTTCCATCCCTTTAACAGGCTCGAAGTGGATTCCATTCCACGTATAAATTTCGAACAAAGATGTAAGTGCTTTCAAGAGTTTTAACATAATTCTAGACTCAATACTTATATTGTACTTTGAAATTTTGAACTCTTGATATCTTTATGCTCATGAGTCTTCAATCTTGATATCTTCAATCTTGAATCTCTATACTGTACAGTCTTCATTCTTGGCACCTGCATGGTTAAATCCTGCATATACATATATATCTAAACTACAATGTTAGTACTTATATTTTATAACAAGTCCGAAGGTTGTTGTCATCAAAACCATTATCTCAAGGACTAAGAATCTCCCCCTTTTTGATGATGACAACCTATGTTTATAAAATATACTTCTCTTTCGTAATAACTCCCCCTAAAACTAATAACTCCCCTTTAGTCTAAGTCTAACTGCTCTGACTAATTTATATCCCCCTTTATCATCAACAAAAACTAATTCTAAACTAATATAACTCCCCATTAATCTAATACTATCCAAATTAAATATTAATAAGGAAGTACAATAAGTGGAAACAAATATTATATTATATATGATGTTATATTTACATGTATATATTGAACATAAACACACAAATATATTTACATACATAAATTATAGAATAACATTACTAATGAGAGTTTTTGACAATTGGAGATTTGTGAATCGAACAATTTGGATAATGAAAACAAAAGTTTCCATGTTTTTCAACCAAATTCTCATCTTTGTCAAAACAGACTTCAGCTACGCAGACCACGTTGTTGTCTTCTTCGATAGGTGCTTCTTCCTCCTTTTCTTCTTCCACTTCTTCTTCTTCCTCTTAGCCGTGTTCTAAGGAGTTATGCACTTGAATGTTAGGAGAATCTTCTTCAATCACAATAGAATTTGTATGATTATCCATTAGGAATTTTTGCAAATTCTGAAAATTTTTTCCTTGCTTTTCTTGTTCTCCTGCCATCCTTATTTGCACAACTTGAAGTTCAGCTAGAATTTGCATGGCATCCTTCATAGACTCTTCAATCTTTATCACACATGCCAGTGTAGTGCATTGGAATGGACTAGAATGAGGAGCATAGAAAGAAATGGTGTCATTTTGGGTCGATTTAGTGGAAGAGGCCATTAGTATTAATTTTTAGAAGTGTAATACAGAGAAAGAAAAGTGAAAAGACAGAAAAATTTGAAAGGCATAGATTTATATAACTTCCAAACTAATTTTAGAGTGAAAATCAAATTTTAAAATTTTGCCATTGTTTGTCGACATGAGTGGTAGGGGTATGTCGACATGCTTATGAAAATTTTGGTTTTCTTATATATTTCTGTTTATTAAAAATATATGTTACTATATCTATATTCTATATTTCAGTTATTAAACAAATGCCTAGTTCTCTTCTTAACTTATTAAATATAGGTTGATTTAAGGGTTTGGTTAAAATATCAGCAATTTGATTCTCAGAGTTGATAAATTCAAGAGAAATAATCTCCTTACTTATATTATCTCTAAGAAAGAGATGTCTGATATCAACATGTTTAGTCCTAGCATGATGAGTAGGATTTTTAGATAAATTTATTACACTTGTACTATCACAATAAATTGGTGATTTTGAAATTGTTAATCCAAAATCTTTTAAGGTTTATTGCATATAAATAACTTGAGAGCAAGCCAAAGCAATAGAGATATATTCTGCTTTAGTTGTTGATAAAGAAACAGTGTTTTGCTTTTTACTAGACCATGAAACCAGAGAATGCCCCAAAAAGTAACAAGTTCCACTTGTACATTTTCGGTCGGATTTGCAACCAACGTAGTCAACATCACAATAGAGATTAAATCAAATTAATCATTTTTTGGGTAAAATAAACCATAGTCAAAAGTGTGTTTTGTAGGATCTAGATTAACCCTAGAGGGGGAGGGGTGAATAGGGTTATAGCAAATTTTCTTGATTTAAACTCAGAAATAAACTGCAAAAATAAATATGCTGAAAAGTAAATCACACACAAAATTTACCCAGCTTCGGCAACCCCTGCCTACTGCTGCATTCACAGATTTCTATTAGAATTAAACAGTATCACGCTTACAAACACTCTACTAGACTCGCAGACATTTGCTTCCGCTCACAAACACTCTACTAGACTCGCACACCCTGCTCGCAAACATTTGCTCCCGCTCACAAACACTCTACTAGACTCGCACACCCTGCTCCGCCTTTAGAGTTTCGCTTACTCGCAAACTTTGCTTCCCGCCTATAGAGCTTCGCTTACTCGCAAACTCTGCTCCCGCCTATAGAGCTTTGCAAACTCGCACACCCTGCTCACTGAACTAATTCTAACTAGACAATCTGACACTACCTAAACCCTAGGTGGTGATTTACAAATTCTTTGATTCGAAAAATAAAAACGACAATTAAAAGACAAAAACACAATAACCCTAATTACAAAATTAAACTAAAGCCTCTAATAATAACATGGCCGACCCACTTTTTATTCTTTAACCCGTTCGTTTTCGTTTATGTTATGATGGCCGTTCCTCCTTCCAATTCAATTAGGGATTTTGCAAATTTGCTTTTGCTTCTGTGAGAATTTGCTATGGCTTCGGCTTGGCGCAAATTTGATCTGTACTTGGCTATGGCTTCGCGCTTTGGTGAGTTCGATTTTGCTTTAGCTCTGTTCCTCTTCGTTCTTTTTTATTCGAACTCACACCTTTATGCCGATGATGATTTAGGGATTTTATAGGATTCGTTACCCTTGAATTCCGTTCGTCTGATTGTTTCAAAATTATTGCTTTGATCGTTCGATCTGGTATTGATGCTTGAGATTCTCACTGACTAATTCAAATTGCTTGGCTACCACGGTTTTGAATTGTGACTTGTTCAATTTGCTTGATGCGCACGGCTTTCATGTGAATTGCGACTTTGACTTTCTGCATTGACTTTGAATTTTGAGATGTTTCGATTTTTACCCGCTTTGACTTGGTTTTAAAACACTTCGACTTTACCGTGAATTATTGTTATTATTTCTGCTGCATACATGCATTTCTGTAGCATGATCGTTGTTCATCCTGTAGTCTTCGTCTCTGGCCTTCTTCTTTGGTCTCCACTTGAACATTGCTTGTTGTTTACTGAGTCTTGACAGTCAAGTTGCACACTTTAGCTTTGGTTGTTGCAGTGTTCATTGTTGTTGTGTTCCTCACTGATGCATTGTTGTAACTCCATCTTGACTTAGGCTTTTTCACTGTAACAGATGCTACACTTGTTCATGTATATATTACTTTGTTCACTGTGTCACTTAGGTGTATATGTTTGCACTGTGCATTGACTTGAGCTTCTGGCTTCGCTTCTTTATGATCTGATCTCTGGTTTACTATCTGTATTCACTACAGTTTGTACATGCATTTGCCACACTTGTTCACATGCACTTGTTACTGTTAGATTGCATTGTAGTCACATATGTGAACTTGAAATCTTGTGCCTTATTTGGTTTATCTCTGTAGCCTGGTTGATTCCACTGTTTCATGCATGTACTTGCTATCGTAGATTTTTGCAGTTGGTATCGCTTGATATTCATTTGCATCTATATTGTCAATATCAATATCTGCTTCATTCTAATTGCATACATGTTGATGCTTGTGTATATTACTGCTATATATGCATTGTGCTTGCCTGTTGCACTCACTTACTTGCTGTAGTAGACGTTTTGAACTGCATACTTCTTGTTGCAGTCTTGTACAATGCTCGGCCATGTTAGTTTCATATGCATATTTGTGCATATTGACCATTGGTCTCTGTTGCATTCATTGTTTACATTAACCTGGTTCTCTTTTATTTTCTTTGTTCGTGATGGCGGCCTTGACTTGTTGTTATGTAGTTGCACTGCACTGGCCTGCTGCCATACTTGTTCACTAGTGCATGTATCATTGTATGTAGCTCATTGAAGTGTTGCTGCATTGAATTTCTTTGAGTTGCAGTTTAGAACAGTTGCTTTTAGTCGTGGCCATGTTGCATTCATGTTGCTTTTTTGTTTTTTTGTTTTTTTTGAGTTGCAGTGTTGGTCTGACTTGAACTCGATTCACTTGTTCATGTCTTCACTGTGTTGATTATTGTGCATGTCACTGAGTTTGTTGTGGTTGTAGCTTGTACACCTGCCCTGTGTTGAACCCAGCTAATAGTTCGGGTTTGACCTTGTGCGTGTGTCGAGATTTTATTTATACTGCACCTGAGTTGAACCCGTCTTTTATTTGGGTTTGACCTGTGCTCACCTGTCCCTGTAAATCAATCAAATGTATATATCGGCGTGCACGGCCTTGTGGCATATACAGTAATACACTGTGTATGTCACAAGTTGTTCGTGTATGATGAATTCAAATTTAAATTATGACGAACAACCCAAATAACTGAGGCAAATCATATTTTCAAAAATTATCTTTTATTTTTTAATTGCAAAAATATTTCTTTTTCAATTTTACTGCGTTAGTTTATATTTTTGCAGATTGCTCAGATGCTGGATTCAAACTGGAATGCAGTTGAAGATAAATACGAGTGTGAGTGATATGTAGTGAGGTGAACTGTAAATATGTAATGTGATGTAATTGTAATCAAAGTTGTATAGTTATAGTGAGAGCTTGAAATTATACTATTCAAAGTTGTAATAAATATTTATTTGAATAAAATATCTGTTTGAATTCAAATTCTGTGTAATTTATTTTATTCAACAAATATTTATTTAAACTGTGAAAAATAGAATAGTATATTAACAAATACATTTAAATGAATGTATATATGTTTATCATCATCAAACAAAAATCATATAAGCGTAAAGCGCATATTCAACAATCTCCCCCTTTTGATGATAACAAACATATATTTAAGATTTTGAATGTATTAAATGTATTTGATTGATCGTTCAATTTGCTCCCCCTATTTAAATGCTTCCTCTCTACATGATACTCCCCCTACATATATGCATATAAATAAAAATATGTAAATGAGCCTATATGCAAATGGAAAATTATTTGACCTTTGCTTGATTCTATTTGACAAAATCTTAACTTTTCTCTCCCCCTTTTGTTATCAGCAAAAGAATAACAATGTTATAAAAATAGGGATGAAGTGATAGACATGAATCAAACGTTTAACTCAATTGAATATAAATATCAAATTTCAATAAAATTCAAACAAAAATCACAATTACCCTTGTCAGGCGCATATTCCACTTTCAGAAATGATTGGGATAAAATCATCAAAAAATCATACAGTTCTGTCTATTTGTGGTATATTTATTTCAGGAAATTTGAATATCTACTAACCATGCATAACCGTTAGGACTTTTAAATGAGATTAGTAGTATTCCAATTTAATTTAAAAAATGAAATCAAGTATCTTCTAACCACGCATGACCGTGAGGACTTTTAAATGGAATTAGAATCAACTTGTCTATTAAATCAATTAATTTTGATATGCGTTCCATACATGCATAACCGTGAGGACTTTTAAATGAGCATGGAAGCACATAATCAACAAAATCCAAGTAATTCACCCATGCATAACCATGAGGACTTTTAAATGAGAGTGAATACTTTGGATATTTATTTTTATTGCTAAATATAATAAATTGAAGCACAAATAATTTCCTTCACAGATTTAAAGATATTGAAGAACGAATGATTTTCTTTGTAAACTACCACAAATTTACATACTATGTGTAATTTTGATGAGTGATGGTCGATAGGAAGTTGATAGAAATAGAAATGATCATGGAATTTTTACCCAACAAAAAGTTTTTATAACTCTTGTTATGAAATTCTAAAGAAATTTTCTAATTATACTTTCTCGAGTTTTAATATATGATAAATATCAACACTCATCACTTTTTCAATTACTATTCATCTTTTCGATAATCAAAGGGAGTCAGATTAGTCAAAATTTGTCATTTAAAATCAAATAAGAATGTCTAATCTGAAAATATGGTCAAACATGATTTTCTCGAGGGGTTTTTTTTTTTAAAAAAATTCTGCTTTTTGAAAATTATTTCAAGTAAAATATATGCAGATATTTTCTTTGAAAAACGATGCAGCAAATGAATGTTTCAAGAATTAATCACGTTACACTAATAATTTTTCTATCAACTATATTACCAGTGTAATCTGCATCTGAATTTAAATTTCACTCAATATTCACTCGTTGGATGTCAAAGACCAGATTGTGAAATTTCAACAAACTATCTCAAAATGAAATTTGAAATGAAGCTATGTTATCACTCAAACAAATATCACTAACTAAATTTCGATAAGCCAAGACCATGAAAATGTGCATAAGAAACTCGAACTCAAGTTTTAACAGCATTTCAAATGACCTTCTCTTGAATTTTGATTGAAGCCATGTAAATAATCAAAAACCGTGAATATAGAGTTAGCCGTATTATAACCAATTATATTATCCAACAAAACACTATTTTTAATCCAAACTGATATATGAAGTAATTCAAAGAATCTAGAGATTTTTATAGTGTTTTTGGCATAAGAATATAATTTGGCCAACTATTTTGAATAAGTCAGAATCAAAATCATCATCTTTTCATCAATCTCAATATTGGCTGATTTTAATTTAGAGTATGGTGCAGATAATCACATTTAATATATCGTTAAAAATATACCTTTACCTGTTTTTACCTTTACGATATTTTTCGTTATTGCCCATTGTGATTCTGTCACCTTTGTACTAGGCTAAGGAACTTTGCTTTGTCGCCCGTTGTGTTTCTGGAACAGCCAAAATCCAGAAAACGCTGTTGTTGTTCCTTAGCCTGCCACCACACCTACACGATAAAAGATTTATGTGACCTATTTGTTTTTATAGGTCCATGGTTGTTAGTGGCAGAATATGAAAAATATGTTTGTGGAGACCCAAAACTATTTATATATGTTCCTTTTGGCACCCAAATTTGTTTGACTTTCAAAGATTTTATATTTGTGCCTTTTGAAATCCAAATTGGTATAATTTTCACGTGTTTGGGTCTATACCAACAATTATTTTGATTGTGTCCAAATTTTCTACAAATTGTGCACATTGAATTTTCTTGATTAATCTCATTTCTAACATATTCAGAATGAGTATATCCAAGTCCTTGTCTATCAATATTGACAGTTTGTTTTCCTATTAACATATTCAACGATTTTTCACTTTTGGAAAATTTTTCTAAAGTCGTTGACAATTGTTGGACTTTTGTTTTTTAAAGATTCATTTTCTTTCAACAATTGAGTGCACATTTTAATAGAACTTTCTCTCCTAGTATTTTCAATTTTTAAAATCAGAATTTCATTTTCAAGTGATTTCATTTTAATTTCTGATTTTTTAATTTCTTCTTCAAACGTTGGACACTTATCACACTTAGGGATCCTACTTTGATAGGTTTTAACTAATTGGTCAAGTTGTTCATTTAATTCTATCAAAGTGTCTTTTTGTGATTCAAGTTTAGCGTATTTTTCCCTAAGTCGTTCAAAACAGCCATTTACTTTGTGGAAATAAATAAGTAATTCAGAGTGAGTAAGTTTTGATACCTCGCTTTGCTCGTCGTCGTCGCTATCGGTTATATTCCCATGAAGGCACATCTCTGCTTTCTCACTTTCACTGCTATCGCTTTTATTCCACGTGGCTGCAAATTTCCTTTTTGAATTCTTCATTAATAATGCCAGCTCGGCTGGTCCATCATCATCATCCTCATCACAACTGCTATTTACCAATCCTGTTAAGCATATTTCTTTAACTGAGTCGGTTGTGGAGGACTTCTCATTGCTGTTGACTTTTGCACCATATATTGCATCGAGAATTTTCCAAATTTTCTGTGCATTTTCACAATGAGAGACAAAATAAAAATTATCACGATTAATATGGGAATATAATATATGCATAGCAAGAGCATTAATCGAGATAATTTCCTTATTTGTTAAATCACACCCATTTTCAATAATATCCCAACACTTAATATTAACAGATTTTAAATATAATTCCATTTTTAATTTCCAATTCAAAAAATCTGTTCCATCGAAAATAGAAGGAATAATATTGAAACGACCCTCAACAAAAATATTATCTGGTGAATTCATGACTCTAGAGTTAAAAAATAAAATACCGGGCTCTGATACCACTTGTAGGATCTAGATTAACCCTAGAGGGGGGTGAATAGGGTTATAGCAAATTTTCTTGATTTAAACTCAGAAATAAACTACAAAAATAAATATGCTGAAAAGTAAATCACACACAAAATTTACCCAGCTTCGGCAACCCCTACCTACTGCTGCATTCACAGATTTCTATTAGAATTAAACAGTATCACGCTTACAAACACTCTACTAGACTCGCAGACATTTGCTCCCGCTCACAAACACTCTACTAGACTCGCACACCCTGCTCGCAAACATTTGCTCCCGCTCACAAACACTCTACTAGACTCGCACACCCTGCTCCGCCTATAGAGTTTCGCTTACTCGCAAACTTTGCTTTCCGCCTATAGAGCTTCGCTTACTCGCAAACTCTGCTCCCGCCTATAGAGCTTTGCAAACTCGCACACCCTGCTCACTGAACTAATTCTAACTAGACAATCTGACACTACCTAAACCCTAGGTGGTGATTTACAAATTCTTTGATTCGAAAAATAAAAACGACAATTAAAAGACAAAAACACAATATCCCTAATTACAAAATTAAACTAAAGCCTCTAATAATAACATGGCCGGCCCACTTTTTATTCTTTAACCCGTTCGTTTTCGTTTATGTTATGATGGCCGTTCCTCCTTCCAATTCAATTAGGGCTTCTGCAAATTTGCTTTCGCTTCTGTGAGAATTTGCTATGGCTTCGGCTTGGCGCAAATTTGATCTGTACTTGGCTATGGCTTCGCGCTTTGGTGAGTTCAATTTTGGTTTAGCTCTGTTCCTCTTCGTTCTTTTTTATTCGAACTCACACCTTTATGCCGATGATGATTTGGGGCTTTTATAGGATTCGTTACCCTTGAATTCCGTTCGTCTGATTGTTTCAAGATTATTGCTTTGATCGTTCGATCTGGTATTGATGCTTGAGATTCTCACTGACTAATTCAAATTGCTTGGCTACCACGGTTTTGAATTGTGACTTGTTCAATTTGCTTGATGCGCACGGCTTTCATGTGAATTGCGACTTTGACTTTCTGCATTGACTTTGAATTTTGAGATGTTTCGATTTTTACCCGCTTTGACTTGGTTTTAAAACACTTCGACTTTACCGTGAATCATTGTTATTATTTCTGCTGCATACATGCATTTCTGTAGCATGATCGTTGTTCATCCTGTAGTCTTCGTCTCTGACCTTCTTCTTTGGTCTCCACTTGAACATTGCTTGTTGTTTACTGAGTCTTGACTGTCAAGTTGCACACTTTAGCTTTGGTTGTTGCAGTATTCATTGTTGTTGTGTTCCTCACTGATGCATTGTTGTAACTCCATCTTGACTTGGGCTTTTTTACTGTAACAGATGCTACACTTGTTCATGTATATATTACTTTGTTCACTGTGTCACTTAGGTGTATATGTTTGCACTGTGCATTGACTTAAGCTTCTGGCTTCGCTTCTTTATGATCTGATCTCTGGTTTACTATCTGTATTCACTACAGTTTGTACATGCATTTGCCACACTTGTTCTCCTGCACTTGTTACTGTTAGATTGCATTGTAGTCACATATGTGAACTTAAAATCTTGTGCCTTATTTGGTTTATCTCTGTAGCCTGGTTGATTCCACTGTTTCATGCATGTACTTGCTGTTGTAGATTTTTGCAGTTGGTATCGCTTGATATTCATTTGCATCTATATTGTCAATATCAATATCTGCTTCATTCTGATTGCATACATGTTGATGCTTGTGTATATTACTGCTATATATGCATTGTGCTTGCCTGTTGCACTCACTTACTTGCTGTAGTAGACGTTTTGAACTGCATACTTCTTGTTGCAGTCTTGTACAATGCTCGGCCATGTTAGTTTCATATGCATATTTGTGCATATTGACCATTGGTTTCTGTTGCATTCATTGTTTGCATTAACCTGGTTCTCTTTTATTTTCTTTGTTCGTGATGGCGGCCTTGACTTGTTGTTATGTAGTTGCACTGCACTGGCCTGCTGCCATACTTGTTCACTAGTGCATGTATCACTGTATGTAGCTCATTGAAGTGTTGCTGCATTGAATTTCTTTGAGTTGCAGTTTAGAACAGTTGCTTTTAGTCGTGGCCATGTTGCATTCATGTTGTTTTTTTGTTTTTTTGTTTTTTTTGAGTTGCAGTGTTGGTCTGACTTGAACTCGATTCACTTGTTCATGTCTTCACTGTGTTGACTATTGTGCATGTCACTGAGTTTGTTGTGGTTGTAGCTTGTACACCTGCCCTGTGTTGAACCCAGCTAATAGTTCGGGTTTGACCTTGTGCGTGTGTCGAGATTTTATTTATACTGCACCTGAGTTGAACCCGTCTTTTATTTGGGTTTGACCTGTGCTCACATGTCCCTGTAAATCAATCAAGTGTATATATCGGCGTGCACGGCCTTGTGGCATATACAGTAATACACTGTGTATGTCACAAGTTGTTCGTGTATGATGAATTCAAATTTAAATTATGACGAACAACCCAAATAACTGAGGCAAATCATATTTTCAAAAATTATCTTTTATTTTTGAATTGCAAAAATATTTCTTTTTCAATTTTGCTGCGTTAGTTTATATTTTTGCAGATTGCTCAGATGCTGGATTCAAACTGGAATGCAGTTGAAGATAAATATGAGTGTGAGTGATATGTTGTGAGGTGAACTGTAAATATGTAATGTGATGTAATTGTAATCAAAGTTGTATAGTTATAGTGAGAGCTTGAAATTGTACTATTCAAAGTTGTAATAAATATTTATTTGAATAAAATATCTGTTTGAATTCAAATTCTGTGTAATTTATTTTATTCAACAAATATTTATTTAAACTGTGAAAAATAGAATAGTATATTAACAAATACATTTAAATGAATGTATATATGTTTATTATATTCAAAAAAAAATCATATAAGCGCAAAGCGCATATTCAACATGTTTAACATATCTTATGATACGTTTCATAGCTTTCAAGCAAGTCTCTTTGGGTTGAGATTGGTATCTTGCATAGAGACAAACAATACGCATGATATCGTGTCTACTCGTAGTGATATAGAGTAGTGATCCAATTATTCCCCTATATAGTTTTTGATTTACATGTTTTGAAAGATCTTCTTTATTATATCTTCATTGGTTGCCATAGGAGTGAATTTTCCACTCGCAATAGTCATACCAAATTTACTAACTAGATCCCTAGCATATTTTTCTTGACTAATAAAAATACCATTATCTAATTGTTTTATTTGTAAACCTAAGAAGAAAGTAAGTTCAACCATATGACTCATCTCAAACTCTTTTGTCATTATTTTAGAAAATTCTTTATTCATTTCATGATTAGTTGAACCAAAAATAATATCATCTACATAAACTTGTACTAGTTGGATATCATTTTTATTTCTTTAATAAAAAGAGAATTATCTACTTTACCAATTTCAAATTTTGATTGTAATAAAAAAGATCTTAGTCTGTCATACCATGCTCTAGGAGCTTGTTTCAAACCATGTAGAGCTTTCTTAAGTTTGAAAACATGGTTTGAAAATTTTTCATCTTCAAAGAGTGGAGGTTGTTCAACAAAAACATCTTCTTTAACAAATCCATTTAGAAAATAATTTTTAACATCCATTTGAAATAGTTTGAAATTATTATGGTTTACGAAAGCAAGTAGAATTCTAATGGCTTCTAATCTTGCTACCGGTGCAAAGGTTTCATCAAAATCTATTCCTTCTTCTTGGCAATAACCTTGTGCAACTAATCGAACTTTATTTCTAACGACCTCGGCTAGTCATTCATTTTATTTTTATATACCCATTTATTTCCAATTATAATTTTATCCTTCGATCTAGGAACAAGTTTCCAAACATCATTTCTGGTGAATTGATTCAGTTATGCTTGCATAGCCAGATCTATGAATCATTAGACGATGCTTCCTTTGGATTTTTAGATTCAATAGATCATATAAAAGCTACATTACTCATGTTATATAGTTGATTTTTAGTTCCAATAATAGATTCAATATCTCCTAGTATATTTTCTATAGGATTATCTTTTAAAAGCATAACCTTTTTATTTGGATGAATACGTTCATTATTTGTTTCAATTGATTCACTATTTAGGGTAGCAAAATCTTCTTCATCATTAATTTGTTCAACATCTTTGAAATTTTCGTCAAACGAAACATGCATTGTTCTTCAATGGTATTAATTCTTAAATTGAAAACTCTGTATGCTTTACTTCTATTAGAATATGCGATAAAGATTCCTTTGTCGAATTTAGGATCAAATTTATCCAAGTTGTCTTTTGTATTTGGAATAAAAAATTTACTTCCAAAGATTCTAAAATAAGATACCTTTTGTTTCTTTTTGTAAAGATGTTCATAAGGTGTTTTATCAGTTAACGGTCTGATTAATATTGTATTCAAAATGTAGCAAGCTGTAGCAACTGTTTCAGCCCAAAATGTTTTGGTAAATTACTATCTGAAAGCATTGTTCTAGCACACTCTTGATCCATTTTATTTTTACGTTCTACCACTCCGTTTTGTTGTGGAGTTCTTGAAAAGAGAAATTATGAGTTATTCCCTTTTTATTGCAGAATCTCTCAAAATTTTCATTTTCGAATTCCCCACTATGATCACTATGAACGGTTGTAATTTTTAACGAAAGTTGGTTTTGAAATCTTTTTGTAAAAAATTTAAATGAATCAAAAGTATCACTTTTATGTTTCACAAAAATTGCCCATGTAAACCTAGAATAATCATCTATAATTACAAAGATATATTTATTGTAATTTATTGATTGAATGTGAGATAGACCAAACAAATCTAGATGAAGTAATTCAAGAGGTTTTGAAGTTGAAATCATATCTTTTAATTTGAAAGAACTCTTCCTAAGTTTTTCTAATTGACAAGCGTCACATATACTATCTATTTTAAAATTCATTCAAGGGAGACCTCTTACTAGATCAAGTTTAGAGAGTCTAGATAAATGTTTAAAATTCAAATGCCCAAATCTTTTATGCCAATTCCAAGGGTCACTTGTATTTGCCAAAAGACATGGATTATCACTTGAGATTTTTATACTAAGAATATAAATATTTTTTCTTCCTAATTCCTTCAAATATAATATTTGAATTATTATCTTCAATATGACATTTATCTTTTTCAAATTTAATCTTATATCTTTTATCGCAAAGTTGGCTAATGCTAAAAAGATTGTGTTTCAGATTCTTAAATAATAAAACATTAGAAATAGTAGGAGTTTTAGAGTTACCGACATTGCCGATGCCAATCACATATCCTTGTGAGTTGTCACCGAAATCAACCAATCCTCCATCTTTATACATAATATCATTCAGCATATCTAGATTTCCAGTCATGTGTCTTGAACATCCACTATCAAGTACCACTTATTCTTCTTGATTTGCACAATTTGTCCATTGAGTGTTGATCCTTTAAAGGACATATAACATTTTCCTTTCCACACAGAATACAAATTCGGTAGATAACTTGAGTTTTTATAATAACTACATGCAGACTTATGAGACAATGATGATTTAAATAGTTGTAAATAGTGTTAACGAAATCCCAAAACTTGCCATTTTTTAAAAACTTTTTCAAAATTCAGATTATGAATACTTTGAAAACCATGCATTGATACCAAGTGTAAGAAATGCGGATTACGGATCTTAAGGCTGGAATTACAATGGAGGGGTTGAATAGTGTTTTATGGATTTTCTAAATCTTTTTGAAATTTATGTAATTTAATCACCAACAAATGCAATTCACAGACACAGATATAATCATAGAATCAGACACATATGCAAATACTAAATAAAAGCAGTGAAGGAAAGAATACACCGAGATTTTATACTGGTTTGGAGTTACCCGACATCTAGTCCCGCACAATTGTACGGATTTCTTTTCAAAATAATCTCCCAGATTACACCTTCGATTTCAAGGCTACGAGATACACTCTCCTGTATTCGAGTTTGGGGCAAACTCTCTTGATTTAACTAGGCTACAATATCACCTAATTGATTTCCGGGGTTATAATCACACCCAATTGATTTATAGGCTCAACCACACCTTTTACTCAACAGTTTGATTTATAAAAGATCCTATAAATCTAAATAGCACTGAGATCTTATGAAGAGAGGGGCAAAGAATCAAACAAGAGATAATCAAGTTTGATTCACTTGATATTTCGGCAGAGTATAGTTTGGGATTCTTTTAGAATAAATGTGGAAGATGAGGAGGAGAGAAAACAAGTGAAATCTGATTAAAATTCGTTTAGAACTATTGGTGTTTATAGAAGATCAATAGCCATATCTACTCGTGAAAGAATACGACGGATAAACACTTCTTTTGAAAATTTGAATTTTAATGGGCACCATGTCGACATGAGAGGTAGGAGTACGTCGACATGCTCTAGGCAAAAAATGGTGATTTTGTTTTTCTTATTAAAATTGGTTTCTATAATTTGTCAAAACAATTTCTAAATTTTGTAAATATATTTGAATATAATTTAAACATATAAAAGTAATTTTTAATATATATATATATATAATATTAATCTATATAGCGATTTAAAATCTGAATATTTAAAAGCTAAATATTTAAAACAAGAGATAGTTTAAAATCAAGGACAATTTTTGAAATCAAAATATTAAAATATGATAAAGATAATTTTTAGGCTAAAATATTTCAAACAAGAGAGATGTCTTTTTGAAATGAAGGTTTTAAAAACATTTCAAAATAAGAGATATATTTTTGAAAAGCATTTTCATAAAATTAGTGGATATCAAAATAGGACCACTATATGTTCCACTAGATATTGTCGTTGGTTCCATCCCACTAGGGTTCCATCGCTTTAAAAGGCTCAAAGTGGATTCCATTCCACGAATAAATTTTGAATAAAGATGTAAGTGCTTTCAAGAAGTTTTAACATAATTCTAGACTCAATACTTATCTTGTACTATGAAATCTTGAACTCTTGATATCTTGACACTCATGATTCTTCAATCTTGATATCTTGAATCTTGAATCTCTATACTATATAGTCTTCATTCTTAGTACCTGCATGGTTAAATCCTGCACACGCACACACACACACACACACACACACACACACACACATATATATAGACTATAATGTTAGTATTTATATTTTATAACAAGTCCTAAGGTTGTTGTCATCAAAACCATTATCCCAAGGACTAACAAAAGTTTTGAGCTCTCTAATTTTAGTCTCAATTTCAAGCATCTCAGTTTCAAAGAGTTGGAGTTTTTTATACTTAATTTTTCAAAATCCTTGAATTCTTCAATCTCCTTTTCGAACTCGTGATTTAATCTAATAATTTCAGAGTTGCTCATAATCATGTTTTCTTTTTCAAGAGTTTTGAAATTTTTGTTGACCTCATTTAATTTATTTTCAAAAACGCACATTTAGAAAATTTCGACTTCTTAAAGCTATCCAGCTCTTTTTGCAAAATATTATTTTTACAAATCAACTCAGTTTTGTTTTTCTCCCATATCAAGATTTTGTTTTCTAACTTTTGAATTTTTTCATGAAAATAGGAAAATTCTTTTTCATAGTT
This sequence comes from Allium cepa, assembly GCA_030765085.1. Taxonomy (NCBI): domain Eukaryota; kingdom Viridiplantae; phylum Streptophyta; class Magnoliopsida; order Asparagales; family Amaryllidaceae; genus Allium; species Allium cepa. The sequence continues at coordinate 167,136,961 of CM060932.1, forward strand.
CAAACACCTTTTGTATTTAGAATTTTCATTTGTCTTGATATTTTTAAGTTCATTTTCCAAATCATTTTTTTCTGATGCAGTTTAGCTTGTTCCCTCATCAACTTATTATTTTTCATCTCAAGAGCTTTATTATTTTCAATTAATTTTTGGCACAAGAGAACTAAATCATTGAATGGAAAATCACTTATCTCATCGGCTAATGAATCTTCGTCACTGCTGCCTTTTGCCAATCCTATTAAGCACATTTCTTTAACTGAATCGATTGTGGAGGATTTCTCACTGTTGTTGACTTTATCACTGTATATTGCATCAAAAGTATTCCAAATTTCCTATGCACTTTTAGAATGAGAGAAAAAGTTAAAATTTTGTTAATTAGTATGTGTCACCCCGTTTTTTGGTCAAGGCCGGGATATCAACAAATTGGCTAGAAAGGATGAATACCAGGATTGTAGGTCGATTGGAAACAAGGCTGTGATCGATATAATCAAAATTTGACCAAGCTCCAATCAAGACGGAGTCGAGTGGGAATGATGAACAAGGCTAGGAAAGACCATGTTTCAAATTTCAAGTCAATCGAAGTTCGTATGCTCGAGATATGATCGACACAAATCAAAGGGATCAACTTCACTCGTATCCATCATGTTCATATCGATCTGTAGTGGCCTTCTTCGTATCCATCGTACTCGTATCATCCAAGTTGGCTCACTTCGTATCTATCAGCCCTCGGGCCTCGTTCGTATCCACCAAACATACATTACTTCGAATCCATCGAGCATGCATCCCTTCATATCGGTCCATACTCAAGGCACCACTTCGTATCCGTCACATCTACTTCGGTTTGTATTCGTCGCCTAGTGACATTTCGCATCGCTTCCATTAACTCACAGCTCATATCAATGTTTATCTACATAATTCATATTGATCGGTCAAGGATTGACACAAAGTATACCACCCACGAGGGATATGAGGCAACACCTAAAAGGTATCGATACGAAGTGTTCAACTCTATATCGATATGAATTGGAGTAGGGATCATCAATACGAAGCAAGCATCCCTGGATCGATGCGAATCGTGGAGCGCATCAGGTCGATACGAACAAGGCACAATTAAGGGAAAGACTTGGTTACTTGGCACGAAAAGTGGATCGATCCAGAAATTTAGCGCCGCGTCACCTAGCAAGCACGTGCCTAGGAGAGATGCGATTAGATCGATACATATGAATCGATACGAATTCAGCAGCCCGTTGAAAATCCAAACTTGCATCGATCATATCTCAAAATCTACAAGTCCAAATGCCACCAAATTTTCAAAGAAGTTTACATACAACCCCAAGAATGTTCATGCTCAATCTCGACTCGATTGGGAAAGATCTTAATCGATACAAATTCCATTCGTATTGACATGGATCGAGTCGAAATCGCTCGGGATCGATCACGTGGGCCACCCTCATGAATGAAGGAGTCTTTCGAGATCTAGGCGGGATATTTGCAGCCTACATCAATAAATATTAGTCCAAGAGTTTCAGAATAGGGATCTTTGGCTCTTCTACGACCAGAATCTACCGAACCAACTTTTGTACTTCAATTCTACTATTGTAATTCATTGTAACCAGCGAATAAAGATAAAAAAAAGTCAGCCATTTCATAGTGGACATAGGCCATACGCCGAACCGCTCTAAATCTACGTATTTCTATCTGTTTCCTTTTAAAATTTGAGTGTTCTTCACATTTATCTTCTCGACATTTCTTCTATCTGTGATCTAAAATTGTAAACAGGTGCTTTCATCGACAATTGGGTGTTCATGACCAATTTTGGTGTAAACATTTTGATGCTTTCAAAGAGAATTGAACTTAGGGATTCTAAAGCTTGGATTTCAAATTTGAAAGCTTGAAGACTTGGATTTGGAAAGCTATGGCGAGGCAATCGGTAAGAAGACAAAGGACCGAAATGCGTCAGCATGAACGGAGTCCCGAAGCTTCCTCGGGAGCGAATCAGGCGTCGATCTTCATCACCAGAGACGAGATGGAAACGATGCTTAAGAGACAAGAGGAGATGATGCAGAACCTACTTTGACAAGTTGGACAAGTTGGAGTGCAGAATTGATGGAACCCAACTACAGGAGATGCTGGAGATATGGATCGAGAGCACGGAGCAACCAGAGTTCAGAATGTAGCAGGACCATCCAGCGCAGCACCAGAACCGGGCGCACTCATCCAGAGCATGATCCAATCCCAGGCAGAGTACCAGGTGGAGTCAAGCAACATGGCATTGATAGAGGAATGAATGCCCGTCCATGAGGGCAGATTCCAAGATCCCCTCATGAACTCGGGAGGGCAGATCAGAGGCAACAGACGAGGACTACAACTTGGTGACAACGATAGATTGGCAGAAATGGTTAGGCAAGCCAGAGAGGTGGATTGGTGATTAGAGACTTGGAGGATCTGAATAGAAGTCCTTTTTCTCCAGTGATCAGGCAAGCTAGGAACCCGCCAGATTTCAAATTGCCGACACTGGAGATGTATGACATGAGAACATATCCTACTATTCACTTGACAAGGTGCCTGTGGCATATATAAGTGCTGGGGGGCATCATAGGAGGTCATGGCACGATGCTTCCTTTTATATTTTACAGATATTGCGGCATTATGGTTCAGACGACTGGAAAGTGGCTCTATTGGGACATTGACGAAACTGATTGAAAGGTTTATGAGGCAGTTTTGGGTCCACATAGTCTGACCCAAGAACGAGATGACTTTGACATCGATGAAACAATGGAAAGGAGAGTCGCTCAGGGATTTCTTAACCAGATTCAATGCGGCAGTGGCTTCGGTGGATCGACTTGATCCGTTGATGGTTTTGATGGCGGTAATTTCGAGAATTGTAGATAACTCAAATTTTAAGATATCATTAGAATGGGACCTACCTATGAATCTTGGGGAGTTCTACCATGAAGCGGAGAGATTTCTAAGTTAGGAAGATGCACAGGTTGAGAGGGAAGGGAGAGAGGCTAAAGCTTATGCAGTAAGGGGTGGAGGTCCACCCAGGGAGGATCCAAACAAAGACGATAAAGGAAAAAGGAAAATGAATGACAATGGTAACACTTCAAAAAGGCCTCAGAGGGAGTCAAAGTTTTCTTCTTACACAGATTTAACTGAGACTCTAGAAAGGATTTACTTGGATACTCAAGGGCGTCTCCAGTGTCGAAGGCCGACAAGGAGGAAACCTTCTGAATACGAGTGGGAATCGGGAAAGCATTGCCTATTCCATGAGCTGGATAGGCGTAACACAAACAATTGCAGGCATTTGAAAGATATCGTTGAGGAGCATGTATGGAATGGTCATCTACAACAATATGTAAGGAATCAAGCCATGGCAGTGGATTAGGAGCGACCACCGCCCACCTTGAACGAAGGTGGCAATGGACCTAGGCAGCGTCAGCTTATTATCAACTAAATAAATTTGTAGCATTGAATAAGTAGTATAGCTCGAAGTAATATGGCTAAGTCGCTTACACATATACGAGATCGAGGACGGTTCCTAGGCATGCTTTGAGACAATAATAAACCGTGTGGCTCGAATATATGAAATCCTGTTTTTCTTTTCATTTTCCTGAAACTTTGGTTTCTCCCTCGGATGTACAACATTTATTTTGATTTTCCCTGTATCCAAAGCCTTTTTATTTTGATGATTGGATTTATGTTAATGTAATAAATAATACAGGTCTTGCGATTACGGTCCCGACCGGAGAGACGGGGTAGTAATCGCAAATTACGAGTCCCTTCGTCGGAGAGCAATAGAATGGGCTCAAAAAGAATACAAAAGTCCTTGGTCGGAGAGCCGAGGCCGGAGAATACAAAAGTCCTTGGCCAGAGAGCCGAGGCCGAAGAATAGAAAATTCCTTGGCTGGAGAACCGAGGCCAGAGAATACAAAAGTCCTTGATCGAAGAGCCGAGGCTGGAGAATATAAAAGTCCTTGGCCAGAGAGCCGAGGCCGAAGAATGTAAAAGTCATTGGCCGAAGAGCCGAGGCTGGAGAATATAAAAGTCCTTCGCTGGAGAGCCGAGACCGAAGAATATAAAAGTCCTCGGCCGGAGAGCCAATGCCGGAGGACATAAAAGCCCTTGACTGGAGAGTCGGGGTCAGAATAGGATAACGTGACCCAAAGAGGTCTATGGATTTAAAGTTAAATTTGGAGAGGCCGTGGATTCGGATTTCGGCTTGGGATAAATGGACTCGAAGCAGTCTCGGATTTGGCAAAGGGCCTGGTGTGGTCTCGGATTTGGATATTAACCTAGAAAGGTTATTGATTTGGTTATTGGTCGTTGGATATGGATAGACTAAAGCTCGGTCGACGGAATCGGATAACTATGGTATAAGGACTTCGGATATCGAATTCGGAGCTATTCAAAACATGCCTTCTTACCACAAGGCATGTTTTGGGGGGAAAATGTTACCCCGGCTTTTGGTCAAGGCTGGTATATCAGCAAATTAGCTAGAAAGGATGAATATCAGGATTGGAGATCGATTGGAAACAAGGCTGTGATCGATATCATTAAAATTTGACCGAGCTCTAATCAAGACGGGATCGATTAGGAATGAGGAACAAGGCTAGGAAAGACCAAGTTTAAAATTTCAAGTCAATCAGAGTTCATATGCTCGAGACATGATCGATGCAAATCAAAGGGATCAACTTCACTCGTATCCATCATGTTCGTATCGATCCGAGGTGGCCTTCTTCGTATCCATCGTACTCGTATCGATCCAAGTTGGCTCACTTCGTATCCATCAGCTCGCGAGGCTCGTTCGTATCCACCAAACATACACTACTTCGAATCCATCGAGCACGCCTGCCTTCGTATCGGTCCATACTCAAGGCACAACTTCGTATCCATCACATCTACTCAGGTTTGTATCCATCGCCTAGTGACATTTCGTATCGCTTCCATTAACTCACAGCTCATATCGATATTCATCTGCATAATTCGTATTGATCGATCAAGGATCGACACGAAGTATACCACCCTTGAGCGATACGAGGCAACACCTAAAAGGCATCGATACGAAACAAGCATCCCTGGATCGATGCGAAGCATGGAGCACATCAAGTCTATACGAACAAGGCGCAATTAAGGGGAAGACTCGGTCACTCGGCACGAAAAGTGGATCGATCCAGAAATTTAGCACCACGTCACCTAGCAAGCACGTGCTTAGGAGCAATGCGATTGGATCGATACAAATGAACCGATATGAATTCGGCAGCTCGTTGAAAATCCAAACTTGCATCGATGATATCTTAAAATTTACAAGTCCAAATGCCATCAAATTTTCATAGAAGTTTGAGTACAAACCAAGAATGGTCATGCTCGATCTCGACTCGATTGGGCAAGATCTTGATCGATATGAATTCCATTCGTATCGATCATGGATCGAGTCGAAATTGCTTGGGATCGGTCACGTGGGCCCACTTACGTGAGAGAAGGAGTCTTCCAAGATCTAGGCTGGATATTTGCAGCCTATACCTATAAATAGCAGTCCAAGAGTTTCAGTAAGGGGATCTTTGGCTCTTCTACGTCCAGACTCTGCTGAAACTACTTTTGTACTTCAATTCTACCATTGTAATTCATTATAACAAGCGAACAAAGATCAATAAACGTCAGCCACTTCGTAATGGACGTAGGCCATACGCTGAACCACTCTAAATATATGTGTTTCTGTGTGTTTCCTTTTAAATTTTGAGTGCTCTTCACATCAATCTTCTCGACATTTATGCTATTTGTGATTTAGAATTGTAAACGGGTGCGTTCATCGAAAATTAGGTGTTTGTGACAAATTTTGGTGCAAACAATATGAGAATATAGTATATGCATAGCAAGAGCATTAATCGAAGTATTTTTCTTGTCTACTATCTCACACCCATTTTTAATAATATGCTAACATTTAAAATTAACAGATTTTAAATAAAATTCCATTTTTAATCTCTAATTTAAAAAATCTATTCCATCAAAAATAGGAGGAATAATATTGGACCGACCCTCAACAAAAGCATTATTAAAAGAAGCCATTTTAAAAATTCAATTTTTAAAATAAATATTGGTTTTGAAAACAAAATCAAATTTTTAAAACAAAAATTGATTTATGTTCATAGCTCTGATACCACATGTAGGGTCGATTTCACCCTAGAGGGATGGTGAATAGGGTGATACTAATAATTATAAAAATTTAATATGAAAATATATAAAATAATTGCAATACAGATATAGGAGAATAATATCAACAAAGATAATAGAAGAATAATAAAAACAGAAATAGAACAACACAGATTTACACAGCTTCGGCAAAACCCTACATACATGCTGCCTCCAAGGTTTCTACTAGAAATTAAGTAATAAGACGCTTACACACGTAAACTCACGGCACTCGTTATCCACTAACCTAATTCTACGCTCAAAACCCTGCCACAACTCAGCCATCGAGTTGCTAATTCTCGAATAACACCACCGTAGTTCATAACCTAGTCACATGATAAGAATTTACAAACGTTTAAAAGAAAGATACAAATTAAAACCAACTAAAAAACAAAAACCCTAATTTACTTATAAAATCCTTATATAATTAAAACCCAACCAAAATACAAGCCGACCCAAAAGAATTAGGTGATAAAAAATTATTCCCCCTTTATCTTTTTATTTCTTTGGCCTTGTATTTGCGTTGAAAAAATAGCTACGTTCTTCTTTGATCTGAAATTAGGGCTTTTGTAAATTGAGGGCGCCGCTTGATGGTTGATCAATTGATTTGATATTCTCACGTTGATTAATATGATTGATTGATTCGTTCACGGCTGCTTCAATTTAAGTCGAGATCTATGTTGTAATTCGGTACGTGATTTTCTTGTTCAATTTGAATTTTCTCAATTTTTATTCGAGTTATATGTTTGTGATTTATTCCAATGTCGTGCTCTGATAATTGCATGAACTCGAATGCTTTTTGAATGCCGATGATGGCTAGGTTAAATAGGATTCGAAATCCTATAATCTCTTTCGTATATACTTTATTTGAATTCTTTATGTGCTATGCTTGGCTACTGATATTTTCATTGGATGCTTGTGATGTTTTCTGATTTTTTTCAATTCGTATATTTTCGATGCTTGATTAACACGACTTTGATTCTGACTTGTCTGTTTCCTTGACCACCACAGATCTAACTTGATTTAAAACTACTATTACATTTACTTGCACATCATGACACTATTATAATTTTTTGTGTTGACTTCTTCGGCTTGATCAAATCCTGTTATCACTTTGACACCCACGGCTTCTTGCTATGTTGATTGATCATAATCACTTAAGTTGGTTCAACTTGCTACATGATTTTTATTCTGCTTCTTGCTTGCATTGTTCACCGTATTGAGTTATTGTGTGCCCCTGGTCTAGTTGGTGTTGCAGTGTTGAACTGTGTCTGGCTTCAATGTGTATGAAAATGTACTGGGTTGTAGCCTCGAGCCAGTTTGCATTTGAACTTGACTGTGCAATCTGCACTTGTATTGTCCCCTGTTGTGTTGCCTCTGTCCTTCACTTGGTTGTTGTGTACCTCTATAGTAGTATGCATTTTTATGATGAGTTGCTTATGAGCTGGTTCATGATATCTTCCTATTGACTGATCTAGTGCAAGTGTACATGGAGTTTGGTCTGGTTTCATTTTAGTTCTTGGTTTGTTTAAGTTTCTTATTCTTATATCTGACCATATCTTATTGCACCGAGTTGTTGCTTCATCTGCTTCGAGTCACTTGTGCATTTGATTGTTGCACTTATATTTTCATATAAACTTTAAGTCACTGGAGTTTATTGCAGTAGCCATGTAGTCAGGTCTTGATACATGTTTTAAATGTGTGTTCATTTCATCCTTGTGCACTAGAGTCTATATGGTCCATCATTCTCTAGAGTCTGGTGTGGTTAGTTGTTTTGGTCGGGACCGTGTTCAATTGGTAGCTGTAGTGTCATCTCCACATGTATACACACATACATTAATGTATGTATATATTGGGTTTCATTTTGTACATCTCTATCTAGAGTAGTTTTGAACTATATATGCAAGTGCACCACTTTTATCTTGTTGCAGTCTGATATGCTAGCTCAGGTATTTGCTTTAACTCGATTGCTATTCATGCGTACTTACTGAATTTTTGGTCGAGGCATGTTTTATGTGTCTTGACCCATTGGTTTGTTATTACGTGCACCTGAGTTGAACCTAGCTTTGGCTCGAGTTTGACCTTATGCTCATATCGTGACTTTATTTGTATTGCACTTGAATATATGTACTTGAGTTGAATCTAGCTTTTTATTAGGTTTGACCTTGTACTCACATGTCCTTGTAGTTTTATCGAGTGTATACCGGTGTGCACGGCCTTGTGACATGTACAGTAATTCACTATGCATATCACTAGCTGTTTGAGTATGATGAATTCAAAAATTAAATGTTGATGAACAACCCAAATGACTGATGCAGATAATATTTTCAAAATGCATATTTTATTTTACATTGCACAAATATTTCTTTTTCAATTTTACTGCGTCAGTGTTTATTTTGCAGATAACTCTGATGCTGGATTCAATTTGGAATAGATTTGAAGATTAAACACGAGTGAATGAATTTGTATAGTGAAAAATTGTATAGTGAAAAATTGTGTTGTAATTTGAAATTGTAATGTAATTGAAAAGTGCGTGTATATAGTGAGGGCTCAAATTTTTACTATTTGAAATTGTAAAATATTTGTTTGAATAAAATATCTGTTAGAATTTAAATTCTATGTTATTTATTTTATTCAGCAAATATTCATTTAATTATGTGAAAATAAAATAGTACAATAACAAATACATTTAAATGAATATATATATATATTATCATTAAACAAAAATCATATACTAGCATATTCAACAAAGGGGAATAGAGAAACCCTTTCTATACATAACTCCTTCCTGTATAATATACCATGAACCTTTGTGAAGGATTTGTCACTTTTCATTCCTTCATTTGGGAAGAAATCCCTGTAGCAAATAATCTTTAAACGGAGTCATCGACGATTCGTTCTCAGGCTCTGTCTGTAGTATTTGGTCAATTCCATCGGATTTATGCTCCGGGCATTTAGTACCTTGACTGGAACCAAGCCTATCTGTTGTGCATCCTTAGTGCTAGCAAATTATGCCAATGAATCAACCTCTCTATTCTGGTTCCTAGGAATGTGCATAATGTCATAACACTCAAGGCCAATCAAAAACTCCTAGACTTTGGTAAGGTATGGAACAAGCGTTGTCCTTTAGCTTGGTAATCTCCCCTAATTTTGTATACTACCAATTGCGAGTCACTAAAAATTTCAAGAGACTTTATTCCCGGTTCTCTAGCGAGCTTGAGTCTAGAAATCATAGCCTCGTACTCGACTTCGTTGTTTGTTGTAGGGAAATAAAGCTTTAAAGCATAGCAAATTGATCGATTTTTAGGAGTTACAAGCACAATCCTAGCTCCAAAACAGGGATCGTTAGATGCTCTATCTGTATACAACTTCCATCATATGGTAGGGATTTCACTACTCTGAGAAATCATTGTATGCAGCAAATTCTGCTATAAAATCTACTAATGTTTGACCTTGAATAGTCCTTCGAGGAAGATGAGTGATATCGAATTGGCTAAGTTCGATATTCCACTTGAGTAACCTTCCAAATGTCTCAAGTCACTACAAGACCTTTTCTAATGGCTGGTTGGTGTAAACAATAATAGGATGTGCCTAAAAGTAGGGCCGAAGATTTCGCGATGCAATCAACATGCATTATACCAGTTTCTCTATCTTCATATAGTTCCTTTCAGCCCCTGACACTCGCTTATTAACATAATAGACCGGTCTTTGAATTTGATTCTCTTCTCGAAGAAATGTTGCATTTATTGCATGTACCAACACGGCTAAGTAGACATATAAACCTTCACAATCCACTGGCTTTGATAAGATGGGGGTCTCTCCAAATGATTCACTAAATCTTGGAATCGTTTGAAGTTTCTTTTCCTTTCTTAATCAAGTCAAAGAAAGGAATGAATTTGTTGGTAGCTCTAGAAATGAATTAGCTTAAGGTAGCAACTTTCCCATTCAGACTCTGTACATGTTTGATAGTCTTTGGTGCTTGGATATCGTAGATAGCTTGAGTCTTTTCATGATTAGCTTCCATTCCATGGGAGTTAATAATAAAACCTAAGAACTTCCCTGATGCTACGCCAGAATAATAATTCAAAGGATTAATTTTCATCTTGTAATGTCAAAGGATGCTGAACATTTCTACCGATTCTCTAATACGGTTGCTTTGATCATCTTGACTTTACAAGCATATCATCCACATATACTTCCATCGTTTTCCCAATCCGATCTTTAAACATCCTGTTGACTAAGCACTGATAAGTCACTCCTGCATTCTTTAGTCCAAACAGCATTGCCACATAGCAATATACTCCAACACCGGTAGGTGTGTTTTTGATTGGGAATGTGCATCGACACTTGGTTATATCCCTAATACGCATCTATGAAAGATAACAATTCGTGTCCTGCGGTTGAGTCCACCAGCTGGTCGATCCCTGAAAGGGGAAAACTATCTTTGGGACACGCCTTGTTCAAGTTTGAGTAATTAATGCATGTTCTCAATATCCCATTCACCTTTTTCATAATCAGAGGATTAGATAACCAGTTAGGGTAGAGGGTTTCGCGGATAAACCCGTTGTCTTTGAGTTTATCCACCTCCTCTTTGAGAGTGGCAGATCTCTCCGGATCCATGCCACATTTTTTTGTTTCATCTGGACATGCATTGGGTCGATATTCGATCCATGGCTCGCAATGGCAGGTAAGATTCCACCCATGTTAGAGTGATTCCAAATGAACACGTAAAGATTCGCTCAAAAAAATCTGGTAAGTTCTTTCATTATCAGGAGGCTGAGCTGTGATCCGATCTTTAGGACCTATGATTAGTCGTCGTGGCTGACTGTGATGTCAATCATCAGCTCAGCCGGTGCAGTCTTGGTTTCTTTGGGTTCCTTTTTGTTGTCTCTTGGATCTATATCTCTATAGAACTGACTATGGCACTCAAGCCCAGGCTCAGGAGTTAGTTACCAATCCTTAGTAGCTTGGATATGGACCGACTTGTCAACACTTTTACTTTTCTCCCTCTATTAAGCATCCCTCAACCTAGCTACATAGCAGGCACGTCCAGCTGCCTGATCACCACGAAAAACTCCAACTACATTATCTGTTGGGAACTTCAAAGTTAAACACCATGGGGCAAGAGTTGCCCGAAACTCGGCTAGCGCTAGTCGGCCTAAAAAAGTGTTGTATGGAGAATCAACATCTAAAATAACAAAATGAAAAATCCGTACTTTCCTACGGCCACCTTCTTCCAACTCTACAAGTGATTCAACATAACTAACATCTTCAGTTGCGGCACCATTAAAGCCATGAATGGGGCTTTAAATGGTTTCAAATCCTTTGCTTCCATCCTCATGTGATCATAGCTTTCTTGAAAATTATGTTTACAGAACTTCCAAGTCAACCAATATCCTTCTTACAAAAGCGGGGCCGATTATGGCCGAAATGACCATTGGGTCGACCATTGGAGCTTCCACCTTGTATGCATCTCTATTTCTAAACATGATAATGTATGTTTTTGTTTATCTAGAGATCCATCCTCCGTGTTTGAACAACATTCAAAATCCACATGCTTAATCTCACTAGCATAGCGCTCCATCTCATGCTAACTTTTATCAGCCGGATGCATTCCTCCGACTATTAGACTAATCACTAATCTCCTATCGGTTTGTGCAGGTTCCTCAGCTCTATGCATTGCTTGTCCTTGGTTGGGAACGGATATCCCCTGCCTGCCATCTTATGGGTATTTTTTACGAACTACTGTAACTTCCTTTCTCGAATTAGCTTTTCAATAATATCTTGGAGGTGCTTACATTCACTAGTGTTATGCCCATAACATTCGTGAAGCCGATAGTATTTTCCAGTTTGTTTCTGCTTCCCTATTGATTCATTTCGAGGTGGCTTCCTATATTGCATAGGATTGCAGGTAGAAAAATAGACACTCTCTAGGGACGTGTTCAGTGGCGTGTAAGTATTGTACATCGGAATCCTAGGCTTTCTTCTTCCAGAATCCCTCTTTCGTTCTCTGCCTTTCTTTTGCTGATTCAGTTTGTTCTGGACATTCACTTAAACTTTTCCAGAGCTTTTATCAATTTACTTTACTGCAACATTACTCTGTACTCCCTCTCCACTTTGTCCTGCAACATTCTTCTTCCTGGAGGATCTGGCTTCCTTCTTTCTTAAATATTGAGCTGCCTTTGTGTAAAAGAATTCCAACGTTGCGGGTGGCTTGCCGACTAAACAATCGCCAAAATCAGATTTCGGATCAATCCCTTTTGTCACGACCATCAATATTACATGGTCATTCGGATTACTGATTTCTGTAACAGCTATATCGAATCTCTCCAAACAATCTTTCAATGATTCTTCTGGAGCCTAGATCACACTGGGCAGGGACATTACATCTTTGGGGTAAGTTGCATGCATTTAGAACTGCTCCATAAAATTTGATGCCACATCGTCAAATCTAGATATCGACCATCTGGGTAAACGTGTGAACCACATTGTCGCTATTCCAGAGAGAGTTATGGGAAAATATCTACACTTGGTTGCATGATCTGCTCCTGGGAAATCATTAGCTATTCATATTTCATGATGTGCTACCTGGGGTCGGTTTTCCCTCATAGGCAGGCATCAACGGTATGTTGAACCTCCTTGGATATTCGGTATGCAGATCATTATCAGTGAACCGGGTATGGCTTCTTGAGATTCCTCAGTCATTATTGATCAAGCCATGGTTTTCTCTCACTAGTTGTCTAACCATAGTCGACAAGTTCGAAGTTTGGATAGTCGGTGCCAAGTTGTGGTCGTATTCCACCTCACATAAATGGTCCGGTCGATGTCTACGAGCCATTCCACGCCTTCTTGGTTCAACATCTTCTCGATGTGTATCTCATAAATTCACTTCATCATCATTCCCGGGAAGCATTTGGTCAATATTCAAATGAACTCCATTATCCAAATCAGCCATAGTACTCCAGTTTGAATCCTAACATGCATAGGTAAGTTCCCATCTCTAGTGGTGGGATCAACATTGATCATTCCTGGCAGACCATAATGGTTTTCTTGTTGACTCCCTAAAGTTTCTGCATGACATCCGTATGTTCTGCGATGCCTATACCTATGATACCCATCCAATGAAATAGAACTCTCCGATGCCAAGTAAGGGGTAAGGTCAGTCCTGGCTTTTCCTCCCTGTTCTAGAGTGTGTTGGCTCATTAGGTTGATATTGGTCTGGATCTGCTGATTTAACTCTCGATGGCTATTTATTAGCTCTCTCATCGTATTTTTAAATTCACCTCTCGTAACAGAATCAGTTGGATTCTAGACTTCAACTGGTTCAGCATTCGCATCCATTGGTTAACTGCTCGGGCCTTCTTGTTGGATAGCATCGTTTTTGTTTCCTTCCATGTTATGAGAAGTAGGTCTAGTTTTCCTACCATTATTGGTAGCTTTGCTTAGATTTTTTCAAATCTAAGTTGAATGAGAAATCTTTTTGAAGATGACTAAGGATCTCCTTTAGGGGATTTATGCAATCCAGTAGCAACAAAAGGGGATCCCAATCAGTTGAGAATCAAAGTTCCTAGTGAAAGCACCAAAATGTTTGCACCAAAAATGGTTACAAACACCCAAGAATAGTTTTTGTAGAGAAGTAAATGAAGAAAGTGAAATTAAACCGAGTAAATGAACAAGTCAGGAATAGAGAATAAGCAATAATCGAAGACACTGATGTTTATAGTGATTTGGCATTGTATGCTTACGTCCACTTTGAGTATTATCCTTTATTACTCTCTTGAGAATTTGGTTACAAAAGTAGAAAAAAGGTAACAATTGACTATAATGGAGTCTAAAGAAAAAAAGCAGCGTAAAGATCCTAAAAATGAACCAACAGGTGTATTTATAGGGTGAGATGATGAGATATTCTGCTAAGATTTCGGTAGAAGGCTCTTTAGGTGCATAGGGGCCCACCATAACGATAGGTGATCCTAACTCAATATTTTGAAACGATCAGCTATAGTTATGCCGATCCTTACTTTTAGTCTCTAATTGATGTGTGAAGGTTATTAGGGGATCCCACATGCCTCTTACCTTGCTCCTAAATTATGAAGTCATTCTGAGTTGTAGATTGCGAGATATGGATTAATCTTTGTCGCATTTGGATGTCACTGAGCAATACTGATCGTTATGAAGGAAATGTACAAAACAATCGGCAATCCCTAAACCTTAAAGTTTTTACATGCAATCGTTTTTGTGGGCTCCACTCTTCAATATACCGATGCTCTGAAAGTTTCATGTGAATTGACCTTGTGGATTTTGAGATATCGATCGATCTTCACTGATTTAAGTTGTTTTATGGATCATTCCTGATCGATCCATATAAACTTTGCTTTTTCGTAATTCGAGCACATGACCTCCGATCGACTGGAAATTTGAAGTGTAACTTCATAGGACTATGCCAGTCTAATTACAGCTCGATTAGGACCTTGTATGCATCTGCCCAACAATCGCCCACAATATTGTATATAATCAATTCTTAAGGTTGATAACCATATGTTCCTAGCTAAGTCGATGTTATCATGGCCTTGCCAAAAGTTGGATAACATACACACACACAATACATATGTAGTTATTGTATACCTTAAGTAGGTGGGGCGTATCGTACGTGTACAAGAAGTTAAGAAGGCTACGTTGAAATAGTAGACATACCACGTAATGGAAGACAATATGAAAAAACTAGTGTTATGATAAAGTATGTAATTTGACAGTCAGCATAACGTTGTTCTGGCTTCCTCCTCATTACAACCCATGGGATAGATTTAGAAGAATATGTACTGGTACAAGGCGGGAATGGTAGAAGTACAGATATCTTTATGCATGCTCGACACTAACATGGGTACTGGATACCAGAGGTATTAACCTTGGTCGGTAATTATATATTTTCTTATACTTTATTGTTCCACTGCAAGTTTTAATTAATAGTGCTTCAATATAGTTTTGTTTATTTGCAGGATACCAACACCAACGAGCCGTACCTAAGTGGACTTGGCTTTTTGATTTAGCAAAAATTTGGACCCATTAAAGTGCGGGTTGTTACATCTAGTACCAGTGCCAATTAGTCGATCATAGGAATTAGGATACATTAAGTGAATGTATTTACATTCATACCATAATTATATATATATATATATATATATATATATATATATATAATGTTCCAAACTTTATAAATCCCAACTGTAGAAGTAGTTGCATCTATATTTTGAAAAGATGGACAATGGGAACAATAGATAAAGTTGAAGGTATAAGCCTATCCTAATCACACTATGGAAAATTGGTCGTGTTGGAAGGCTTTGAATTAATAATAGCATGAATGCGACATATAAAAGGGTCCCTGAAGCTAGATGGTACTTGACTCTCTTATTAGGCCTGGATCGCCCAATGATTGTAGATCCCCGTAGGATTACCGATTGATGATGAATTTGAGTTCCAAATAAATGAAAAGTAAGGAATCTATAAGTTTTAGATATCCAAAAGTAAGAACTGTGCAAGTTCCTAAAGGAAGGTGTGTAGTAATCATTCCAAGATGATAACCGGCATTTTAATATATTCTAAAAGCGATAATTCAGAAGTTACAATATGGTATTTATTTTCCTAATAAAAGTGATGCATTAGATAATACAAAAGTATATAAAATTATTTACATTTATTTTGGAATTATAAACTAAGCCTTAGTTTTAAGAAATAATTTTTATTATGTAATTATGAATTATATGATAATGGTTAATTATATTTCAAACAATTAAGAGCAATACACCTACTTAGTGGAAGTATTATGGGAGATGATGGACTCTTCTAATTGATATATATTGATGTATATAATTGCAATCCTATCAATACCAAATCTGTTCCACGTACTTAGTTATATTAATCAATGATTTATCACCACATGGATATGTGTAGGTGTATTTGATACACATATAGTATGCATATGATAAGATTATGGAGCATAAAATGAAAGTAAATAAAATAAGAAAGTAAATAAAATAGTGTGAAATAGAATACAATGATTCGATTTGATTAAATAGGTGAGTATATTGGAAAGAGTTCCAAATATAGCAAAAAATGAATAAAGATTCAATCTCAAAAGTCACTCCTTCTTATGCAATATAATGATGTATCGATAAGGAGTAATCAAACTTGGTTCGACAAAGAATGATTGATTGTGAGTGAACTCGAGTTAACTTCTTTGCATAAGGTCATGTATTAGGAGTAGTACACAAAGTTAATATTATTTCTTCTAAATAATAGTTTACAAAATCATATAAGGTAAGGGTTTATATAAAATCCCAACATATCCTAAGCCAAGGAGTCGGCAAATTGTATGAGTTGAAAGTCTGCAAATAATATTTGTTTATGAGGGTTCTTATATGAGTCTCCCTAAAAGAAGTTTAGGAAAGAATGTCATTGGATGACATATTTACATTTTGAACATAATTTTTGTAAACTAAAAATAAATCGTTTTTATAAATAAGGAAATACATAAAAAATTTAAAAGTACTTATTCCATTGCAATGAGAAATGATTGTTGTTTCAAGAAGTACCAACTTCTTAGTGAAGGAATTTCTTTGAGAAATTATTGGTAGTGAAATGGAATTGAATACAATCTAAAGGTAAAACTGATTACATAAGATGAAATGAAATTAACTTATCTAAATGAACACATCACATTAGAGTGTCTAATATGTATTCTCACATATTAAATAGAAGTTACGAGTTTCTTATCAATATCTAAAATATATAATCATCAGTTGCTTAATTAAACTATTAAGAGTGTTAACTCTATAATATGGTATGATGCACAGATCCAAAATAGATTCCAAGTACATTATCAAAATATGATTTTGGTAGTTGTATCCAAAAGGATATGATCCATTGGAAGAAATTATGTCTTTATGAGAAAGACAAATGTTATTGGAATGTTGTGAGCCACATCGATAAGAATATTACCATAAATTTCAGTTATTGAAATTAATGTAATAGATTCACCATTCAATGTGCTCAAGTTCGTTTGGATTTACTCATAAAATTACCGCTTTGTAAGACTTTGTGATTTGGTACATATATGCTGAAATGGAAAATTATAAATAATGATTTAGAATGGACTAATTGCATATGACAACCAAAGTGTCTTGAAGTTAGTGGGAGCAATATTTGGGTTCGTGGGTGTTTGGAATGATTCAAAAATAGATACGAAAGTATCGTTCGACAAGCATCAATTTGAACAAGTGTTTTGACAAGAAATATCAAATAGTTTGAATGTCAATCAAAATGCAGAGTAATTGCATGCTCATAAGAAAGTTAAAAGGTACATAGACATTTCCAAATCGTAAGTAAATAACATACTTCTGATTTTTAACGATGTACTTGTGTTAGAATCAATTTTAATTATTTTAATACTCAATGCTATATTTGTAAATAATGTTTTTTTATAGTAAGTATGAAAGGTATTGGAAATGTCCCAAAACGATATGAAAATACACCTTATTAAGATGTTTAATACAGAACATGTAAAATGATTCCTTATATATTGGCATTAGGAATTATCATACATGTTATGTTGTGTACGATATCTTGAGTTTTTATGAGTTTTGATACATGAAGCAAATATCAAGTCTAAATTGATATCACTGAGTAGTAATTTGGAGTGTTCTCGTATATTTACGAAATACTAGAGAATTGTTTGTTGAAACAATGAACTCCTTATGAAGGAGTGTTTAGACTCAAACTTCATAAATGATATTGAGTATAATATGTCAGTAATAAAATTCAAGTAAAGAATCTTTAAATTGAAAATGTTCTAAATAGATGAGATTATTGTCGATTCAATAAAAATGCTAAGTACATTAACTTAAATAGCATCACAAAAAAAGCAATGTATATATAATAAATGCACGAATCTATAACTGAGCTGAGAGTGATTCCAAATGTTAAGAATCCCATAAAATTGCTATATGGTAACAATGTCATGATATAGTTCAAAACAGAACTTAGAGCTCATCGGAAGTCGAGAGATATACTCTGAATTTTTCTAAATGTAAAGGTAGTTTATTAACGTCAGAGAGAGTTGATTGACAGAGTAGATAATCTAAATATAATAGCATACCCTTTCACTAAGGGACTGACCCAATTGGTTTTTAGGAAACCAATAAGTGAAGTTGGAATAAGATTCCATAATTGAACCCAAGTGCAAGTGGAAGATTGATAGAGTTGGTGATATGCCCTAAGAGCAATTATGTAATTTGTTACATATATCTAACTTATTGACCAATCTTGTTCGAAATACAGGCGTTTTCTATCTATCATATACTTGATATAAAGTTTTATATTAATTAGTTAATTTAATTGAAAGTATATTTAATAGAAAATCTATAAATGGTTTGTTTTGTGATAGTAATTATAAAGTGTTGTAACCATGACTTGTTGACCAATCTTGTTCGAAATACAGGTGTTTTCTATCTATTATATACTTGATATAATGTGTTATATTTATTAATTAATTTAATTGAAAGTATATTTAATAGAAAATCCATAAATGGTTAGTTTTGTGATAGTAGTTACGAAGTGTTGTAACCATGAGTAATTTATCACAATGAAATCAAGTGTGCCATTTAAAATGTTCCTGGTCAAGATGCATCAAGACTGGAATCGACGTATCCGTTGAAAGTAGAGTATGTAACGCTCTCCAAATGTTAGGCAGTATATTAATTATGACTGCTGGGGGAACCTAGAGATTACGTATCGTTGGTTATTGGATAACTATAGGATGACTCACTCGATAGTATTTTGTTGATTAATCTAACTAAGGCCAAATAGAAAATATCAATGTGACTAACTTACAAAGTTCTCTCAACTTAAGAACACCATGGACCTTTGATATGAAAGCTCCGCTTTGATTATGATCAAATCATGGCACGATTTCCATCGAGTGACTATAGTTAGGTCGAGTGGAAGTATTGAAAGTACAGCACTATTCAAGAGAGGATTCGTCTCCTCGGTTTTATCATATGGGGTTAGTATCACGGTTAACTCAAGTCAACTCAAAGTTAAAGTCTCTAGCCAGAGCAGTTCAGTTAATAATAATTGTTATTATTGAACCAAGGACTTTGTGTTTGGAATATAGAGTCGAATGGAAGATGTTGGAATTTTGACCATTATCAATTTTCGTATGTCCAAAGTGATATATTATTGGCGAAGAGAATTGATGTAAAAAAATGTCACAACCGGGTACGTTGAACAAAGTAAAATTGGATTTTACTGAAACTAAGTAAGCAGTAAATTTGGTTAAAATATTACATCACCTGTAAAGTAACACGTGAACATTAACATTCGAATAGTTTGAGGTTAATCGCTGACCAAATTTGCATCTAGTGAGTCACACAGCAAAAATGATGAATTCCTTTTAGATCAAATAATTTAATTAATTTATAATTATTACAAATTAGTTAAATTAATTAATATTTATGAAATAATAATTGTAAAATTTTGAATCTGATTTTAGGAATAAATATTATTATGTATATTTATAATAGTTATAAATATATCGATCGATATACAACATCGACAAGCAATAAAATCAAATTTGATTAATAATATCTATTTGCGCTTAAATGAGCTATTAGCTCAAGATATTACGGTGTTAATTCGGCAACAACATAGAGTATTTAGGATAGCTAAAAGGCTAGAGGCATATTTGAGATGGATGGCTTAGATCTAGTGAGACTTAGTATATGATCCATATTTGTCTCTATTTCATCCACTATATAAAGGCCTTTAACCCTATTTGTTTTAGTACTTTTTGGTTGTCTCTCTTCTCCCGTTGCTAGCCCAATTCTTCATCTAGAAGCTTCAACAAATTCAACTCAAATCAATTCAAAAGGCAACAGCTATTGGATAATCAAAGGTCTACGGTTCATGGATTAGCAGTCTGCGTAATCGTGAAGATTTCAAATGAGGGAGTATTCATCACTATTGGGTGTAGTTTAAAGATCAGTTTTAGTATATGTTTACTATACCATGTGACTTATGCTTGCTGAAAATATTCGAATATTTGTTTGTATATTATTATTATATTGTTAGTTAAGTGAGATTCTTGTATGTATTAGTGTTGTCACATACTAGATTGGTTATATGTATGAATATTATTTAATAAAAAATACATATTTTATGTAGATCTGATACACACAACCAATTAATTATTATCCTTTTATTGACTAATTCACACACACACACACACACACATATATCTATATTAATATGTCATATAACATAAATTAAATGACTCGTATTTAATGGTATCATCATATTATATTAATAATTGATCTTATATTTTATATATGCATGTTTACACTAATTATAATTTTCGATAACAGCAAACTATTTTTAAATAATTATTTACTATTTTTAATATTATTTAAATCAATATACAAGTTGAATAATTCATACAAAATAATATATGTTTTAAAAATTATATTTTAAATTTTATAAAATTATTTTGTCATTATTTATCTCTCGGCCACAAAACCAAGATTTAAAAAATAATTTTTAATTTTTTAAAAATCATTAAAATATACAACCGATATAAATTAACTAATAAATAATTTTTTATGATTGAGAAAATTATGGAAATTTATATTAACCTTAAAATATCATATTTGAATATCTAAAAATTTAAAATTTGTAATATACATTACAAAAATATATTTTAATATTATTTTGTTGTGTCTTTACTAATTAATATATATGTATATAAATAATTTAATATAATATGTTATTTTTAAATTTTTTGTATTGAGTACACGATTCGGATAGTTGTAAAATAAATACTTATTTAATTTTCATAATTTTCATAATCGATATATTTATATAATTATATATAGACACACACACACATATATTTATAAACATTTTAGATATTACAAATACACTTATATAATACATATGTATATGTTATAATAATAGTTTGTTTCTGTAAAAAATATACATGTATACGTATATTAATAAAAAAATTATATAAATTATGTATTTAAATATATATATTTTTATATATAAAGTCATTTATTTAATTAATATCTAATACAATATATATATGTACGTATATCATTAGTATTTTACATATCTGCAATGCATATTATATATATTTGCATAGATTTAATTTTTATATAAATAGCAAGTTTACATACATACATATATTTGGACAATATGTAATACATACAAAATGAGCTAACATGTCCATTACGGTGCAAATCCCAACATCCATATACAAGCATGTTATACCTTACACGGATTATTTTATTACACATGCACACACATAATATATGTATATGATACATATATATTATATTTAATTAAATATAAATTAAATAGCATTCTATCTATAATTTGTAAATTAAAATAAAATAAGAGATAGTTAAATTTAGAAATGTTCTAAATAAAGTAGACTTCATAGGCCCAATAAAGATCCAATAGGGTAATTTTTTTGAAATTCACTCTTATCTTTCACTGCGGGCTGGCCTAATTCCAACAACTGAAAATGCATACGATATGATACGAGATATGTTCTTGTTTTATCACTGTATTAATGGTTCGGATGAGCTTTGACCGCTATATAACTATATTGAAAAATGGTGCAAATAAGGGGATCTCATAAAGACACTTAACTAGTGATAAATTGTAAGAAAGATTGAAGTTTATAAAATAAATTAGGAAACTAATTTAGCAGGCGGAAATAAAAAAATCTTTAATCCCAAAAAAATTAAGATTTTGGGGAAAAATAAATTTTAGCAAATGAAAAACAAGGAAAGGTTATTACGATGTCACGGATCACTATCCCTATGCCTTAAAATATGGTTGTAGGTAGTTTGTTGCTTTAGAATAAAAGTAAAGGTCCTCTAATATCTAAGATTAATTACACAATGTTTGGGTCAATCATATACATTAACTCATGGACCGAGTCCCTATTACGTTGAGGTATGGCCTAATTTGTTGTAAGAATGGAGAGGCAAATGTTTTGAAAAGTTGCATTCAAATGCTTTCGAATTTTTTTGTTTAAATGCTTTTAAGAAGTTGAGTTCAAATGTTTTTGGAAAATTTTGTTCAAGTGCTTTTGAAAATATAATGGTGTTTAAATGCTTTTGAGAATATGTTTTTCAAATTATTTTACAAGTTTGATTAGAGAGGGAAAACGATTTTTGGTGAAAAATGAAAATTTCTAATTTTCTCGTGCTATATGCTTAATGTGGGAAAAGGATTGATGTGTTAGTGAATATGAATTTTACTGTCCAATAAGGGTAACAATATACGAAACATAGATAATAACAAGGGAAAAGGCTATTTTAGCTTTGGAATTTCTATTTCCATGCCATGTTGATAGTGAAATGAAACTTGCACTTAGGATAATTATGTTTTTAACATCCAAAATAAACCTCCTTATGCGTATTGTACTTGAAAAAGTCTTGGGCCAAAAGGGAAGGTTCCAAGGTATGATGGAATATGTATCCAAAAGAAGGGTGGAGTTGTAAAATTTTCCATCAAAATTCCTTTTCCGGCGTAGGAATAAAGATTCACAAAAACTAGATTTTCAAAAATTTTGAAGGTTAGAAATTGTGTGTTGGGTTTTGGATGGTAGGGATTGGATGCATACTTCTACCTGTAGGAGCGTGAAAATTTTTGTAAGAAAATTGATTTTTGATTTTTGAAAACTTGCATACATAAAGAACTACCAGTATATATAAGTTGTTTGCATCATATTTTTAAAATATTTTTAAAAGAATGCATTCATATAAGAGGTGCCAATTTAGAGTCATTCTGCATGTATGTCTTATATGTTGTGATGCACCATGCACCATGCACTTATGCAAGTTTGGCTACAAATAGTTGTTCTTAGATTGGTGCAAGCTATGTTACAAGATTCGACCCTTGGAAATTTCGAGGACAAAATTATTTTAAGGGGAAAGAATGTAACATCCCGTAAAATCAACGATAACTAATAGATAATTAATAAGGCTCCAAAAATAGAATTTGAGTAAATGATGGAATTTGTCCATGGAACTTGCACCATTGCATTTATGGTGATTTTCTAAGCTACTTTCATATTTGGAGTTTCATGATCGAAGCTCAAATGAAGAAGTTATTAGATTTTTAAGTTTTCGAAATGAAAGTAACTAAGAATGAAAATATGAAATAAATAATAATAAATGCAGGACCCATGGTCAGCCCCTTTACTTAGGCCAGAGACCGTTAGCGGTTGACTGCTTATAGGGGGCGGCCGACGGGTTAGGGTTGGCGGCTAGGGTTTGAACCTTGGCCAAACAGCCTGAGTTTAATTATTTTAATCTAACGGTTACGATTGATCTGAGCGTCTAAAAATACAGGCCTAACCCATCAATTCTCTTCTCATATTTTCTGATCAAAGCAGCGAAGCTCTTCCTTTTTTCCTTCTCCTCTATTTCTAAATATTATAATACACACACACACACACACACACACACACACACACACACACATATATATATATAATTGGAGAAGGGCATAAAATAAAAGAGGAGAAGAGAAGAAGTTAATCAATACTATGGAAAAAAGGTAAATTTCTATAAATACAAATTTATATTCCACTTAACCATAAATCTCTTCTTAGATCTGTAATTCTAATAGTATGTACATACCTTATTATACATATTCTTTTGGATTAGAATGGAAAATAAATCAAGCCAAGGAACAAATTCGGATTTGGAAGGTTTGGAAAGCTAGAAAGGTAGGTAGGAAATTATATAATTTATTTATGATATTGAAATTTGTCTCATTGAATTTTTTATTTTGATTATTATGCCTATGTAAGATCTAATAAGTTGAAGATTAGAACAAAAGGATTATCGTATACATATTCAAGAAAATAGGTAATTGAAATAGGAATATTATGTACAACCTAATATGGAAATTGAATTATGTCGTAAATATTTGTTCATGGAGAATGTTTATAAAGTTGCAAAGTTTATTCACAAGTTATGGTTGTACATTAGGTTTCCCTAGTTGACATGGAATGTGATATTTAAATTATTTGGATTGGGGTATAATTTAATTATATCTATTTCTACGTAATTACCATAAATCATCCAATCCTAGAAATATGTATAAAAATGCATCGTTTGAATTAACAAGGAATATACCAAAAAGGAAGGAGATGTGTAAATTATGGATATTATTCTATGTAGTTTACACTATCTATTTCAATAAAAGAAGGGGAATAATTCCTTGTAATTTCAAACAAAGTAAGACCGCACTTTTGGTTAATTAATGGGAATCTATAATGATAATCCTTTCTAAATTGGCAACTGTAATAAATTAAAATATGGAACAGAATGTTCTAGTTTAGGAATTAAAAGTTAGAAATAGGAATATATACGTATAATCGCGCTTACTGATAATATGCATATAGCGTAATTTATGACAATATTCGTATTAGTTATTAACAACGTAGTAATTGTAGGACAAAGAGGTTAGAAAGGGAAGGTATAGTGATTCCAAAATTTATGGACAATAACCACAAATTTGACGGGAAATAAATTTGTAGTTAATAATGAGTTAGAGGAATTAAATGATGATAGATTAAAGAATTTAATACGACATTTATGGGAAAACTGAATAGGCATAATGTGTGGATTTTGAAATGGGTGAATAAATATCATTAGAGATTGTCCAATTTTGACTTAACGACCAATTATTACGGGCAAAGGACATTAATTAGACATAAGAAGAAAACGAGGAAACCAAAGCCTGAGCCTATAAAATAGAAATAATCACGTGGCGAACAAGTTGTATTAATATTATTAAATATATTTAGATAGTAATATAATTCTCATAATAGGAAATTATATAGCTTCAATCATACGCTTGGAATGAGCGTGAATAGTGGGTCTAGCCCGACACTTAGGCTTTGGGTGATTGGTTTAGTTTAATGGGTTATGATACGAGGTCGGTAGAGTTACACAACAGAAGTCCGCCCTTAACATAGAATCTACCGGTTATACTAACTACTAATATGAGACATTTCCAATCATAGGACCCATGGGGAAGTGATATGCATTGCAAATAGGTGAGGGAAAATATACTGAGGGTTCGCCTTGAATTTAATGTATTAAATGGCCTGGTACTTTTAAGGAAATTGGGTAAGCTTCACTTCCAATAAGAGGTGTTAAGTAACCGAAAGAGGAATTTTCCTTGACTTACTTAGGTTAGTCTAAACGAGATGTCAGCTGTGGAATGTAGGTAGACCATGTGAGTATTTTTGGACCGTTCATTAGTAGTAGGTCTGGCATATAGGTTATGCCTTGATGGATTTTGCTTTCTCTAGTGTAAAATCTGTATGGAAGAGCACATACCTCAAAGCAGACGATTAGATGAAATTTTGTTTATCGTAGGGGGCTAGTTAACCCTTGGTTGAGGCTTTGAGATGCATTAGTAGTACGACAATTAAATTGTAAATTATTTAAGCCGTACATAAAGATCATTGGTCTCTGTAGCTAGAACCGATTAACTAGCATTTACGTTGCAAAGAGCCTGCTTCGGGACTGAGGTATTAAATAGCTGTTGGGTCTGTCTCCTTTCTATTTAAGAAGTATTAAGTTGTTAGGGTTTTTGGGTAGTGAAACAGTTAGACAGATATGCAAGTAGGCATATACATATATAGTTATACCTTAGAGTACGTTAAGCATATCATACGCATGCAGATAGGACTTAACATATCAGCCATAAGTAATAGAAATTTTACTTAAATGGAAATCAATCGGTATAAATTAATGTTGTAGGTAAGTTATGTAATTTTCCAATCACCAGAACGTTGTTCTAGCCTTCCTTCTCATTATAACCCATATGATTGATTTAGAAGGACAGACACCTGGACCAAGACAGGAACGGTAGATAGAGAAGTCTTCTTATTCATGCTCGACACTGACAATGGAATTAGATATCCAAGGAATAATATTGATTTCAAGGTGGCAGTCTTAGTTAGTACGCATGCTATATTGTATTTTCATATTCCACTATGAGTTTATATTGTTTGCATTCTAACATACTTGTGTTATTACAAGTTATCAAACCAATGATCAGTACTCTAATGGACTTAGGTATTGATTTTGTCAAAATTCGAACATATTAAGGTGCGGGTTGTTACAGCATGATTGGGATGAAGAGAGTGAACGATTATTTCTTCTTCATAAAGAACCATTGGAAGCGAGAATTGGAAAATAAGAATTGATATTTAACATTTAAATGAGAAATATGATTTCTATTTTAAAATGTACTTTGTATATAGAAAATTGTTTTCTATGAAATTTATTTCTTTGAGTTCAAGATATTTCATCTGAAAACTCTTGACTACAAGATAGTAATAGTGGGTGGAATAAACAACCAACATTTAGTGGTTGAATGGACTTCTATATTTTGTATGTCATTATAGTAATGACAGAAATAATGGGAAAATGTCATATAACATTCATTGGTTACACCAAGTTACAAAAATTGTTTTCGTAAATCATACCATACATTATTTACGAAATAATTATCGTTTTTAATTGTTGACTGAAAAATAGACATAGTTTTAGTTCGATATGAATATTCATTATAAAATAAAACTATAAAATTGGTATTTATTTTCATAACAAATGTGATGCACTGGGAAATACATAATTATCTCAAATTATCTGCAATTATTTTAGAACTATAGAATAATAGTTTAGAGAAATAAT
This sequence comes from Allium cepa, assembly GCA_030765085.1. Classification (NCBI taxonomy): domain Eukaryota; kingdom Viridiplantae; phylum Streptophyta; class Magnoliopsida; order Asparagales; family Amaryllidaceae; genus Allium; species Allium cepa. The sequence continues at coordinate 167,163,930 of CM060932.1, forward strand.
TCTTTAATTATATAATTATGAATCATATGGTGCTAACGAATTGTGCCTTGGACAATTAAGGGCGAAGCACCTACTAAGTGGAAGCGTCATAAGAGTTGATGAACTTTTCGAGTTGATTCATGTAGACATATGCAATCGAAAGTATGTTCATACCTAAGCCATTCCACGTACTTCATTGTATTCACTGATGAGTCTTACAAACATGAACAAGTCTTATGATACAAATTTAGTATATCTATAGTAAGTTCATATAATATAAAATGGAAGTAAATGAAATTACACTAAGTAGAAATCATTCGATTTGGTCAAATAACTGAGAATATCGAAAAGAGTTCTGAACGTGCCTAAAAAATTGGACAAAGATTCAACCTAAAAAGTCACTTCTCCCTATGATACATAATGATGTTTCGATAAGGAGTAATTGAACTCTATTGGATAAAGTATAGTTAATAATGAGTGAAGTTGAGCTAACTTCTTTATGTAAGGTCATGTACCTAAGAGTAGAGCACAAGGTTAAATTAATTTCATGTAAAGAATTGTTTACAAAATCAAACAAGATAAAAGTTTATGTGAAACTCCAACATATCCTAGACCAAATGTTAGTAGGTTATGCGAATCGAAAGACTACATACAATAATTATATATGAGGCTTCTTGTATGAATCGACCTAAAAATTTTTGAAAATGATTGTCTTTGGATGACCAATTTATGTTTTGAACATAATTATCGTAAACTAGAACCAAATTAATTTTATGTAATGTAATTCATAAAAGATTTATGAATACCAATTCGATTACACTGAGAAGCAATTATTGTTTCAAGAAATACCAATTTCGTAAAGAATGAATTTCTTTTTGAAATTATCAGTAGAAAATTGGATTTGGATATGACCCTAAGATAAAAATAATTACGAGGGATGAAATCATACCCAAACCCAAATGGACACAACATATTAGAATGTCCAATGATAAACCTCATACACCAAAGAAAAATTATGAATTTTTATTAATGCTGAGAAAAGAGCTATCTCAGTATTAGGTAAGCCATTAAGATTATTGACTTTACCATATGGCACGATATGCAAACCAAGAATGGATTTCAAGTACATTATCAAAATATGATTTTAATATTGGTACCTGAAAGGATATGATCCATCGGATGCAAAAGTGTCTTCAGAAAGAAGGTCAATGCAGTTGGAATATAAGCCACATTGATAAGAATAACATCGTAAATTTCAATTGTTGAAAATAACATAACAAATTCGTCATTCAACATGCTAGAGTTAGTTCGGATTTCGTTAGGTATGGCTTTGAGTTTTGGTAATTATATGTTGGATCAAAAAATATTCTAAATTGTGATTTAGAATAAATTGTTGAATATAACAACTATCATTAAGTCAACGGGAATAATATTTGAGTTTGTAAGTATTGTATATGATCCAAGAAAGGTATGAATGTTTTATTCAATATGCATCTGAGTTATGTAAGTTTTTGGCCGAAAATCAAATAATTTGACTTTTAGTAAAAATGCAGCGGAAGCGTATGCATGTAAGAAAGAATATTAATAGTGTAACATCCCCCACTTGGAGACCCAAAACTAACGGCTTTGGATGCTGTAGTCAACCATAGTTATTAATTCTTAATGACCAAATGCGGTAAAGTTGGATACATTTACATAACAGAAACACATGAACATGGAAAAAAATTTAAACTCATAAATTTTTTTTGTCATTCCACTTCAAATCATATTTAAAATTCATTACATAATCCAAATTTCACACACTATGTCTGGAGAAATATAATTATTACAAAATATGCAAAGAGAGGCATATGAAGATGCCACCATGGATGATTAGAGTCTAACCATAGGCAATTAAACAACTTTTCCATTATAACTAAAATACAACGAAATCAAATAGAAAGAACTCCTAATAGCTAGCTTGCCTCCTGCACGTCAACGGAAGCTGATTCGTCTAAAGGAGAACCTAAAAACCTTACTCAAACTACTCAAATTTAATTGAGCACCGAGAGTTTAAGGGGAAACATAAACTTCGAGTCAAACAAAAAGTCTGGTATAAATAATAACCTACCATTTCGAACCATATAGATATCTAGTGAGACCATGTGCTTAGTGGAGTGAGTTTTTCCTTTACTAGTATCTTAACTCAATTTATAATAACCCTATATTGTGTGCCTACATCCATAATGGTTAAAACATAACATTATAGAAGGTATGATGATGATATGCAAACATGCAATATGCACTGGATTTTCATCCCCATTTATCCGACTATCTTTCTCAAGTTATAGTTTCAAGGGTCATTGTTAACCTATTAGTTTTAATAGGCTGACTAATAACCTGTTAATTCTTTATGGAATTCCTATCCACTTTCATAGTTTTCATGGGGTCACTATGACGTATTAGTTTCTAGCAATACTATCATCCAATCATAGTTTTCATGGGGTCTCTATGATCCTATTTGTATCTACTAATAACTTTCTTTAATCTAGTTTTCGTAGGTTGGCTATGAACCTATTGGACTCTCCAATAATTTCTCTTATGTCATAGTTTTCATGGGATCACTATGAATCTATTGATCTCTATCAATAAATTGTCCGGACATAATTTTCATAGGATCACTAAGAACCTATAGGCCCCCACTAATAACAATCTCTATACATAGTTTTCATGGGCTCACTACAAGAAAAGTTGTTTTTTATAGCACCAATTGATAACGCATTTTTGGTTAGTGTTATTCTTCGTTTTAATTTGTACTTGTTTTATTGGCTATGTAACGCTTTTAAGCGGGATCCCCAAATTATTTTCGTGGCCGCCACTTCTTTAAATTATTTTTTTCTTCCCTCTTCCTTTTATTTTCTCAAATTCTTACATAAAATCTCCTCCCTTTCCACCGCTACGCCCTTAAATTCTCGTATCCGTCGCCAACGCTTCCGCTACCATACGCACGTGCAGGTTCTCCAATGGCGCACGTGTTATTTTTAACGGCTGCTTCCTCCGTTATGAAACCGCTCCTTTTTACGACCAGACCACTTTTCCAGGCAACTTTTCGATTTGTAGCAACGCAAGTAGCAATAGTGGCCCGGAAGTCGCGTCCCTAATGGCGGATCTGGCTACGTTTACGAACCGGGTAAATAGGTACTTTGCAGCAGCTGTTAGGAACGGAGTTTATGGTGTCGCTGAGTGTGTGCAGACAGTTAGCGCGAGTGGGTGTAGTGATTGTTTGCAAGTTGCGGTTGCAAATGTGAGAGGGTGTTTGGGGAAGAAGGAAGGGGCCGCGGTGGATGCGGGTTGTTTTTTGAGGTTTTCGGATGTGGATTTTTTTCGAGATTACCATACTGTCAATCTTCAGTCTCTTCTACCCTCGTCTTCAGGTACGTAGGTCAATATTAGTTCATTTTAGGAATTTGTTCGTTTATCAATCAATTAGTGTGAATTTGTTGCAGGGAAGTCAAGAAACAAAGGGGCCATCATAGGAGGAGTAGTGGGCAGCTGTCTTTTGATTCTATTTGCGCTCTTGTTATTTTTATGGTTAAGAAAATCAAAAAAGTCAAAAGTAGGTGGAAGAGGTAATTTATCTTTATTTTTATTTATTTTTTATTAAACATCGTAACAGAAATAGTTCCAATTCCTCTATCCCATTTTACAATATAGATACAGAAGAATTGAGCTGGACACAAATAGCTAACGGTTTTTATAATATAAAGTAGCCATACCTGACTAGTTGTTTTCAAAAATAATATCAGAAACTTTGGCGTGCGAGCTTAATAATGCACTAATATTAATCATAATAAGTTATGAATGGTTTGTGGGAATTTATATATAATTGTGTTACTATCTGAGTTTGGCGGATTGTAACTGCACAACGTAATCCTTTCTGAAAGGGATTTGTATTGGTCAAAGCAGGATTAATTAAATTATGCTTGCATTGTTTAAAGAAGCAAACTGTGTTAGAAAGTTTATTTATAAATAAACAGTTCAGGAATCATATGAATCTACCCAGTTGCAGCATGGAAATTTATACCTTATTAAAATAGAAATAAAATACCTTTATATATTTGGTCAAGATTGTTATTCATTTTGATTAAAATGGTTTAATATATAGCCGCCTGCTGCTGTGATTAGTGTCTTCTTAGTGATGAAAGCCACATTGGCTTTTTTTCCTCAGTTTTTGTTTTTTACTTGATTAGTAAGTATTTCCAGAAGATTCAAGGGCACCGCGTCGGATGTTAGGGGCTACCATGGCATACCGGTTTTCCGCCGACTTCAGTTAAAAAAATAAAATAATAATAATAATCTATTTGGCTGAATACGGTAGCAACTAATATAGTTCTAGATGCCCTAAGCTTTACCCTAAAACTGAAAACCAAATGGCCTATAAATGTAATGTTGACTCTAGCAGCAAGTTACAAACTAGACAAATGGCTAGTTTGTCGGCACGCGGATTTAAAGCTACTTTACGTATTGTGCATGTAATTTATGTGTCCTGAAAGTGAAACTCCTATTGTGACATGATCAAATCAAATAGTAATAATAATCAATATACAAAAGCGTTGCAGGGCTTTTCTTAATTCATTGGAGATTTTATTAAAATACGTACGGTATATATTTCCGTACTATTATATGAAGCAATACATATGAATCATACATTGATTGACTAATTTTGCAGGCAACATTCTAGGGGCTACAGTACTACGTGGACCTGTCAATTTCAGTTACAAAGATCTTAAATCCGCCACCAAAAATTTTAGTGATGAAAACAAACTCGGAGAAGGTGGATTTGGTGACGTATAAAAGGTGCAGTCACTCGTCTCTTTCCATAACAATATTAAAATAAATTACATCTCTAATTCTAATTGTTTTCCTATACCAATATTATTATGCTTTGACAAGGTGCACTGAAAAATGGTAATATCGTGGCTGTAAAAAAATTAGCAATATCTCAAACAAGTAGAGCCAAGGCAGATTTTCAAAGTGAAGTAACACTTATAAGCAATGTTCATCATCGCAACCTAGTTCGATTGCTTGGTTGTTCTAGCAAAGGCCCTGAATTGCTGCTAGTTTATGAGTACATGGAAAATAGCAGCCTCGATAAGTTCTTATTTGGTAAAGCCCTGTTACATTCTCAGTAATGCAATACTTTAAAATCAGATTGTTTTTTGATGATATCATATGCATTTTAACAGGTGAAAAACGTGGCACTTTAAACTGGAAATGAAGATTTGATATAATAGTAGGAATAGCAAGAGGGATTGCTTATCTTCATCAAGAATTTCATGTCACGGTCATAAATAAGGATATAAAATCTAGCAATATATTACTAGATGATGATCTTCAGCCAAAAATTGCAGATTTTGGTCTTGCAAGGCTTTTACCTGGTGATCAGACTCATGACAGTACCAAATTTGCAGGAACTTTGTATGTCAAAACTTTACATTTGTTTAATTTTACATACCATTTATATATACCTTTTTTTATATCAATTTGTAAATTTATTATATGAATGCTACGACAGGGGATACACAGCACCTAAGTATGCAATCCATGGCCAGCTATCTGAAAAGATCAAAACGTATTGTTACGGCGTAGTTCTCTTGGAAATAATTAGTGGGAGAAAATCAAATGATCCAAGGCTTGAACTTGAATAGCAGTATCTACTTGAATGGGTAATCTGTCTAATACGTTGCTGAAATTACAACATTGACATCAGTTTCATCTACATGGTATAATGTGAACAATTTTTTATTTTCATAAGCCTAGTATTACCAAGAGCCCTTTTAATATGGTAGTCCCTGTCGGGTGCTAACTCCTAAATGACAATGAATATGCTTCATGTAGACATGATAATTTGTCGGTTGCTAGATTATGATATTGGCACATTTTGAATGAATTATAAATCTTCTTATCTTGATCAAATTATTGATACAGTATGAATCTTTGATATGTAAGGTTTGAATTGATGTTGCAAAACACAGGCTGATAGGCTCTCTCTGACAGGTGCAATGCAAAGACAAGTATGGTCAAACAGAAAGAACATTTGAAGGACTTAGCTATAAATTCAGCATCATATGTAGGAAAAGGAAAAGTTCCATGAGCTCGATCATCAAAACGGATGCTTCATATGCATGGCTTTCTTGATATACTTTTGAATAGGCTCCTGGAGCTGCATACTTTAAAAGGGCATGTAGAAAAAGTAGTTGCTTTAGTACGCAACTAGATCAGAATTGAATGTTGGAACTCTGTAATGTTTGTACTCTGTAATATTTGGAAGGATTGCTTTAATGTTTGTACTCTGTAATGTTTGTACTCTTATTAAATTGACATTATTTTCTATTTCTCTGTGTTAACTTGGCTGCAGGATTATGTTTTATTCAATGGTTATGCACTTCCTTTAATGTTTGTATACTGTAATGAGCTATTGAATGGTTGAGATTTAGATGTATTATAGCGGCTACAATGAGCTATTGAATAAATACTTTATAGCGGCAAAATGGTGTTATAAAGATTTCCAGTTCCATTAAGATTTAGCTGTATTATAGCAGCTATAATGAGCTATTGAATTAACGTACCATAGCGGCGAATTTGCGTTATAAAACTAAGCTCAACCATAGCGGCATATTTTGTGTTATAAATATTCAACAGTTTTTTATAACATGTCGATATATAGCACTTATCAAACCGCTATGGTTGTGATTAATAGCGGCTATATGCCGCTATAAAAGACACTTTTTGTTGTAGTGGCGCTCACTATGAACCTGTCTAAACCAATAATTCTTTGATCAATCTTTTGGGCATTCAAAATTCTGGTCTACCAGACCTCTCAGATGTAATTCTACTCACATAGGAGTTAACTCAATATATATTCACCATGGGGTTAACCTAGCTGGTTATTCTCCCTTAACACCTAAATGCAGTTATGGGTTGATTATAAAATGAATATGTTTATAGAAGAAACACACATGATAACCGATCGTAACATAATAACATAAACATTTATGATTTAATTTCCTTGTAATCATTTTTCAAATGAAACATGGTTAATACCTTTAACCTATTATCTTTAACAAGGAAAGCTTCTTCAAAAACACCAAAGTTAAATGCCATTTCAAAACTCTTTCATATTGCCATGGGTATACTTTTAAAATTGAAATTGAGTCTCTTATTTGAAAACTAAGGCTATTGAAACCTTAAGTCTTTTCTTTCGAATCCATAAAAAATACTTTTCGAAAGTATTCAAACCTTCCTTCCAAAACACTTAAAGATATACCTTTCAGAACGCTCAAATAATTCCTTTGGAAAGCATTGTAACTTTATTTCGAAACCTTTAAGGATTTACATTTCGAAATGCTTAAAACTTATCTTTCAAAATAATTGAAACATACCTTTTTAAAATGCCTAAAACATACCCTTCGAAAGACTTAAGGCATTCCATTCAGAAGCTTTACAAAAACCTATTAAAATTGTTCCTTTCGAAACCATTATATTTAACAGTAAATATAACTTCTGGTTCAAAGAAAACGAAGGTGAAAGTAACCCTTTCGAAAGTGTTGATCTTAAATTAAAAGAATTGGGGAAAAGGATAGCATCAAAACCACCCATTCAAAATCATTGATAAAGGCGGCTATAGGAGCACTTTCGAAAGAGAAGGTGGCTTGAAATTTTATACGGGTGAAAGCTCCCCTTTCGAAAGCATTGGTTTAAATTTTTAAAGAAATCGGCCTTTAACTAACTCAAAAGGCATGAATGCGGTAGCTGGGTTTCGAATAGGTTCACCAACATCTACCCATTTGAAAGCTCCTATTTAAAACTAAATATGCGGCAACTCATGCTAAAGCTCCTTTTAAAAAGGCAAGCAACAATCCATCCGATAGCTATCTAAAAGTAACTTCAACCCCATCGAAAGCGTCTTTTGTAACAACCCGATATTTTCAGCCATTCACATCCGCACATATCGGACTTGAATTGCTCAAAATACCGCATTGTAATTAAATTTGGAGCAAATAAAACCAATCACAGAATCACAGACCCAGAAATATCGGAATAACTCGCAGCGGAAATAAAAATACCATACTAGTTCATGAAGCCACTATAACAAAATCTCAAACAAAATACATAATATCAGTCCGAAAACAAACACAATAGAGATCACAAATGCATATAAGTCTACTATTACAAGAGCTGAAATACAACACTGAAACTGAAATAGATAGATAAATAGATAGGCAGAATCTCCAGCGATTCCTAACTCTAGAAAGAGAAATCCAAAGCTATGAATACTCAGGCTGACCCAAGCATAAAGTAGAACACAAAACACTCGAGTCAGGACATACATACTTATACAATGTAAACCAACTCAAGTTAACTGTAGTAGTACTGCACAATAACTTAAAGGATGCTTGGGATCACCCATCATCTAAGGATTCGTTAAACCACTAACTAAACAGTAATAAACGCTATCATAGAAATGCCTATATTAAAGTAAACTATGCAAATAACAGTGCTAATGTGGCTAGGGTAGCGTAGAGCTGTAGCAATCGCTCACCTCTAGTCACACTCTCAAATTGAAGGTGTATATCCAAAAATCACAAGGCATACAAAGAAGTGTACCCGTAATTCCAAAATGTTAAAATTCCAAAAAGGTTTATAATTTTGAATTAAAATCATTCATTTAAACCATAAAAAGATGGGTCAATTTACCATCAAATCAAATATTAAATTCCCAAAATTTTAACCTTTTCATAGTTCATTTATCCACTTAAATACATTAAAACAATTAAATTTCGGATTTCGCAGCACTTAGAAAATGCTATGGTAGTCACATTTGAAAACAATTCAATTCAGCAAAGACAACATTTAAAAATTGCTGTAGTAGTTTAGTTATATTCAAAAATATCATTTCAGCCAACTGCAACACTTATCCAGTGCAACAATAGCCCTTTTATTAATTTTAGATTCAAGTTTAAACCATTTTAACCATTTCAACACAATTTCAGCAATAATAAAATTCCAATTTAAACCATTTTAACGTATAAAATTTCATATTTTTCCACTTTAAAATGGTCATTTAAAATACGCTTTAATTTATGATTTTTATAAAGTAAAATTTATACATAAAATCAAATTTTTAAATAATTCACTTATTAAATTCAAGCATACAAATTTTCCATCTTTGCATTTTAAAAATTAACTTAATAATCAAGTTTTAATTACCATTTCAAAATATAAACTTAATTTCCATTTTATTTTCTTAACTTAACTTTTATTTCAAACCAAATTCACATTTCCAAGTCAAGTTATATTTCAAATTACATTTTTAAGTGTTCATATATTTAACCATTTTAATTCATAGAAAAATCAATAACACTTATAAAGTCATTTTAAATTCAAATTTAAACCAATTATCATATTTTATTTACTTTACTTAAACTCCATTTTTAAACAAAATCACAAATTTCAAAATTAATTTATATTTCAAATTTCAACTTAACTATTCATTTATTTAACATATTTAACTTGTAGAAAAATCACTAACACTTTATAAAAATCATTTTTAATTCAATTTAAATCAAAATATCATAAATACAATTTTAAAATACTTTAAAAATTTTCAAAAAATATATATATAATAACCACGGGTCTGTATAATATTTTCTAACCTGGGTCAAGTGATATAGATAATTATCATTTCAATCCGTAATTTACAAAGAAAAATACGGGTTTTATCATTTCAAACCACCAATCCCAAGTTAAATAAAATAAATAAAAATCGCTCAGGCCTATCATTTCAGACCATAACGATTTTTCCCTATTCTAAAGTCCGTTAGGGTATGTATCATTTCAACCCATAGTGATTCTATTCTACATGGAACTTGCACTGTGACAAAAAGAAATAAATTAACAGTATAGAAACATATGGCAGTAACAGATGATACGACAGATTTATAAACAGGGTTAACATCATATGATTCATATCACAGGCAGGTATAACATGATACAGCAATTCTACACATTCACTTGGTGTCACTTCACAATTTATATAAGTAAAGATGTCATGAGTGAATACTCACTTTTCAAGCTGGAGTAAGCAATTCAAACACACAAACAAAGATCCAAAAAGCACAATAGCATGACTTTGATTTGAGTGGAGTGGAGTGCCAAGTGTTAATCTTGTATTTGATAACAAAATAATGCAAGTATAAATATAAATACAAACTAAAACAATTGGAACAAAAATGGAATAAAGTCTACAAAAACATCACCAAGCTTTTAATTGATTTTGCTTGACTCCAAATGACATTCGCTCGACCACAATGCAATTTTGGCTCGGCCATGAAGGTGTTTTGGGTTGAAATGGATCTGGTTATAGGTCATAAAGCCACAGCTACAAGGAAATGTGAAGGGGTTTTTGAGTTAAAACATGAAGAAGGTCAAGTACAAAGCAAAAATGGAGTTTTGGTGCAAACTTTAGGCTCGGCCATGCAAGAATGGGCTCGGCCTTGGAAGTGCAGACCTGGAGGTGGCTGGAGTGAAGGCTAGTAGTGATGTACAAGCTTGTGGCGGCGGCTAAGGGGTGGCCGAAGTGGAAAAATGAAGGGGATGTGAAACTAGGCTCGGCTATGGCATGGTTCAAGGTGTTTTTGCTACTTTTGGTGGCGATTGCTCCATTGGATGGCCACAGCCAATATAGGTCAGAGGACGTGATGTTCAGGCCGTGTATGGTAAGGGGAAGAAGGTGATGTAGTGGTTGGAGGAGGTGGTGAGGTGTTTAGCCGAGCAAAGCATAAGAGGAAACAAGCAAAACCAATTAAAATTTCAATAGAAAAGTGAATGGAAAAGTTGAAATAAAAGAGAAGAAGCCATGACCTTTTCTCAGATCTGAAAATAGGCATGAGTAGTGAAATGAGAAAGAAGTTTATCATGCGAAATTCAACACAAAACTCACGGCTATTTTCTTGGAAAAGACGGTCAAAGAAAATGAAAAGACTATGCATTAAAAGTCATAAGTTGAAAGGTTTTTAGTTTCTTGGAATTTCCTATTTCATTTATTCAAATAAACCAAAAGAAAAATCATATAAATAAAATAAAAATGAAAATAAAATAAAGTGAAAATGAAATAAATAAATAATATTTAGGAAAAATATAAAAATATAAAAAAATAGTTATTAAATTGGAACTAGAATTAAAATTTGTAAACAAATACAATAACATTAGAAAATTATAACTTCGCTTTTAAAATATGTTTTAAAAATAAAATATATACATAACATTCCATATTACACATATATATACAAATTAGAACAAACAAATTTATTATTTATATAAATTAAAATAAACAATTTTGCTAAATAAAACAATTTACACATAATATTGTAAAAAGCATAACTTTCACAATATAAATCATATTTCAATGAAACGAAAAGTAGTATTCTGGAAATTTAATTTACTTTCATAATAAAAGATAAAATTAAAAAAATTAAAATTTTTAAATTTTAAATTTAAAAGTCAAAGTTTGACCATTTTGACCAAAATCCATTTTTTTGGAAAATATTCTAATTATTCATGTTTGAAATTATAATTCACATACCAATAAAAATCTATACTTAAAATAACAAAATTTATTTATTTTAATAAATAAAATAAATTTTTTAAATCAGGAATTCCAATTTAAAATAATTAAAATATAAAATTAAAATAATCATAAAATACAGGGTTGTTACATCTTTTAAAAGCAAAGGTAAGTAATATTTTCGAAAGCTTAAAAAAATAACCTATATACCTTGGAAAGCTTGGTTTTACACTGTCTCCTCTGCCTTTCTCCATTCCATTATCAATGGCTTGATAACATATGTATTGGTTTCGAATGGGTTATTAACAGAAGTAGTTTAATTCAATTTAAATCAAAATATCATAATATACAATTCTAAAATACTTCTAAAATTTTCAAAAAATATATATTTAATAACCATGGGTCTATATAATGTTTTATAACCTAGGTCAAGTGATACGGATAATATATCATTTCAGTCCGTAATTTACAAAGAAAATTCCGAGTTCTATCATTTCAAACCAGTAATGCCAAGTTAAATAAAATAAATAAAAATCGCTCAGGCCTATCATTTCAGCCCATAATGATTTTTTTCTATTCTAAAGTACGTTCGGGTATGTATCATTTGAACCATAGTGATTCTATTCTACAAGGAACTTGCAGTGTGAGAAACAGAAGTAAATAAACAGTATAGCGACATATGGCAGTAACAGATGATATGACGGGTTTATAAATAGGGTTAACATCATATGATTCATATCACAGGTAGGTATAACATGATATAGCAATTGTACACATTCACTTGGTGTCATTTCACAATTTATATAAGTAAAGATGTCATGAGTGAATACTCACTCTTAAAGCTGAAGTAAGCAATTCAAACACATAGACAAAGATCCAGAAAGCATGACAGCACGACTTTGATTTGAGTGGAGGGGAGTGCAAAGTGTTAATCTTGTATTTGAAAACAAAATAAAGCAAGTATAAATATAGATACAAGACTAAAACTATTGGAACAAAAATGGAATAAAGTCTACAAAAACATCACCAAGCTTTTAATTGATTTTGCTTGACTCCAAATCACATTTGCTCGGCCATAATGCTATTTTGGCTCAGCTATAAAGGTGTTTTGGGTTGAAATGGATCTGGTTATGGGTCATAAAGGCACGGCTACAAGGAAATGTGAAGGGGTTTTTGAGTTAAAACATGAAGAAGGTCAAGTACAAGGCAAAAATGGAGTTTTGGTGCAAACTTTAGGCTCGGCCATGCAAGAATGGGCTTGGACTTGGCATGTGCAGACCTGGTGGTGGCTGAAGTGAAGGCTAGCAGTGGTGTACAAGCTGGTGGTGGCGGCTAAGGGGGTGGACGAAGTGGAAAAATGAAGGGGATGTGAAACTAGGCTCGGCTATGGCATGGTTCAAGGTGTTTTTGCTACTTTTGGTGGCGATTGCTCCATTGGATGGCCACAGCCAATATAGGTCAGAGGACGTGATGTTCAGGCCGTGTATGGTAAGGGGAAGAAGGTGATGTAGTGGTCGGAGGAGGTGGTGAGGTGTTTAGCCGAGCAAAGCATAAGAGGAAACAAGCAAAACCAATTAAAATTTCAATAGAAAAGTGAATGGAAAAGTTGAAATAAAAGAGAAGAAGCCATGACCTTTTCTCAGATCTGAAAATAGGCATGAGTAGTGAAATGAGAAAGAAGTTTATCACGCGAAATTCAACACAAAGCTCACGGCTATTTTCTTGGAAAAGACGGTCAAAGAAAATGAAAAGACTATGCATTAAAAGTCATAAGTTGAAAGGTTTTTAGTCTCTTGGACTTTCCTATTTCATTTATTCAAATAAACCAAAAGAAAAGTCATATAACTAAAATAAAAATGAAAATGAAATAAATAAATAATTTTTAGGAAAAATAGAAAAATATAAGAAAATAGTTATTAAATTGAAACTAGAATTAAAATTTGTAAACAAATACAATAACATTAGAAAATTATAACTTCGCTTTTAAAAAATGTTTTAAAAATAAAATATATACATAACATGCCATATTACGCATATATGCACAAATTAGAACAAACAAAAATATTATTTATATAAATTAAAATAAATAATTTTGTTAAATAAAATAATTTACACGCAATATTGTAAAAAGCATAACTTTCACAATATAAACCAGATTTCAACGAAACGGAAAGCAGTATTCTTAAAGTTTAATTTACTTTCATAATAAAAGATAAAATTCAAAATTCAAAATTTTAAATTTTAAATTTAAAAGTCAAAGTTTGACCATTATGACCAAAATCCACTTTTTTGGAAAATATTCTAATTATTCATGTTTGAAATTATAATTCACATACCAATAAAATCTATATTTAAAATAATAAAATTTATTTATTTTAATAAATAAAATAAATTTTTTAAATTAGGAATTCCAATTCAAAATATAAAATTAAAATAATCACAAAATACTGGGTTGTTACACTCTCTCCCACTCAAATCTTTTCGTCCTCGAAAAGAACGAACAACGAAAAATAAAAAAAAGCAAGATAGAAAAGCAAATAGTACCTGAAAAAACAATTCCGGATTCGAAGTACGAATGTTCTTCTCCGTCTCCCAGGTACACTCTCGATCATCAGTACTCCATTGCACTTTGACTAGACTAACAGATTTTCTTCTTCGTTGCTTCATACCCCTGTCGACAATACGAAGTGGCTTGCTCTCGACATCAGATTAGGCACAATATCCAAACTATCAAGAGTAGAAGGCTGAACAAAAAGAGATGGGTCATGAAGATATCAACGAAGATGTGAGATGTGGAATGCAATATGCACTTCAGAAAGCTTCTCAAGCAAATCCAAACGATAAGCCAAAGAACGAACTCTTTCCACAATGCGGAAAGGACCCTCGAAGAGGAAGAAGGTAGGAACAGATAGAAGGGAAAGTAGGTTGAAAGACAAGGATGAACCATTATTTTAAAACCATATAAATTTCAATTTAAAATTTTTTATTTATAACATTTTAATCATTTTATAATATGATGAATAGCCATTTGATTCAAATTTGTTAGTTCGAAGTAAACAATATTTAAAACATTTTAAATTATTTAGGAAGGTAAAGTAAATGATCAAAATACCCTTTATATAATACTTTATCAAAATACTTTTATAACTCGATGTCTTAATAAGTTTATTCTCGTTCCTGCAGACTCTGGCCATGCGTTGATCAGGCACAAAGCTAGAATTCTCCAGGTACTTAGTAGACCTGTTTCAACAACCAGTGAAAATACTGGAAAACTTTTAAAAACAGATATGGAAAGTATAATCCAAACAAAAAACCAAACCAAAACATCGTCTAACCATGGATCGCAGATACACAATGGTTATGCCTGGATCCTCCAGGAAACATCCGTATCCATAAGCTATCTCAGCCCTGCGAATTATGCCATGATTACTAGTAGACTGCAGGTACACGGTTGCGCCTGGATCCCCAAGGAAACATCCGTACCCATAAGCTATCTCAGCCAGCGGAGTTTGCTACTAAAAACGACCAACATAGATCGTAGATACACAATGGTTATGCCTGGATCGTCCAGGAAACATACGTACCCGTAAGCCATCTCAGCCAAGCGAATTATGTATGCAGTCGCGCTCGTAAGACCATGGAGATTGACATTGAATTCGATGGACACTCGAGTATCATATCCGAAAAACCCAAATTAGAATAATATCGATAGAATGAATCCACAATGTGGCCACAAGGCGGATATCAAGCAGAAGGCACTTTGCATATCTTTACTTCGAAAATATGGATCATATAGTACCTTTCAAATCACTTTCAATTATCGTACTTATACAAAGTCCATCATATATAAGATTTTATTTTCAAATCGAATACTTCCCAAATCAATAGTATATCAAATCACACTTATATAGACTTCGATTACATAAGATTTCCCTTTCCAAATTGAGTACCTTTCCAAAATTATAGTTTTCAAATCAATTTCATACTTATGCAAATCAATTTTATATAAGTTCGATAACTCCCAAATCAAAGTATTTGATAAAATAAGGTTCTCAATTTCAATTCCTTTCAATAACATTTCAGTTTCAAAATCATATATGGTTTCGCCAAATCATTTCTTCCAAATTATATATATTCAGTTTCAAAGTTTCTCAAAACAATAGGTTTAGAACATAGTCCAAATTTCCAAATCAACAAAAATTTATGTCAAACAAATCCATTTCTAAAGTCATCATGTAAATATTGGGTTTAAATTTCAATCTATTTTCGAAACCAAATCTTTTCCTCAAGAATCACTTATCTCCAAGATGATTACAAATTCTATAACCTTTCCTTTAAATCCTTTTTTTTGAAAGATCTTATTTACCTTTGAAAATTATTATTATTGTATATAGTTTTATAAAAGATGTTACTAAGTTAAAACATTTAAACTAAATTTTATTCAAAATATTTTGAAAACTAAATTTTTATTCAAAACATTTCAAAACTAAATTTCATGTTAGTATAATTCAAAATAGTTTCATTCATTAACTTAACAAAATAGTTTTAAACTTATTCAAATTATATTAGAACATAAAAAACTATACTAATATACTTTATCAAACTTACATACAAAATTAAATTAAATTTAAACCTTGATTTGGAAGTGCTTGAACTTTTAAAAATAGTCGAAGAAACCAAAATTTTCAATCCAAGAGTTGGAAATCAGCAACAAATCAGTAAATCAATTCCAATAGATAAGGTTATACCAAAACAAATCTGAAACTCGAGAACTGAACACCGGCTTACTTTAAATCATTTCTTACTTTAAATCATTTCAAATATATATATATATATATATATATATATATATATATATATATATACACACACACACACACACACATATACGTATATCTTTCGAATATCAACCCATACTTCAGACTTTTGAAATCAAAATTTGGTTTCACAAAATCACTCGCATAGCGAAGCTACTAAAGTGGCCTCTCCCCCACTCTGAAACTCGAAAATCAATGTCGATGATGCGTGCACTCATCACCGAAATTATTTACCAGCGATACAAGTGAGTTCTGGACTTCTATTTTCTTGAAACTTCTTTGAAATCTCTTCGAAATCATTGGAATTCATTCGAATGCATTTGAAACATTTCTTATTCTAAAAATATCTATAAATCATATTATTATTATATATTTTCCAAAATCTTAAAATCGATTTCAAAACACCATAGTTCGATTCCTCGAAATTCAAATTCAAAACCCTTTAGTTATAAATCATTTTTATATAAATCTAATTTCTTATAAATTATCAAAATTTCAAATCCTTTCGAAGCTTCAAATTTTCATTTTTAAAAGGTATATAATCTGTATCGAAAACATTTCACTTGTATATATAAAATGTGGTCATCCTTATCAAAATAATATTTTCGATGTATGCACAATTTCAAAATACAACCAAACACAAATTTTCCAAAGGACGATTCAAGGATGGATTACAAAACAGACAGAGATTCAGATTTAGAGGAACTCTAATCAAATAGAATTCTGATTCGAAGATAAGCTCCAACGAAGATGAGATAATTTTATTACCGCATAGAAGATGGATAAGTCTATATAAATCGCGGACGACCTTAACCGGTCAACCATGACTTCAGGAATATAATCAATGCAGAAATCTAAGGCAAATCGACATTCGATCACTAGAGATAGAATCCAGATATAGCAGAAGGTAGATAGCATCGTAAACCGAGGATACAGAAATCTCCGATGAATCAATGCCAATTGTAAAGGAGTTTCACCCCTTTACAAATCATTCAAAGATTTACAAAATCACCGATCTTTGTAGAGGTCATTCAAAATGGAGTTGTGGAATGCTCCAAAATCAAAGTAATACAAATAGGGGAGACAGGAATGGATTTCAGAACAAGTGGGAGCGTTCCAAAGTTCAAAGGAATCCAAATCGATAAGAATCCTAACCAAAGAGATTACTAACAAGGTGGATACAGAAGAGACGAAGTTTAGAAAATCTTGGTTTCAAAATAAGAAAGATTTATACCAATATAATTTTTAAAAATCCTTTAAATCATTGGAAATCATTTTTACTTTAAAAATACGTTCTCTCACAAAGAAATGATTCTGAGATTGATTTCACTCATTCTAGGGTATTTCTACACTATCTCTAATGAGTTTTTCCTCCGTGGGCTAAGGTTTACCTAAAACCAAAGCTCTGATACCAACTGTAACAATCCGGTATTTTCATCCATTCGCATCCGCACATATCGGACTTGAATTGCTCAAAATACCGCATTGTAATAAAATTTAGAGCAAATAAAATCAATCACAGAATCACAGACCCAGAAATATCAGAATAACTCGCAGCAGAAATAAAAATACCATAGTAGTTCATGAAGCTACTATAATAAAATCTCAAACAAATACATAATATCAGTCTGAAAACAAACTAGCGATCACAAATACATGGAAGTCTACTAATACAAGAGCTGAAATGGAACACTGAAACTAAGATAGATAGATAAATAGATAGGAAGAATCTCCAACAATTCCGAAATCTAGAAAGAGAAATCCAAAGCTGTGAATACTCACGCTGATCTGAGCGTAAAGTAAAACACAAAACACTCGAGTCAGGACATACATACTTATACAATGTAAACCAACTCAAGTGAACTGTTGTGGTAATGCAGAATAACTTAAAGGATGCTTGGCATCACCCATCCTCTAAGGATCCATTAAACCATCAATTAAACAGTAATAAACGCTATCATAGAAATGCCTATATTAAAGTAAACTATGTAAATAACAGTGCTAATGTGGCCAGGGTAGCGTAGAGCTACAACAATCGCTCACCTCTAGTCACACTCTCAAATTGAAGATGTACATCAAAAATCACAAGGCATATAGAGAAGTGTACCCGTAATTCCATAAAGTTAAAATTCCAAAAAGGTTTATAATTTCGAATTAAAATCATTCATTTAAACCACAAAAAGGTGGAGTCAATTTACCTTCAAATCAAATATTAAATGCCCAAAATTTTAACCTTTTCATAGTTCATTTATTCACTTAAATACATTAAAACAATGAAATTTCAGTTTTCGTAGCACTTAGAAAATACTAAGGTAAGTTACATTTGAAAACAATTCAATTCAGCAAAGACAACATTTAAAAATTGCTGCAATAGTTCAGTTATATTCAAAAATCTCATTTCAGCCAACTGCAGCACTTATCAAGTGCTACAACACCCCTTTTACTAATTTCAAATTCAAGTTTTAGTTCTGTAACTATAGCACTTACCAAGTGATATAGTAGCTCTTAGTTAATTTTATCCTTTTAGTTCACTTGCATCAACTACATCACTTACAAAGTGTTGTAATATCATTTACAATAGATTTTAAGTTAACTTTAGAAACGATAGCATTTCTGAATGCTATTAATTCAATTTCCAGCTTTTCAACACAATTTCAGCAATAATAAAATTCCAATTTAAACCATTTTAATTTATAAAATTTCATATTTTTCCACTATAAAATGGTCATTTAAAATACCCTTCAATTTGTGATTTTTATAAAGTAAAATTTATACATAAAATCAAATTTTTAAATAATTCACTTATTAAATTCAAGCATACAAATTTTCCGTTCTTTGCATTTTAAAAATTAACTTAATAATCAAGTTTTAATTACCATTTTATTTTCTTAACTTAACTTTTATTTCAAACCAAATTCACATTTCCAAGTCAAGTTATATTTCAAATTACATTTTTAAGTGTTCATTTATTTAACCATTTTAATTCATAGAAAAATCAATAACACTTATTAAGTCATTTTAAATTCAAATTTAAAACAATTATCATATTTTATTAACTTTATTTAAACTCCATTTTTAAACAAAATCACAAATTTCAAAATTAATTTATATTTCAAATTTCAATTTAACTATTCATTTATTTAACATATTTAACTTGTAGAAAAATCACTAACACTTTATAAAAATCATTTTTAATTCAATTTACATCAAAATATCATAATATACAATTTTAAAATACTTTAAAAATTTCCAAAAAATATATATATAATAACCACGGGTCTGTATAATATTTTCTAACCTAGGTCAAGTGATACGGATAATTATCATTTCAATCCGTAATTTACAAAGAAAAATCCGGATTTTATCATTTCAAACCAGCAACCCCAAGTTAAATAAAATAAATAAAATCGCTCAGGCCTATCATTTCAGCCCATAACGATTTTTTCCTATTCTAAAGTCCGTTCGGGTATGTATCATTTCAACCCATAGTGATTCTATTCTACATGGAACTTGCACTGTAATAAAAATAAATAAATAAACAGTATAGAAACATATGGAAGTAACATATGATATGACAGGTTTATAAACAGGGTTAACATCATATGATTCAAAGCACAGGCAGGTATAACATGATATAGCAATTCTACACATTCACTTGGTGTCACTTCACAATTTATATAAGTAAAGATGTCGAATACTCACTTTTCAAGCTGGAGTAAGCAATTCAAACACACAGACAAAGATCCTGTAACAACCCTGTATTTTGTAATTATTTTATTGTATATTTTAATTATTTTTAATGTAAGATTTTGATTTAAAAACTTATTTTACTTATTTGAAATGATTAAATTTATTATTTAAATATAATCTTGATTTTTATATGAGTTATAATTCCAAAATTTTGTAAGTTGAATATTTGCCTGAAATGCTGATTTTGGTCAAAATAGTCAAACTATGACTTTGAACTTAAAATTTTAAAAGTTTAAAATTTTAAATTTTTTCTTTTATTATGAAAGTACATAAAATTATAAAAACACCACTTTTCGTTTCGTTGAATTTGGATGTAAATTGTGAAAGTTATACCCTTTACAATATTGTGCGTATACTGGGTTATTTAACAATGACTATTTTAAATTGTATAAATTACTTCTTCTTGGTTATATTTTATTTTAATATGTGATAATATGTTTTATTATGTATATTTTGACTTTTAAATATTTTTAAATGATAATAGAATTTTTCCAAAATTTACTGTATTTATTTCCTATTTTTAAAGGCTGTTTTCTAATTTTCTGCCATTTTCTTCATATAAATTATATTTAATAAAAAAAATTTGTGAATGCACTTTTTTTTTTGTTATTTTATTTTTTATAAATATTTTACAAGTCCATGAAGATTTTCTACAGTTCATTTGGATTTATTTCTAATTTTAAAGCCCAGTCTACAATTTTAAGCCATTTTCTTATTTTAATTATATATAATTAAAATTTATTTATTTATTTTATGCACTCACTTTTATTTGCTGTGTTTTACTTTATTTTATTCACTTTACGTGTATTTAAATTTAAGTAAATTTTTCCAAAGTGTATTGAAGTTATTTCTAATTCTTAAGTCTAGTTTTCATTTTTCTGTGCTATTTCTCTTATTTAATCATATCTAATTAATATTTAATTTTTAATGTTTTGTTTATCTGTTATATTTTCGAATTTTAACTGAGATTTTAATTATTTTCAGTTATTTGGATGTATATAAATATATATGAGAAATTTGAAAAGGTTAAGAGCTAAGAAACGGAAAAAACGTTTTATCCGTTTCTTTTGCAGTTTCTTCTGTCATTAATACATCAATTCATCTTAGCCATTCCTTTCCCCATCCTTTGCAGCCGACTTCCTCTTATCATTCATGAATTTTTGAAGCCCCAAAACCCTAAAAATCATGGCCTCCACCTTGAAGAAAAAAATTTAGGTAAATCCCTCTCTTCTTTCTACTTTTCTTACTTTTCTATGCAATTTTGCCTTGTTTCTCTTCTAAGTTTGGATCGGCCTCTTCTCCATAGCCGCAGCCACAAACTCCTACATCTCTTCCATGCCTCCAACACCATCTACTCCACCAACCATGACCATGGCCGAGCCATCTATGGTGGCCAAACCCTTCAAATTGCAACCTACATGCCTAAAAACAATGTTTTTGACCATTGTTGCCTCATTCCCTTCATCTCCACCTGTTGCCTTGCCTATATGATGTTAAACCTGACCTATATGATGTCATACCTGAGCCAAAGCATCATCATAGCCAAGCATAAGTGTCCCTTAGGCCAAGCATTGAAGTGGTTGAAGCAAGGTCCAATCTATCTTGTTCATTTCGCTTTGTATTTCAAAATTGTTTCAATGTTATTTTATGTTGAATGTTTATATATTGTCTGGTTTGTTTTGTTTTGGGTTGATGATACAAAATCATATCTTGCCTATCTTTCAACTCAAATCAAAAGTCGTGAAATTGTGCTTGTCTTGCCTTTGGAGTCGTGCTTGTATGTTGTTTTGGTCTCTAGCTTTGAAAAAGGTGAGTCTTTCTCACTCTGACATATATACTTATGAAAAGTGGATTGATGACAAGTGTTTAGTAATGTAAAATGTTTATGCAAGTTAATGATGATCATATGATATGCTATGCCGTGTTATTACCATGTTATTACCATGTTAAAACTGTTAATTTTCACCTGACATCTTATACATGACTGTATATTGTGATATTGACATTGTTTATATTATTTCTGTATATGATCACACTGCAAGTTCCCTATAACAACCCGCATATTTATTGCTTTTATATTTAAATATTTTATTTAAATATTTTATCGTTAATCAGATTTTGGTCCGAAGCTACTTTTTGCAAACGGTCAAATTAGGACTCAAGACCACTTCTATTGAGTTCGAAACGTCGTTTGCAATCTTCTAAGTATAAACATTGATATGTTTGGGGTTAGTGGAATTTCACCACTTTTTCACTCGAGCCTTTGGTTTGGACTTTTAGCCCATTAGGCCCAAGTTCCACCCCCCTTCTTCTTCATTGCTTCATTTCATTTCCTAACACTAAAGCTTCAACAAAAATGGTGAATGGAATGAGAAATTAAAACTCCAAAGTCTTTGTTTTATTGCAACTCCAACATTCAACTCCAAATTCAAGAAGAAGACATCGGATTCAAGCTTGTGGTTGCTTCTCCATTTGCCTTCAAGCTTTGTTCTTCATTTTCATTGGGTTTTGGAGCAAAGGTGAGATTTTTATCTCACAATTCTAGTCTATAACTATATTGGACTGTTAGGAATGATTCCCCATCACTTTAGCATGTACATTTGCATTTGATTTGGATTGGATTGGCGAAAAACTCCATTTTTTAGTTGTTTGGTGAATTGCCTGAGCTTAGGTCGCTCTGCCTAGGTTAGGTCGCTCGGAATCATTAGCTCGCGTGCGTGGAAAAGTCACGGCCTGCATATTTTGTTCGCCTCGGATTTAGGTCGTAGGTCGTTGGACTTTAGGTCGTTCGCGTATAGGTCGCTCGCGACCTAACCCTTAGGTCGCTCGCGTGTTATCGCGCTAGGTCGCACTGCCTTGAATCTTCACTTCGGAGTTAGGTCGTTTCACTTTAGGTCGTAGGTCGTTTCTGGCCTTAAATCCCCCCTGCAGCGTTAGGTCGTTAGCCTCGGAATTAGGTCGTTTTCGACCTTATATCACAAGGCGGCTCTAGGTCGCTCGATCCTGCTAGGTCGTAGGTCGCGCATCACTTTAGGTCGCTCGCGTGTTAAAACCTTAAGTCGCTCGTGTGTTAAAACCTTAAGTCGCTCGCGTGTTAAACCCTTAGGTCGCTCGGCCGATGCACGCGCTAGGTCGCGAGTATTTAAGTCCTTAGGTCGCTTGGCATTGTGACCACTTAGGTCGCACGACCTTGTTAGGTCGCTCACCCTTAGCTCGCGTACCTTCTTAGGTCGCGCATCCCACTAGGTCGCTCGACCCTGTTGTATTTTTAGTTCGCAACCATTAAGTCGGTCGACCTTGCCTAGGTCGTTAGGTCGGTCGGTCCTATCCCTTAAGTCGCGTGACCGTGATAGGTCGCTTACCTTTAGGTCGCATGACCTATGGCCACTTGCTCCAGTTAGGTCGCTCGGCCACTTTGTTAAGTCGCCCACCTTTTTAAACTTAGGTCGCATGACCCATTAGGTCGCATGGCCCCTTAGGTCGCTTGGCTTCACTAGGTTGCTTGTCTTCACTAGGTCGTACAGTTTTGGTCGGGGCGCTGCCCCACACCCCGCCGGGGGCGCTACCCCCTAGACCCCCGTGACCTGACCGGGCAGGTCGAACCCCGTAAGCGGTGGCGTTGCCCCCGCACCCCCACCTTGGGGGGTTGCCACCCCCCCTGGACCCCCCCTCCGTAGGGGATCTTATCTGAAAAATATACAACAGAACTTGCTGAGCTGATTTCCTTGGATTTTTATCACATCTTCGAATGTGACCTTTGTGATTGATTGTTTCTACAATCGCTTCTGTGATTTGTCACTTTAAAATATAAAGGTTTCAAAACTAGTAGTAAATATCAAAACTCTTTCAACAAAATGATTTCAACTCTATTTTTAATAACAAAGCTCTTTTCTTAAACCGTTTTCCAATCTGTTAGTATATACAAGCCTTTACCTCACTCGGATGAGAAATCTAATTAAACGACTTAGTAAAACAAGTGGTATGAAACGCTTGCGTTCACTTCGTCGGTTAATTCTTGGACTTGTTCGATTGAACCTCTTGTGACAATTTTATTAGTGAAGATTTACAGTTTGTTCGTAAATATTTAAGTTAAGCAAGTGGTTATGGGACATGAAGCTAAACTTCTATATTTACTAGCTTAGTGTAATTGACACTTCTCGTTGATCTTGATGATCGCTTTATGAATTAGACTAGCAACTGCGCGATGTCTCTTTCATTGCAAGGTTAGACTAGACACCACTTGTGTGATTCCATTCACACATACCTTTCTGCTTTTTGGTTAGTCTTGACCTCAATCTGTGTGATTCCACTCACACATGTGGGGTAGCTCCCCATGGTCTTCGGACCGTCATGTGATAGGCCTCTTTCCCTTTTTATGATTTCTGGATTTCTTGTGTTGATTTCTGGAATTTATCTCTTTGACTTGTCATGAGTACAAGTTTAGGGTATGATGCCCTCTTTGGATCTTTGAGAAGATTCTTGTGATATTGATTTATCTCTTATCGGTTGATCTCCTGTTGATCATTAATTGCATACTTATAGTAGTATGTCAGTATGGATATTTTATGATTATGCCATATCTTTTATTTTATATCATGTCATCTGATATTTATAGCTAGACTGATCCGTTTATTATTTTCTTATAAATAATACTCAGGTCAGACCGAGATGTTACAGGTGCTACTGCTTGACTCCTCCCCCAGTGATTCACTACTCAGACTTTTGGCTACTTGTTTAGATTAGCAGCTTTTGTTGTTTACACTTGAGATATAGACTCATAGTTGTATTCTTTTGTATAGCACGCGTTGCTATTCTTTTGTATGATCGTGGATCTTTTTAGACCACTACTTTGATGTACACTTTTATGTGATATATATTCATATCTCTTTCCGCCTTTGTGATCTGGATATCTGTGATTGATTCGCATGTTATGCTTACTTCTATATTTGTTTCCGAAGATTATTTTATAGCCACCGTGTGATAAGAAATTACATGGATGGTCGCTCCTCAACAGCCTTATTCTCCGCGCTAGTTGACAGCACTACACCGTAGTGTTCTTGGCTAGCGTGGGTATAGAGGTGGGGCGTCACAGGTTGGTATCAGAGCCAAACTTCGGAACAATATAGAATAACTTAACAAGGATCATTGTCCTAAGTCCACCTTAGGAGTCGTGCTTCAGGATTTGGTTCGAGTCTTCGAACCAATTCATCCTGTTTTCTTTATGATTCCTTGTTTTATCAGCCAAGATTGCTTGATATTCATTCTGAGAATAATCTTTCCTTCTTCTTCTTTTCTTTCTTAAAAAAGAAGAAGAGATGGTTAGTTCTGGCAGTCCTAGCGCTGGTCAATCCAGTAATCCTTCTCTGGATGGCGTATTTATGTCTGCCCAACAACTTTTGGATCTTGCTCAGAATCAAAGGTTTATCTGTGCTTTGGATAAGGATCCCGGAATGGTTTTACCTCTGAAACTAGAAGTTCCTTTCGACCAACTTGTAGATATCATGCTACAAGAAAAAGAGGCTGATAGAGGGATTGATAGTGATATTGGGATTTCCAAGAAGAGGCGTATTAAATTCAAAAGCCCTCATCCCGATAAGAAGGTGAAGCATCCTATTTTTGGAGCAAAGACTCCAATCCTTAATTGTGGAAAATGCTACAACTGTGGTTCTAGGGACGACTATGTGAAGGAGTGTCCGGAACCACTCTTTTGTCGTTACTGCAAAGAATCTAGTCATCATATTTGTGTTTGCCCCATACTTCTAAGTAAGAAGAAGGTGGGACCAGAAACTTCGGTAGCCAAGCCATCTACCTCTAGTCGTAAACAATGCTACAATTGTGGTTCCTCGGACCATTATGTAACTAAGTGCCCGGAACCCCTCTATTGCCGCTATTGCAAGGGCTCGGGCCATTACTTGTCTACATGTCCCACACGACCTAGTAAGAGAGAAGGAAAGCTAAAAGCTTCTAACGAAACTTCTCTGGGTCAAGGTATTCCTTATTTAATCCTTGATTTCATTTGTTTGCGATTATCCGATTCGAGTTCTTTTTGATATGGGTTTCCCTCATCATTTTTATTTATCAGAAGAACTTGTTGATTCTCTTTATTTTTATATTTTGGGCTTGATGACTTCTTTGAGGATTGTGAATCCGAATCAGAGGATTCGCAACACTCAATTTGCTTATTATTGATGTCGAAATTATTACATGTGATTTTTCTTTCCGAACCGATTTGCGTATTGTGCATTGTTTAGGTTTCGGAATTGATTTGCGTGAAAGGTTTGGCTTAATCACTTTGAAGCCCATATCCAATTGTTCCGAATGGACAATTCCTTTTTCGACATTTTCAATCTGTTAAGCAGATTCATATTTTTTCCTTTGTGATTTCGATTTCAAATCAATGGCATCATTTTATTCTTTAAGCTCACATGTTGAATAAAGAGATATCTCTCTCATTCATATCGGTTGAGAATTCTCCGATATTTTTGAGTTTGTCTTAGGATCATTACCTAAGCAACCTTTTAAGTGGTGTTAAGGTCTTTCTAGTTTGACCTTGCCACCGAATTTCAATCACTACGAGTTGCGGAAGTTAGCCTTCCACATACCGCATTCCGCACTCATTATGATTTATATGAATGATATATTGTGTCATTCAGTTTATCCAGTTTATTTCATCCATTTTATAAATCAAGTATTCTATGGATATCTCAATAATTCCAATCTTGTACTTATTAATTTTGGATAAAAATAGAAATTTAAAATTTTACAAATCTTTTAAGAAGATATTTTAAATTCCTATAAAAAGGTAATTTTGTGTTGTATTGCCCATTTAGTGTTTTAAGATTTCTGGTCGATGCACTTGATCAACGCTATCGATAGGGATTTCCTAAACGCTTTGATGAGACAATCAGACACAATAAATTGACTTGTAAAATATAAATTTTTTCTATAAAGGTAATTGTGATTTTTTAAGTTTTAGCTTTTTGGGAAAGAGGACAAAATTCCTTCTTTTCAATATTCTTATTCTTGTGATTCCCGAAGAGAACCAAGACTTTAACCATAGTACCAATGCTTATTGTATGGGTTTGGATGCCGTTCTCTTGCGAAAGAGAACGTGCAATCACTTTTGCTTCTAAATCTTTAAGGTTGATCGAGACTAGGAATGCCACTTATGATCTGGTTCTCGCGGCTATTGATTTTGCTTTCAATATTTGGCATCATCGTCTTTGGTGGAGAAATTTGTTCTCTACCTCAATTATAAATCATTGGGATATCTATTTCTCATAATTAAGTTGCGTCAACCATGTTGGCTCGAATTTCTTGCATCTTATGATCTTGATATTCTATATACTCCCTAAAAGGGGAAATCTTGTTGCCAATGCACTAGTCGTAAGCAACAAGTAGTTGTTTTCTATGGTGATATCCGAATGGAACGATCTCGAGACTCTATTCACTTGAGAGATTCGAGATCGCGAAATCCGATTTATATGCATCCCTTGTTTTATGTAGTATAGAGGTTCCTTATTCTTTTTAGACTGCATTCTTGTAGCTCAAAGGGCTAGATTCTGAATTGGCTCTTCTTAGCCAATGTTGTAGGGATAAAATTATTATTGAAAGTTAGAAAGACTTCGATATTGATTTTCGTGGCGACATTTAAAAGTTTGGTAGACTTATCGTACCAAATATTTGTGATCTTCGTCAATATATTTTTGAAGATTCACATCGTTCCAAAATTACCATTCATCCTAGAAGTAGTAAAGTGTACGTAGATATGAAGCGACTTTATTATTTGGAGTGAATGAAATCTGATATCGCTAACTTTGTTAAGTGTTGTATGACTCGCCATCTTGTCAAGGCCCTACACTAAAGGCCTGGTGGGTTAATGCAACCTTTAGAAATTCCAATTTGGAAGTAAGACCAAATCTCCATGGATTTTATAGATGTCTTTCCCCGTTCCCGTTCGGGTCATGATAACTTATGGGTTATAGTAGATAGACTTACTAAATCCGTCCATTTTATTCCCCGTTCGGATTAACTGAACTGTTCCTCTTTTGGCCCAAACTCTTTGTTAAAGGAGATGTTAAATTACATGGAGTTCCTACTTCTATCGATAGCGATAGTGATCCATTGTTTACTAGTGGATTTTTGGAAGTGTCTTCAAAAAGCTTTAGAAACGAAGCTTAATTTAAGCACCGCTTATTACCCCAGTCCGATGGAAAAGTAGAGCGTGTGAACCAAACTCTGGAAGACCTTCTTCGTGTTGTGTGCTTGATTTTTGTGGAAGTTGGGAAAATCATATTTCTCTTGTTGAATTTTCCTATAATCATAGCTTCCAATCTAGTATTGGTATGGCATTCTTCGAGGCACTCTAGGGAATGCTATGCCAATCTCCTTCTTGTTGGCTTAAGGTCGGTGAGAAGCTGGTTTTAGGTCCAGAATTTTACTCGTGTTTCACCTATGATAGGTGTTGTACGTTCCCGTTGATAGGGAAAGATTAGCGCCTCAATATATTGGGCCATTCCCAATCACCCTACGTATAGATTCCATGGCTTGTCGCCTTGCATTACCGGCTCAGTTTTCTGCTATGCACGACATGTTTCACGTTTCTCAATTACGGAAATGCCTTCGGGATTCCGATTCCATTCTTAAGCCTGCTGTTGTGGAAGAAATTGAAGTTTCGCCGAATTTAACTTATGAGCAGCATCCTATTCAAATTATTGCTTCGGAGGGTAAACGGCTTCGAAATAAAGATGTTCCGCTTGTGAGGGTTCAATGGTCCACAAATCCTAAGGATTGCTCTTGGGAATCCAGAGAATTCATCGAGCAAACACATCCGGACTTGCTTACTCCTGCTCTTTGAGGTGAACTTCTAATATCAAATTTCTTTAGTATTAATATGCTTTTATGGTTGTTACTTCTTATTTCCACCTTATATATTGCGAGGACGCAATTTCTTTAAGGAGGGGAGTCTGTAACAACCCGCATATTTATTGATTTTTATATTTAAATATTTTATTTAAATATTTTATCGTTAATCGGATTTTGGTCCGAAGCTACTTTTTGCAAACGGTCAAATTAGGACTCGAGACCACTTCTATTGAGTTCGAAACGTCGTTTGCAATCTTCTAAGTATAAACATTGATATGTTTGGGGTTAGTGGAATTTCACCACTTTTTCACTCGAGCCTTTGGTTTGGACTTTTAGCCCATTAGGCCCAAGTTCCACCCCCCTTCTTCTTCATTGCTTCATTTCATTTCCTAACATTAAAGCTTCAACAAAAATGGTGAATGGAATGAGAAATTAAAACTCCAAAGTCTTTGTTTTATTGCAACTCCAACATTCAACTCCAAATTCAAGAAGAAGACATCGGATTCAAGCTTGTGGTTGCTTCTCCATTTGCCTTCAAGCTTTGTTCTTCATTTTCATTGGGTTTTGGAGCAAAGGTGAGATTTTTATCTCACAATTCTAGTCTATAACTATATTGGACTGTTAGGAATGATTCCCCATCACTTTAGCATGTACATTTGCATTTGATTTGGATTGGATTGGCAAAAAACTCCATTTTTTAGTTGTTTGGTGAATTGCCTGAGCTTAGGTCGCTCTGCCTAGGTTAGGTCGCTCGGAATCATTAGCTCGCGTGCGTGGAAAAGTCACGGCCTGCATATTTTGTTCGCCTCAGATTTAGGTCGTAGGTCGTTGGACTTTAGGTCGTTCGCATATAGGTCGCTCGCGACCTAACCCTTAGGTCGCTCGCGTGTTATCGCGCTAGGTCGCACTGCCTTGAATCTTCACTTCGGAGTTAGGTCGTTTCACTTTAGGTCGTAGGTCGTTTCTGGCCTTAAATCCCCCCTGCAGCGTTAGGTCGTTAGCCTCGGAATTAGGTCGTTTTCGACCTTATATCACAAGGCGGCTCTAGGTCGCTCGATCCTGCTAGGTCGTAGGTCGCGCATCACTTTAGGTCGCTCGCGTGTTAAAACCTTAAGTCGCTCGTGTGTTAAAACCTTAAGTCGCTCGCGTGTTAAACCCTTAGGTCGCTCGGCCGATGCACGCGCTAGGTCGCGAGTATTTAAGTCCTTAGGTCGCTTGGCATTGTGACCACTTAGGTCGCACGACCTTGTTAGGTCGCTCACCCTTAGCTCGCGTACCTTCTTAGGTCGCGCATCCCACTAGGTCGCTCGACCCTGTTGTATTTTTAGTTCGCAACCATTAAGTCGGTCGACCTTGCCTAGGTCATTAGGTCGGTCGGTCCTATCCCTTAAGTCGCGTGACCGTGATAGGTCGCTTACCTTTAGGTCGCATGACCTATGGCCACTTGCTCCAGTTAGGTCGCTCGGCCACTTTGTTAAGTCGCCCACCTTTTTAAACTTAGGTCGCATGACCCATTAGGTCGCATGGCCCCTTAGGTCGCTTGGCTTCACTAGGTTGCTTGTCTTCACTAGGTCGTACAGTTTTGGTCGGGGCGCTGCCCCACACCCCGCCGGGGGCGCTACCCCCTGGACCCCCGTGACCTGACCGGGCAGGTCGAACCCCGTAAGCGGTGGCGTTGCCCCCGCACCCCCACCTTGGGGGGTTGCCACCCCCCCTGGACCCCCCTCCGTAGGGGATCTTATCTGAAAAATATACAACAGAACTTGCTGAGCTGATTTCCTTGGATTTTTATCACATCTTCGAATGTGACCTTTGTGATTGATTGTTTCTACAATCGCTTCTGTGATTTGTCACTTTAAAATATAAAGGTTTCAAAACTAGTAGTAAATATCAAAACTCTTTCAACAAAATGATTTCAACTCTATTTTTAATAACAAAGCTCTTTTCTTAAACCGTTTTCCAATCTGTTAGTATATACAAGCCTTTACCTCACTCGGATGAGAAATCTAATTAAACGACTTAGTAAAACAAGTGGTATGAAACGCTTGCGTTCACTTCGTCGGTTAATTCTTGGACTTGTTCGATTGAACCTCTTGTGACAATTTTATTAGTGAAGATTTACAGTTTGTTCGTAAATATTTAAGTTAAGCAAGTGGTTATGGGACATGAAGCTAAACTTCTATATTTACTAGCTTAGTGTAATTGACACTTCTCGTTGATCTTGATGATCGCTTTATGAATTAGACTAGCAACTGCGCGATGTCTCTTTCATTGCAAGGTTAGACTAGACACCACTTGTGTGATTCCATTCACACATACCTTTCTGCTTTTTGGTTAGTCTTGACCTCAATCTATGTGATTCCACTCACACATGTGGGGTAGCTCCCCATGGTCTTCGGACCGTCATGTGATAGGCCTCTTTCCCTTTTTATGATTTCTGGATTTCTTGTGTTGATTTCTGGAATTTATCTCTTTGACTTGTCATGAGTACAAGTTTAGGGTATGATGCCCTCTTTGGATCTTTGAGAAGATTCTTGTGATATTGATTTATCTCTTATCGGTTGATCTCCTGTTGATCATTAATTGCATACTTATAGTAGTATGTCAGTATGGATATTTTATGATTATGCCATATCTTTTATTTTATATCATGTCATCTGATATTTATAGCTAGACTGATCCGTTTATTATTTTCTTATAAATAATACTCAGGTCAGACCGAGATGTTACAGGTGCTACTGCTTGACTCCTCCCCCAGTGATTCACTACTCAGACTTTTGGCTACTTGTTTAGATTAGCAGCTTTTGTTGTTTACACTTGAGATATAGACTCATAGTTGTATTCTTTTGTATAGCACGCGTTGCTATTCTTTTGTATGATCGTGGATCTTTTTAGACCACTACTCTGATGTACACTTTTATGTGATATATATTCATATCTCTTTCCGCCTTTGTGATCTGGATATCTGTGATTGATTCGCATGTTATGCTTACTTCTATATTTGTTTCCGAAGATTATTTTATAGCCACCGTGTGATAAGAAATTACATGGATGGTCGCTCCTCAACAGCCTTATTCTCCGCGCTAGTTGACAGCACTACACCGTAGTGTTCTTGGCTAGCGTGGGTATAGAGGTGGGGCGTCACATTCCCTGTTAGGATAAAAATCATTATGGGCTGAAATGATAGGCCTGAGTTATTTTATTTATTTATTTAAACTTGGGATTGCGGGTTTGAAATGATAGAACCTGGATTTTTACCTTTTTAAACTACAGATTGAAATGATACATATCCGTATCACTTGACCTAGGTTAGAAAACTATATACAGACCCGTGGTTATTCTATAAAGTGTTTTGAATATTTTAAGTATTTTAAAAATTATAAATTTATGAAATTTGGTTTAAATAGTTTTTGAAAGGTTTTAAAATAAATAAAATATGATTTTTCTATGTGTTTAAAATGTAATTTATGAATTGTTTAACTGGATTTCTGAAATATAACTTATGTTTGAAATTTGGAATTTTGACTAAAAATGATATTTAAGTTATATGAATAAAATGGACTTTAATTATATTTGAAAAATGATAAATATGATAAATTGATTTATATTTGAATTTAAGTGATTTATTAAAGAATTTTTGATTTTTCTATAAATTTAAGTGGTTGAACAAATGACTGTTGAAAAATGAAATTTTAAAAGATAACTTGACTTGAAAATGTGAAATTTGAGTTTTAACTAAAGATGTTAAACTAATTAAATAAATTGGAAGTCTAGTTAAATTTGTGAAATGGTAATATAAATCTGAAATGGTAATATAAATCTGAAATGTTAAGTTTATTTGTTGAAAAGTGAAGAAATGTATAAGTTTTAATTTATGAAAGAAACGTATAAGTTTTAGTTTATGAAAGAAACGTATAAGTTTTAGTTTATGAAAGAAACGTATAAGTTTTAGTTTATGAAAGAAACGTATAAGTTTTAATCTGTGAAAGAAACGTATAAGTTTTAATCTGTGAAAGAAACGTATAGGTTTTAATTTATGAACGAAACGTATAGGTTTTAATTTATGAGAGAAACATATAGGTTTTAATTTATGAAAGAAACGTATAGGTTTTAATTTATGAAAGAAACGTATAGGTTTTAATTTGTGAAAGAAACGTATAAATTTTAATTTATGAAAGAAACGTATAGGTTTTAATTTATGAAAGAAACGTATAGGTTTTAATTTATGAGAGAAACGTATAGGTTTTAATTTATGAAAGAAACGTATAGGTTTTAATTTATGAAAGAAACGTATAGGTTTTAATTTATGAAAGAAACGTATAGGTTTTAATTAATGAAAGAACGTATGGTGTTCTAATTAATGATAGGAACATGTAAATTCCTAATTAATGAAAGAAAGGTATAAGTTTTAATTAATGCAAGAACATGTAAAGTTTTAATTAAGAAAGAAACATGTAAAGTTTTAAGTAGTGTGGTATTGATTTAATTAATAAATGTTCGTTATTGTAATAGGAATATAAAATTTAAAACGTACATTTGACACGTAGATTTTAATCAATGTAATGGTGTATTTTAAATTGATTAAAATGATAAATGTTACTTACTGTAATAATAAAATGTAAGTTGATAACGTACATTTGATAAGCAAGTTTTAATTTATGTGAATGAAATACTTTAAATGATTAAAATAATAAAGTTTCTTTATTGTAATAATAATGTAAGTTAATAAGGTGCTTTTAACTTAACATAAGAATTTCGGTTTAAATTGTATATTACAGTAAGAAAGTATATTTAACTATAAGGCTATGATAAATTGACATGTTAAAATTTTAAGCTTATCAATACTTTGATTATATACAATGTAAAGTGGAAAGTAGTACATTCCAAAAATGCTATGATTCCTTAAGGTAACATTTCCAAAATGCTATGATAATTTAAAGGAATATTTCAAGTTTAATAAATTTAAAGAAATATTCAATGATTTGAAAATTTGGGTTTTGTTTGAATGATATAATATTGAATTATTTTTGAAATGGAAATGATACAATTGTGATATTGTTTTGAAATGAGTATGATATTTTGGTCTTGAAAGTATAAATTATTTGAAATAAATATCTATGGGTTATAATAACGATTGGTTGTTAAAGAGACCGGGATCAGATATTGTCTTATAGCCGGACAATACCGAAAACCACTTTAACAACTGTGTACGCGGTGGAGATTCCCGAATGAAGTAGGATGGTGGCGACGTTCTTGAGGTATGTTACGTGGACCCAACTCCCGTGAGTTGGCTTATATGACTAAAACAGGAGCTATATCGGGCTACACAAAGGGTCGCACCCTTTCATCGAGCATGCTCCATCGGAAACCATTCTATTACTGTTGTGATTCGATTCGGTGGCGCCACTTTGATTCGGGGGTATTGTTCGAGGTGGGCGGAAGCTGCTGGCTTGCCGTCACCACCGGTCCGGGAGTGCAAACGGTGTATCCACCCTGGCATTTCCTTGCGTGTCGTGTCATATCCTTATATCGAGCCCACTACGATTTTGGTTTTAAAGATCCGACCGCGTTAAGGTTCACCATCCCCTTAATGCTATTTTCTATATGATTATACTTTACTGATTAGACACCACCGTATATAGCGTATATTACTACATAGTAAATAGTTTAACGGATCCTTAGAGGATGGGCGGTCCCAAGCATCCTTTAAGTTACTGATGCATTTTGTTACTGTTCACTTGAGTTGATTTACAGTTTATAAGTATTTATGTCCTGACTCGAGGGTTTTGTGTTTTTCTTTACGCTCGGGTCAGATTGAGTGAGTTAGCATTCCAGATTCACCTTCGACGTTAGAGCTTTCCTTGAAGATCCAGCCACCTATTTTGTTTCAGTATCCATTGGTTCAGTGATGTATCTGATTTATACCTGATGTATCCTGTTACTCTTCTGTTGTATCTTATTTAACTCTGATGTATCTCATATTTATATAGTAGCTTCATGAACTACTATCTCTTTTTCTTCCGCTGCATTTTTTATATACTCTGTGTCTGTGATCTGTGATTTTTATTTACTGAATATCCTGAGATTTGCCAAATTTTTATTTACAACGCGGTATTTTGAGCAATTCAATTCCGGCATGAGTGTCTACCTATACACTTATAATGGATGTGAATGGTTGAAAATACCGGGTCGTTACAGTTGGTATCAGAGCTTTGGTAGCTCTAGGCAAAGCTCAGCATATAGAGTGAATGTATTTACAGAATCACTTTCATTCGAGTTTGAATCTCTTCCCTTTTGACTCGATTCCTTTGAATTTTGGAACGTTCCCTACGGTTCCAAAGTCCATTATTATTCCCCGCTATTCATCTTCATTTGACTCTGGAGTATCCCACAACTCCACTTCGAATGATCTTTATAGTGAATTGGCGGTCCCGCCAATCTCAAAAATTTTCTTGTAAGAGGGGTGAAACTCCTTTACAACAGCATCGATTCACCAAAGATTTTATATCCTCAGTTTAGATGCTAGTATCTCCTATTATCCCAAACTCTAACTCTTGAGATCAAACGTAGATTTACCCCAGAAAATCCACTTCGATCTTATACTTTAAGTCACGGTTGGCCCGATTAAGGTTGCCCGTGATTTATTTTAGCTTATCCACCTCCCTACTCTGTATTTAATCATCTTGTCTTTTGTTTCCAACATATTTTCAAACATTTTGAATTGTATTTGTCAATCTATATTTTTTTTATTGTGTTGTTGGAGTTGTTGATGTTGATTTGGATTTCTGATCGATTCGTCTGATCAACGCTATCAATAGGATTTCTAAAACACTTTGACAGAACAAACTGACACGATATTATTTTAAATTTTGTTTTGGTTAATGAAATAAAATTTTGATATATATATTTATGGAACTTAATAAAATGATTCAAATTGATAATTTGAAATGATAATACTTGATTTATCATTTATTGTTCTATAAATGAATTTATAAATAATTGTTTATAAATTTATATGGGAACTTAAATGAATTTAGAAAAAGAAATTTTAGAATTTAATTTCCGATGGTTCCAAACCTTTTGTTTAAAAGTTTAAAGGGATATAATATTTAAAATATTTTCAAATAGAAATTTGTTTCCAAAGAATTTTAAGTTTAAAATTAGTACTCTTCTCTTTGCCGCTGGAAAATAACTTCGGTGATGACTGCAGCATCATCGACGTTCATTTTCGAGTTTCGAAGTGAAGAGACTGTTCTGTAGTCTTGCTACAGCTTTGTTTTGGGAAATTAAATTGATTTGAATTTCTAAAATATGACTTAATTTATAATATATATAGATATATGATTGAAATTTGATTTGACATATTATATATATATTATTACTTATCTCTAAATGGTCTGAAGAAATCGGAAATTTAATTCTTAAATTCTATTTTTAAAAATAATTTCAATTATAAAAAGAAAAAGAAAAAAATTTTAAGCTTGAAATGATTGAATTGGAAATTTTATTTGTATAATACAATTGCATTCAAATATAACTTACCAAAATTTTAGAAGTTAACAATGTAATTGAATAATATACAATATAAAAAGTTTTTTCTTTTATAAAATTTGAGTGGTTATAATAAATGTTATACACTTAAATTTTAATTATAAAATGATTAATAGAGGTAAATATAATAAAGGGAAATTGAATAACTTACAATAAAATGATGTTAAAAGAACTAAGAATAAAAGAAAGCAGTTATAATAAGTGTAAGTATATTGAACATGAGTGATAAATATATTGAGAGGAATAAATTTAATTTTTATTAGGAATAAAGAAGAATAAAATTTATTAAATACATTGTGAGTGTAATAAATGATTATTTTTCTAATCCATGGTTTTTTTAAAAAAAATGTTAATTTAAGATGATTGGATAATAAGATAATGAAATTTGAGATACTTAAGATTTATGTAACTTGTGTAAAAGTTTATTTTCTATTTAAGCTGAAATCTTCATGCTTTCAAATTCATTTTCTTATTTTGTTTTTCAAACTATCTTTTGGTTGTTCTTATCGTCCTCATCTTGCTATAGACTGGTATATGCATCTTTCTATGATCTTTCTGTTTAGAAATCTTTCTATAATCTTTGATAATCTCCACCTTGTAAAACTTACCTATAACAACAGTTATCAGGTATAACTTCAATCTTCTTGTCATCTTATCTTAATCCTATTTCACTCTATCTTTTCTGTGCCCTTCCATACCTCATTCCTTTTCGGGGACGAAAAGTTTTGAGTGGGGGAGAGTGTAACAACCCTGTATTTTGTAATTATTTTATTGTATATTTTAATTATTTTTAATGTAAGATTTTGATTTAAAAACTTATTTTACTTATTTGAAATGATTAAATTTATTATTTAAATATAATCTTGATTTTTATATGAGTTATAATTCCAAAATTTTGTAAGTTGAATATTTGCCTGAAATGCTGATTTTGGTCAAAATAGTCAACTGTGACTTTCAACTTAAAAGTTTAAAAGTTTAAAAATTTAAATTTTTTCTTTTATTATGAAAGTACATAAAATTATAAAAACACCACTTTTCGTTTCGTTGAATTTGGATGTAAATTATGAAAGTTATACCCTTTACAATATTGTGCGTATATAGGGTTATTTAACAATGACTATTTTAAATTGTATAAATTACTTCTTCTTGGTTATATTTTATTTTAATATGTGATAATATGTTTTATTATGTATATTTTGACTTTTAAATATTTTTAAATGATAATAAAAATTTTCCAAAATTTAATGTATTTATTTCCTATTTTTAAAGGCTGTTTTCTAATTTTCTGCCATTTTCTTCATATAAATTATATTTAATAAAAAAAATTTATGAATGCACTTTTTTTTTGTTATTTTATTTGTTATAAATATTTTACAAGTCCATGAAGATTTTCTAAAGTTCATTTGGATTTATTTCTAATTTTAAAGCCCAGTCTACAATTTTAAGCCATTTTCTTATTTTAATTATATATAATTAAAATTTATTTATTTATTTTATGCACTCACTTTATTTGCTGTGTTTTACTTTATTTTATTCATTTTACATGTATTAAAATTTAAGTAAATTTTTCCAAAGTGTATTGAAGTTATTTCTAATTCTTAAGTCTAGTTTTCTTTTTTCTGTGCTATTTTTCTTATTTAATCATATCTAATTAATATTTAATTTTTAATATTTTGTTTGTCTGTTATATTTTCGAATTTTAACTGAGATTTTAATTTTTTTCAGTTATTTGGATGTATATAAATATATATGAAAAATTTGAAAGGGTTAAGAGCTAAGAAACGGAAAAAACGTTTTATCCGTTTCTTTTGTAATTTCTTCTGTCATTAATACATCAATTCATCTTAGCCATTCCTTTCCCCATCCTTTGCAGACGACTTTCTCTTGTCATTTACGAATTTTTGAAGCCCCAAAACCCTAAAAATCATGGCCTCCACCTTGAAGAAAAAAAATTAGGTAAATCCCTCTCTTCTTTCTACTTTTCTTACTTTTCTATGCAATTTTGCCTTGTTTCTCTTCTAAGTTTGGATCGGCCTTTTCTCCATAGCCGCAGCCACAAACTCCTACATCTCTTCCATGCCTCCAACACCATCTACTCCACCAACCATGACTACGGCCGAGCCATCTATGGTGGCCAAACCCTTCAAATTGCAACCTACATGCCTAAAAACAATGTTTTTGACCATTGTTGCCTCATTCCCTTCATCTCCACCTGTTGCCTTGCCTATATGATGTTAAACCTGACCTATATGATGTCATACCTGAGCCAAAGCATCATCATAGCCAAGCATATGTGTCCCTTAGGCCAAGCATTGAAGTGGTTGAAGCAAGGTCCAATCTATCTTGTTCATTTCGCTTTGTATTTCAAAATTGTTTCAATGTTATTTTATGTTGAATGTTTATATATTGTCTGGTTTGTTTTGTTTTGGGTTGATGATACAAAATCATATCTTGGCTGTTTTTCAACTCAAATCAAAAGTCGTGAAATTGTGCTTGTCTTGCCTTTGGAGTCGTGCTTGTATGTTGTTTTGGTCTCTAGCTTTGAAAAAGGTGAGTCTTTCTCACTCTGACATATATACTTATGAAAAGTGGATTGATGACAAGTGTTTAGTAATGTAAAATGTTTATGCAAGTTAATGATGATCATATGATATGCTATGCCGTGTTATTACCATGTTATTACCATGTTAAAACTGTTAATTTTCACCTGACATCTGATACATGACTGTATATTGTGATATTGACATTGTTTATATTATTTCTGTATATGATCACACTGCAAGTTCCATGTTAGGATAAAAATCATTATGGGCTGAAATGATAGGCCTGAGTTATTTTATTTATTTATTTAAACTTGGGATTGCGGGTTTGAAATGATAGAACCCGGATTTTTACCTTTTTAAACTACGGATTGAAATGATACATATCCGTATCACTTGACCTAGGTTAGAAAACTATATACAGACCCGTGGTTATTCTATAAAGTGTTTTGAATATTTTAAGTATTTTAAAAATTATAAATTTATGAAATTTGGTTTAAATAGTTTTTGAAAGGTTTTAAAATAAATAAAATATGATTTTTCTTTGTGTTTAAAATGTAATTTATGAATTGTTTAACTGGATTTCTGAAATATAACTTATGTTTGAAATTTGGAATTTTGACTAAAAATGATATTTAAGTTATATGAATAAAATGGACTTTAATTATATTTGAAAAATGGTAAATATGATAAATTGATTTATATTTGAATTTAAGTGATTTATTAAAGAATTTTTGATTTTTCTATAAATTTAAGTGGTTGAATAAATGACTGTTGAAAAATGAAATTTTAAAAGATAACTTGACTTGAAAATGTGAAATTTGAGTTTTAACTAAAGATGTTAAATTAATTAAATAAATTGGAAGTCTAGTTAAATTTGTGAAATGACAATATAAATCTGAAATGTTAAGTTTATTTGTTGAAAAGTGAAGAAACGTATAAGTTTTAATTTATGAAAGAAACGTATAAGTTTTAGTTTATGAAAGAAACGTATAAGTTTTAGTTTATGAAAGAAACGTATAAGTTTTAATCTGTGAAAGAAACGTATAGGTTTTAATCTGTGAAAGAAACGTATAGGTTTTAATCTATGAAAGAAACGTATAGGTTTTAATTTATGAGAGAAACGTATAGGTTTTAATTTATGAAAGAAACGTATAGGTTTTAATTTATGAAAGAAACGTATAGGTTTTAATTTATGAAAGAAACGTATAAGTTTTAATTTGTGAAAGAAACGTCTAAGTTTTAATTTATGAAAGAAACGTATAGGTTTTAATTTATGAGAGAAACGTACAGGTTTTAATTTATGAAAGAAACGTACAGGTTTTAATTTATGAAAGAAACGTACAGGTTTTAATTTATGAAAGAAACGTATAGGTTTTAATTTATGAAAGAAACGTATAGGTTTTAATTTATGAAAGAAACGTATAGGTTTTAATTAATGAAAGAACGTATGGTGTTCTAATTAACGATAGGAACATGTAAATTCCTAATTAATGAAAGAAAGGTATAAGTTTTAATTAATGCAAGAACATGTAAAGTTTTAATTAAGAAAGAAACATGTAAAGTTTTAAGTAGTGTGGTATTGATTTAATTAATAAATGTTCATTATTGTAATAGGAATATAAAATTTAAAATGTACATTTGACACGTAGATTTTAATAAATGTAATGGTGTATTTTAAATTGATTAAAATGATAAATGTTACTTACTGTAATAATAAAATGTAAGTTGATAACGTACATTTGATAAGAAAGTTTTAATTTATGTGAATGGCATACTTTAAATGATTAAAATAATAAAGTTTCTTTATTGTAATAATAATGTAAGTTAATAAGGTGCTTTTAACTTAACATAAGAATTTAGGTTTAAATTGTATATTACAGTAAGAAAGTTTATTTAACTATAAGGCTGTGATAAATTGACATGTTAAAATTTTAAGCTTATCAATACTTTGACTATATACAATGTAAAGTGGAAAGTAGTACATTCCAAAAATGCTATGATTCCTTAAGGTAACGTTTCCAAAATGCTATGATAATTTAAAGGAATATTTCAAGTTTAATAAATTTAAAGAAATATTCAATGATTTGAAAATTTGGGTTTTATTTGAATGATATAATATTGAATTATTTTTGAAATGGAAATGATACAATTGTGATATTGTTTTGAAATGAGTATGATATTTTGGTCTTGAAAGTATAAATTATTTGAAATAAATATCCATGGGTTATAATAATGATTGGTTGTTAAAGAGACCGGGATCGGATATTGTCTTATAGCCAGACAATACCGAAAACCACTTTAACAACTGTGTACATGGTGGATATTCCAGAATGAAGTAGGATGGTGGCGACGTTCTCGAGGTATGTTACGTGGACCCAACTCCCGTGAGTTGGCATATATGACTAAAACAGGAGCTATACCGGGCTACACAAAGGGTCGCACCCTTTCATCGAGCATGCTCTATCGGAAACCATTCTATTACTGTTGTGATTCGATTCGGTGGCGCCACTTTGATTCGGGGGTATTGTTCGAGGTGGGCAGAAGCTGCTGGCTTGCCGTCACCACCAGTCCGGGAGTGCAAACGGTGTATCCACCCTGGCATTTCCTTGCGTGCCGTGTCATATCCTTATATCGAGCCCACTACGATTTTGGTTTTAAAGATCCGACCGCGTTAAGATTCACCATCCCCTTAACGCTATTTACTATATGATTATACTTTACTGATTAGACACTACCGTATATAGCGTATATTACTACATAGTAAATAGTTTAACGGATCCTTAGAGGATGGGCGGTCCCAAGCATCCTTTAAGTTACTGATGCATTTTGTTACTGTTCACTTGAGTTGATTTACAGTTTATAAGTATTTTTGTCCTGACTCGAGGGTTTTTTGTTTTGCTTTACGCTCGGGTCAGATTGAGTGAGTTAGCATTCCAGATTCACCTTCGGCGTTGGAGCTTTCCTTGAAGATCCAGCCACCTATTTTGTTTCAGTATCCAGTGGTTCAGTGATGTATCTGATTTGTACCTGATGTATCCTGTTACTCTTCTGTTGTATCTTATTTAACTCTGATGTATCTCATATTTATATAGTAGCTTCATGAACTACTATCTCTTTTTCTTCCGCTACAATTTTTATATACTCTGTGTCTGTGATCTGTGATTTTTATTTACTGAATATCCTGAGATTTGCCAAATTTTTATTTACAACGCGGTATTTTGAGCAACTCAATTCCGGCATGAGTGTCTACCTATACACTTATAATGGATGCGAATGGTTGAAAATACCGGGTCGTTACAGATCCAGAAAGCACAACAGCACGACTTTGATTTGAGTGGAGTGGAGTACCAAGTGTTAATCTTGTATTTGATAACAAAATAATGCAAGTATAAATATAAATACAAACTAAAACTAATGGAACAAAAATGGAATAAAGTCTACAAAAACATCACCAAGCTTTTAATTGATTTCGCTTGACCCCAAATCGCATTTGCTGGACCACAATGCAATTTTGGCTTGGCCATGAAAGTGTTTTGGGTTGAAATGGATCTGGTTATAGGTCATAAAGGTATAGCTACAGGGAAATGTGATGGGGTTTTTGTGTTAAAACATGAAGACGGTCAAGTACAAAGCAAAAATGGAGTTTTGGTGCAAACTTTACGCTCGGCCTTGGCAGTGCAGACCTGGAGGTGGCTGGAGTGAAGGCTAGTAGTGATGTACAAGCTGGTGATGGTGGCTAAGGTGGTGGTCGAAGTGGAAAAATGAAGGGGATGTGAAACTAGGCTCGGCTATGGCATGGTTCAAGGTGTTTTTGCAACTTTTGGTGGTGATTTCTCCATTCGATGGCCACAGCCAATATAGGTCAGAGGAGGTGATGTTCAGGGTGTGTATGGTCAGGTGAAGAAGGTGATGTAGTAGTCGGAGGAGGTGGTGAGGTGTTTAGCCGAGCAAAGCATAAGAAGAAACAAGCAAAGCCAATTAAAAATTCAATAGAAAAGTGAATAGAAAAGTAGAAATAAAAGAGAAGAAGCCATTACCTTTTCTCAGATCTGAAAATAGGCATGAGTAGTGAAATGAGAAAGAAGTTTCTCACGTGAAATTCAATACAAAACTCACGGCTATTTTCTTGGAAAAGACGGTCAAAGAAAATGAAAAGACTATGCATTAAAAGTCATAAGTTGAAAGGTTTTTAGTTT
This sequence comes from Allium cepa, assembly GCA_030765085.1. Classification (NCBI taxonomy): domain Eukaryota; kingdom Viridiplantae; phylum Streptophyta; class Magnoliopsida; order Asparagales; family Amaryllidaceae; genus Allium; species Allium cepa. Next base: position 167,207,236 of record CM060932.1, read on the forward strand.
CTTGGAATTTCCTATTTCATTTATTCAAATAAACCAAAAGAAAAATCATATAAATAAAATAAAAATGGAAACAAAATAAAGTGAAAATGAAGTAAATAAATAATTTTTAGGAAAAAAAATATAAAAAAATAGTTATTAAATTGGAACTAGAATTAAAATTTGTAAACAAATACAATAACATTAGAAAATTATAACTTCGCTTTTAAAAAATGTTTTAAAAATAAAATATATACATAACATGCCATATTACACACACATATATATACACAAATTTGAATAAACAAATTTATTATTTATATAAATTAAAATAAACAATTTTGCTAAATAATACAATTTACACACAATATTGTAAAAAGCATAACTTTCACAATATAAATCAGATTTCAACGAAACGAAAAGTAGTATTCTTGAAATTTAATTTACTTTCATAATAAAAGATAAAATTAAAAAATTAAAATTTTTAAATTTTAAAGTCAAAGTTTGATCATTTTGACCAAAATCTATTTTTTTGGAAAATATTCTAATTATTCATGTTTGAAATTATAATTCACATACCAATAAAAATATATACTTAAAATAACAAAATTTATTTATTTAAATAAATAAAATAATTTTTTTAAATCAGGAATTACAATTTAAAATAATTAAAATATAAAATTAAAATAACCACAAAATACAGGGTTGTTACATCTTTTAAAAGCAAAGGTAAGTAATATTTTCGAAAGCTTAAAAAAATAACCTCTACACCTTGAAAAGCTTGGTTTGACACTGTCTCCTCTGCCTTTCTCCATTCCATTATCAATGGCTTGATAACATATGTATTGTTTTCGAGTGGGTTTATTAGTATGGTGGCGAAAGGTAGCAATTGGAAGTGGCGAAGTTGTAAATTACGTCAAAATTGACTTTCTACCTTACAAGGTAACAACTTTTCATCTAACTTGTCAATTCTTCAAAATATAATTGGTTGTTATCCCTTTATCAAAATTTTTTTCTAAAAAGGCTGCTGTGTTTAACAATGTAAAATTGAAATTATTTTAACAAATAAGTCATTCCCTTCTATAAAACATTTAAACTTTAAGTCCTCCAACTTAAATAATTTAATAACCATATTAAACCCTTAGAAAAAATCCCCAAAATTCATTATAATTCATTTTAAATATGTTTTCTAATATACAAAAATTTCAAGCTCGAAGTCCTTTATATAACTTCCTTAATTAATTTTGAACCCAAATTATCTATTTCTTCTGTTCAAAATTAATAATAAATTATTCATAGCTTAGATTATTATAAAAATTTAAACTCATCTCTAAAATATTAATTTATATAACATATTTAATCCTCATGGCATTTGAAATCCATTTTACATCATTTTAGCCTTAAAATCAAATTATAAATTTACATAATATTTAAATCAAACGTGGCTTATAATCAAAGCATATCATCGTTTAATCCATCCAAACGATTTTAAAAACTTAAATCCGAAATTAAATTATTCAAATAAACATAAATGAGATGGTTTAGATTATAATTCACCTTATTTGGATAAGGAACTTTAGATTTGTTCTTGGTTAATTCTTCCTTGCTTGAATCCTTAGCTTTTAATTGATTTTGATCTCCTTCTCCCTAGGGTTATGGCTAGCCTTGATCTCCTTTTATTTATGTTATTTTTTTGGTGAACGTATGAATGAAAAATGATGTAAGGGTTTAGAGGCTAAGATACACGGCTATTTCACATATTACCCTTGCCTTACTTAACTTTGTTTTCATCTTAAAATTCATTTTAATGAATTTACTTATGAACCATTTTATAAATCCATTTAACTAAGGCACGACCCTAATTAGTTTTCAAATCTTAATCCCCCTATCATTCTATTCTCTACATTATTCTATTTAATTTATCTAATTAAATCTCCTGAATAATGTTATTTAAACTTAGGGGTGTTACAGGCTCCCCTCCTTAAAGAATTTCGTTTTAGAAATTCAGCAAGGACTAAATACTAATCATAGAATTGTAACATTTCCTAACTACCATACTAGCCTACCTAATTAGAAAACAGTCAACATAAATAAAATATAGACCATACCATTATAGTAGATTAGGATAAATATCTCTATTCCTGTCTTCTGTCTCCCAAGTACAGTCCTTCTCATTGTCACTCCACTGAACTTTCACCAACTTGACTATCTTGTTTCTTACTCATCTTTCGCTACAACCCGAACTGGTTTCCTAATAAAAGTCAAATTCGGTTCTACTATTAAGCCTTCCAATGCAGTTGGAGGAATTGTAGTCTGAATAATGCACATACTTATGAAGATGAGACACGTGAAACACATTATGGACACCTGCCAAACTACTCAATAACTCTATTCTGTATGCAAGCTTTTCGATCCTCTCTATAACTGGGAACGGTCCAACATATCTCAGTGCTAGTTTCCCTGACTTTCCGAATCGCACCACACTCTTCATCAATGATACTTTAATGAAATCCCTATCTCCAACCGAGAACTCAAGATTTTTATGGTTCTTATCTACGTAACTCTTTTGTCAAGATAGAGCTTCCTTCATCATGCCTCGGATCAACTTAATCTTTTCTGTTGCCTCTCTTACCAGATCTGGACCTAAAAGTAATCTATCTCCAGTTTCCAACCAACATGTTGGTGACTTGCATGGCCTTTCATACAAAGCTTCAAAAGGTGCAATTCCTATACTAGTCTGATAACTATTATTATAGGAAAATTCGACTAAATGTAGGTGATCTTCCAATGATCCACTAAAATCTAGCACACAAGCTCTCAACAAATCCTCTAGTACTTTGTTGACTCTCTTTGTCTGCCCATCTATCAGAGGGTGATATGCAGTACCCATCTAGAGCTTGGTACGTAATACATCCTATAGACTCTTCTAGAATTCACTAGTAAATAAAGTATCTCTATCACTTACTATACTAGTACGAATTCCATGCAGTCTAACTATGTTGTTCGTGAATAATTTGACCAAATTAGGTGCCATCCTGGTTGACTTAACTGGATTGGAATGGGCACTCTTGGTCAATCTGTCCACAATATCTCATATACTTTCATTTCCTAGATTTGACATTGGAAACCCGTCTATAAAATCCATGAATATCGAATCCCATTTCCAAACTGGTATCTCCAAAGGTTGAAGCAACTCACTTGGCTTCTGATGTTCGGCCTTCACTTGTTGACAGTTCACACATTGCTTTACCCATAAGCCAATATCCCTCTTCATATCTTCCTAGTAGAAACTCCTTTTCATGTCCTAATACATTTCATTTCCCCTAGGATGAATTGTAAATTTGGATCGAGAACATTCTCTTAGAACTTCTCTCCTTAAGTCCTCAACATTCGGAACACACAACCGTCCCTTCTTTCTCAACCATCCCCTCTGGTCAAGATTAAAATCTTTTAGATAATCAATCTTTGATCCAACCTGAAACCTTCTAATCTTCTCGGCTAACAATGGGTCTTCTGTCTACTTACAAGTAATCCTTTCGACCAAAACTGGTCGAACATCCAAGCGGGATAACATGGCGGTGCTTTGACTAGAACTACCAGTCGATCTTAACTGCACGGTACAATTAGTCAAAGCCTCTAGATCCTTTCATACTGTTAACATAGCTAACACCACATCTGATGTTTTCTACTAAGAGCATCCAATACTTTATTTCTTTTTTTAGGTGTATACTCTATACCAAAAATCGTATTATGCTAAAAACTCCAGCTACCTCTGATGTCTCATATTCAACTCCTTTTGAGAGAATGAATACCGTAAGGACTTATGATCTGTGTATAACTAAAATCTCTCCCAAATGAGATAACGTCTCTATACTTTCAGTGCGAAGATCACCGCAGCCAATTATAGATCATGAGTAGGATATCTCACTTCATGTGGTCTAAGCTATCATGAAGCATAGACAGTAACTTTATCTTTCTACATCTATATAGCTCCTAACCTGGTTCTACATGCATCTGTATACACCACTAACCCTTAATTCCCATTTGTAACTACAAGTATAGGCACGTTGGTCAATGAATGCTTTAACTTAAGGAATGCTTCCTCACATTTGTCAGACTAAATAAACTTTACATCCTCCCTAGTTAGCTTAGTCAAAGGTGCCACTATCCATGATAAATCCTTTATGAATCTCCGATAATAACTAGCAAGTCCAAGAAAACTTTTGATCACAGTCACAGTCTCTGGTCTCTTCCAGTTGTTAATAGCGTCAATCTTATATGGATCAACTGTCAAAACCTTCTCTGAGACCACATGACCAAGAAACTTAACCTCTTTCTTCTAGAAATGACACTACAAAAACTTCACTTTAAGTTGATGCTGCCTAAAGCACTACTCTTAGATGAACTTCACGCTCTCTTTCATCCTTAGAGTACATTAAAATGTCATCTATGAATACCAATACAAACCTATCCAAGCGCTCTTGGAAGATCCGGTTCATCGAATCCACTAAAAAAGCTGGCGCATTCGTTAACTCGGATGGCATTATTAACCATTCGTACGAACCATGCCTAGTTCGAAACATCGTCAATGAAATACTGTCCCCTGCCACTCTTAGCTGATGGAAACCTATTGCCTAATCCAATTGGAAAAATACTCTAGCTCCACTCAACTGATCAAATAAATCATTGATTCTTGGCAAACAAACTTATTCTTGATTGTCTTCTCGTTCAACTTACGATTGTCGATACACGTTCTTAACGACCCATCTGATTTCTTTACGAACACCACAACCACTCCCCAAGGCGAACTGCTTGGTCTACTGAAATGCGTCCCTTCTAAGTCCACTAGTTGCACCTTCAATTGCTTTATCTTGATCGATGTCATCCTGCTAGGGGGTCTACTCACAGGTTCTGGTCTTAGCATAAGGTTTATCTAAAACTCAAAGGCTCATTCTGGGGGTATCTTGTGACTGGCTCAAAATCATTTGCAAACTCTCTTACTACGAAACCCCGATTCAATTCTTTTTCTACTTCCATAGCACTCAACAAAGCACAACCACTCCAATCTTAATTCTCCACCGAGTATATAATTCGATTATGACTATTAGGGTACCTTGGCGATATTTCCCTATCTTGGCAAAATATCCTAGCATCATATCTTCTAACCAGTCCATACCCAAAATGATCCCAAACCCTATGCAATCAAAAACATACAAACTGCATGCAAACTTATGACCTAACAAATCAAGTTCTAACTGGTCACTTCTCATCCACGGAGTTGCATATCCTCTTATTGGATTCCCAACCCTTAAGGAAGTAATAAGGTATGAGGGTTCTAAACATAACCTATCTACCAAACATTGAGATATAAATGAATGCAATGCACTGGTATCAAATAGTACCCTAATTGGTAAACTATGAATAAAAAGTGTACCTTCCAGCACAGTCTTTCCCTTCTCAGTAGTGGTTAGCCTAGCAGATGATGGTCCAACAACAAAGACCTTTCCTTTGTCTGCTTGGACTGGTTTCGAACAGTGTTTCTTGTAGTGTCCAATCTAGCTACAGTTGAAGCACTTCACTCCCTTCTTATCTACAACCTCTTCCCATTTCCAGTTCGACACTCATGAGCATAATGTCCCTTCCTATCATACTTAAAGCAAACTAGATTAGCCTTCGTCTTCTTAGCAGCTCCTCCCTTTTGGGTTCCTTTTTTCTTAAAGAATTTCCTCTTCTTGCCTTGAAAACCTTGCATTTCAACCCGCTTCTCCTTCCCATACATAAAAAGCATCTATTCATTCCAGATTGCCATATCCATTACAACTATACTTGGATCACGTAGATGTGGCATAGTTGCTATAGCAATCTCGGGTCTTGATCCTCGAATAAACTTCTTGTTTCTTTTAATGACGGTGTCAATGGTAGCATATCCGCATCTAGACTACTCATCAAACTTCATAGCATACCCAATCACCGACATCTCACCCTGCACTAAGTGCATGAACTTTCTCAGTAATATTGACTTGGAAATTTCAAACAAAAATCTCTCTTCGAATCTCCTACGAAACTTTGCCTAAGTCAATTCTTCCTTAGGAACCCCCACGGTAATACTATTCCACAAATGAAGTGTTGTTCCCTGTAACTTTCCAATGGCAAGTCTCCACTTCTGCTTATCGTTTAATCCCAAATCAGCGAAGATCCTTTCATTATGCAATAACTAGTTTTCTACTCTAGCAGCATCCTTGTTCCCAAAAACAGCTTTCCCAACAAGACTGATATAATCCCTCCTGAGCTATCATAGTTATTGCCAATTGGAGCCATGGTATTAGCTCCTCCAACATTCGCAGCATTACCCCCAACTACCCCTGCACTGCTCTAGCTTACATTAGATTGACAAAGAACTAATCGTCATCCCCATATCTACTAGCAGGGTTCCAGCACCTATGTTGGCATTTGCATTTGGAGTAGCATTGCCTATCGAAACGGATTCCTCTTAGTGTTGAGTCGAGCATTTTCGATAGTTGTGGCGCTTCCTCCATCTAGATTTCCTCTTCCGTTTCCTATCTCCACATATTCCTTTCTCATAAATCTTCATACGAGCTGTATTAAGATACATAAGAATGGTCTAAGAGAGAGGGGAGTACATGCTTATAAATATACACAACAAATACAAGTACGTTACTATAGCATTAACCCAAACCCCGGTCTTAATTTTGTGATTCATTGGGTTATTTTTTGAAAATCTTTTAGGCTTAAATTTCTTTCAAATTTACATAAACCTAGGCTCTTATACCAACTTGTAACATCCCTCACTTGGAGGCCCATAACTAATGGCTACGTATGTTGTAGTCATCCATAGTTATCAATTCTCGGTGACTAAATGCAGTAATGTTAGATATATTGCAGAAACACATGAACAGTAAAAAAATTAAACTCACAAAACAAATTTCTCATTCCACTTCAAATAATATTTCAAATTCATTACATAATCTTAATTTCGCAAAACACGTTTAGAGAAATATAATTATTACAAAATACGCCAAGAGCGACATATGAAGATGCCCCCTTGAATGATCAAAGTATAACCATAGGCAATTAAAAAACTTTGCCATTACAACCAAAATGCAGTGGAATCAAACAGAAAGAACTCCTAACAGCTAGCTTGCCTCCTGCACTTCTTCGAAAGCTTATTCGTCTAAAGGAAAACCTAAAAATCTTAACTCTCAAAATACTCAAATCTAAAGTAGCACCCGAGATTTTAAGGGGAAACATAAACTTCGAGTGAGAAAAAAGTCTGGTATGAATAATAACCTTCCATCTCGAACCATATAGATATCTAGTGAGACCACGCTGCTTAGAGAAATAGGTTTTCCCTTCACTAGTATCTTAACTCAATTTATAATGACCATATACTGTGCACCTGCATCCACAATGGTTAAAACATAACATAATAGAAGGTTTGATGATGACATGCAAACATGCAATATGCAACGGATTTTCCATCTCCATTGATCTGACTATAAGTCTCAAGTTATAGTTTCTAGAGTCACTATTAACCTATTAGTTTTCATGGGCTGACTAGTAGCCTATTAATTCTTTATGGAATTCCTATCCACTTTCATAGTTTTCATGGGTTCACTATGAACCTATTAGTTTCTACCAATATTATAATCTAATCATAGTTTTCATGAGATCTCTATGAACCAATTGGTATCTACCAATAACTTTCTTCAATCATAGTATGAACCTATTGGTTTCTCCAATAACTTCTCTCATGTCATAGTTTTCATGGGATCGCTATGAACCTATTGATCTCTTTTAATAACTTGTTTGGACATAGTTTTCATGGGATCACTGAGAACATATTGGCCCCTACCAATAACAAACTCTACACATAGTTTTCATGCACTGACTATGAGCCTGTCTAAACCAATAATTCTTTGATCAGTCTTTTGGGCACCTTTCATTCTGGTCTACCAGACCTAGTGGATGTAATTCTACTCACATAAGAGTTAACTCAATATATATTCACTATGGGGTTAACCTAACTAGTTATTCTGCCCATAACACCCCAAATGCAGTTATGGGTTGAGTATAAAGTGAATATGTTTACAGAAGAAGCATACATGATAACTGATCATAACATAATAACATAAACATTTATGGCTTAATTTCCTTGTAATCATTTTTCAAATGAAACATGGTTAATAACTTTAACCTATTATCTTTAACAAGGAAAGTTTCTTTAAAAACACCAAAGTTAAATGCCATTTCAAAACTCTTCCATATTGCCATAGGTTTACTTTTAAAATTGAGATCGGGTCTCTAATTTGAAAACTAATGCTTTCAAAACCTTAAGTATTTTTTTAAAATCCATAAAAACATACCTTTCGAAAGTATTCAAACCTTCCTTCCAAAACACTTAAAGATTTGCCTTTTGGAACACACAAATCATTCCTTTCGAAAGCATTGTAACTTCCTTTCGAAAATATTAAAGATTTACCTTAACAAATGCTTAAAGCTTATCTTTCAAAATACTTGAAACATACCTTTTTAAAATGCCCAAAACATATCCTTTGAAAGACTTAAAGCATTCCCTTTGAAAGCTTCACAAAAACCATTAAAAGTGTTCCTATCAAAACCATTAGGTTTAACATTAAATATAACTTCTGGGTTAAAGAAAACGAATGCGAAAATAACCCTTTCTAAAGCGTTGATCTTCAATTAATAGAATTACGGAAAAGGATAGCATCGAAACCACCCTTTTGAAAGCATTGACGAAAGTGGCTATAGGAGCCCCTTCGAAAGCATTGGGAAGGCTGGTTCAAATTTTATAAAGGCGAAAGCTCCCCGTTCGAAAGCATTAGTTTAAATTTAAAAAAAAGCATCGGTTTAACATATTCAATCCTCATGGAATTTGGAATCCATTTTGCATGATTTTAACCTTAAAATCAAATTATACTAATACATAAAAATAATTATTTAAATCAAACGTGGCATATAATCAAAGCATATCATCATTCAATCCATCAAAACAGTTTTAAAACTTAAACCCGAACTTAAATTGTTCAAATAAACATATAGGATATGGTTTAGATTATTATTCTCCTTATTGGATAAGGAACTTGAGATTTTTTCTTGCTTAATTCTTCCTTGCTTGAATTTTTGGCTTCTAATTGATTTTACTCCCCTTTTCCCCTAGGTTATGGCCGACCTTGATCTCCTTTTGCTTATATTTTTATTTTGTGATCGTATCAATGGAAATGAGTCGGGTTTAGTGGTTATTGGGTTATGGTATATGGCTATTTCCCATATTACCTTTGCCTTACTTAACTTAGTTTTTGTGACAACCCGGAATTTTAGGTATTTGAAATGGGATTATTTAATTTATTTCAAATATTTGAGTGTTGGTTTTTAACTTGAATTTCAAATATCATTATTTAGTTGGAAATTAAATTTTTGAATTTAACAATTAGAAATTGGGTAAAATATGAAATTGGGAGTTTCGTGCTTGTTAATAATAATTTGAAGGCTTATAAAATTTATATTGATAATACTGAGGATAATAGAAGTGTTAAAATTAAATTTGAAGATGGTTTGTTCAGTTTGCAAAATATATCGTTTAAATTGATATTTAAAATAGCCTTTCGAGGACAGTCTCGGATTTTGCCGAAACCAGTTCAGTTGGACCCGTAAATTGTGTTTTATTATCGAATTTCAAATTATTAGTATTCAGAGTTGTCGTGTGATCGTACTGTAGATAAACATGCAGAAATTTATATCGAAAATTCAATATAATAACTGGTCCAAAAAGCTATCTTCTCCATATTATCGAATTAGAATTTGAAACTTTTTCCATTTGCATTCGGAATAGGGGTATAATCTTATAAACGCCTAGTGGCACGCCTCGATAGGAGATCGAGATTTTTAGCTCGATTTCGAGACGTTTGAATTCAAATTTAAAATAAAATTTTATAATTGTGACTAGTCAAAAACAACCACTGTGAATCAACACGTGGCGTGCCTTTTCAAACACTTGTCCTTCATTTTAAACACGCATCCTCTTCTTCCTTTTAAAATCGTAGCCATGTTTTTTTAGAAGAAAAACAAATTTAAATCAAAACAATAATGGTCAAGTGAATTTTCCTTTTCGTTCGATCCAATCCCTCTTCCTCCCTCCTTTAAAACTACTTCATATCGAATCGGCTTATTTTTGAAAAGAAAAAAGAAAAAAAGAAAACTCAATTGAGTCACTCGAACGAAGAATGGCCGCGCGCGATGATTTAGAGGGAGCGGCAATTTGTCACGTTCAAGCTTTGGAATTAGGGTTAGGGGAATTGATTTGCGGTGCCCGTAAGGCGATGTCGAGATGAAGGAAGCTTGACTGATGAGCAGCTGAAGAGGTTCGATCTGGGTTAGCATAGTGATGTCACGATGTTGCTGACGAACTTAGAGGGGGATGGCGACTTGCAGTTGCGACCTGAAAGGGGCGGTTAGGCGTTCTAGTGGTAAGGCTCGAACCTGGAGTCGGTGGCCGGGATATGGAGGCTAGGCGTGTGGCTAGACAGTGACGTTAAGAGCTGTTAACGTGCGTGAACTTCATATTGAGGCAGTAAAGTTTTAGTTTGGGTTGCAAGTTCGAAGTCGCGGCGTGTTCTGATGGGTAGTTCGACGGGGCCGTGGTCTGTAGGGTCGACGGCTAAGATTCGTCCGAGTTTGGTCAGCAAGGTATTAACCAGTTTTAATTTTTATTATATACATATAGGCTAGAAAAAAAATATAGTAAGAGTTCATACAAAGATAAGATTAAAAAGAACCATATATCTTATTTTTATATATGCAGTGTGAAAAAAATGAATGAAGAAATTAGTATAAAATTAATTTATTTGATTAAATAAAATTATTAAAATGGAAATTGATTTGTCCAATTAATTCAAATATTTATAAACTGTATAATGTTTATACAAGGTCTAAACTATAAAGGAAACAAGTTGGATTGGATCAGATTGCAAATCGGAAACAAAGTTGAGTTAATCTACTCATTTGGATACCATTTAAATTTTAATAGTTAAATTTAAATGATTGGATGAATGATTGAATTGACTGGATGTGATAATATATATAATAGTGTATATATTGGAGTGATTGATTTTTCGCATTATATAGCGGATGGACCCTATACGCCCCACGTAATAGCGGATGACTCTTTATACCGCGATATCCTGCGTTGAAGCGGGATTGGTATTTTAAATTGTTGTGCTAACATCTGTGGATGCGGGGAAATAGGTTAGAGGGATCCAACTAGATTCCTCAAAACGTTGGATTTATTTTATATTCAGCGATATGTTTATGTGATAATTTGTGATGAATTATATTGATTATATTGGGAATTGAAATTTATTGAATGCTATGGCTTGGTTAAATATATATATATATTGTTATTTTGAGAATTGAAATATATATGAAGTTTGGATTTTTGAAGTAAATAGAAAGGTAATTTTAAACAAAATAATTATAAGGAATTTGGATAATTAAAAATGATTTGGAAAGGATAAAAGTTGATTTTTAAATTCTAACAATAAATCCCAAGCATTGGAAAAGAGATATTCGAATAAATGGAATAAATGAATTTATAAACTTAAGTGATATTATATAAGGAGTAAAGAATTTATTTTTAAATTCAAGGTTTAAATTTGTTTGGAAAAGATAAAGAAGAAATTTGGAAAGTATGAAATTTGTATTTTAGTTTAAAGAAGATTTTAAACCATATTAAAGAAGTTAAGTCCCAAATTTATGGGTTTGAAATAAATTGAGTAATTAAAGGAATTTATATTTTAAAATGGAGTAAATTTGGATATCGATTTGGAAACTGATTACAAGTTTGAAACTATGTTTTTAAAAGGAGATGAGATTATGGAATTTATAAATGAGGTTTATAAATTAAGTGAAATATTTATCAGAGGATAATTTAGAAACATAAATTCAGAATGGGAATGTATAAAGGAATGGGTAATTTTTTAAAAAATAAATAGTCGGTTATTTTTAAAAAATGTGGAAGAAAGATGTATTTCCCTGAAAGCAAAGTACGTTTTCAAGCAGATTTTTAAGTATAAGATAGAAGTTTTAAAGTTATTTTTTTTAAAAGAATGTTTATAAGAAAATTATTATTCAGGTGGTTTAAATTTTAAAGGTAAATATTTATTAAATTAGTTATAGGAGTAATTATTTTAAAAGGTTAATTGGTATTATAGTTTAAAAAGATAATTATTAACATTTTAATTTTATAAAGTAGTTTTATTTTAAGTTTGTTTGGTTAAAGTTTTTATTTGAAAAACTTGTATAGAATTTCGTAACTTTTATTTTAAATTTTGTTTTGGGTTAAGTTTTACATGAGCAGTTATTATAAAATTTCATAACCAGTAGTTTTAAATAAGTCTTTTAAGAGGTTTTATTTTAAATATTTTAAAGTAAATATATTTTTGGGTAAAGCGATTTTAAATTATTTTAAAGTTAAAGTATTTAGACTTAGTAATTTTCAGTGGAAATAAACAATATTTGGGAATTTATTATGCAAGAGGAATATGATTTGAAAACTATTTTCAAAGGATTGAAGTATGGAAAACAGCTTGCGAAGATATTTTGAAATAAATAATTTGGAAAACTATTTAAAGTCTGATGGTTGTTTGCGAATGTTATTTGATAGTTAAATAACCGACTATCAATATTGGACAATGCGCTAATAATTTCAAAGAGACCGGGATCGGGATTAATTCCTTTAAAACCACTTCGATCCGGTTTGAACGTTTTCGTGAAGAAGGCAGGAGTTGGAGTCGAAAATGGAGCAGTGAAGTGCAAGGGCTAATCGCTACTAATCCTAAGGATGATTCCAAAATGGATGTAGTAGGAGTAGTGCCTTCAGTTCCGTTCGAACCTGGAACGGACTTGTATGGAGGAATGCTTTCGGAACATCGTCAGGAGGACGATGAGCATTCTAAGTGAATGTGTGCTAAAAGGTAACGCATAGCCTCGAACCTCATCAATGAGGAATGGCTAAAACAGGGAAGGCGCATACAAGGCTAAGTGGCTAGCAACCAATTTGGGTAAGGTCACCCCTGTCTAGAGGTCCCTTTTCTTTTCGGCTATGTGGGCGTTTGCTGATCCCAACCGTAGGGTGAACTTATTCGGACTATTCAGTTAGGGGTAGCTTCGGTCTTGTAATGCAGGGGATCAGGGTGGATCCTCGGTACGGTAATCTAGACCACGTACTGTGACGGGCGATACCCCAGTAGCATTGCCATTGTATGAAATCCAACTTTCAATAAGCGCCTGTACGGTTTTGATTGTGCCCAACTATGCTGAAATGTGAGATGTAAGTATTTTAGCTAGATTCTATTTTACTTTCTATAGACACTACTATAATATCAAATGAATTTGATGAAAAATGTTTTGGTTATCATAATGTAAAAACTTGACATGTTTATTTGTGGCATGTTCTTACGAGATACCTTTGATTTCAAAAAGGATTTTGAAAAATTTAATAATCCAATTGAGTGTGTTTTCTCACTCTGGTTTTCCAAACTGACTCGCGTGTTATTCGCTATAATGCTCGTGTCAGACCGAGTATTATAGAATACATATTCAGGATGGACGGCTTTGGAGCTCAGAAGATGAGCTAGATGGCGAGACGTACCACACGTATTTGATAAATATTCTATGGTGTATGATTAACTGTATAGTCAGTTTTGTGAGGACAACTTATGATAACTGTCTAGTTGTGTGCTATAAATTTCGTTGACTCTAATGATGTAATGTATAAACAGATATAGTTCTTTGTTAAAAGATTAGTCATTTATCTATTATATATTTTTCCGCTGCGATGATGAGTTTCTGATATTGTTTTCTATTTCTTCATCTACCTCCTTCTTCTTTAACCCTAACTATCCATTTTTCGACATTTGATTGTCCGACATTTAATACAGTGGATGTATTGATGTCGATTTTCGGGCGTCGAAAAATCGGATCGTTACAGTTTTCATCCTATAAACCATTCTTGTGAATTTACTTATGAGCCATTTTATAATTCCATTTAATTAAAGCATGACCCTAACTAGTTTTCAAATCTCAATCCTATTACATTATTCAATTTAATTTATCTAGCAAAATCCTATGAATGATGTTATTTGAACTTAAAGATGTTACAAATAGGTGCAAAATATTTCTAAAACTATAAGTAAATAATAAACTTTTTGTTATGGACGATGCACTTGAGTTAAGTTTGTTTCATTATTTAGTACTTAACATTGGATTCGAAAATGGCATCTTTTAAAACTATTGTAAATGGATGTTAGGAATATCCCAAAACGAGGTACACATGCACTATGTTAAGTTGTTAAATATCGAGCATGTAAGATGGATTGCTTATGCACAGGAAATGGGAGTTGTCGTACATGCCATACTATCTACAGTATCACACTTTGCTAATTTTTTAGTATATCGAACAAGCATCAATCTAAATTAAGATTACTATGTATTTTTAGTGTTCTTAAGTATTTATGAATAGAGAATTATTTACAGAAAAAATCCTTTTGAAGGAGTGTGCGGACTAAAACTTCATTAGTGATATCAAGTATAGTATGTCGATTCTAAATTCATGTTCAAGCTGTTAGTCCATGAGATGATGGTTTTGATGACAACAACCTTAGAATAGATTATAAAATATAAATACTAACATTATACGTTTAGATATATATGTATATGCAGGATTTAACCATGCAGGTGCCAAGAATGAGACTGTACAGTATAGAGATTCAAGATATCGAGATAGAAGACTCATGAGTATCAAGATTATCAAGAGTTCAAGATTTCAAGCATAAGTATTTTTATTAGGAATTTTTGTTAAACTCGTAGAAAAACATTGGCATCTTAAAATCCCATTTATTCATAGAATGGAATCTACTTCGAGCCTATTAAAAGGATGGAACCCTAAGTAGGATGGAACCTACGAAAATCTAGTGGAACATTTTTTTGTATCCACTAATTTTAATTCAAATGATTTTACAAAATTATCTTGTTTTCAAAATGATTTCAAAACTTTCCTTTTAAAAACATCAAAACCCTCTATCCTGATTTTATATAATTTTAGCCTTAAAATTATCTTTAATTTCAAAGTCAAATTACTCCTGATTTTAAACTATCTTTTTGAATTATATATTTAACTTTTATACTTAGATTTAAATGTAAAATTATAGTTAAAATCTATATATATTATTCTCTATATTTACTTATGAATTTTAACTATAGTCAAGTATATTTGTAAAGTTTAAAATAGTTTTAATATAAGATATAGGTTATTTTCAAAGAAAATCAAATCACCAAAAATTGCTTTGGGATGTCGACATGCTTAGGGTAACCATGTCGACATGGTGTCAGTTGAATTCAAAATTTAAATTTCAAAAGAAGTGTCTATTCGCCATAACTCTTCATGAATGGACATGGCTGTTGTTCTTCTATAAATAGGGGTTAGTTTCAACGAATTTTATATCAGATTTTCTTGTTTTTCACTCCTCTTCTTCTTCCACATTTCTTAATACATATTCTTACCATTACTCTGCCGAAATCAACATTAAATCAAACTCTGTTACTTCTAGTTTGATTCTTTATCACTGTCTCTACGAGATTCTCAGTGCTATTCAGAGTTATAGACTTCTTTGTAATCTATTAAGAGAGAAAAGGTGTGATTGTAGCCTTGGAAATCAATCAAGAGAGAAAAGGTGTGATTTTAGCCTTGGTAAATCAATTGGGTAAACTTGTGGCCCGGAATTCAAGTATCTCTACCTAGAGGATAGAAATTATGGAGGGTGTACCTCGTAGCCTTGAAACCGAGGGTGTAATTGTACAATTGCTTTTGAAAGGAAATCCGTACTTGTGTTGCGGGACTGGATGTAGGGTAACTCCGAACCAGTATAAAATCCAGTGTGTTCTTTCCTTTACTGCTTTTATTTTTTTTCTGCATATGTGCTTGTTTCTGTGATCATATCTGTGTCTGTATATTGCATACATCGGTGTCTAAATTAACATAAACTCAAAAAGATTTAGTAATTCTTTATTAACACTATTCACCCCCTCTAGTGTTAATCCTAGCCTTAAGATCCGTAATCCGTATTTCTCACAATCGGTATCAGAGCAAGATTTTCAAAGTGTCATGATCTGATTTTTGAAAAAGTTTTTAAAATGGCTATATTTGTTATTACTGATTTAGAAGTATTCAAACAATCATTGTTTCTTGAGTCTGCATATAATCAATATTCAAATTCAAGTTGTCTACCAAGATTGTTTGATGTGCAGGAATCATGCTTTATGGGTGTTGAGGAATCAATCCACAACGGACAAATTGTGCAGATCAGAAAGAACAAATGGATACTTGATATTTGGTGTTCTAGACACATGACTGGAAATCCAAATATACTGAATGATATAATATACAAAGATGGAGGACTGGTTAACATTGGAGACAATTCAAAAGGATATGTGATTGGCATCGGCAAAGTCGGTATTCTGAAACTCCTACTATTACTAATGTTTTGCTAGTTAAGAATCTGAAACACAATCTGCTAAGTATAAGTCAACTATGTGATAAAGGATATAAAATTAAATTTGAAAAAGATAAGTGTCATATAGAAGATAATAATTCAACCATTATGTTTGAGGGAGTTAGGAAAAAGAATATTTATATTCTTAGTATGAAAGTTTCAAATGATAACCTGTGTCTATTGGCAAATACAAGTGACCCTTGTATTTGGCATAAGAGATTTGGGCATTTGAATTTCAAACTCTTATCTAGACTGTCAAAACATAATCTAGTAAGAGGTCTCCCTAAAATGAATTTTAAAGTGTATAGTTTATGTGATGCTTGTCAATTAGGAAAACTTAGAAAAAAGTTCCTTTAAGTTAAAAGATATGATTTCAACTTCAAAACCTCTTGAATTACTTCATCTTGATTTATTTGGTCCATCTCAAATTCTATCAATAAATCATATTAAATATGTCTTTGTAATTGTAGATGATTATTCTAGATTTACATGGACAATATTTTTGAAACATAAAAGTGATACTTTTGAATGTTTTAAGAAATTTTCAAAAAGAATTCAAAATCAATTTTCTCTAAAAATTATAACTTTTCAAAGCGATCATGGTGGTGAATTTGAAAATGAAAAGTTTGAGGAATTCTGCAATAAAAAGGGAATAACTCACAATTTTTCATTTCCAAGAACTCCACAACAAAACGGAGTAGCAGAACATAAAAATAGGACGATTCAAGAGTGTGCGAGAACTATGCTTACAGATAGTAATTTACCAAAGAATTTTTGGGCAGAAGCGGTTGCTACCGCCTGTTATATTTCAAATAGAATTTTAATTAGACCTTTAACTTATAAGACATCTTATGAACTTCTTTATTCAAAGAAACCTAAGGTATCTTATTTCAGAATTTTTGAAAGTAAATGCTTTATTTTAAATACAAAAGATAATTTAGATAAATTTGATCCTAAATCCAACAAAGGTATCTTTATCGGATATTCTAATAGAAGTAAAGGTATAGAGTGTTTAATTTAAAAAACAATTCCATTGAAGAAGCAATGCATGTTTCATTTGATGAAAATTTCAAAATTTTTAAAGATACAAATGATGAAGAGGATTTAATCACTCAAAATAAAGAATTAATTGAAACTAATAATGAAATTAATCGTCCTAATAAAAGGACTAAACTTTTAAAAGATCATCCTATAGAAAATATACTGGGAGATATGCAATCTGTTGTTAAAACTAGAAATCAACTAAGTCAAATGAGTAATATAGCTTTTATATCAACTATTGAACCCAAAAATCCAAAAGAAGCATCAACTGATGATTCATGGATTTTGGCTATGCAAGAAGAATTAAATCAATTTACTAGAAATGATGTTTGGGAACTTGTTCCTAGACCAGAAAATAAAACTATAATTGGAACTAAATGGGTTTATAAAAATAAAATGAATGAACAAGGAGAGGTAGTTAGAAATAAAGCTCGATTAGTCGCTCAAGGTTATTGTCAAGAAGAAGGAATATATTTTGATGAAACATTTGCTCCCGTAGCAAGATTAGAAGCCATTAGGATTCTACTTGCTTTCGCAAATCATAATAATTTCAAATTATTTCAAATGGATGTTAATAGTGCCTTTTTAAATGGATTTGTAAAAGAAGAAGTATATGTTGAACAACCACCACTTTTTGAAAATGATAAATTACCAAATCATGTTTACAAACTTAAGAAAGCATTATATGGTCTAAAACAAGCTCCTACAGCCTGGTATGATAGATTAAGATCTTATTTATTGCAATCTAATTTTGAAATTGGCAAAGTAGATAATACTCTTTTTATTAAAAGAAACAAAAATGATATTCAACTAGTACAAATTTACGTAGATGATATCAATTTTGGTTCAACTAACTTTGAAATGAATAAAGAATTTTATGAAATAATGACAAAAGAGTTTGAGGTGAGTCATATGGGTGAATTAAATTTCTTTTTAGGATTACAAATAAAACAATTAGATAATGGTATTTTTATTAGTCAAGAAAAATATGCTAAAGACCTAATTAGTAAATTTGGTTTGACTACTGCGAGTGGAAAACCCACTCCTATGGCAACCAATAAGTACCTCAGTAAAGAAGATCTCTCGAAAGATGTAGATCAAAAACTATATAGAGGAATGATTGGATCACTACTCTATATTACTGCCAGTAGACCTGATATCATGCATAGTATTTGCCTCTGTGCCAGATATCAATCCCAACCTAAAGAGACCCACTTAAAAGCCGTAAAACGAATCATAAGATATGTTAAACACACATCTGATTATGGTTTATTCTACCTAAAAATGATCCTTTTGACTTAATATCTTACTGTGATGCTGACTATGCTGGTTGTAAATCAGACCGAAAAAGTACAAGTAGGACATGTCACTTTTTGGGGCATTCTCTGGTTTCTTGGCTTAGTAAAAAGCAAAACACAGTTTCTTTATCAATAACTGAAGCAGAATATATTTCTGCTGCTTTGGCTTGTTCTCAAGTAATATATATGCAACAAACCTTAAAAGATTTTGGTTTAAAATTTTCAAAATCACCAATTTATTGTGACAATACGAGTGCGATAAATTTATCCAAAAATACTACTCAACATGCTCGAAATAAACATATTGATATCAGATATCATTTTCTCAGAGATAATATAAGTAAGGAAGTAGTTACTCTCGAGTATATCAATTCTGAGAATCAAATTGCTGATATCTTAAAAAAACCCTTAAATGAATCAATATTTACTAAATTAATAAGAGAATTAGGTATTTGTTCTATAAATGAAATATAAAATATGAATAACAAGTATAATTAATAATTAATATTAAAATAATTCAAAGAGTTAAAATATAAAAGACCATGTCGACATCCCCCATATACCCATGTCGACATGCAACGTTTTTAAATTTTGAAATTTTTCCCACCAAAATTCAAAATAATTGGTTATAAATTCTTCACATTTTCGAAGTTTTATTCATCCTTTCTGTTATCTCTCTGTTCTTCTCTCTGAAATCAAATAATCAATGGCCTCCTCTTCCAAATCAAACATAAAATCAACCTTTTCATTCCCCTCTCCTACGTCTGGTCCATTTCAACATACTACTCTCGCTCGTGTGACTAAAATAGAGGACTCTCTAAAGGATGCACTTCAGATGATGACTGAAATTCAAGTGACTCAACTTCGTATGGAAAAGGAACAAGAGAGGCAAGGCAAGATTCTTAGGAATTTGCAAAATTCCTAATGGATAACCAGGCCAATCCTATCTTGATTGATGAAGACTCTTCACTCAATTAAGAACAAGAGGGCAACGAAGAAGAAGAAGAAGAACCCATGGAAGAAGAAGCTCAAGCGGAAGATGATGACCAAGTCGTGTGTGTTGGAGAAGTGTGTTTTGACAAAAATGGGAATCTTGTCGAACAACATGGAAATTTCTGTTTCCACTATCCAAACTGTTCGATTCATAGATCTCATATGTTTAAAAACACACAATAGTTTCTTTTCTTTCTTCTCCATTGTTGTTTGTGTTTCTTTATGTTTTCTATACGCTCATGTATATACAACTTCATATGTAATAAATAACTTGTGTTCTTATATGTGTTTTAATTATAAGTACTATCGTGAATTCTTAGTTAGGATATTTAATTGTTTAGGACTATGTTTTAGTATTAGATTTAAGTGACGATTATTTATGATAACACTATCATTATAATCACATGTCATAGAGTGTTAGTTTTAGGGGGAGTTATATAGTCTGGAGTGAGTTTTTGTTGATGACAAAGGGGGAGAAATATAAAATAGGGTAGTTACGTATAAATTAAGGGGGAGTTATTAGGATAAAAGTGATATTTTATAAACAAAGGTTGTCATCATCAAAAAGGGGGAGATTGTAAGTCCGTGAGATGATGGTTTTGATGACAACAACCTTAGAATAGATTATAAAATATAAATACTGACATTATAAGTTTAGATATATATGTATATGCAGGATTTAACCATGCAGGTACCAAGAATGAAGACTGTACAATATAGAGATTCAAGATATCGAGATAGAAGACTCATGAGTATCAAGATTATTAAGAGTTCAAGATTTCAAGCATAAGTATTTTTATTAGGAATTTTTGTTAAAACTCGTAGAAAAGCACTGGCATCTTAAAATCCAATTTATTCATGGAATGGAATCCACTTCGAGCCTGTTAAAGGGATGGAACCCTAAGTAGGATGGAACCTACGAAAATCTAGTGGAACATTATTTTATATCCACTAATTTTAATTCAAATTATTTTACAAAATTATCTTGTTTTCAAAATGATTTCAAAACTTTCCTTTTTAAAACAACAAAACCCTCTATCCTGATTTTAAATAATTTTAGCCTTAAAATTATCTTTAATTTCAAAGTCAAATTACTCCTGATTTTAAACTATCTATTTGAAATATATATTTAACTTTTATACTTAGATTTAAATATAAAATTATAGTTAAAATCTATATATATTATTCTTTATATTTACTTATGAATTTTAACTATAATCAAGTATATTTGTAAAGTTTAAAATAGTTTTAATATAAGATTTTTTCAAAGAAAATCAAATCACCAAAAATTGCTTTGGGATGTCGACATGCTTAGGGTAACCATGTCGACATGGTGTCAGTTGAATTCAAAATTTAAATTTCAAAAGAAGTGTCTATTCGCCATAACTCTTCATGAATGGACATGGCTGTTGTTCTTCTATAAATAGGGGTTAGTTTCAACGAATTTTATATCATATTTTCTTGTTTTTCACTCCTCTTCTTCTTCCACATTTCTTAATACATATTCTTACCATTACTCTGCCGAAATCAACATTGAATCAAACTCGATTACTTCTAGTTTGATTCTCTATCACTATCTCTACAAGGTTCTCAGTGCGATTCAGAGTTATAGACTTCTTTGTAATCTATTAAGAGTGTGATTGTAGCCTTGGAAATCAATCAAGAGAGAAAAAGTGTGATTGTAGCCTCGGTAAATCAATTGGGTAAACTTGTGGCCCGGAAATCAAATATCTCTACCTAGAGGATAGAAATTATGGAGGGTGTACCTCGTAGCCTTGAAACCGAGGGTGTAATTGTACAATTGCTTTAGAAAGGAAATCCGTACTTGTGTTGCGGGACTGGATGTAGGGTAACTCCGAACCAGTATAAAATCCGGCATGTTCTTTCCTTTACTGCTTTTATTTTATTTCTGCATCTGTGCTTGTTTCTGTGATCATATCTGTGTCTGTAATTGCATACATCGGTGTCTAAATTAATATAAACTCAAAAAGATTTAGTAATTCTTTATTAACACTATTCACCCCCCTCTAGTGTTAATCCTAGCCTTAAGATCCGTAATCCGCATTTCTCATAGAAGCTTAAGTCAAGAACTTTAAATTGGAATTGTTTCAAACAATAAGTAGTAGCTAATTCAACCAAATCCTATTACAATATAAGAAGTATAAATAAATCTGCAAATTTATAACTAAGCTAAGGGTGATTGCAAATATTGAGAATTTCATGACATTGTTATATGATAACTATGTCATGATACGGTCCGAAAAATAACCTACAGCTCATTAGAAATCAAGCGACATACTCAAATAGTTCCATATGATAAAGGCGGTTTATCAACGTAGGAGAGAATTAATTGGCAGAGTAGATAATTAAAAAAATATGGCATACCCATTCGATAAGGGACTGACCCGATTGTTTATGAGAAAACCAATTGATGAAGTTAGAATAAGCATAATTGACCCAAGTGTAACTGGAAGACTGATAGATTTAGTGGTATGCCCTAAGTGCAATTATGTAATCTGTTACATATATCTAACTAGATAACCAATCTTGTTAAAAGTAAAAGGTGTTTTCTTCCTATTATATACTTGACATAATGTTATATTAATTATTTTATTTAACTGAAAGTATATTTAACATAGAAAATCCATAAATGGTATGTTTTGTGGTAGTAGTTACAATGTGTTGTAATCATGAGTGATTTAACATATTAAAATAAACATACCATTTTAAAAATTCCTTGTCAGGATTTTTTAAGACTGGTTATCCATACATCCATTAAGACTAGAGTACATAGCACCCAAGATATGTTGGACTATGTAGTGTTTGGGGGCACCAAGGGTATACGTACTGATAGTTATTGGATAACTATGGAATGATTTAATTGATAGTTTTTTGTTGGTTAATATAACTAAGTTCAAACAGAGAATATTGATGTGATAATTTTACATTGTTTCCTTGACCCGAGAATACTACCAAGCTTCAATATGGAAACTCCACTTTGATTAGTGAAATCATGGTACGACATCCATCGAATGACTATAGTTGGGTCGAGTGAAAGCATTGGAACTAAAACATTATTTAAAAGAGAATTTTTCTCCTCGGTTGTATAGGGACAGTATCATGGGTCAATTTAAGTCAACTCAAAGTCTAAGTCTCTGTCCAAAGTAGTAAGGTTAATTATAATTGTTATTATTTAACCAAGGATTTTATGTTTGCACCTACAAATTTGAACATGGACAATTTTGGAATTTTGACCAAAACCAAATTCCATAAGCCTAATGTGATATGGTTTGAGAAAGAGAATTCGTGTAAATAATCATCACTACCAGGTACTGCGTATATTAAGTAAAATTGGATTTTACCAAATGATGTGCAAGCAATACATTTAGACAAAATGCCACACCACTAACTAAGGTGATGTGTGAACATTAATATTTTAATTGTTTGATATTAATTGCTATTGAATTTACACATTTGAGATGCACAACCAAAATGATGAATACTACATATGAGATTTAACTAATTTATAATCATTATATATTAATTAAATTAATTAATATTTATGAAATATTAATTACAAAATTTCATCTAATCTATTTAAAATTATTAATGCTTAACATTGTGTGTGTATAAAAGTTATAAATGTATGTACTGATATATATGTCGATGGAGCATCTAAATTGGATTTAGACAGAACAGATATTAAGTGTGCTTTTAAACTGATTAAATTAATTAATATTTGTGAAATATTAATTATTATTAAATTTTGTTGGACTTTTGAAAGCTAACGGTATTAAATAAAATGTGTATATGAAATTTATAATTGTATACGATAATATACGATATCAGTAGAACGTTTGAATTGGATTTAAATGAAATTATCATTAAGGAGACTTTGGATATTTTGAGGGAATGTATTGACCATCTATGACCAGCTACACAAGTAGAGAGAGAGTATATAATGAGATTTAATTTAGAATGAAATAGAGAATGTTTTAAAGGGAAGAATTGAAACATTTTAATGTTTCCTTTAAAAACAGGTTCTCCCTTATTTAATTCGACATTCCCAAACATTTCATTTTCTCTTACTCACTTCCTCTCAATTTTGGTTGAAATTTCCATGTGTAACGACCCGTAAATTTTCGATAATTAAAATAGCTAATTTAATAAGATTTCATGGTTTAATGTTGGGAGAGAAAAAAAATTGAAAATTGTAATTTATGTATGGTAATAATAACTAGAATGAAATGCAACAAATTTTATCTAAGTTAATTATTTATGAATTGAATGGAATCCCAAATCAATTGAAATAATATGTAGTCAAAGGTAATTGAATGAATTGTATTGTAGAGGTAATTGTGACACTTGTTTGTAAATAATAAACTTATAAGTAATTAAAAGTTAACGGTGATAATTATTTAAGTTACCTATTCATTTAGTTAGTCGAATTGAATTTGTGAACCAATTGCAATTGAAACGAAAGTTTATATATTAGTTGAGTGCATTATCTCTAACTGTAGTTAAATAATAATGTGGAATTCATTTGATGTAATATAGTAAATCGACTGATAATGAAATTTTTATTTAAAAATCCAATATTGAAATCTGTCAAATATTGAGCAATTAAATTGTTTAAATTTAATATTTGAAATTTATTGGATAATTGAATAACGGGAATTGAATAACTGTTTTAATGAAAATGGTTGTTTTATAATTTGAATTTGTTAAACTTTATAAGTTCGTTTTGAATATTTCAAAAGATAGTGATTTAAGAATAATCAAATTTGTTTAAATTTAATATTACAAATGTTTGAATAATTAAATTCCAAATTTGATATAATTAATTTGATATTGAAATTTAACATATGGAAATAGAGTGAATAATTGAAATTTGATTTAATATGATTCAAATTGGTTTCCATAGTGAATGTAAGTTATATTGGGATTATAATAAAGTTAATAAGATTTTAAAATTGGAGTTTATTGGATAATTGAATAACGGGTTTAATACGATTAAAAAATGATTCGTAAAATTTTACTTTATCATATTAAAGTTAGAATAATGTTATAGAACTTTTAAAATCGAATTAAAAGTAAATTTGTGAAAATTGAATATTTTACTATTTAATTGACGAGTTAAAATAGCCATTTTTCAAACAGTCTCGGATTTTGACGAAACCAGTTTCATCGGATCCGTAACGTGATATTATTGTAAGATTTCAAATTTCGTGTCAATCGGATTTACCGTTTGTCCGGGGCAAGCCGAAACGCCTAGAAATTTAGTTAACCAATTTAATTTAAAATCGATTGTTTATTGCCATAACTCGCACAGATGATCGAATTAGCTTTCGAAACCTATTCCATTGTGTCCGGAACGCGGGATAAACCCTAGGAACGCTAGTCACCGCGTGAGATTTGGAGTTCGGAAAATCCGGAATGAATAGTGTTCGTCAGAATTTCTATATAAGCACGATATTATCTTCATTTTGCAAAATTAAGAAAACCCTAGGGTTTGTTTACAGCCACCGCCTCTTATACATTCAATGGCCAGAAAACACCGAACTTTCCCCTCGAATATCTCTCAATCCGTAAACATTTATGGAAACTTATCAACTACAAAGTTGTAGAGGGCGATGAGATTGACAAATCCAATGGTCGTGATCGTTTATAGACGCAGGGATCATCGGGAAATCGAGCTACATGGCCGGCGTTCGTGCACGTTTTCACACGCGTGGGGACCACCGAGCTGCACGTGAACTGTGGAGGGGGTGCTTGGCGAGTAGGGCTTCGATGTGGCCTCATCTGATCGTGGTATAGGTCGAGCGTGGTGGTCGCGTTATTGAGGAAGGGTGGCGGCCGCGTGGGTTCTGTGGTTTGGAGCTTGCACGTGATGTTTTGGAGAAGAAGCTTTGCGTTGGGCCGGGCCAAATATTGGGTATGTGTTGTTTAAAGTGTAAGTAAATTGTTTTATAATTAAATTTTTGATCAACTTATAACCGGTATATCTACTTCGTACGAGAACGGAATCGGATGAAACAAGCGGCGATGGGATCATGGTGATGAGCACTATGCTCTGCGATCGATTTGGAGACGTTTAGAGCCTGTTAAAATTTTAGGTCAAATTGAACGTCGTTCGATTTGATTTGAAATTGAAATTCAAGGCGAGTGTTTTATAACGCTCACAACGTACTAAATATCTTTATGCTAGTTAAATTTGATATTATGAAGTGATGAATTTTATTTGTCGTTGTTTGATAGAATTTAATTGTCATATAGATTGTCATTTGAATTCACCGTTGAAAATTTAACTAACAGTCAAATTGAAATTAAAAATTGAATTGCGATTAAATTACCTGACATGGATAACTATGAAATTGCCGTGAATTGTATTGTCTATTGGATGATGTATTTCGATGGATGCTATTGGTTGATATTTAAATGTTTGGATGTTTATTTGCTTATATATATCCTGTTATGCATACATATGACACTGTGATTTGATTTAAGTGATATATGTTCATCCCTGACATTTAATTGAAATAAATAATTACTTGGCCATAGGATAGAAAATTATATACGGACACCGAATTGGCTAAATTAATAAATTTTAAAAATCGTCGATTTGAGATTTATTTAAATGTTTGGATTTAAAAGTTATAAATAGAAATCAATTTATAGAAATCGAATTTATCGAAAAATTGAGTTTGGAATGTTGAAATAAATTTTGGTTAAAAGAAATTGTTAAATAATTAAAGTGGAGACTTTGGAATTCAAAATCGGGATATGACTGAATTTCGAAAATTGATTTGTTTTAAAGATTGAACCTTAATTCGAGCTTTGAATATTACTAAGTAAAAGTGATATAAAAATGAGATTTTGAAATCGAGCTTGGAATTGAATCATATTTGAAATTTTTATTTAAACTTGAATATTGATGGATAATTTTGTTAAGTGTTATAAATGGATACTATTGAAAAATCAAGCTCCAAATCGATATAAATTGAAATTCAATTAATTGAGAGTAAATATAAATTGAATAAATTTGAAGTCAAAGTTGACGTTGATTGAATCGAAATCGAAGTTGAATCGGTAGAAGGGAAATTGAAATTGTTTGAATTGGGAAGTTATAATTGAAATGGTTTGGTTTTGAAGCCGTTTTATTTTGTTTTCCAAATTTCTCAGTTATATAAACCATTTGAATACTTAAACTATTTTAATCCATTTTAAATCTACTTAACCCAATTTAAATTATTTTAAACTAATTTATCTATTTTAAATCCATTTTAAGACTTTAAGTATTTTTAACTACTTTAATTATTTAAACTACTTTTAAACTACTTAAAACTATTTTATAAATTCTAAGCTGGTCAATAAGGTGAAATGTTTATATTTAAATCTTGAATTTAAATACGAATTGGGTTAAATGAAGTTGCAACCTAAATTGAAATTCGAAATGATTTTGAAATCGAAATGAGATATTGATGCGAAAAATGATTTTTGAAACGGAATTTTACATTTGAATAGATACGATGATATTTGAAATGGATTTGATTTTTTGAAGCGAATATGATATTTTGATATCAATTATGAATCGATTTGAAATGTAAAAGAGCCAACGGTGTAATAATACGTAGTTATTAAAGAGACCGGGATCGGATATGGACATACTCTCTGTCCATACCGAACACCACTTTAATAACTATTATACGCGGAGTGTGGATCCAGAATGAAGTGGATGGTTTGGTGAATGCGTTGATTGAAGAAAGAGAACGATATTGGATGACCCCTGACATGACTAAAACAGGAGCCGTGCCGGGCCATTGAGGTTCGCCATCTCTAGCGGACACACTTCTTCGATACCATATCTATTACATTTGTGATTCGATTTGGGTGCACCCCTTAATTTGGGAGTGTTGTTTCGCGGTGTTGCGGTAGCTGCTGGCTATGCTCAACATCAATCCGGATCACGCAACTACTAGTATCCTAGTTGTATCGCCTCATGTACTTGTCATACTGATTATCCTATTCGCGACCACTACGTTTTGTTTTGTGTTATACCTATGGGGTACCCTCTGATAACCACTAGTTTACGGTGGGGCTTACGGTGCTGTATAGACTATGGCATTATAAAAATGTGTTAAGGGGGATTATGCTAACGCCTTAACGCTATTTTAGTACTCTTACTTTACTGTAGACATATTATAATAGCGTATTGGACTACATAGTAGATAGTTTAACGGATCCTTGAGAGATGAAAAATCCCGTAACATCTCTTAAGTTATTGCACGCACGTTAACACTGGATATGAGATGTTAAACCCGTAAACATCTTTAACGCCGTTGCACTCATATTTATTTACGATTGATTTAACTTACATAAGGATATTTAGTCCTGACTCGAGTGTTTTGTCTTTTCATTACGCTCGGGTCAGACCTGAGTTTTCAGCTTATTGAAGATCTATTCTGGAGGACAAAGACGAAGATTTGGTATACTATTACTATTATTATCTTTTCATCATGTTGTCTGCTGCATTATTTTATTTGTTCTATTGTATATGTATAACTCTGATAAATGTTATATAAATAATGATCAAAGTATAGTAAACAACTTCATGAACTGTTTATTTGATTATTATATTTTATCGTTCCGCTGCAAGATTCTGTGTTGTTTCCTTTCTTTTATTTCTCTTTCCTCTTCTTTTCTTATTTACCCCAATAACCATCTGCCCTTTTGAATGGTTTGGAATCGACGTGTGTATTTGATCGTCGATTTAAACTATCCAAAAAGGCGGGTCGTTACAGTTAGTATCAGAGCTTTGGTTTAGCGATAACCTTAGCTTTGTGGGGTCTGACTCTTTATAAATAGGGTAGTAATACCCTATGATGAGTCGCTGAGTGTATATATATGAGAGAGCGTATTTGTTAGTGATATAAAATGTTTTATATTGTGTCGGTTGATTTGTTGAGTGACTTATGGATTCCGGTCAATACGAGTAATTAACGTCATTGATAGGGATCTCTAAATACTCGAACAGAACAATTCGACATAGTATTGTTTTGAAATTGGGTAAATGAAATAATTTTGCTCTAATTATATTATGAATATAAAGAAAAATTCTTAGAAATTATTGTGACTTATCTAGCTTACCTGGTTGTTAGGAATGAAAATATTGGTTATTATCATTAATTTGATATTGTAATATAATAAATAAGGCGAATTACAAAATGAACAATGATAAAACACTTGTGGAATGTTTTAAGAAAGAAGATCCTATAAGAATATTTTATAAAAGGTGACTTATGAATTAAAATAGATTTAAATGGGAAAATATTAAATTCAAGACCCGGGGACTTTTAAAATGGCTTTCAAAGCTTTGAAGAAAATATATTGTGATGTTAGTTGGAAAATATTTATAGGAAATATTTTGAAAGGATTTTAAGAAGGAATGAATTCAGTACTCTTCTCTTATGTCACTGGAAAATAATTTCGGTGATGACTGCGCAGCATCATCGACGTTCATTTTCGAGTTTCAAAGTGGGGGAGACTTCTAAGAAGCTTTGCTCTTCTTCGAAATTATTTTGGGTAAATGGGTTTCGGTTTAAACTCCAAAGGTATGATTTGATATATTAAAGATATAAGTGTATATGTTTATTTCAAACGATTTGAAAAGAACTGGGCATTTAAATTTCTAAGTTCTGTTAATTAATAATTTTCAAATTATTTGAATGAAATGTGAATAACTAGAATTTATAAAATAAGAGGATTAAGATATCTAAGCTATTGTTTGGGAAAACTCTAAAGTTGAAAGGTAAAGAGGATTTAAACAAATTAAATTTGTGAACATTCTAATTAAGTAAAATGAAATTCTATAAATTTGTATAATACCAAAATTACATTCTGATAACATATAACAAGACTTACCAAATGTTAAAAGTTAAAATGATGTTTTGGATATGTAATGAGATATTGTATAGATAAACAGAACCTGAAAGTAATTGAAATATACAAGTAAGGAAAACTCAAAGGGAATTAAATGTATATAAATGGAAAATTTGGTTGTGAATTTTTTTTATATATACTTAAATATAGCATGAAATGATGAATGGATAAATGGAACAAGTAAGTGAACTTAAGAAAGAAGATAAATGAATCGTATTATATCTTTGTAAATTGGTTATAGGAAATAAATATAAATTGCAAAGGGATTGTAAAGAAAAAAAATTTGAATTTGTAACCTTTAAGATAACTGTAAACTAAGAAGAGTCATTTATGAGAGGTTAGACTTTTATAGGATGATTAATAAACTAAAGTGCCGGTTAATAAAATGTTCCACAAATGAATTCGTTATTAACTGAAATTATGAAAATGCAATAAATGTAAACAAAGGAATTTCTTATAGCTAAGAATCAATTGGGAAAAGAAATTGAGTTTAAATTAAATTATATAGAATGATTAAAATGAACTTGAGTAAGCAAATTCTTTGATATGATGTTTAAGAAAAGATAATGTTAAAGAATATGCTATGTAAAGAAATGAATATACTAACTGAATAATGGATTGTGAGTAATTAAGTGGAAAAAATAGAAGTCAACAAAATAATTTAGTATAGATAGATTGGATAGAAATCCATTGGAAGGTAATACGTGAGATTGTACGTATATTATTTTATTCGCATAATGATTTGATCCAAATTCGAGCATAAAATTTCGAGATGATTTATATCGATCCAAGTTAGGATTTTTCACTCGATTTTCGACGGCGAACCCTGGATATAGATTTTAAATTTGATTCTGGAATTCTCTATCATAGTATATGGCTATGCAAGGAGAGTAACAGTTTCCAATCAAGGAACCAAATCTGAGTCCGCACTAGAGAGTCGTGTGAACGATACTAGTTTGGAAGTGAAATTGTGTGATCGAATAAGCGATTAGATTGATATTGCTCACGGATGATATATGTACGGCTTACGGACTTAATTAAAAGTTAATATTGGAAATTTAAGATGCCAAATATGTGAAGATAAATTTGCAACTTTTGAGATAACTATAAACTAAGAAAAGTCATATATAAGAAGTTAGACTTTTATGGAATGACTATAAATTAAAGTGATGATTAATAAAATGTCCTGCATTAATAAAATGTTCCGCAAATAAATTGGTTATTAACTGAAACTGAATATGAAGTAAATGTAAACAAAAGAATTTGGTATGGCTAAGAATCAATTGGAATTGAAAGAGATAAACCAAATTGAATGTAAAATTAATAATTTGGTTATGTTGGGTATGATTTGGTTGTTATATGATTGTTAGTTGATTGTATATAATTTATTAAGTGTTAATGAAATTGAAAGCTATAAATCATTGAAATCAAATTGGAAGTTAAATGAATTTAAATAGAATTTAATTTGATTCAAATTGGAAGTGAACTAATGTAAATAGAAATTAGTGAATGTTAACTAATTGAATTGGGAATGAATGTTAGTAAAATCCAACGTTAACGAATCAACTGTGATTAAAATTGAAACCCAAGTCAATAAATATTAATGAGAAGGGAATTTATATTGATTGGTTATGGATTCGTTGGATGATAGTTGGATGATAGTTGATTGATGGTTGCATTTATTGCTTTTGTTGCATTTGCTATGTTGGCACATGTAGTTGTTATGTTGCTATATGGTGTATATTGATATTATTTTCATATATGCATGTTTCTCATGGATTGTTGAGTGTTTAGTAGGTGCGGATTGCGCTTGCTTCGCATTTGGAGTTCGCTTTTGCGCTATATTAGCCGTATATGCTCGCTAATAATATATAAGGTACATATCTCAGATTACATACCGTACTTTTACAGTTTTTCCCTGCGGGATGCCTCATCACTTGATGAGATGTATATTTGTGATATATATACTGTCATTTTTTTTTCCGATCGAGCCGCGCAAAGGAGACTCTGCCGAAATTTTCCATAAAACCGGGTGTTAGAAAATTTTTCAAGTTTTAAATTTTTTTTTATAACTTGTTTTGATAACTAACTTTTAAAGTTAGAAAGCCGTTCGGAGTAACTTAGTGGAAGCGTAATTATGACTTTATAAATGGAATTTCATTGTTTTATAAGTTGGTAACTTTGAATAAAATATATCAAATGTTGAATTCTTTACTTAGTTTCTTTTCCCTTCTTTTTTCTTTTTCGGGGACGAAAAGTTTTGAGTGGGGGAGAGTGTAACGACCCATAAATTTTCGATAATTAAAATAGCTAATTTAATAAGATTTCATGGTTTAATGTTGGGAGAAAAAAAATTGAAAATTGTAATTTATGTATGGTAATAATAACTAGAATGAAATGCAACAAATTTTATCTAAGTTAATTATTTATGAATTGAATGGAATCCCAAATCAATTGAAATAATATGTAGTCAAAGGTAATTGAATGAATTGTATTGTATAGGTAATTGTGACACTTGTTTGTAAATAATAAACTTATAAGTAATTAAAAGTTAACGGTGATAATTATTTAAGTTACCTATTCATTTAGTTAGTCAAATTGAATTTGTGAACCAATTGCAATTGAAATATAAGTTTATATATTAGTTGAGTGCATTATCTCTAACTGTAGTTAAATAATAATATGGAATTCATTTGATGTAATATAGTAAATCGACTGATAATGAAATTTTTATTTAAAAATCCAATATTGAAATCTGTCAAATATTGAGCAATTAAATTGTTTAAATTTAATATTTTGAATTTATTGAATAATTGAATAACGGGAATTGAATAACTGTTTTAATGAAATGGTTGTTTTATAATTTGAATTTGTTAAATTTTATAAGTTCGTTTTGAATATTTCAAAAGATAGTGATTTAAGAATAATCAAATTTGTTTAAATTTTATTACAAATGTTTGAATAATTAAATTCCGAATTTGATATGATTAATTTGATATTGAAATTTAATATATGGAAATAGAGTGAATAATTGAAATTTGATTTAATATGATTCGAATTGGTTTCCAAAGTGAATGTAAGTTATATTGGGATTATAATAGAGTAAATAAGATTTTGAAATTGGAATTTATTGGATAATTGAATAACGGGTTTAATACGATTAAAAAATGATTTGTAAAATTTTACTTTATCATATTAAAGTTAGAATGATGTTATAGAACTTTTAAAATCGAATTAAAAGTAAATTTGTGAAAATTGAATATTTTAATATTTAATTGACGAGTTAAAATAGCCATTTTTCAAACAGTCTCGGATTTCGACGAAACCAGTTTCATATGATCCGTAACGTGATATTATTGTAAGATTTCAAATTTCGTGTCAATCGGATTTACCGTTAGTCCGGGGCAAGCCGAAACGCCTACAAATTTAGTTAACCGATTTAATTTAAAATCGATCGTTTATTGCCATAACTCGCACAGATGATCGAACTGGCTTTCGAATCCTATTCCATTGTGTCCGGAACGCAGGATAAACCCTATGAACGCTAGTCACCGCCTGAGATTTGGAGTTCGGAAAATCCGGAATGAAAAGTGTTCGTTAGAATTTCTATATAAGCACGATATTATCTTCATTTTGCAAAATTAAGGAAACCCTAGGGTTTGTTTACAGCCGCCGCCTCTTATACATTCAATGGCCAGAAAACACTGAACTTTCCCCTCGAATATCTCTCAATCCGTAAACATTTATGAAAACTTATCAACTACAAAGTTGTAGAGGGCGATGAGATTGATATTTCCAACGGTCGTGATCGTTTATAGACGCAGGGATCATCAGGAAATCGAGCAAGAGTGGCCGGCGTTCGTGCACGTTTTCACACGCGTGGGGACCACCGAGCTGCACGTGAACTGTGGCAGGGGTGCTTGGCGAGTAGGGCTTCGATGTGGCCTCATCTGATCGTGGTATAGGTCGAGCATGGTGGTCGCGTTATTGAGGAAGGGTGGCGGCCGCGTGGGTTCTGTGGTTTGGAGCTTGCGCGTGATGTTTTGGAGAAGAAGCTTTGCGTTGGGCCAGGCCAAATATTGGGTATGTGTTGTTTAAAGTGTAAGTAAATTGTTTGATAATTAAATTTTCGATCAACTTATAACCGGTATATCTACTTCGTACGAGATCGGATGAAACAAGCGGCGATGGGATCGTGGCGACAAGCACTATGCTCTGGGATCGATTTGGAGACGTTTAGAGCCTGTTAAAATTTTAGGTCAAATTGAAAGTCGTTCGATTTGAAATTGAAATTCGAGGTGAGTGTTTTATAACGCTCATAACGTACTAAATATCTTTATGCTAGTTAAATTTGATATTATGAAGTGATGAAATTTATTTGTCGTTGTTTGATAGAATTTAATTGTCATATAGATTGTCATTTGAATTCACCGTTGAAAATTTAACTAACAGTCAAATTGAAATTAAAAATTGAATTGCGATTAAATTACCTGACATGGATAACTATGAAATTGCCGTGAATTGTATTGTCTATTGGATGATGTATTTCGATGGATGCTATTGGTTGATATTTAAATGTTTGAATGTTTATTTGCTTATATATATATCCTGTTATGCATACATATGACACTATGATTTGATTTAAGTGATATATATTCATCCCTGACCTTTAATTGAAATAAATAATTACTTGGCCATAGGATAGAAAATTATATACGGACACCGAATTGGCTAAATTAATAAATTTTAAAAATCGTCGATTTGAGATTTATTTAAATGTTTTGATTTAAAAGTTATAAATAGAAATCAATTTATAGAAATCGAATTTATCGAAAAATTGAGTTTGGAATGTTGAAATAAATTTTGGTTATAAGAAATTGTTAAATAATTAAACTGGAGACTTTGGAATTGAAAATCGGGATATGATTGAATTTCGAAAATTGATTTGTTTTAAAGATTGAACCTTAATTCGAGCTTGAATATTACTAAGTAAAAGTGATATAAAAATGATATTTTGAAATCGAGCTTGGAATTGAATCATATTTGAAATTTGGATTTAAACTTGAATATTGATGGATAATTTTGTTAAGTGTTATAAATGGATATTATTGAAAAATCAAGCTCCAAATCGATATAAATTGAAATTGAATTAATTGAGAGTGAGTATAAATTGAATAAATTTGAAGTCAAAGTTGACGTTGATTGAATCGAAATCAAAATTGAATCGGTAGAAGGGAAATTGAAATTGTTTGAATTGGGAAGTTATAATTGAAATGGTTTGGTTTTGAAGCCGTTTTATTTTGTTTTCCAAATTTCT
Organism: Allium cepa; assembly: GCA_030765085.1. NCBI lineage: Eukaryota > Viridiplantae > Streptophyta > Magnoliopsida > Asparagales > Amaryllidaceae > Allium > Allium cepa. The sequence goes on from CM060932.1 coordinate 167,242,386, forward strand.
CAGTTATATAAACCATTTGAATACTTAAACTATTTTAATCCATTTTAAATCTACTTAACCCAATTTAAATTATTTTAAACTAATTTATCTATTTTAAATCCATTTTAAGACTTTAAGTATTTTTAACTACTTTAATTATTTAAACTACCTTTAAACTACTTAAAACTATTTTATAAATTCTAGCTGGTCAATAAGGTGAAATGTTTATATTTAAAACTTGAATTTAAATACGAATTGGGTTAAATGAAGTTGCAACCTAAATTGAAATTCGAAATGATTTTGAAATCGAAATGAGATATTGATGCAAAAAATGATTTTTGAAACGGAATTTTACATTTGAATAGATACGATGATATTTGAAATGGATTTGATTTTTTGAAGCGAATATGATATTTTGATATCAATTATGAATCGATTTGAAATGTAAAAGAGCCAACGGTGTAATAATACGTAGTTATTAAAGAGACCGGGATCGGATATGGACATACTCTCTGTCGATACCGAACACCACTTTAATAACTATTATACGCGGAGTGTGGATCCAGAATGAAGTGGATGGTTTGGTGAACGCGTTGATTGAAGAAAGAGAACGATATTGGATGACTCCTGACATGACTAAAACAGGAGCCGCGTCGGGCCATTGAGGTTCGCCATCTCTAGCGGACACACTTCTTCGATACCATATCTATTACATTTGTGATTCGATTTGGGTGCACCCCTTAATTTGGGAGTGTTGTTTCGCTGTGTTGGGGTAGCTGCTGGCTATGCTCAACATCAGTCGGGATCACGCAACTACTAGTATCCTAGTTGGTATCGCCTCATGTACCTTGTCATACTGATTATCCTATTCGCGACCACTACGTTTTGTTTTGTGTTATACCTATGGGGTACCCTCTGATAACCACTAGTTTACGGTGGGGCTTACGGTGCTGTATAGACTATGGCATTATAAAAATGTGTTAAGGGGGATTATGGTTACGCCTTAACGCTATTTTAGTACTTTTACTTTACTGTAGACATATTATAATAGTGTATTGTACTACATAGTAGATAGTTTAACGGATCCTTGAGAGACAGAAAATCCCATAACATCTCTTAAGTTATTGCACGCACGTTGACACTGGATATGAGATGTCAAACCCCGTAAACATCTCTGACGCCGTTACACTCGTATTTATTTACGATTGATTTAACTTACATAAGGATATTTAGTCCTGACTCGAGTGTTTTTTCTTTTCATTACGCTCGGGTCAGACCTGAGTTTTCAGCTTATTGAAGATCTATTCTGGAGGACGAAGACGAAGATTTGGTATACTATTACTATTATTATCTTTGCATCATGTTGTATGCTGCATTATTTTATTTGTTCTGTTGTATATGTATAACTCTGATAAATGTTGTATAAATAATGATCAAAGTATAGTAAACAACTTCATGAACTATTTATTTGATTATTATATTTTATCATTCCGCTGCAAGATTATGTGTTGTTTCCTTTCTTTTATTTCTCTTTCCTCTTCTTTTCTTATTTACCCCAATAACCATCTGCCCTTTTGAATGGTTTGGAATCGACGTGTGTATTTGATCGTCAGTTTAAACTGTCCAAAAAGGCGGGTCGTTACATCCATGGCTCTCATGCCACAAAATGTTCATAACAAATACAAATAAAAAGAAATATATTCAAGGTGGTTATTCTCTCTAGATCCTTACAAAATCTAAAGACCGATTCAAGCGAATCAGGGTTTTATTCATCATTCTAGGTGCAAATCATTGGCTTCATTTTTAGATAATTCTAATTTTATTTAATTGTATGCTCATTTTGTTCGGATGAGTTAAAATTTTCTTATGATACATCTCCTCTATTTTATGTGCTCATTTAGTAATATAACTTAAATTTCATTTTTGTCCATCTCAATTAATTATATGATCATCATGGAGATTTAATTCGGATCTTTCTTGTTCCATGTCTCCATTTACTATATGTTTATTATGATTGACATATTTCAAATCCTTTATCTCATTTTCTCTCTCCATATTTTTGTATATAAAGATCTGAATTCTCTTACAACGAATTTATATATGCCTAAGTTATCCGACTAGTTTTGTAATTATATTGAAATTAAAAAAATTGTAAAACTCTTTTATATGTTGTATATAAAGTTTTGTAATATTTGTATACATAAACATAAAATTTGTTAGTTATTTAAAATTACATTGAAAATTGATTTCCAGTGTTACATAGTTACTTTCTAGAGAATGATTTATTTTGGTTATTATATTCATTAAGGTAAAAGTTTCCTCTTTTTTTAGAATTTATAAGTGGTATTTTATGTAAAGTTATAAACTTTTATTTCCTATATAAGTTAAAATATTAAGCAAAATTTGTTAGCATTAAATCGAAACATATATGTTATTTAAATTACAATCTTTGTATATATGTATGATATTTTAAACTTGATACATGTATTTATGTTATTTTAAATTAAATCAAAATGGACTTTTGTATGAAAATGAAAAATTAATATTCAAATTCCCTCTTTAATTGAAACTATTGTTATAATTGATAATTCTTGATTTGAAAATTTTATAATATAGGAAAACTTATTTTAACATGTATATCTCTAAATTTATTGATTTTTATACATGTTTATTTTATTAATCAAAAACTTGGACAACAAAGACGTGTAACGTCAGTTATAAATGTCATTTAATCTAATTAAAGAGAGAGAAATGAAAAGTTTTCCTCTCTACATTTATAGCCGCCTCTTTCCTTAATTACTTATATATGTTAAAAGAAAAAAACGAATGGTTTCTTTCTCTTAATTTTTTACATGTTTAGTTACACAAATATACACTATTTATATATTGCACTTACACTTCACACATATGAATGTATTCGATACATTCATTATAATATGCACGAATTAAAAATAAATTTAAACTTTCTATTATCCAAATTAAATAAAATAAGATTTTGCTTAAAACCTTATTAGATTGGATCTAATAATCTTTCAGACTCATATGCCCAATATATCCAATATAGGATTTTTTTTGGAAATTTACCTATTTCCCCTGCTTCCAACTAGCTGGTTCTCACACAACCAATATGCTTTTGATCTAATAATATTTTTGACTTCATAAGCCTAACAGATCCAATACTAGGAAATGTTATAGCGCGATGGTATCAACCGGATGATGATACATACAAGGTAGTAGTGCAGATACCTTGAGGGTAAATTATGGTAGGTTGTATTATGACCTTCTATGTCGGGTCTTAACCTTGTTGGATAAGACTCGGTGCATTACTTACCCTATGGTAGTGTTTTCTTTACACTTGATATATGTTTGTTGATGACAATAGAGTCAAGGGTGTGTCCAAGAGGCAATTATATAATTTGATCATATAACTTACCTCATATAGTAAATCTTGTTCGAAATAAAGTGAATTATATGTTTTCTTTTCTACTGTATATGTATTGTTTAGTAGAATATAATTGTGTTTTTAACAAATTAATTATATATAAGTAGAAAATACATAGGAAAAGTTTTAATCGATTGCAGTTACGAATGTGTTCTTAACCATGAGTATTGAATCGAGTGAAATAAGTACTTGTCACTAAATGTTCGTGGTCGAGATATATCGAGAACAGAATATTGATATATCTGTTGAGACTAGTCTACGTTATCCATAGGAAGGATAGTGAATTACCCATGATCATTTGTGGCATCAAGGGGTTATGTATGTGTAGTTGTTCGGAATAATTACAAAACGACTTACCTAGAGTCTTCAATAGGTTCAAAGTAAATTAAAAAATTCAACGTAACGATGTGCAATAGTCTTTTGACATAAGAATACTGTGAATCTTAAGCATTTAAACAATACTTTTATTATAGTCGATCACGTTCACATGACAACATGGTCTTGTTATAACCATACATGAGTATATGTCGAACCACTTGAAGTAATACATTATTCAAAAAGGATTCGTCTCCTTCAAATAAAAGGTTAATGTCACCGTAATTGGTAATCAACGTAAAGTCAAAGTCTTTGGCTAAGTCAAATTGATTAGTGGCTAATTGTTATCGGATCAAACCATGGACTGTAACGTTAGACATCAGAATTGACTATGCATATAATTGGATTTTAACCATCGACAGAGCTTCATATATGTAACATCCCGCATCTTAATAGGCCCGAATTTTCGCTAAATCCAAAACCCAAGTCCACTAGGGTATGGATCGTTGGTGCATGTATCTTGCAAATAAACAAAAGTATATCAAAGCACCATCGATAAAAATTCACAGCGGGATAGTAAAGTATAATAAAACATATAATTACTGACCAAGGTTAATACCTCTAGTATTTGGTACCTTTTTCAATATCGAGAATGCATAAGGAAATTAGTTCTTCCACCATTCCTTCCTTGTACCAGTACTTGTCCTTATAAAATTCCTCTAAATCTATCATGCAGGTTGTAATAAGGAGGAGGTTAGAAAAATTTCTATTGATTGGCAAATTACTTACTTTATCATAATACTAGTTTTTACCGATTGTCTTCCATTACGTGTTATATCTACTATTTTAACTTAGTCATCTTGACCTCATGTATATGTATGATACGTCCAACCTACATGAGGTATACAATAAATACATATGTGTATATGTATGTATATACATATACATATACATATACATATACATATACATATATATATATATATAAGTACCATAGTCCTCCATGGACTAGGATACATTCCTTGCTATTATCCATAAATCTACACTGCACTAGGTATCATGACTCGAAATCCAACGTCTGAAAATCGACATCCATACTTTACCCGTATTCGAATGTCGCAGATTCAACGTTGAAATTCGATTCGCACTAGAGCTTATAACACAATAAGTAAACAACATACTAGAAACAAAAGAATAATTTTATTAATACACAACATTTGATACAACAATGATACAAATGAAATGATCAACATATATCAGAGATATATCATTTGGAAAATAAAACTACCATAAGGCCTCCCCGCACACATACAATGCAAGCGCACAATTGGAGGAGATTTCTCCTTATGATAGTCAAACATGCTTGATACGCAAAAACCTTTTGATATTATTATTAGTGCATAGTGCAGAAAACCTTTCGAAAGTATAATATAAATCTTAACCAGCATACCACCATTATGGTATACCAACTATAACTACCATGTTCAATAGCAGGTTACCGCCACATTCCATGGCAGGTTATACAACTAAAACCGTACGGGGCTCCTATTGTTTTGTTTGGATTTCCAACAAATAGTCAGGCTAAGGAACTTCCCCACCACATGGATACGCATCTGGAGGGATGCCCCGAGAACCTAACCGGCTCTCTGCCAACACAAGGTCGGGTTACCTCTGTAACTAGGTAACTAACTGTCACGAGTATGCCATCCCCCGGTCGTCACCGACCTTTATCCTAGGATTCACCACAAATAGCAAAAACCACATAAGTTAAATATCTGGGCTCTATACCATGATACCACTTTTTATCCAAAAGGAAATGCAGATACCCTAAAGTGCGTGACCCTCATAACCTTGCTGCATTCTTCCTGTTTCGGCCATTTTCGGGTTATGAGGTTCGACGAAGTCTCGTCCACAAAGCTACGCTTTTCACAAAAGCCATGCTTTGATCAACAAATGATCAGCAGCGCTTAGTATGCCACATTCCCGAATTGGGAATATATCACTAGTAACCATCAACTACATAACCTCTGAGCTCGTACGTCTTAGAGAAGGGTGTTAAGCTAAGAGAATAAATTCTCCGCCACCAAATAGAGGTGTATTTGATAGAAACCAGCTTTATATCTCAAAATGTAATGTCAGACATATATCCAAACAAGTCTGTTCCGGGTTCGAATGGAACCGAAGGCACTTCAAAAGAAGCCCTTGTAAATCCGAGTATTCATAATTCCGATCGGACTCCCCATCATATATGGAGATCTCTATACCACCGCGACTCAATGCAGAGACATTCGACAAGTAATCCTTTCATTCTCGAAAATACCAGGTCTTCACCGCCGTCTTCAAATGCTATCGATTTCGTCGTATCACTATTCGAAATGGGTTGTATGAAATAAAGTCCTCTCCCAGCTAAATCGAATTATGAGCGCTAATTTTAAAACCATATGGATATATTGGGATCTTAGTTAAGTCACAATTTTTAGCCTAAAACCTTTCTTTTTAAATGGTTTAAACAAATTTCCACTTTCAAATCTTTTATACAAAAGATACACCTTTAAGATCCTCTTCAAATTGAAAACAAAGTTCACCAATCTTTAAAAACCAATCTTTAACAAAGATTCATTCATGGCTTTCGAAACCATTTCAATTTCAAATTTGGTTTACACAATCCTTTCGTTATATGAAAGCCATTATCATTTGAAAACAAAAGCTTTTCATTCCGAGAAAAACCGATTATATTTACTCAAGTTATAGCCTTTCAAAGTATACATTGGAAAATCAGCGAATCGCTGTATTCCTAGAAAGTTCTATTTGAATTAAATTCAAATTCCCAAAATAATTTATTTAATATACTTCAATATGGTTTAAAATCCATATATATATATTATAACTGGTATAATCCTTTCAAACCATATTTCTCAAAATAATTTCAAAACAAGACATAATATATTCAAACTAAATTTAGATTTCAAAACTTCCTTTTCAAAAGCTTTTTATATTCAACTTGGTTTCATTTCCAAACCATTTGGATTCAAAATTCAAATTTTAAAACCATTTCATCATTTTGAATAAAATAATATTAAATTCAAGTATCTGTGACTTAACCAATTCCTAGTGAAATCCATATTTGTGTGTGTGTGGTATATTCCAGGGGTTTTACACACAACAATAACACATCACATTCATCATCAATTCAAGCACAGCAATATCGATAAGCGGCATGATCCTATAACGCTTATCTTTCATACACAGTTAAACAAGCAATATCATCACAGATAAATAAATCACAGTTCACAGCTCAAATCCCATAATTCATACCATAGAACATCATACATCTGGGATATCAAACAATTCAAAGCATACCATATAATCCAAACATCCATAAGTAAGATCAATTAATTACCTGATTAATTTAAACCAGATTAATTTCTTATGAATAAATTACTAATTCTGGTTAATTAACATTAATTAGTTACAAACCATTTTAATTAATTGTCCTTTAATCATTTATTAGTTAACCTTTAATAATAAATTAATCAACCTTTGATCATAAAAAATTAACCTTTAATCATTTAATTATTCTTAATTAATTATCCTCAATTAATTATATTAATTAATTAACCCTTAATTAATAAATCATCTCTTAATCACTTTCATTAATTGATTAGCCATTAATTAATTAACTATCCTCAAATTAATTACCTTGATTAATTAATCACATAAATTTAAGTATACTTTAATTTAATTATTCTTTGGTCACTTGATTAATCAACCTTTATTCATTAATCAATTATCCTTAATTACTTTCATTAAGTAATTATCATTAAGTAATTAACTACCCTTAATTACTTACATTAATAAATATTAATTAATTATCCTTTAATATAATGACACAAAGTAATTACCCCTTAATTACATTAAGTAATAATCTTTTTAATTACTCACCTTAATTTATTTCACCTTTAATTAATTGATAATCATATGATTACGTACATTAATTAAATAACCCTTTACAAATTAATTAATCTTAATTTATTACTTAATTAACCTTTAATTTAAGTAATTAAATTACAAATTTATAATCCTTTATTCTTAAGATAACCCAATTATCTTAATTAATTTCATAATCTTATTTTAAATAACCTATGAGATAAATTATTATTAACATTTAATTTAACTTAAAACCTTTAAGTAAATCAAAAACATTTAATTTCTTAACTAAATTCTTAATTATACTATTACATTTATCAAAATAAATTTAAGAATAAATAAAGGATATATATATATATATATATATTAAACACTTCAAGTTTGATTAATTAAAATATTTTAAAATATCCTTAATTAATTCCAAAACAAAAAATAAACATTTATTATCTTTCAAGAATAAATCAGGAAAAAGTTTTAACTTGATTCAAATAAGAAACCAGTTTTATTTAAATTTCAAAATCCATAAAACATGAACCCGAGGTTGCTTCGGGTTTTCACCCGAGCCAATACGTGAATCACCTGAGCCTTGCATCGAGCTGCCCCTTTTCTTTTATTTTTAACTTTTTTATATTTTAAAACTTTTAAACTGTTAAACATATTGTCTTTACGCAAACAACCCGGTAGCGATCTCGAGCCAACAACCCAAATCCCCTAGGCCCAACACAAGGAAAAATCCTTCTTCCCAAAAAATAATGTTCCCGGATACATAAATCCATGCGTGCACGTGTACGCCACGACCAACCACATCTAATCATCGCTCTGGCCATCGACGAGTCACCTTTGTTTCCCCGAGTCGTCCTGACCACACAGCTCCGACGATTTCATCGTCAAACGAAATCGAGCTAATCTACTTCTTCCTGGAACCAATACCTTCGACCAAATTGCCTTGCCGACGATAATCCAGACCACTATCATCCACGCCGACCACACCGTAGCCTCGTCTCGACTTCCAGCCTTGATCCTCCTGGACCGGTCACCCCCGATCATCCATCGACAATGAAATAAATTTGAAAATGACATTGACAAAAATATGCCCTTAAACCCTACAACCTCGTCGATCAACTTCCATGATCATTAAAAAAATCAACGATCATTTTTCCTATAAACTCCATCACCAGAACTTCCTCTGTAACAACCCCCAATTTCGTACCATTCAAATCGACAATAATCCACACATGTCGGACTTGAATGATGCGAAATAACAGATTGTAAATAAATTTGGAGCAAATGAAATCAAATATACAGAATCACAGACACAGAACAAACATAATAACTCACAGCGGAATATAAAATAACATAGTAGTTCATGAAGCTACTATAACAGAGTCTCAAACCAAATACATAATATAGTCTGAAAAAAACAACAGAATAGAAATCCCAAATACATAGAAGTTCACTAATACATGAGATAAACTAATACAGCTGAAACAGAAGTAGATAAATATGTAGATAAGTAGAAACTCCAGTGAAAGACCAGCTCCAGGAAGAGAATCCAAAGCTGTGAATACTCAAGCTGACCCGAGCGTAAAGCAAAACACAAAACACTCGAGTCAGGACAATATATACTTATATAATGTAAACCAACTCAAGTGAACTGTAATAAAGATACAAGTAACTTAAAGGATGCCTGGGGCCGCCCATCCTCTAAGGATCCGTTAAACTATTTACTATATAGTAATATTTCGCTATTATACTAATGTCTACAGTAAAATAAACATACTTTTAAATAGCGTTCCGGGCTACCCATATCACCCTTCACACATAATAGTCCCAGTAGTCCATCCAATATCATGCCATCTCCACTCCGGGTGACTGTCAGAGGATACCACACGGGTTACGGGAGAAAGACAAACTCGTAGTAAAGGCTCGGTATGGTAGGTGACACGGCACACAAGGCAATGCCAGGGTAGATATACCAATTACGCACACGGGCTGGTGGTAACGCAGCAGCCACATACGCCCACCCCGAACAACACTCCAAAAATCAAGGGGTGCACCCAATCGATCACAACAGTAATAGAATGGTATCGAAGAAGTGTGTTCAGCCAGAGGTGCTACCTCCTTTGGCCCGAGATCGCTCCTGTTTTAGCCACCTTATGCTAACTCACGGGAGTTAGGTTCACGAAATGTACCTTAGGAACGTCGTCACCATCCTACTTCATTCTGGAATCTCCACCGCGCACACAGTTGTTAAAGTGGTTTTCGGTATCGACAGAGAGTATGTCCATATCCGATCCCGGTCTCTTTAACAACCAATCGTTATTATAACCCGTAGTTATAATTTCAAAAATGGTATTTATTTCTCAAAATCCAATATCATTTCAAATCCATTTCAAAATATCAACTTATCATTTCATTTGAAAAACATATTCATTTTTATTCAGTTTAAAAATACCATTTCAATTCACATTTCAAAATAGTTCAATTCCAACAAATTACTTCATTTAATCCTTTAAAAGTGAAGTTATTAATTTAATAATTAAATTATTAAACTTCCAAAATTTTCAACTTTCAAAGTTCATTCATTCACTTAATTTTATCAAAATAGTGAAAATTCAACTTTCGCAGCATTTGGAAATTGCTACAGAAAGTTATATTCAAAACAGTTAAATTTAACAAAAGACAGCGTTTAAAATGCTGTAATAGTGTTACATTAGTTTCAAAGAAAAGAAAAAAAAACTTAGTTTAATCCAACAATTATATTTTCTATAATTCACTTTTAACTTATAAAATCACATAATTTTACTTTTATAACCATCATTTAATTTTCTTTAATTTCATGATTTCATAAAGTTAAATTTCCATTTAAAAATTCATATTTAACACTAATTCACTTATTAAATTGCAGTGTCCAATTATAAATTCATTACATTTAAATTTCAACCTAACACTAAAGTTAAAATTCTCAAATATAACTTAGTTTATATTTTTATTTACTTAATTAAAAATTCACCTTTAAGTCAATTCCAAAAGTTCCAATTTTAGTTACAATTTAAAATTTTAACTTAGATATTCATTCATTTCACATTTCAACTTTATTAAAATCATTAATATGATATAAAATCACTTTAAATTCCTTTATATTCAAATTATCATAAATTTATCATGCTTTCATATTCTATTTAATTTCAAATTATAATTAAATCAAATTTCCCAAAATAGCTTACATTCAAAATTTTCTAACCTTTTCGTTAATTTATTTCACTTGTAATTATTCAGAAAATCAATAATATTTTACCAAAAATCATTTTAAATTAGGTTTAAATCAAAATATTTTAATATTTATATTTCTAAAATAATTTTAAAATTTTTAGAAAAATATATTAACTACGGGTCTGTATATAATTTTCTACACTAGGAAAAGTGATACGGGTAATATATCATTTCAACCCGTAATTTACAAAGAAAAATCCGGGTTTTATCATTTCAAACCCGCAGTCCCAAGTAAATGAAATAAATTTGAAAATCATTCAGGCCTATCATTTCAGCCCATAATGATTTCCCTTATTCTAAAGTCCGTTCGGGTATGTATCATTTCAACCCATAGTGATTCTAATCTAAAGGGAACTTGCAGGGTGATAAACGAATAAAATAACAGAACAGCATAATATAACAGTAATAAATGTCATAATAGGTGTTTAAGCATGGGTGAACATCATATAATAGTGACATAGCAAATAATAATATAGTGATGCAGTTTATATATTCACAAGTGATCAATTTACTATTCATATAAGTATAAAACTGTCGGGTGAGAATAACTCACTGTTTTGAGCTGATGACACAACGACGAATTGCACAAACGGGATCTACACAAGCACAAAAGCACGACACAGATACGAATGGAGGAGCCAAGGATTAATTCCCTTGAATACCAATCAAACAAACAATATAACAATTATAAGGTTTCAGACCAAAAATACGATAAACTATGCTAGAAATAACTTCATAAAACAAAGCTGAAATGCTTTGCACTTGCTTCCGACATCCCATAGGCTCGGCCAGAGGTGGAGTACAGGTCTAAGGCAATGGTTTTGGGTCAGGTCTGGGTTGCTAAGGTCGGCCTAACATGAGTTTGTTGATGGCAAAAGTTATGGAGATGGAACAACAACACAACAAGGCGTAACTACTAACAACATCACAAGTTTCAAGCAAACAAAGCTCGGCCAAGGCTGCTGTGGTCATGGCCAGAGGAGTGGGGTCCACTGTGGTGACGTGGCAGAGGGTGCTGGAGGTGCTGGAGGTGGTGGTGGTCATGTAGGTGGCGGCCATGGGTGGTGGAAGTGGTGGATGTGAAGGCTTGTGCTTGGCTAGGTCAAGATGTTGGAGTTTGGTGAACTTGGTGAAGGAACTACCACCAAGGGTGGTACAGATGGGGATGGTCAGTGAGGAGGAGGTGCTGGTGGCGTGCTCAGGTGGTGGTGGTGGTGCCAGGGGCTGGAGAGGGGCATGGCCGATCCTATGATAAAGAAGATCAAGTGCAAATCAAACGAAAAATCAGCATAAGTGAACAAAAGGAGATAAAAGAAAAATAGAATTTTACCAACTTCTCAACAAGTGATGGCCGAAATTTTTTTAATGGGATGAGAAATGATGTACATGAATGAATAATGGAGGTAGCAGCTGAAGTATGTGAGTTATTATGGCTAATTGATGACAAAAGTAAGTTAAAAAATGTGAAAAAGCGGGAAAATCAAAAGCCATTGGAAATAAAAAGTCACAAACCCTTTCAATTTACCTATAATTATTTATAAAAGTTTATATATTCTGAAATAACAATATTATCAGATAAAATTTCAAAACTTTAAAAAATATAAAAATATATATACCATTTATCAATTATATAGATTAAAATTAAGGAAAAATAGTTAAAACACTAAACTAGACTAGAAAATTTGAAATTAAATGAAATAATTTGTAGAAAATTAATATGAGCATGTAAAGTATTTTCAAACATAAATAATAACATAAAAAAAATTTATTCACAAAATAAATATTTAAAATTTAATTTAAATATAATTTTTAATGCAGAAAATAGCAAAAAATGGGAAAACAGCCCTTAAAAATAGGAAATCAATACAGTAAATTTTGAAAAAATTCTATTATTATTTTTAAAATATTTAGAGATGAAATTTCACAAATAAAAAAAATTTAAATAAAATAAAGAAATTTAAAATGAAGAAAATGGCAGAAAATTAGAAAACAGCCTTTAAAAATAGGAAATAAATACAGTAAATTATGGAAAAATTACATTTTCATTTTAAGAATGTTTAGAAATGATATCACACAAATAAACAAATTTAAATAAACTTCATAATGAAATAAAGTCAAATTTAAATATATAGTCAAAATCTAGGGTTGTTACATCCTCTGACATCAAGCCCGAAGCTCGATTTCTCATCGGTCGTTGGGAATTGACAATTTTTACAATTCCGTTCAACTTGAGAATCCATACTATTCTCAAATCTATAAATCTTGAACTTATCATTAAAATTCATCATTTTGCAACTCGAATCAGGTTATAAATTCAAAACAAGAAATTGCGAACATCGAATTTATGACTTTGATTTATTTTTATTGTAATATATTATTTTTGAAAAATTCACCGAGTATTTTCACTTGCAATTATTTTTGAAAATGAAATTACATTGTTGTGGTCATCTTCCTTTTTGAGATCTTAGTTTAACATTAGTTGTACAATAAGAATTTGAGTTTTCTTCAAGAAAATTGGAGCCTGTCATATAACAGAGTTATGTTTTTAGAACATACCCATACATTTATAATCAAACCTGATTATATATACACAAACAAACATATCCACATCCATGCAATCATTTTTCATCACTTCACATCAAGTATTAATCATAAATATCAGGTTATAAATCAAACTAAGATATTTAGGGCAGTAGTTTACTCATAGTGTTGTGGTTAAACAGAGAACCAAATTTATGTTTTTTTTCTTTCTTTTGATCTGGACCTGATTCCAGATTTTTTTCTGCATTTGATTTTGTTATCTGTACTTGATTGAATCTGATCTTTAATTCCATTTGAATCTGAAGCTTGATTTAATTTGACCTTAGAACTTGATGGATGTCAGGTTGCAATTTGAATCTGCATGCTTGTTGTTTTGAATTTGAACTGGAATTTAATTGCTTTAGATTTGATTATTTGATTTCCAGTTTTCTTTTAGTTTTGATTTTTATTTGCAGATGAAAGAAGATAAGTTGTAAAACTTTGAATTGAGAAATCCATAGCTAGGTTTCTTATTTTGATATTTATTTACATTTCTATAATTCCATTTGTATATTTCAAATTAGATTTAACCAACACTTGTTTATAAACAAGAACACTTGTTGAATTTGTATGTTAATATTATTACAAATGTTAAATTGTATTTTAAAACACTTACACTTGTTCATTTTTATGATACTTGATTTGCACTTGTAAATTTTATGTACTAAATGTTTTAAATATATTTTTATATAATTTTATATTTATATTTTCAATTTAAACAAATCCATTTCCTTTTATTTATATATTTATAACTTTAAGCAAAATGAATTTAAAATTTTATTTACACATTAATAAATAAACAAATACATACATAATATATATAAATTTTAAAAATATAAAATTTAACTTCTAAATAGCTTTTGAAAGTTGTCATTAAATTAAATTTAAAATATAACTTTCCCAATCAATATATATATATACCTATATATGCATTATAATATTAGAAAGCAAATTTTTATAAATTTTAAAATATATAGTTCCAAAATCCAATTTATATTAATCTCAAATCATAACTTCTAGATATATATTACATATATTATAATTAGAAAACAAATTTTATTCATCTTAAAATATAGAGTATTTAAATTCAATTTATTTCCTAAAATATTTATTTTTGTGTTTCAAATTAAAAATTAAATTTAAAAATCAGTTTGTATACGTATATATAAATAAACAAGCACATATCTTATTTAATTTGAAAAATATCAAATTAATTCACAGTTTAACCCAAAATTTTATATAAATTACCAATTTAAATTTAACTCAAAACCTAGATCGTTACAGATTCCCCCTTAAGAAAATTTCGTCCCCGAAATTCGCCAGATGGGGAGATAACATAGAATAGATGGAGAATGTTTTACAAGATCAAACTGAATATCAATTTTATATTTGGCTTACCAAATCAGAATATCAACAATAGATACGAGAACGAATCTATTCAATATTTTACGAATAATCGGGTCATCAGTCTACGAAATATGTTGGGGCATTGGTTAGTTCAAAGGGCAACTAACCGTTCGTAGAATGTATCAGGACCCCAAGAACAGACAAACGGATTATAATTTAACTCAGCTTCGTATTTTGTTAATCAATTATTTCAAATAAAAATTCATATTCATTAAAGTTAAAAACGAAAAGCTAATAGAGAACTGATGAAGAGAATATGAAATAGGAGTTTTTCTAAACAAAGATTCGCAGGGTCACCACCACACCAAAGCTTCTTCTTATAGTTGCCAATAAGCCATCAAAGAATTGAAACCGGATGATGATCAAAAGAGATTGATGGGAAAAGCTATTTCTTGTTGTTGCAGGGTATCGACTATTTGTAGTGGTACTCCCTTGTCCCCTACCTCATCCTCTTCTTGCACTCATACTCACTATCAATGGGTAGTAAGAGAATTTATTGAGGCATACAGACGGATATCTTAAGGATATACTCATTCTAGGGTATTTTATAACCCTATCTCCAATGAGCCACCTAATGTGTTATACTCCTGAGCTAAAGTTCTTAATCAACCTTCAGCTCTGATACCAATTTATCACGTCACGAAATCCAGCGTCTGAAAATTGACATCCATACTTTTCCTGTATTTGAATGCCGTAGATTCAACGTTGAAATTCGATTCGCGTTAGAGCTTATAACACATTAAGTAAACAACATAGTGGAAATGAAAGAATAATTTTATTGATACACAACATTTGATACAACAATGATATAAATGAAATGATCAACATATATCAGAGATAGAAACAACAGTGGAAAATAATCGAATGCAGCGGAAGATATCTTCAATGCCAAGCTCCAAACCCCAAACTTGAAGCTCGAACCACCATCAAGCTGAAGTGAAACAAATGCATCGCCAAACCAAAGACTGAAAGCTATCGAATCTACATCTACTATGTGACTATCTGAAAACCTGACTCTAGGCTGCCCGTGTGGAAAATTGTGGGCACCCAAAGTTTAGAAAGGGAACAATAAACTCCAGTTCAGTCATGGGACTAGTGTGTGAAAACAAAAACAGTTTATCTTTAACAAAAAGAAATAAAAAGAAATTTGCTATGCTTTTTGGAAAATGAAACTACCATAAGGCCTCCCCGCACACATACAATGCACGCGCACAATTGGAGAAGATTTCTTCTTATGATAGTCAAACTTGCTTGATACGCAAAAACCGTCTGATATTATTATTAGTGCATAGTGCAGAAAAACTTTCGAAAGTATAATATAAATCTTAGCCAGCATACCACCATTATGGTATACCTACTATAGCTACCATGTTCAATAGCAGGTTACTGCCACATTCCATGGCAGGTTATGCAACTAAAACCGTACAGGGCTCGTATTGTTTTGTTTGGATTTCCAACAAATGGTCAGGCTAAGGAACTTCCCCACCACATGGGTACGCATCTGGAGGGACGCCCTGAGAACCTAACTGGCTCTCTGCCAACACAAGGCCGGGTTACCTCTGTAACTAGGTAACTAACTGTCATGAGTATGCCATCCCCCGGTCATCACCGACCTTATCCCGGGATTCACCAACAAATAGAAACAACCACATAGGTTAAATATATGGGCTCCATACCATGATACCACTTTTTATCCAGAAGGAAATGCACATACACTACAGAGCACGACCCTCATAACCTTGCTGCATTCTTTCTGTTTCGACCATTTTTGGGTTGTGAGGTTCGACGAAGTCTCGTCCACAAAGCTACGCATTTCACAAAAGCCATGCTTTGATCAACAAACGATCAGCAGCACTTAGTATGCCACATTACCAGATTTTGAGTATATCACTAGTAACCATCAACTACATAACCTCTGAGCTCGTACGTCTCAAAGAAGGGTGTTAAGCTAAGAGAATAAATTCTCCGCCACCAAACAGAAATGTATTTGATAGAAACCAGCTTTAAATCTCAAAGTGTAATGTCAGACTTATATCCATACAAGTTCATTCTGGGTTTGAACGAAACCGAAGGCACTTCAAAAGAAGCCCTTGCAAATCCGGGTACTCATAATCTCGATCGGACTCCCCATCACATATGGAGATCTCTATACTGGCGCGACTCAGCGCAGAGACATTCGACAGGTAATCCTTTCATTCTCGAAAATACCTCGTCTTCACAGCCGTCTTCAAATGTTATCCATTTCATCTTATCACTATTCGAAATGGGTTTTATGACATAAAGTCCTCTCCCAGCTATACCGAATAATGAGCGCTAATTTTAAAACCATATAGATATATTGGGATCTTAGTAAAGTCAAAAAATTTAGCCCAGAACCTTTCTTTTTGAATGGTTTAAACAAATTTCCACTTTCAAATCTTTTATCAAAAGATACACCATTAAGATCCTCTTCGGTTTGAAAACAAAGTTCATTAATCTTTAACAACGAATCTTTTACAAAGATTCATTCATAGCTTTCAAAACCATTTCAAATTTGATTTACACACAACTTAAAATCCTTTCAACAAAACGGGAAGTCCTTTCATTATATGAAAGCCATTATCATTTGAAAACAAATGCTTTTCGTTCTGGGAAAAACCGATTAAATTTACTCAAGTTAACCTTTCAAAGTATACATTGGAAAATCAGCGAACCGCCGTATTCCTGGCAAGTTCTATTTGAATTAAATTCAAGTTCCCAAAATAATTTATTCAATATACTTCAAAATGGTTTAAAATCCATATATATATATATATATATATATATATATTATAACTTGTATAATCCTTTCAAATCATATTTCCCAAAATAATTTCAAAACAAGACATAACATATTCAAACTAAATTTAGATTTCAAAACTTCCTTTTCAAAAGCTTTTCATATTCAACTCAGTTTCATTTCCAAACCATTTGGATTCAAAATTCAACTTTTAACACCATTTCATCCTTTTGAATAAAATAATATTAAATTCGAATATCTATGACCTAACCAATTCCTCGTGAAAACCATATTTGTGTGTGTGCTGTAGTCCGAGGGTTTTACACACAACAATAACATATCACAATCATTATCAATTCAAGCACAACAATATCGATAAGTGGTATGACCCTATAACGCTTATCTTTCATTCACAGATAAATAAGTAATATCATCACAGGTAAATAAATCACAGTTCACAACTCAAATCACACAATTCATATCACAGAACATCATACATCTGAGATATCAAACAATTCAAAGCATTCCATACAATCCAAACATCCATAAGTAAGATCAATTAATCAACTGATTAATTTAAACCAGATTAATTACTTATGAATAAATTACTAATTCTGGTTAATTAACATTAATTAATTACAAACCATTTTAATTAATTATCCCCTAATCATTTATTAATTAACCTTTAATAATAAATTAATCAACCTTTGATCATAAAAAATTAACCTTTAATCATTTATTTATTCTTTAATTAATTATCCTCATTTAATTATATTAACTAATTAATCCTTAATTAATAAATCATCTCTTAATCACTTTCATTAATTAACTAACCATTAATTAATTATCCTCAAATAATTACCTTAATTAATTAATTACATAAATTTAATTATCCTTTAATTTAATTATTATTTAGTCAATTGATTAATCAACCTTTAATCATTAATTAATTATCCTTAATTACTTTCATTAAGTAATTATCTTTAAGTAATTAACTACCCTTAATTACTTACATTAATAAATCTTAATTAATTATACTTTAATATAATACACAAAGTAATTACCCCTTAATTACATTAAGTAATAATCTTTTTAATTACTCACCTTGTTTTATTTCACCTTTAATTAATTGACAATCATATGATTAAGTATGTTAATTAATTAACCCTTAACAAATTAATTAATCTTAATTTATTACTTAATTAACTTTTAACTAAGTAATATATTACAAATTTATAATCCTTTATTCTTAAGATAACCCAATAATCTTAATTAATTTCAAAATCTTATTTTAAATAAGCTTTGAGATAAATTATCATTAACATTTAATTTAACTTAAAGCCATTAAGTAAATCAAAAAAATTTAATTTTTTTAATTAAATTCTTAATTATACTATTACATTTATCAAAATAAATTTAAGAATAAATAAAGGATACACATATATATATATTAAACACTTCAAGTTTGATTAATTAAAATATTTTAAACATCCTTAATTATTTCCAAAACTAAATAAACATTTATTATCTTTCAAGAATAAATCAAGAAAAAGTTTTAAACTTGATTTAAATGAAATACTTGTTTTATTTAAATTTCAAAATCCATGCAACATGAACCTGCGGCTGCTTTGGGTTTTCACCCGAGCTAATACGTGAATCACCCGAGCCTTGCATCGAGCTGCCCCTTTTCTTTTATTTTTAACTTTGTTATATATTAAAATTTTAAACTGTTAAACATATATTCTTTATGCAAACAACCCGGTAGCAATCTCGAGCCAACAACCCAAAACCCCGAGGCCCAACTCAAGGAAAAATCCTTCTTCCCAAACAATAATGTTCCATATACATAAATCCACGCGTGCACGTGTACGCCGCAACCAGCCACCTTCGATCATCGCTTTGGCCATCGATGAGTCACCCATGTTTCCCCGAGTCGTCCTGACCACACAGCTCCGATGCTTTCATCGTCAAACGAAATCGAGCTAATCTACTTCTTCCTGGAACCAACACTTTCGACCAAATTTCCTTGCCGACAACAATCCAAACCACTATCATCCACGCCTACCATACCATAGCCTCGTCTCGACTTCCAGTCTCGATCCTCCCTAGACGGTCACCCCCAATCATCCATCGACAATGAAATAAATTTGAAAACGACACTGACAAAAATATGCCCTTAAACCCTACAACCTCGTCGATCAACTTCCACGATCATTAAAAAATCAGCGATCATTTTTCCTGTAAACTCCATCACCTGAACTTCCTCTAACATCAACCCCGAAGCTCGATTTCTCATTGATCATCGAGAATTGACAATTTTTACAATTCCGTTCAACTCGAGAATCCACACGATTCTCAAATCTAAAAATCTTGAACTTATCATTAAAATTCATCATTTTGCAACTCAAATTAGGTTATAAATTCAAAACAAGAAATTTCGAACATCGAATTATGAATTTGATTTTTTTTTACTGTAATATATTATTTTTGAAAAAGTCACCGAGTATTTTCACTTGCAATTATTTTTGAAAATGAAATTACATTGTTCTGGTCATCTTCCTTTTTAAGATCTTAGCCTTACATTGATTGTACAATGAGAATTTGAATTTTCTTTAAGAAAATTGGAGCTTGTCATATAACAAAGTTATGTTTTCAAAACATACCCAGACATTCATACTCAAACCTGATTATATATACACATACAAACATATCCACATCCATACAATCATTTTTCATCACTTCACATCAAGTATCAATCATAAATATTAGGTTATAAATCAAACTAAGATATTTAGGTTAGTAGTTTACTCATGGTGTTATATTGAAACAGAGAACCAGATTTATGTTTTTTTTCTTTCTTTTGATCTAGACCCGATTCCTGATTTTGATCTGCATTTGATTGTGTTATCTGTATTTGATTGAATCTGATCTTTAATTCCATTTGAATCTGAAGCTTGATTTAGTTTGACCTCAGAACATGATTGATGTCAGGTTGCAATTTGAATCTGCATGCTTGTTATTTTGAATTTGAACTGGAATTCAATTTCTTTAGATTTGATTATTTGATTTCTTGTTTTCTTTTAGTTTTGATTTTTATGTGAAGATGAAAGAAGATAAGATGTAAAACTTTGAACTGAGAAATCCATAACCAGGTTTCTTATTTTGATATTTATTTACATTTCCATAATGCCACTTGTATATTTCAAATTAGATTTAACCAACACTTGTTTATAAACATGAACACTTGTTGAGTTTGTATGTTAATATTATTACGAATGTTAAATTGTATTTTAAAACACCGACACTTGTTCATTTTTATGTTACTTGATTTACACTTGTAAACTTTATGCCTTAAATTTTTTAAATATATTTTTATATAATTTTCTATTTATATTTTCAATTTAAGCAAATCCATTTTCATTTATTTATACATTTATAATTTTAAAGAAAATGATTTTAAAATTTTATTTACACATTAATAAATAATCACATATATACATAATATATATAAGTTTTAAATTAATTTAACTTTTAAATAGCTTTTGAAAATTGTCATTATATTAAATTTAAAATATAACTTTCCCAATCAATATACACACACACACACACCTATATATGCATTATAATATTAAGAAGCAAATTTTTATAAATTTTAAATATATTGTTTCAAAATCAAATTTATAATAATCTCAAATCATAACTTCTAGATATACATTACATATATTATAATTAGAAAACAAATTTTATTCATCTTAAAATATAGAGTATTTAAGTTCAATTTATTTCCTAAAATATTTATATTTGAGTTCCAAATTCAAAATTGAATTTAAAAATCAATTTGTATACATATATGTAAATAAACAAGCACATATCTTATTTAATTTGAAAAATATCAAATTAATTCATAATTTAACCCAAAATTTTATATAAATTACCAATTTAAATTTAACTTAAAATGGGATCGTTACACTGGGTATCCACGATCTCCATCTAGACTGAACAGTCTACGTACACTGAGGATCTTCCCATTAGTGCCTAATAATGACGTTGCAACTATTTATCCATATTCTACCTCATCTTAAAGACTCATATAGGGATTAATAGCCCTGCATCCAAATAAAAAAACAAACTAACAAATAACTTTGAGGCGGTAAATGTCACATACGTGATCTATACTAGTAGGAGGAGTTGTCTACCAAGACGTAACCCGAGTCCTTCTACCGACTACTCCAAGGCTGACGACGCTATCGACTTATGTGTATTGCACTACTCCTCACATATGGTACCTATCTTGCTAACATAGCATCGAGCCTACGCTCATCGTCCCATTTAGATTGCCTAATTGGAATCAAGAAAATTCCCACTTAGTTACTTAATACGTACCCCCTATAAGGATTGAAGTCGACTCAACCAGGCCCTTTAACACTTCAAATGAGGCAAACCATAATTTGGTATATTCCCTTTACCTATATGCAAATGTATATTCCTATGGGTCCCACAGTTGGAGATGTCTCACATCACTGCAAAGTATACACAACCGCTGTTAGGAAATCCAATATATGGTTTTGATGACAACAACTATATAATGGAAATCAAATACACATATATATTTATATACACAGGTACTTGCTAGAACAACATTACTTGAAAGACAAGAACGAAGCTCAAAGGACATTACAAGAGACTAAAAGTCGATAGGTACAAAGAAGCAACAAAAAAGATGCACAAAACAGACATGCACAAGTATCAGACATCTGGGTGCATAAGCCAGACATTTGAAAAAATGCTCTAGAACAACAAACAGACTAAACCAAACGTCTGGTACTAGCACTCGGACGTCTGAAAATCTACTATGTACAAAAAAAATATAGTATTAGACGTCTAAATTCAAACTCGTACTTCAGATATGAACTTCAACTGCCACATACGAATGGACATATTCGCTTCTCTTCGCCGCAACTCTTCATCATCAACAGAATCAACTATAGAGCACTCATTAATAGATGCAACTACTCAAGATACCTATCTACAACTATATATAGCATCAAGAATCAATTGAACAACACTAACTTACTTACTTACTTACTTACTTACGTTACTTACTTGTGCTTTCTGATTCTATACTCTATCATATATTCTTGATCTGGGCATTCTAGCAATCTATACTTGTATTCACTCTTCCATATATTCAGTTCTTCATGGACAATACTCTTTAGACATATATTGGAAGCAATTGTACTAATTAGTCAACATCTGTATTACATTAGCACACACATTTGACAAGAACAACTTATTGTAACCAAGCCTATTCCTTTGGACAAAGCGAAGGTTTTTTATAGTCGAATTCCGAAGGGGAGCTTCGGGACTGGACATTGGACGGAAGGTCTGAACCAGTATAAAATCCTGTGTGTTTATTCTATATTTACTTAGATTAATACTATTTAGTTGCATCATATATTTTGTCACATATACTTGCATATACACTACACGATCCACCTCGTAGACTTTCAATTGGTATCAAAGCAAGGTTTGATCAAAGTACAATAACACATATTTGAATCACTTTAATATGGCAAGTATTTTTCAAGAAGGACAATCCATAACACATCCCCCACTTTTTAATGGTTCTAATTATGCATATTGTTCAAAATGTATGAGAATTTTTATGGAAGCTAATGGATTAGAAATTTGGTCAGCCACTTAAAATAAATATGAAGCACCTGACACTGCAAAGAACATATGGAATGATGCACAAAAAACCGCAGCTTCTAATAATGCCAAAGCTATGAATGTTTTATTTTGTTCATTAGATAAGAATGAATTTTCACGAGTCATGTTATGTAACACTGCATATGATATGTGGCGTACTTTACAAGTTACGCACGAAGGCACAAACAAAGTTAAACAAACTAAAATTTCAATTTTACAAAATCAATTTTCATCATTTAAAACGAAACAAAATGAATCTATATTGGACATGTACTCTAGATTCCAAACTACCAAACATGATTTAATGGCACTTGGAGTTAAATTCACAAATTTTGACTTAGTATCTAGAATACTCAATTCTTTAACTCCAAAGTGGGAAAGAAAAGTATTAGCTATCGAAGAAGCTAATGACCTCTCAACACTCTTAGTTGAAGAATTGATAGGAAATTTAATGTCCTATGAAGCTAATCTGCAGGCAAGAAAAGAACAAAATTCGGAAAAGAAAAATATAACATTTTGCAACAAATGAAGACTCCGACTTAGATGAAGAATGAGATCATGTTTATTGCCAAAAACTACAACAAATTTAAGCAGTTTAGAAAAATGACCAGATTTCAGAAAGTTGGAAAGTCAAGCACAACAAATCAAACTCCAATCAAATGCTATGAATGTGATCAATTTGGACATATGAAGAAAGATTCTCCCAAGCTCAACAATGATAAAAAGAAGAACAAATTTGAAAAATTCAAAAAGAAGAAAGCTTGCAAAGTAACATGGGATGATACAGATTCTTCATCATCATTGAACACTGATAGCGATAGTGACGGAGAACACACTAATGTATGTTTTATGGCACAAACAAATGAGGTATGTCCCAAACTTAGCTGTGATGAATTATTAGAGCTTAGCATCGAATTAGATGATAAATTTAAACAAATTAAAAAATTGAATAAAGAACACATAGCCAAAATAAATAAATTAGAACTTGAAATAGGAATGTTAAAAGATGGAAAAAAATATTTTAGAAGAGGAACTAGAATTATCTCAAGAAAAAAATAAATGTAGTTTAGTTGTAAATGAGACTATATCTGTTGATTTTGGAAAAGTTAAACTAGAAAAGGATAATTTGTTAAAAGAAAATATCAACTTGAAAAATAATATAGAAACATTGAAAATTAAAAAATTTGAATTAAAAGAAAAATTAGATAAAATTACAAATAATGTTTCAAAATTTAATAAAGGAAAACAAGATTTGGAAAACCTTATCAAAACTTCAAAACCGCCAAGTAATATAAATGGAATAAGATTTAAAAATATTCCTAAACAAAAAGGGAATAATATTAAGAAATATAGTTTTATTTATCAAAAGACAAAAGATCACCTAAGTCTAATACGAATACCAAAAATATAAAAATTTGGATTCCTAAGACAAATAATAATTTG
The DNA here is from genome assembly GCA_030765085.1 of Allium cepa. NCBI lineage: Eukaryota > Viridiplantae > Streptophyta > Magnoliopsida > Asparagales > Amaryllidaceae > Allium > Allium cepa. The sequence continues at coordinate 167,267,219 of CM060932.1, forward strand.
ATTAGACAAAAACATATTAGCAATCTTTTAGATAATGTAGTCTATAATAATAATTATGTTCATAACGGGACCAAACCTTCTTGTGTATGGCTACCTGCACCTCCTAACATCTAGGACCCTAACGAAGTATATGGGTACCAATTAAATCATTTTTTATTTTGCAGGTACCCAAAATAAAAAAATAAGGAAAAATGGATACTGGATAGTGGATGCTCCAAGCATATGACCGAAAAATCAAAAATGCTATCAAATATAACATACAACGATGCTGGATTGGTAACTTTTGGAGATAACTCAAAAGGATATGTCATTGGCATTGGGGAAGTCATCAACTCTGGTATTTCTAACTCTCCTACTATTGCAAATGTTTTGTTAGCAGAACATTTAAAACACAATCTACTTAGCATAGTCAATTATGTGATAAAGGTTTTCAAATTAATTTCGAAAAAGATAGATGTAATATTTTCGACAATAACAAACAACTTATCTTTGAGGACTTTAGAAACAAAAATACTTATGTTTTAAATATGAATATAAAACAAAATTCAAACTTATGCTTAACCGCCAAACATGACGATCCATGGTTTTGGCATAAACGATTATGTCATATTAATTGTAAGTATATTAATAAATTAGAAAAATATGAGCTAGTTAGAGGTTTAACTAAAATAAATTATAATGTAGAAAATTTATGTAATGATTGTCAAATCGAAATACTAAAGAAAAGCTCTTTTAGATCTAAAAATAATATTTCTACAAAACAACCATTAGAATTATTACATTTAGATATATTTGGTCCAACTCAAGTACTATCTATAAATCACAATAAATATGTTTTCGTAATAGTTGATGATTTTTGGAGATATACATGGACTTTTTTTTATAACATAAAAGTGACACCTTTGATATGTTTAAAATTTCTGCTAAAAGAATTAAAACTCAAATGGATTTGAAAATCAAGAATATTCGAAGTGATCACGGTGGAGAATTCGAAAATGATCTTTTTACTCATTTTTGTAATAAAAAGGGCATAAGTCATAATTTTTCTTTTCCCCGCACACCTCAATAAAATGGTGCAGTTGAAAGAAAAAATCATATGTTACAAGAATGTGCACGAACACTATTAAATAGTAGTGGTTTACCAAAACATTTTTGGGCTGAAGCTATTGCTACGGCTTGTTATGTTTTGAATCGAGTAACCATACGACCTATGACTAAACATACTTGTTTTGAAATATTCTTTGGAAGAAAACCTAAAGTATCATACTTTAAAACTTTCGGAACAAAATATTTTATACTAGATACAAAAGATAATTTGGAAATATTCGACCCGAAGGCCAATGAAGGAATCTTTGTTGGATATTCAGATCGTAGCAAGGCATATAGAATTTTTAATAAACGTACCAACACAATTGAAGAAAGTTTACATGTTTCATTTGATTCAAATTTTCTTAACCATCATACTAATGACGATGGAGAAATTATTCCAATGACAAATACAACAAACTCATCTAATAATGAGACAAACACACAAAATAATACTTTAATGTCATCCCCTAGAATTCTAAAAGATCATCAAAAAGATAATATCATTGGGGATCGTAACTCATGAGTAACTAGAAATCAACTTAACCAAATAAGTCATATAGCATTTGTGTCAAATTTTGAACCAAAAAATTATAAAGAAGCTTCAATTGATAATTTTTGGATAATAGCTATGCAAGGAGAATTAAATCAATTTGAACTTAATAATGTTTGTGAATTAGTACCAAGACCAGAAAATCAATCAGTTGGAACAGAATGGGTATTTAAAAACAAAGCAGATGAAAATAGAAATATGGTTAGGAATAAAGCACGTTTAGTAGCTCAGGGTTATAATCAAGAAGAAGGTATCGACTATGACAAAACTTTTGCTCCAATAGCAAGACTCGAGGCTATACGTACATTATTTGCTTTTGCAAGTTCTCACAATTTTAAATTATTTCAAGTTGATGTCAAAAGTTCTTTTTTAAATGGATTTATTAAAGAAAACGTATATGTTGAACAACCTCCATTATTTTTTCTTGAAAAATATCCCGATCATCTTTTTAAATTACAAAAAGCCTCATATGGTTTAAAGTAAGCACCCATGCCTGGTACAAACATCTTAAGAATCATTTAATTGCATCTGGTTTCCAAATAGGTAAAATAGATTCGACTTTATTTATTAAACGAGAAAATAACGACATCTTAGTTGTGCAAATTGACGTAGACGATATTATTTTTGGTTCAACTAACGAAAATCTTTCTACTCAATTTTCAAATATTATGAAAAACGAATTTGAAATGTCTCACTTGGGTGGATTTAATTTCTTTTTAGGTTTACAACTTGAGAATGGTATTTTTATTCATCAAGAAAAATCTTGTAACGATCTATACATCGTTTTGAAATGGATAAAAATTTAAGAAAACCAACACCAATGAGTGCTAGTGTTCACTTGGAAAAAGATGACAGCGGAAAAGATTTTGACGAAAAATTATATCGTAGTATGATTGGCTCCTTACTATATTTGACGGTTAGTCGATCCGACATTATAATGAGCTTACGTCTTTGTGCCCGATTTCATGCAAAACAAAAGGAATCTCACCAAAGAGCTGTTAAACGCATCTTATGATATCCATCTAGTACTAGAGATTATGATTTGTTTTACCCTAAGGGATTATCGTTTGAACTTGTTTCATATAGTGACGTGCATTTCGGTGGTTGTAAACAGATCGTAAGAGTACTGATGGAACCTGTTATTTATCGGACAATCGTTAGTTTCATGGTTTAGCAAAAAGAAAAACCGTGTTTCTTTATCCAGTTGCGAAGCCGAATATATTTCAGTGGCCTTAGTATGTGCACAAGTGATTTACATGCAACAAATGCTTAAAGATTTCAGAAAATTTATCAATAAATCACCAATATATTGCGATAATACAAAGTGCAATAAATTTATCAAAAAACCCTGTAAATCACTCACGTACTAAACACAAAGATATATGACATCATTTTTTACGTGACAATGTAGAAAAAGGTATTATTACATTAGAATACGTAAATACGAAAAATCAAGTAGCAGATATTTTCACAATACCACTAAATGAACAAACGTTTATTAAACTACGACGCCATTTAGGAATATGTTCTCTTAATGATCTTCTCAACTAAATAATATATTTCATTCATTCTATTTTTAGTTAAAAAAATTTATCCACAGATCAATTTTTTTTAACACTAACCATCAATTTTTTAGAAGTTTGTTTTTTGAAATTACCTATGTATAACATGTTCAATCATATATAAATAGCCTTTCTTTTACAAAACAAAACGTAAAAATATATATATATTTCATATTTTTTTTACAAAAGAAAATAAAAGCATGTCTTCCGACAACTCTCATCTCTCCTTCTCAACACCAACATCGGATAGTTCAGCGGGTACCCCTCATCGTCTTCCTACTCCTACACCATATCAGGGACCGACCTATAAGTGGTCTTCCTACCACACGGGATTTACTCCCGATAAAAAAAGGTCCAAACGATCTCTATTTGTCTCTCCTAACACCAAGGAGAAAATCGATGAGATCCATCATTACCAAAAGCAACAAATAGATTTACAACGAGAATTATACTTTGGACAAAAGTCATTGCACGACAACTATGTTTTTTGGAACAAGTAGCGATCAAATTTTGCAATTCACGAAAGAAGGATGTACATGAACCACTTCCAATACCATGCACTTCTCTAGATCCTTCTGCATCTTATCGTGCACCTTGGGATCCTCCACTTAGGCAATTTTCTGGTTCTGCAAGAGCCAACGAACGTGGAAATATTTGGTCTCCACTCAAGCCATGGAAGGATAGCCCCTCTGAAGATCGCAATGCTCCATCTACATCTAAATAAATTTATTTATTCTCATTGTATTTGTATCTACGTATATTTGTATTTGTTTTTTTAAAAACTAATAATATTATGTTTCACTAAAAAATCTCTCAAAAAATAAGCAACAAACTTTCAAAATATACCTATCTTTAGAGATACTGCACATTTCAGACATCTGAACAATGCCCTCAGACGTCTAACATCTTTGTGACACATCATTTTTCACTATTGTGCATGTATCAAACGTCTGATATAAATGTCCAGATATATGAAAATTATCTCTGCCTAATAAAAATTACAAACCAGTCTATTTCAGACGTCTGAAATAGTAACCAGACATTTGAACAAAGTCTCTGCCTCCTTAAGATACAAACTCAGGCCATTTTCAGACGTCTGATATTATATCCATACGTCTGAGAAAACTGTCTGTCTTAAAAAATTACACTTCGGCCTATTCCAAATGTCTTATCCTACATCCAAACGTTTGACAAAACACTCAGGCTTCCGAAATTTACAACTCGATCTATTCCAGACATCTACCACCAACAACCAGACGTCTGAAAATATGTACTGCCTTCATTCTAGGTCGAATCAGACGTCTGAATCACCTTCCATACGTTTGAAATTAAATCGACACCCTTAAGTAACCTTATAACGTCTATTTTTTCCACTTTTCTCACTTTCATTTTATTTCATTTCTACTGCAAATTCAATCCCCTATTTCTCCAAATTGGTCTCTCCTCCAAACAGGCTCGAATCTCATGGCACCCAGAACGAAAACCCTAAAATCTCTAAATGCAAGCAAGACTAAGCTACTTCATCCAACCCACAAGTATGTTCTGATGATCAAATTGAGAGATGGATGAATCGTGTACCACATTCAATCAAAAGATACGAAGATATTCAAAAGAAGAAGCTACATATAGGTCCTTTTTATAATTTTCTTAAGTTCCCAATGGACGATTTGGATGAAATGTGCGAAAATGCTAGGTTAGAAACATTTCTTTCCTTCAATCCCAATAATGTCCACATCGATCAGCTCGCCATATTCCTTTTCTATGCTAGCCTCAATAGCAGTGCCGTTTGGAATGCCGACAACGATGATAATTGGCTATGGTCAAGTGTTTACCACAACACAATTAGACTTACTCCAGGAATAATATGCCAAACTCTAGGTTGCTCCGACTCCGGAGAAGACTTGTATAACATCCCGGATATGTGCCTTAAACCTAGAGATAATATTACTTATCAGATATGGGAAGATGAAATGCCTAGATTTGAATCAAAATATTTAAGACCAAAGGAAAGACTTCTTACTAGAATGATTATCAACACTATCATTCCTCGCCTTGGTATCCATGAGCAAATCACTCAGTTAGAACACAAGGCTCTATATGCTATCTTCAGTGGAAAAAGGGTTAATTGGGAGAAATTTATATTTGACGAGCTCAAACACTATTGGACTCGATCATGCCCATCCATCATCTACCCTACTTACATCATGTGTCTTTTGTGAGCTCAGACATTCCCTCTTATTTATCAACTTTCGAAGAAATACCTTCCAAATACGCCTCCACAAAATTCTTCTCCGTAACGTACTTACCAGAAAATCCCCTGGATTTTATGTCATTTGAAGAATGGATGCAACGTCATCAACAAGATAGCCAAGCTAGGCCTCTACCCCAAGAACAACCAGAACCATCACAGGAAGCAGAACAACATCGCGAGCATACTCCTCCTCCTCCTGCACCTTTTGATTATTCGTGCCAAGACGACATTTTGGAGACTCGCATTGAGATAAATCCAATGAAAGTATTCGTGACTTAACTCTCCAAAATCAACTTATTCTATCATGAAATCAAAAATTATTAGCTAAGCGTGTTAATAATTTTGAAACAATGTTTGCTTCATACCAAGCCACAGTTGAAACATCGCTTTCAACAACATTATCCATTCTAAAAGAGGTTCTTCAACGAGTATGTGGCCTTACACCTCCTTCGGAAGATTGGCCAACTCAGTACCTTCTCCTCCTCCTTCAAAACGCTCTAAACTTTTTGAAGAGGACAAAGAAGCTCTCAAACAGACTCCAACATCTCCAAAAAAACAAGCAAGTTCTTCAAAGAATGAAGATGAAGGATGATCAAGCTCAAGATAAAACTTCCCCGAAAGATCCTTAGATTTTTTTAGGATTCCATATTTTTCATTATAATCATCAATCTATGTATATAATTAATCAATATGTTTAATGAAAAGTTCTTTTTGGTTTGCTATTTCTGTGTATGTTCATATATCCTTCCGACGATTGGTAGATATTAAATGGTATGAACATGATGTCTAAGTTACAAATTATTAATGCTTTTTGATAATGCCAAATGGGGAGAAATAATGGGAAGCACATATTCAGCGGGAGATTTATAAAATTATATCTAAGTACGTTGTATAGTTGTCATCATCAAAAAAGGGGAGAATGTTAGGAAATACAATATATGGTTTCGATGACAACAACTATGCAATGGAAGTCGAATATACATATATATATGTATATACAGGTATTTGCTAGAACGACATCGCTAGAAAGATAAGAACGAAGCTCAAAGGACATTACAAGAGACTACAAATCGATATGTACAAAGAAGCAACATAAAAGATGCACAAAACAGACATGCACAAGTATCAGAAGTCTGGAAAAGTCCTCTGGAACAACAAACAGACTAAACCAGACATCTGGTAATAGCACACAGACACCTGAAAATCTAATATGTACAAAAAATATATAGTACCAAATGTCTGATACAAATACCAGACGTCTGAATTCAAACTCGGATTTCAGATATGACCTTCAATTGCGACATACGAGTGGACATCTTCGCTTCTCTTCGCCGCAACTCTTCACCATCAACAGAAGCAACTATAGAGCACTCATTAATGGATGCAACTACTCAAGATACATATCTACAACTATATATAGCATCAAGAATCAAGAGAACAACACTAACTTACTTACTTACTTACTTACTTACCTTACCTTACTTACTTATGCTTTCTGATTGTATACTCTATCATATGTTCTTGCTCTCTGCACTTTAGCAATATATACTTGTACTCACTCTTCCATATATTCAGTTCTTCATAGACAATACTCTTTAGATATATATTGGAAGCAATTGTACTAATTAGTCAACATCCGTCTTAACACATTTGACAAGAACAACTTATTATAACCAAGCCTATTCCTCCGGGCAAAGCAAGGGTTTTTTATAGTCGTATTTCAAAGGGAAGCTTCGGGACTGGGCGTCGGCCGGGAGGTCCGAACCAGTATAAAATCCTAGTGTGTTTATTCTATATTTATTTATATTAATACTATTTTAGCTGCATCATATATTTTGTCACATATACTTGCATACACACGACACGATCCACCTTGTAGACTTTCAACCGATAATAGTTGATTTGGTGGGCAGACTTCTATTATGTAACACTACCAATCTTGCATTCCAACCCTTACTAATGACTACGTCATTTTTAATTAATTTAAGTAATTGGCTAGGTACAATTATTCACAACCATCTTAAATGCATACTTGAGGCTACATAAATTTTATTGACTTACTTCTGTGACGACCCGGATTTTTCAATGTTTAATTCGAAATATTTAAATGGTTTTAAATATAGGAATTGAATTATAAATTGGTTCTGGATATGAAAAACTTGGATTTATCCATTCAGAATGTAGATACAACAATTTGTTGAATAATATAATTATTCAATTCAATAATTGAAGATTGAATAAAAAAATTTAATCTTGAGTTTCGAGCTTGTTAAAAATATTTTATAGGCTTGTAAAATTTATATTGATAGTACCGGAGATAGTAAAAGTGTTAAAATTGAATTTGGAAGTGTTTTGTTAAGTTTTGAAATTATATCGTTTAAATTGATATGTAAAAATAGCCTTCCGAGGCACAGCCTCAGATTTCGACGAAACTAGTTCCATTGAATCCGTAATATTGTATTATTATCGGGTTTCAATTTTCGTAATGTTTGGAATAGTTTTGTGAGAATACAATATATAAACGTGCTGAATTTATATCGAAAATTTAATACAATAACTAGGTCCAAAAAGCTATCTTCTCCATACGATCGAATTAGGACTCGAAACTTTTTCCATTGCATTCGGAATGGGGGTATAACATTATAAACGCCTAGCGGCATGCCTCGATAGGAGATTGAAATTTTAAGTTGCATTTATCGAGACATAGGAATTTAAATAAAAATATTTCTTAATAAACCTACTCTGCAGCCGTAATTATTTCACATCATAACTTTTTCTTTCATTTCGAAAACACTATAGCTATTGGACTGCAGCACGCCAACGTTCCATCGTGTTCCTCTCTTTCTTTAAAAAAAACAATCGAGCCTTTCATTTCAATTTCAAAATCAAAAGAGAATAAAATCACAAGCAGATAACTCAAAAAAAAGGGAACGGCTGAAATCATTCACCCTCGCTCTCTTTCTCTATTCCCATTCAAAACAAAAGCAGTTTCCTCTTTTCTTTTCCAGTTCGAACGAATTCATCCGCAGCAAAAAAGGGGCGATTCGTGGCGATGCGAGCTCGATTCGCGTGAAGTTGAAGCCGCTAGGGGATATCGCGAGCGTGTGGCGGAGATAAGCTCGATGAGGATGGTAGCTCGTTCGAAGCCCTAATGCAGTGAAGCTTTAGGCTTTCCTCGAGCTGAAGGAGGCGCCCATAGGAGACGTCGAGCTGAGCGCTTGGGTTCTGGCGAAATCGAGGTGTAGAGCTTTAATGAGATGAGATGTCGATTGAGCGATTGGGGTTTCGTTCGAATGGAAGGGTCGTGCACGAGCGACGAGGACGGATCTCGTATGGAGGGGTCGAGCAGGAAGCGAGTCAGTGAGGTACCATTCGATTTACTTTCGTTTAGTTTAAAATTAATAATGTATATATATATGTGTGTGTGTGTGTTTATATATATATACACAGAAGCAGAAAGAAGAAAATTTTACAGGAAGAAATAAAAGTAGTATTTTTACAGTAAGTTATTCGAAACAATTCCGTTTAAAATTAATATGTACATTCATTTAGGATAAAAGGAATTTTATTTATTTGAATTTAATGTGTAAGTCAAAACCAGAAAATTTATTTTTATTTACTGGAAACTATATAGGGTTGAAATAGGAATTTTAAAACATTTTGATTTGAACAGTTATATTAAAATTAGGCTTTCAGTTTATATAGATTATCTTATAAAAAATAATGTATTTGGGTGATAAACCTAATTAATTTACTTATTAAATTTATTTTAGTTACAAAAAGATTTTTTAAAAAAAGAGGAAGAATTATTAGTTAAAATCAAATTGTTAGTTAATTAAATTTATTAGAAGGAAACCGATTTTCGATTTATTTCAAATATTATTAAATTGTATAAATAATTATACAAGGTCAATAATCGTGGAATCAAATCGAGAATGAAGCAGATTTGCAAATTTAAGGGGCAAAGGTGAGTTAACCTCACTTGCCTGGGTTCAATTTAAATTTAAATGGTTAAATTTAAATAATTGATTGAATGGTTGAATTGATTTGATGTGCTATATTATACATAGTAGTATATATAGTATATATTGGAGTGATTGATTTTCCCGCATTATATAGCAGATGAGACCCTATGCGCCGCATAATAGCGGATGATGTTATATAAACCCATATACCGCGATATTCCACCTCGAAGTGGAATTGGTATTTTATATTGTGCTAACGTCTGTGGATGCAGGGAAACATGTTGGAGGGATCCAATGGGATTCCTCAAATTTATTTAGAATGTTTAAATATTCTATGATTTTGGTCATTGATAATCTGTGATAAATTATATTGGTAACAGAAATGTTGGATGCTATGTTTGATTGAAAATATTTGGGTGTACTAAGTTACCAAAAATATATAGATTGGATTTTTGAAAAGAAAATTAAAAGAGAGAATTTGTAAATAAAATGTTTATTGAAAATTTGGGATAAATTGAAGAATGAATTGGAAAAGAATGAAAGTGATTTTAAAATTCTGATAAATAAGTTCCGAGTATGGGAAAGGAGATTCTGAATAAACAGAGTAATAATGAATTTTAAAACTTAAGTGATGTTATTTAAAGGAATAAAAGAATTTACTTTAAAATTCAAGGTTTAAATTTGTTTGAAAGGATAAAGAAGGAATTTGGGAAATATCAAATTGGTATTTCCATTTAAAAGATTTTAAATCATAATTAAGAAATAAAATATGAAGTTAATGGGTTTTGAAATAAATTGAGTAAGGAAGGGAATTCATTTCAAAATGGAGTAACTTGGAAATCAATTTGAAAATTGATTTAAGTGTTTGAAATTGGAATTTTAAAGGGGGATGGGACTAAGAAATTTATAAACTGGGTTTATAAAAGTAATGTAATATATCAGTGGATATTTGGAAGAATAAATTCACGGTGGAAATTTATTAAAGGAATGGGTAAATTTGTTTAAAAATAAATAGTGATTTATTTTTAAAAGATGTGGAAGAGAAGTGTATTTTCCTGGATAGCCAAGTGCGTTTTCAAAGCAAATTTTTAAGTATGAGTTTAAAGTTGTTTTAAAAGCATGTTTTAGAAATTTATTATTTTTAAATGTTTAAATTTTAAAGTAAGTATTTTTTTCAAATTTATTTTAAGTGACTTGGTATTATGTTTTAAAAGGATAAAAATTTATTTTTATTATTTTATTAATTAGCTTTATTTTAAATATTCTTAAAGCATATATCTTTGAATAACGTATTAAAGTAGTTTTTTTATTTAAATGTTTTAAAGTATATTTTATAATAAGTGTTTTAAATTATTTGCACTTGGTGTTTTCAGTGGACATAGAAAATATTTGGGAAATGTGTTCCGTGAGAGGAAGATGGTTTGGCACTGTCTTCAAAGGGTTGAAAAGTGGAAATATATCTTGTGAAGATATTTTGAGGTTAATAAATAATTTGGGAAAAATTATTTATTGTTCGATGGTTGTTTGTGAATGTTAATTGATAGTTAAATAACCGACTATCAATATTGGCCAATGCACTGATCGTTTCGAAGAGACCAGGATCGGGATTAAATTCTCGAAAACCATTTCGATCCGGTTTGAACGTTTCGTGGGGAAAACGAGTTCGGAGTCGAAGATGGAGCGGTGTATTGCAAGGGCTAGTCTCTACTAATCCTGAGGGTGATTCCAAAATGGATGTAGTAGGAGTGGTGCCTTCGGTTCCGTTCGAACCCGGAACGGACTAGTATGGATGAATGCTTTCAGAACAACGTCAGGTGGGTGATGAGCATTCTAAGAGATGTGTTCTAAAAAGGTAACGCTTAGCCTCGAGTCTCATCAACCAGGAATGACTGAAAATCAGGGGTTATGCAGTAAGGCTAAGTGGGTCGCGCCCATTAGGGTGAGGTCATCCCTGTCTAGATGTCCCTTTTTATTTCGGCTGTGTCGGCGGTTGCTGATCCCAACCGTGGGGTGATCTTACTCGGGATTATCCAGTAAGGGATAGTTCGGTCTTGTGTTGCAAGAGATATAGGGTTGATCCTCAGTACGCTGATCTAGACCAGGTACTATGACAGGTGGTACCCCAGTGCCTAGTCACTAGTTGGAAATCCATTCTCCCTACGTGCCTTTATGATTTTTGTTTGTAGAACCCACTTTGTGGCTAGTATGCTGGAATTTAATCATGTAACAATTTCAGCTATTTTAATAAGTATTTTTAAATAGACACTATTATAATATTAGAGGATTTTGATAAAAAGTGTTTTGGCTATCGTAAGGTAAAAACCCATCATGTTTATTTGTGGCGTGGTATTACGAGATGCTTTTGATTTCAAAGGATTTTGAAACTTAAATAATCCAATTGAGTGTGGTTTTCTCACGCTGGTATTCCAGACTGACTCGGGTGTTATTTAACTATAATGCTCGGGTCAGACCGAGTATTATAGATTACAGATTCTGGATGGACCGCTGTGGAGCTCAGGAGACGAGCTGGATGGCGAGACGTATCCGACGTATATGATGTATATTCCGTTGTGTATTCAGATTTGGAAGGATGGGATATTATAACCGTCCTGAGTGTGTTGTTGATTGTATTAAACTCTGATGTTGTATTCTGATGATATATGTATGAAACAGATATATTTTTCTTTTGTGTAAAGATATGTTATTATCTATTATATTTTATTCTGCTGCGATGGCAAGATTCTGTGTTATTTGTTTTCTCTTCTTCTATCTCCTTCTTCTTTTTACCCTAATGGTTTGGTTTTTCGGGCGTCGAAAAATCGGGTTGTTACATTTGGTATCAGAGCTGAAAGGTAAAGCGAGAACCTTGGCTCTGGTCGGGATTACTCAATAGAGATAGAGTCAGTAGTACTCTAGAATGAGTTTGAGCGTATTAACGAATATGAGTGCGTATTTGTTAGTGGATATAAAAATGGTTGTATATTGTGTTGATTGATTTATTGAGTGGCATATGAACCTTCGTCGACACGGTCTGGACAAATATATCGAAGGGGTTTCTAAACACTTGAATAGGACAATTCGACACAATATTGTTATCGAAAGCGGGTAAATGAAATAAATTTACCCAAAAATATATTTTGATATAAAAGAAATATTTTCTTAAATTGTTATATAACTTGGATGTTTGGATGATAATATCTTAAACAAAAAAGATTATATAAAAATTGGAATGACTTGTATAATCAAATGGAAATTGTATAAGCATAAATTATATAAATGGATTATGGTTAAAATTGGATTCAAATTAAATTTGGAAATTTAAATCCCGGAGATTTTGGAAGTGTTTTTCGAAGTGTTTTGAAGGTAAATAATAGCATTATTATTTTGGAAGTATTTCTGAAAGGAAATTGTTTCAAATTAATTTTGGGAAGGGATATAGCATTGAGCTCACTTCAATCATTGGAAAATAATCCTGGTGATGACTGCACAGCATCATCAGTATTCATTTTCGAGTTTCTAAGTGACGGATTGCTGCCAAATTGATTTATTCAGAAGAACTATGTTTTTGAAATTTCAAAGAGAATTTGTTAGGGATAAGAAAAAGGATTGGTTAATTTTTTTTTTGAGAAGTGTGATTTCGGGATAATGGTGATTTCAAAATGATTTGAAAACCAAAAGCCCGGTGTTTAAAAATCCTGAATCCTTATTTGAATTGAAAATCCTGATGAGATAAGTTATAAACTTATAAATTGAGATGATTTTTAAATAAGGAAGGAAAACAGGAGATGTGAATGTTGCAATCGAAATTTAAAGTGAAAAAAAAGAAGAGATCTAAAATAAATTTAACTTGGATAATGGTGAAGGAATTAAATTGTTGAAAATTTAAATGATTGCGGCTTGAATGGAAAATTTTTAGCAAAGTAAATGGATTAAAATATTTGGATATAAATTGGAATTTAATTGGATGGAGGAATAAAATTAAGTCGAAATGAATGAACTTAAGCTAAGTTTAATATTGGATTGGAGTAAATAAAAATATGCTTGGGTTAAGTAAGGATCTCGAGTTAAAATGAAATGGGGATGTGCTTAATTATAAATGAACGGAAGTATGAAATATAAGTGTGTGACCTATGAGAATTTGAATAGTGAAATAAGGACCAAAATAAATTTGTTTGGTATTTCGGAATGAAATAAAAATCCAAACATGAATTATAAAATAGATTAAACTAACTAAAGTGATTTTTGAAGGTAAAAATCAAATATTGAATTGTAGGAGGGGAGTGTACTAATTTGGAATAAATTAGTTAATTGAATACGTTAATGGGATTTAAATTTGGTAATGAAATTGTTGAAAGTGTAAATGAATAATGGAATTGGATTATAATAGTGATGGTTTGAATTGTAAATAAATCCAAGTGAGTAGAAATAAAATTGAAATGGTCTTGTTATTAATAAAATAAGTTGTAAGTGAATTGAAAATGTGAAACAAAGTTTAAAATGGATTAAATGAGTGCACAAATTGAATTTGATAGAATGGAATTTAATTGAAATGGAGATGAACTTAAGTTGTTAACTTAAGTGAATTGTTAAATGGTTATTAGTGAGCTTTATGAAATGGTTTTGAATGGAACCTGTTTGAATAATGAAATGGAATTATTATGGGTTGAAATAACTTAAGTAAGTGTGAAATGGTTATTTAATTGAATAACATGGTATGTTTTCAAGTCCCATAAATGGTTTCGAATGAAACCTATGCGAATATGAAATGCAAGTGAATGATTGTGAATAAATTTTAAAATGGAATGGAATTAAATATAAATTGAGTCGGAATCAATTTAAATTGGTTATAAAACTTAAGCAATTATTTATTCACATGGATATCATCAAGTTGCATAGAATGAATTGTCCTTTGACGTAAACAAATGTAATTAAAATTCTATGAGTTGAGAGAAGTTAAATAAATTGATTTTGAGATCAATTGAATTAAATATGAGTTTGTTTTGCTTAAAAATAAATTGAATGTAAGCAAGTGAGTTGTTAACCATTTGGATTAAGTAAAACGATGTGTGGTATGTTGTAAGCAATTAAATTAATGTTGGGGCATTGAAATTGCTTATGAAAAGTGTTTAGTGTGCATTGCTTTTAGTATTCATGAGTTGTAATTGTTTAAAAGTGTAAAATGGTAATGAATTTCATATATATGGCACTTACATATTTAAATTGAGTAAGTACAGGTACAAGGAAGCCGTGTGACTGGATTTGGTTGCGCTAATTGCTTAAATAATAAGCCGCTTGCTTAAAAATGCTAAACAGAGGTATGCCTACGCAATAAAAGTTAGGAAATATGAACAATTGTTTGTTTTTTTGTTTTTCCGACCATGTGGATCGATGTATATATATTTATATCTCTTGTCAAATTGGAAAAGCTCCTCCGTACAAAGGAGACCCTGTCAAAAAATTTCGAAAATTTTAGGAGTTAGAAAATTTATGAAAATTTTTGGAAAATTTTTTTGTTAGCGACAAAACGATTTCAAATTGGAATTTAAGTAGGGGATTTTGGAAATGGAAATTTAAACTAATTGTTTAGTTGGAACTAAAGTTTAGAAAAAAGCGAATATGAGATTTACACTAAATGGGTTTTGTAAAGTTAATGGGTTTGGAGCATTCTTTGCCTTAGTAATTTCAAGGACGAAATTCTTTTAAGGGGGAGGAATGCGACGACCCGGATTTTTCAATGTTTAATTCGAAAGATTTAAATGGTTTTAAATATAGTAATTGAATTATAAATTGGTTTTGGATATGAAAACTTGGATTTATCCATTCAGAATGTAGATACAACAATTTGTTGAATAATATAATTATTTAATTCAATAATCGAAGATTGAGTAGAATATTTAATCTTGAGTTTCGAGCTTGTTAAAAATATTTTAAAGGCTTGTAAAATTTATATTGATAGTACCGGAGATAGTAAAAGTGTTAAAATTGAATTTGGAAGTGTTTTGTTAAGTTTTGAAATTATATTGTTTAAATTGATATGTAAAAATAGCATTCCGAGGCACAATCTCGGATTTCGACGAAACCAATTCCATTGGATCCGTAATATTGTATTATTATCGGATTTCAATTTTCGTAATGTTTTCAGTTGTTGTGTGAGCATACAACGTATAAACGCGCTGAACTTATATCGAAAATTTAATATAATAACTGGGTCCAAAAAGCTATCTTCTCCATACGATCGAATTAGGACTTGAAACCTTTTCCATTGCGTTCGGAATAGGGGTATAACATTATAAATGCCTAGTGGCATGCCTCGATAGGAGTTTGAAATTTTAAGTTGCATTTATCGAGACGTTTGGAATTTAAATAAAAATATTTCTTAATAAACCTACTTTGCAGCCGCAATTATTTCACGTCATTACTTTTTTCTTTCATTTTGAAAACACTGTAGCTATTGGACTGCAGCACGCCAACGTTCCATCAAGTTCCTTTCTTCCTTTTAAAAAAAAACAGCCGAGCCTTTCATTTCAATTTCAAAATCAAAAGAGAATAAAATCGCAAGCAGATAACTCAAAAAAAGGGAACAGCTGAAATCATTGTCCCTCGCTCTCTTTCTCTATTCCCGTTCAAAACAAAAGCAGTTTCCTCTATTCTTTTTCTGTTCAAACGAATTTGTTCGCAGCAAAAAAGGGCAATTCGTGGCGATGCGAGCTCGATTTGCGTGAAGTGGAAGCCGCTAGGGGATATCGCGAGCGTGCGGTGGAGATAAGCTCGATGAGGATGGTAGCTCGTTCGAAGCCCTAATGCAGTGAAGTTTTAGGCTTTCCTCGAGGTGAAGGAGGCGTGCATAGGATACGTCGAGCTGAGCGCTTGGGTTCTGGTGAAATCGAGGTGTAGAGCTTTAATGAGATGAGATGTTGACCGAGCGATTGGGGTTTTGTTCGAATGGAAGGGTTGTGCACGAGCGATGAGGACGGATCTCGTACGGAGGGGTCGAGCAGGCAGCGAGTCAGTGAGGTATCATTCGATTTACTTTCGTTTAATTTAAAATTGATAATGTATATATATGTATATGTATATACAGAAGCAGAAAGAAGAAAATTTTACAGGAAGAAATAAAAGTAGTATTTTTATAGTAAGTTATTCGAAATAATTCCGTTTAAAATTAATATGTACTTTCCTTCGGGATAAAAGGAAGATTATTTATTTGAATTTAATGTGTACATTAGAACCAAAAAAAATTATTTTTATTTACTGGAAACTATATAGGGTTGAAACAGGAATTTTAAAACATTTTGATTTGAACAGTTATATTAAAATTGGACTTTCGGTTTATATAGATTATCTTATAAAAAATAATGTATTTGGGTGATTAACTTGATTAATTTACTTATTAAATTTATTTTAGTACAAAAATATATATTTTTTAAAAAGAGGAAGAATTATTAGTTAAAATCAAATTGTTAGTTAATTAAATTTATTTGAAGGAAATTGATCTTCGATTTATTTCAAATATTAATAAATTGTATAAATATTTATACAAGGTCAATAATCATGGAATCAAATCGAGAATGAAGTGGATTTGCAAATTTAAGGGGCAAATGTGAGTTAACCACACTCATCTGGGTTTAATTTAAATTTAAATGGTTAAATTTAAATAATTGGTTGAATGATCAAATTGATTTGATGTGTTATATTATATGTAGTAGTATATATAGTATATATTGGAGTGATTGATTTTCCCGCATTATATAGCAGATGAGACCCTATGCGCCGCATAATAGCGGATGATGTTATATAAACCCATATACCGCGATATTCCACCTCGAAGTGGAATTGGTATTTTATATTGTGCTAACATCTGTGGATGTAGGGGAACATATTGGAGGGATCCAACGCGATTCCTCAAATTTATTTAGAATGTTTTAATATTCTATGATTTGGTCATTGATAATCTGTGATAAATTATATTGGTAACAGAAATGTTGGATGCTATGTTTGATTGAAAATATTTGGGTGTACTGAGTTACCAAAAATATATAGATTGGATTTTTAAAAAGAAAACTAAAAGAGAGAATTTTTAAATAGCATGGTTATTGAAAATTTGGGATAAATTGAAGACTGAATTGGAAAAGAATGAAAGTGATTTTAAAATTCTAATAAATAAGTTCCGAGTATGGGAAAGAGGATTTTGAATAAACAGAGTAATAATGAATTTTAAAACTAAAGTGATGTTATTTAAAGGAATAAAAGAATTTACTTTAAAATTCAAGGTTTAAATTTATTTGAAAGGATAAAAAAGGAATTTAGGAAATATGAAATTGGTATTTCCATTTATAAGATTTTAAATCATAATTAAGAAATAAACTATGAAGTTAATGGGTTTTGAAATAAATTGAGTAAGGAAGGGAATTTATTCCAAAATGGAGTAACTTGGAAATCAATTCGAAAATTGATTTAAGTGTTTGAAATTGGAATTTTAAAGGGGGATGGGACTAAGAAATTTATAAACTGGGTTTATAAAAGTAAAGCAATATATCGGTGGATATTTGGAAGAATAAATTCACGGTGGAAATTTATTAAAGGAATGGGTAAATTTGTTTAAAAATAAATAGTGATATATTTTTAAAAGATGTGGAAGAGAAGTGTATTTTCCTGGATAGCCAAGTGCGTTTTCAAAGCAAATTTTTAAGTACGAGTTAAAAGTTGATTTAAAGGAATATTTTAGAAATTTATTATTTTTAAATGTTTAAATTTTAAAGTAAGTATTTTGTTCAAATTTATTTTAGGTGACTTGGCATTATGTTTTAAAAGGATAAAAATTTAGTTTTATTATTTTATTAAGTAGCTTTAGTTTAAATATTCTTAAAGCATATATCTTTGAATAAAGTATTAAAGTAGTTTTTTTATTTAAATGTTTTAAAGTATATTTTATAATAAGTGTTTTAAATTATTTGTACTTGGTGATTTCAGTGGAAATAGAAAATATTTGGGAAATGCGTTCCGTGAGAGGAAGATGGTTTGGCACTGTCTTCAAAGGGTTGAAAAGTGGAAATATATCTTGTGAAGATATTTTGAGGTTAATAAATAATTTAGGAAAAATTATTTATTGTTCGATGGTTGTTTGTGAATGTTAATTGATAGTTAAATAACTGACTATCAATATTGGCCAATGCGTAGATCGTTTCGAAGAGACCGGATCAGTATTAAATTCTCGAAAACCACTTCGATCCGGTTTGTTTTGTGGGGAAAACGAGTTCGGAGTCAAAGATGGAGCAGTGAAGTGCAAGGGCTAGTCACTACTAATCCTGAGGTTGATTCCAAAATGGATGTAGTAAAAGTAGTGCCTTCGGTTTCGTCCGAACCTGGAACGGACTTGTATGGATGAATGCTTTCAGTACATCGTCAGGTGGGCGATGAGCATTCTAAGAGATGTGTTCTAAAAGGTAACGCTTAGCCTCGAGCCTCATCAACCGAGAATGACTGAAAATCAGGGTTATGCAGCAAGGCTAAGTGGGTCGCGCCCCTTAGGGTAAGGTCATCCCTGTCTAGATGCCCCTTTTTATTTTGGCTGTGTGGGCGGTTGTTGATCCCAACCACGGGGTGATGATACTCGAGATTATCCAGTAAGGGATAGTTCCGGTCTTGTGTTGTAGGGGATTTAGGGTGGATCCTTGGTACGCTAATCTAGACCAGGTACTGTGACAGGTGGTACCCCAGTGCCTAGTCATTAGTTGGAAATCCATTCTCCCTGCGTGCCTTTATGATTTTTGTTTGTAGAACCCACTTTGTGGCTAGTATGCTGGAATTTAATCATGTAATAATTTCAGCTATTTTAATAAGTATTTGTAAATAGACACTATTATAATATCAGAGTATTTTGATAAAAAGTGTTTTGGCTATCGTAAGGTAAAAACCCGTCATGTTTATTTGTGGCGTGGTCTTACGAGATGCTTTTGATTTCAAAGGATTTTGAAACTTCAATAATCCAATTGAGTGTGGTTTTCTCACGCTTTTATTCCAGACTAATTCGGGTGTTATTTAACTATCATGCTCGGGTTAGACCGAGTATTATAGAGTATAGATTTTGGACGGACCGTTGTGGAGCTCAGGAGACAAGCTGGATGGCGAGACGTATCCGACGTATATGATGTATATTCCTCCGTGTATTCAAATTTGGAAGGATGGGATATTATAACCGTCCTGAGTGTGTTGTTGATTGTATTGAACTCTGATGTTGTATTCTGATGATATATATGTGAAACGGGTATATTTTTCTTTTGTGTAAAGATCTGTTATTATCTATTATATTTTATTCCACTGTGATGGTAAGATTCTGTGTTATTTGTTTTCTCTTCTTCTATCTCCTTCTTCTTTTTACCCTAATGGTTCGGTTTTTCGGCCGTCAAAAAATCGATTGTTACAACTGAACCTCTTATATTCAGTTGTGGGTAATCATTTATTTTTACATAAACTTATTTCTTGTTTCATTAATGCAATTTAATGTCATGTACCGCTTATTCCTAATTTAAAAGATTAAATATCTTTTACTACTTAACCTCCACTTCACAAAATTAGGTATAACCTACCGTTTCTTTTCAACTATTCACTATCTTTCTTTTATTACTATAATTTATTGATTCCCTATTGCTTTATTTATATTTCATCGTTTATTGTTTATCCCTAATTAATATTAAATTGTACATATTAGATTGTTAATTAAATTATTATTTTTATTTCTTTTTACAATACCTTGGTTTATTCTTAAGGATTTCTATATTTTAACGCGTTGGGATTACATCTTTCCAAAAGAAAACGTTAACATTGTTATTTTCCATAAATTATATAGAAGAGAACTTGTGTTATGTTTGGAATTACAAGAAATTATCCTTTTTGTCATTATTGAAACAGACGGTACAAAATATAGTAAATATCTCTATTTTGTACAACTCATTCTTTTAAGCATATTCATTGTTATTTTAAAAAATACACTTTTATAAATAATTATAAGACTCGATAATTTACAGAAATTTACATTGCAAAATACTTCATTCCAATGAATTAAATACTACTCAAATACCAATCCAACTTATAGCAGCTTAAAATTCATGTTTACTAACGTATAATATTCAACTAACAACCATGGAATTATTATACAATACTTATCTCATAAATTTAGGAACTGCTTTCACTCTTACCTTCAAGATTTAAGTATATGTAATATTTAATCAAAGTTAACAATTCACAGAATATATAGGCATGGTTTTCAAATTCATTGCATATGTATATTTAAGCCTACAACTCTAAAAATTTCATTTAGGTATACAAGAAATAGGTTTACAATGATATAAAACAAATATTACATAAAAATATATAATTTTCCACTCAACTCAAGCTTCCAAACTACTAGATAAATCCATTATTCGTAATTGACTCCTTTTCATTCTACCAAAATATGTATCAAAAGTCCATATAGATTTATTAGAATTTTAAATCAAGAATAGATTTGAATTTAATATAGATTTGGATTTAGATTTACGATTTACTTTTGCTTTGGCGATTCGATCGATCCTATTCTTCTATATTATCCTCCACTATTCTCCACTTATACATACATACATACATATATATATATATATATGTATGTATGTATGTATGTATGTATGTATACTATAGTTTATACAAATTTTAGAATATGTGGAGAAAAGAAAATGGCACAGCTTCGTCATTACTTTACAAAATATGAGATGAAAAGTGGAAGGCTAGGCTTGTATATATAAGGGTTCGAATCAATGCTAGCCATTACATTAGATTATATGAAGCCTAGGATTTTTGACCTAAGTTTAATACACAACCGCCAGCAACCACCAGTCGACCACTATGGTACCACTGGTCGATAGTTAGCGGTCGACCGACTCCGATAAGGGATCGAGCGGTAGTGTTGTTTTGTTAAATACGTCATTTGTTTCTTTTTAAGCATTATTTGATATGATTTTGTCCTAACTTGATTATCACTAATTTTACTTCGGCGTTTAGTATTCGTTAACATTAACTAATGTTAGTTAATTATATTTATTCTCTTAGTTGCATATATAATTGTTACCGATTCAAAATCTTCCAATATAAATTACTTTTTCATTTGAACTCCAATGTAAAACTTTATGAAAATTGATCATAAAATCACCATGAATTCAATGATGCAAATATCATTACCAAATTCCGACATTGGTGAAAATAGTTAGAACATCAATTGTTAGATTTTAATGACAACAACTATATAATTATGACAAAGAATCTCGAAGCTAATTTGCAGGTACATGAGCCTTAAAAAGAGACAAACAAATACATTCAAAATGAAGATACACAGTACAAAAAAGGATGAAAGTATGCACATGGACATACAAGAAGAGATATACACAATAGAGACAAGACGAAGGTGACAAACAAAGTATTATTAGTCATAGTGTGTCGTGTCTAGAGTTTACAAATGTTAAAATCTTCTCAAAATGGTATACACACTTATACATTCATATTTTAAATGAAAAATCAAGTTTTCAAAATATTGCATGGAGCGGGGCTCAAACCCGGGTCACTAGTTTAAAAGGCAAGTGCTCTAACCAAATGAGCTATGATTATTTTTTATTACAGGTTGAATTCAACCGGCTGAATGCCTTCAATCAGACTGTTGAATGCTGAAAAAAGTTATGTTTTCACAATATTCAGCCGGCTGAATGAGTTTATTCAGCCGATTGAATCTGGCTAAATTTATCCTATTATCTTGCTGTATTCGATTTGTTTCAATTCAGACGGCTCATTAAATAAATTCAGCCGGCTGAATGTTTCTAACTGCTATTTTTCATGAATAGACGCTTCTCTTCATCGAAGAGTAACGTCTTAAAAATCAACAGTTGCACCTGTTCTTTTCGATATAATTTTTCATCTATGGTTGCAACCTTTTAAACTCTATAAATAGATTTCAGAATTCAAAAAATAATTAACCGAAACTGATTTTAATATTCTTGAATTCTTATATATTCTCTATTTTCAAACTGCACTCAAACTGCTTACATTCACTGATCATTGATCACTCTCTCTTCCATAATTCTCAAGGCACATTACACTATATATCATAAAGGAGAAGATTATAGGAAGATTGTGCTTAATTGACTTATCAGTGCTATTCAAAGAGCGCACTACAGTCAGATACTTTTTATATTTGTAAAGAGTCTTGTTCACTTGCACGGGCGGTAGAAGTCCTCTTCGATTGCTTAGGCGGTAGAAGTCCTGTTTGGCCGCTCAGGCGGGTAAACCTATTCCTTCGGGTTAAGTGAGGGTTGCAAGTTTAATTCTAGAAGGAGTCTGGGACTGGACGTAGAGCGGGAGTTTGAACCAGTATAAAATCTTTGCATAGACACTTACAATTAGTATCAGAGCCTGGGATTCTAGAGATCGCAACAACGTCCTAGAATAAATGGCTACAAAGAAATCTAGTCGAGGCAACAAGAAGAGGAAGAGAAATAAAGAAAAATCAAAGAAGCAAACAAACAAATGCTTCATGGCTAAACTCAGATCATAATCGCTATGCTTAGGTTCTTTATATAAAGATCTTCTGTTAGGATATGATGAATTATTAAAAGATTGTAAATTTTTGAATAAAGTTAACAACATTGCTTTAGCTAAGTTAAAAGATTGTGAGCAAGAAATTTTCAATTTAAAAGAGGAAAATAAATTTTTGGTAAAATAAACTAAATGTTTTGAAAATACCGTAGAAGAACTTGTTTTACAAAAAGATTTCCTAGAAAAAGAAAATGAGCAGTTTGAAGATAAAAA
Organism: Allium cepa; assembly: GCA_030765085.1. Classification (NCBI taxonomy): domain Eukaryota; kingdom Viridiplantae; phylum Streptophyta; class Magnoliopsida; order Asparagales; family Amaryllidaceae; genus Allium; species Allium cepa. Next base: position 167,290,463 of record CM060932.1, read on the forward strand.
CAATGGCCTTTTAGAGGAAATCAATGTTTTGCAAAATAAAAATACTTTTTTGGAAAATTCTTTAAATAATTCTAGTTCTTTAATTTTGTCTCTTGAAAAAGAGAAAGAAGCTTTAATTAAAAAGAATTTAGAATTATCTAAAGAATGTGAGATTTTAAAAGTTAACAATAATATTTTTCAAAAATAAATTTGTGATTCTAAAGCAAATTTTGAAAGGTTAAATACAAAAATCATAAATTTTAACAAAGGTAAAGATACTTATCTTCCTTAGTTACAAATTCAAATGCTCACAATGATAAAAGCGGTTTAGGCTATAAACAAGCTAAAAGTAAAAATAGTACTAGATATGCATTCTTGTATACTAATTTTAGTGCTAGTACTAGTAACCATGACAGTTTTAAAACCAGTTATAGTCATAATAGTACTTTGTTTAGAAATGGTAGAAATTATTCTTCAAGTACTAAGCTAATGAGTAATAGTATTAAGATATGGATTCCAGGTAATATGATTGATCATGATAAACAACTTTATATTAGCAACTATTATAAAAATGTTATTTGTAATAAAAACTATATTTATAAAGATTCAACCATACCCAAATGGGTATGGTTTCCTCAAAATTAGGAAATTATAAGAAATTTGGATATCGCATGCTTTAAATGTTTTTTCTGATGCCTTAGATTATAAGTAGTAGTTATTTTAAAATTGTTTCATTATTTTTTGGATACTACCGCACCTTTTTTGGCAAAGTTTTCATCCTACGATTAACCCCCTAGACACTAACATAGTAAATAGGTACCGAAAATGATTATTATTTATTGCAGGTACTCGGAGAAACAAAAGGAAATGGATAGATTTTGGAATTTTAAAGAATGTTTCATATGTTTAATAGAATTACGTGCTTACAATGAAATATGGACTTCAGCAAATATGGTAAAATCTTTTATTTTTCCTCCATAATTAATGTTGAGTTTATCCTACTATTCACAAGATAATGACAAAGTGGGAGAAATTTACATACATGTTAATAGAGGGAGATATTATACCTAGGTGGAGATGTTATACTTAGGGGGAGCTTTAAACATATTAATATTGTTTTATATATAGAATGAATATTAAAAAAAAAATAGTTGTCATCATCAAAAAGGGGAAGAATGTTAGAACCTCAATTGTTGGACTTTAATGATAACAACTATATAATTATGCCAAAGAATCTTTAAGCTAATTTGCAGGTGCATGAGCATCAAAAAGAGACAAACAAATACGTTCAGAATGAAGATACACAGTACAAAAAAGGATAAAAGTATGTATATGGACATACAAGAAGAGATATACACGATAGAGATGAGAAAAAGGTGACAAACAAAGTATTATTAGTCATAGAGTGTCGTGTCTAGAGTTTACAAATGTTAAAATCTCATCAAAATGGTATACACATATATACATTCATATTTTAAATGAAAAAACAAGTTTTCAAAATATTGCATGGAGTAGGGCTCAAACCATGTCACTTTTAGAAGGCAAGTGCTCTAACCAAACAAGCTATGATAATTTTCTATTACAGGTTGAATTCAACCGGCCGAATGCCTTCATTCAAACGGCTAAATGCTGAAAAAATTTATTGTTTCATAATATTCAGCCGGCTGAATGAGTTTATTCAACCGGCTGAATCCGGTAAATTTAGCCTATTATCTTGCTGTCTTCGATTTGTTTCAATTCAGACGGTTGAATTAATAAATTTAGCCGGCTGAATGTTTCTAACTGCTATTTTTCATGAATAGACGCTTCTCTTCATTGAAGAGTAATGTCTTCAAAATCTACAGTTGCACCTATTCTTTTCAATATAATTTTTCATCTATGGTTGCAACCTTTTAAACACTATAAATAGATTTCAGAATTCAACAAACAGTTAACTGAAGCCGATTTTAATATTCTTGAATTCTTATCTATTCTCTATTTTCAAATTGCACTCAAATTGCTTACATTCTCTTATCATTGATCATTCTCTCTTCCACAATTCTCAAGGCGCATTACACTGTATATCATAAAGGATAAGATTATAGAAAGATTGTACTTAATTGACTTATCAGTGCTATTCAAAGAGCACACTACAGTCAGATACTTTTGTTATTCGTAAAGAAGTCCAGTTCTATTGCTTAGGCGGTAGAAGTCCTAATCGGTTGCTTAGATGGTAAAAGTCATGTTCGGTTACTCAGGTGGTGTAAACCTATTCCTCCGGGTTAAGTGAGGGTAGCTGAACGTAGAATGGGAGTGCGAACCAGTATAAAAATCTTTGCACAGACACTTACAAAAATTTCACTTTTGGCTTTAATAATTTTTAACTAATTTCTTTTTAGTTAATTATCATTCAATTTACAGCCTGTTATATTCTCCCCCTTAAAGAATTGAGTCTCCAAAATTCCTAAAGAACTGAATCATGTAACATTATGCGCAACCATTCTAAGAAATTCAAAAAAATTAGTGTGCTACCAATTTTGTAGCCAATCGTGTATAAGTGCACGGTGTATCAAAATACATATGATATATATGCTGAATAGTTCTAAATCGACGCCTATGAATGCATTCTTTAAAACTATTTTGAAAATATGGTGCAATCAATCTATATATATTGGAAGTTCTATATGTATGCAGGTTTTAAAAACCATGATCTTTGTTTTTGCACCCAAATTTTCTCCTATATCTACGACTAGAAGTATGGTTCAACCTACTTTACATCCAACCCCTACTATCCAATACTTGGCAAACCATTTCTTACATCCAATGTTTTTGAAAATTCAGTTTTCTAAACCTATATTCTTATGTCGGGAAAGGGTTTTAGATGGAGAAATACATATTTCCATTCTTCTCTTGTGTACTCATTTCGTTGTACCCTAAACCATCTCTTTTGCCCCATATTCTTTTTCCAACTTTTCCAAATACAGTTTGCAAATCAAAATTTATTTTTAAATTTTAAAAAAGAATTATTAACAAAAAATTTTGTTTACTATCAACAAGTTATGTAAATTTAAATTCCAAGGCTAAAACAGCTTTTCCTCGTTAATCTCTTTGTTTTACATACTGTCATTTTTGCTGCATAGTAAAATTCATATTTGCTAACCTGTTGACTTTCTCTGTATTAAGCATGAGGCATTTCAGAAATAAAAAAAATTCTCTTTTCTGTTCAAATATTTTTTTCCAATTAAAACTTTGAAATTGTTGAAATTTTTTAAAATTAAACTTTACTTTTCAAAATTTTTACAAAAATATTTTATATTTAAAAATCAAGGATCTTTGGAAATTTTTTTGAGAAGTATTTGTTTAAAATTTTTCAAAACAAATCAAGCTACATCCAATGAGATTGGGATTACTCAATAGGCTAAGGCCTATAATTGACCTTATTCCATTTTCAAGTTTTGAAAATTTTTCTTTTATTTTAGAACAATAATCATCACACAAAGACATTTATTAATTTCATCTTTTAAGGTAAAGAGAAAGTGACCAGTGGTTTCGCAACAACCTTCCCCGTCCTTCGCTTGCTAAAATTTAACTTTTCAAAATTTTAAGGCCTTTGGGACTTAATCTTATTTTTCTTTTAGCAGTTAATTTAACAAATTACATAGTTTATTTTATAAACTTCCAATCTTACTTTGCATTAGTTAAGTGTCTGCATGAGCTTTCCTTATTTATTCTACTTTCCAATATACAGCGGTCAATCTAGAAAATCAACATAGTAATAAAAAGGTACTTTTCTCGCATACCTTTTTATACAAATAGAGATAACTAATGCTTAAAACCTAACTGTTATCCGGCATTCTATGCTGGCTATATTGAACTAATTGCACGAGTTAAGTTCGACGGTCGTTAAGGTCAATGATTCCAGAGTGATGATTGTGGGGTCCAAAAATCAAGTACAGATGGTTATATGAAATCAAGATTAAATGAAATTGATAAATGTGCAACGTAGAATGTTCAAAGTGGGATATGGTTCGATGCATAAGAGGGATCGACATAGTTTGGCTTCGACAAGAGGGATCGACATACATCAAAGTACAAGAGCATTCTTGCAGAAAATAATCAATATCTCAAGATCTACAAGTCCAAAGCATATGAAATTTAGGGAGAAAGATAAAAGGAACCTACGAAATCTATCCTAGGGATCGTACATTAAAAGGACAAAATTAGAGGGATTTATAGAAGGTAGCATTTAAGTCATGTTGAATCAGAGTTCAAGCAACAACCCAAGTTCCAATGATCCAAATGATATAAAAACTGGAGGCTAAACATGTTTTTGCATAAGGAAGCCACCATAGGGAACGATCCTTAAATTCAACAAAAGAAGGGATCGGTACCGATCCCTCCTTTTTGTTAATTGGGCTTAGTGATCCCTCTAGTGGGCCTATGTGCATTAGGTCCTTCAGCCGAGATTTCAGAGAGATACATGGTCATATACAACATGGGCCTTTCTGAGCATCTTTACGCTGCTTGTTTCTCTAGACTCTATTGTAATCAAGTACTTGCCATTTTTTACTGTTGAATTCCGATTTATAAGTTATTAATAAAGGTAATCTTTAAAGTGAACATTGGCATACAACGCCGAACCACTGTATCTCTGATTATAATTCATTCTTTATTGCTTATTAATTCATTTACTCAGTTTAATTTTGTTTTTCTTCATTTACTTCTCTATAAAAATTATTCTTGGGTGTTTGTGAGTAATTTAGTTGCAAACTTTTTGACGCTTTCACTAGGAAACTTGATTCTTAGTTTATTATGATCCCTTTGTCGAACCTGGATTGAATAAATCCCCCAAAGGAGATCTGTAGCTCTCTTCAAGAATTGCTCATACTACTTAGATTTATGGAAATCTAAGCAAAGCTATCAACAATGGTGGGAAATACTAGATCTACTTCTCAGAACATAGATGGAAATGAGAATAAAAGCATCCAACAAGGAGACCTAAGCAATTAACCAATGAATGTGAATGCAAAACTGGTTGAAGTTCAGAGTCCCACCGATTCTATTATAAGAGCTGAATTCCATAATTTAATGAGAGAGTTGATGGAGAGTGGTTTACAATTAACCAACAAATTTAGAGCAATATCAACTTGGTGAATTAGCTCACTCAGCAGCAGCGAAGGCAAGCTAGCAAAGACCTTAAATCCTCACTCAGCATCAGAGAGTTCTAGCTCATCAAACGCATATCACAAGTATAGGCATCACGGAATAGACAAATATCATGCAGAAACTTTGGGGCGTCAACAAGAAGACCATCGTGGTCTGCTAGGATCGGTCAGTGACATTCCCTCCACCAAAAGAGGGAATCCACACATGCCTCATGATAATCAAGTTGGAGCTGCTTCAGTTGGTTTGGATCCTGGAGTTCAATTAAATGTTGACTAAGCCCTTCTTCAGAATGATGATGAAGTGAATTTATAATGTACATATCGGGAAGATGGTGAACCAAGAAGGCATGAAATGGCCCATAGAAATTGAATGAACCATTCACATGCGGTGGAGCACGACCACTGCTTGGCACCAACCATCCAAATGTCGAACTTATCAGCAATTGTCAGACAATTAGTGATAGAGAGCCAGGGCTTGACTAACGATGATTGGGAATGTCGAGAAGCCATACCCCGTTCATTGATAATTTTCTACATACGAATACCCAAGGAGGTTCAACATGCCCTCAATGCTCGTCTATGAGGAGAAAACCAACCCCAAGCGGCATATTATGAGATACGAATGGCTGATGGATTCTGGGTGAGCAGATGATGCAACCAAATGTAGATGCTTTCCCATAAATTTCTTAGAAATAGTAATAAAGTGGTTCACAAGATTACCTCCATGATCAATTTCTGGATTCAATGATTTGGAAACAAAGTTTGTAGAGCAGCTCCGGATGCACACAACTTGTCCCATGGATGTGATGTCCCTATCCAGCATCATTCAGGCTCATGGAGATTCGTTGAAAGATTATTTGGAGAGATTTTATATAGCTATTACGAAAATTGGTAATCCGAATGACCATGCGATATTGATGGCTGTGACGAGAGGGATAGATTCAGAATTCGATTTTGGCAATTGGTTAGCTGGTAAGCCATCCGCAACGTTGGTTTGCTTTTACGCAAATGCGGCTAAGTATTTGAGAAAGGAGGGTGGCAGGTCCTTCATGAAAAAGAATGTTATGAGATTAAGCGGAGAGTGAGTATAAAGGAACATCATAGTAAAGCAGTCCGATGATAACTCAGGAAAAGTTTAAGTGAATGTACAAAACAAGTCGAATCAGCAACATAAATATGGATATAGGAGCCAAGAACGAAAGAGGGATTTTGGAAGAGGAAAACCTAGGATTCTGATATTCGATACTTACATACCATTGAATACATTCCTAGAAAATATCTACTTGTCTACTCGCAATACCATGCAATATAGGAAGCCACATCCAAAAGAATCAACTAAGAAGCAGAAACAAATAGAAAATTTTTGTCGGGTTCTACGAATGCTATCGACATGGCACGAATGAATGCAGGCATCTCCAAGACATTATCGAAAAGCTGATTCGAGAAAGGAAATTTTAGCAATTTGTAAAAATCCCGTAGGATGGCGGATAGGGGACATCCGACCCCGATCGAGGACAAGTATCGCACAGGGTTGAAGAGCCTGCACGAACTGGTGGAAGATTGGTGATAAATACGATAGTTGGAGGACCGCACCCAGACGATAAGAGTTTGCAAAAGACGGAGCACTATATTAGTGTGATTTGGCATGTGGATTTTGAATATTTTTCGAATACAGAAGATGGAGCTCCAACAATAGCAATGTATAATGACGGATGATATTGTGTTTAGAAACAGAGATGCGAACAAGGTGGATGCTCCAATGATGAATCCAATGGTCATTTCGACCATGTTCAGCCCAGCTTTGGAGAGTAGGATATTGATTGATTGTGGAAGTTCAGTAAATATAATTTTCAAAAAGCTTATGATGGGATGAAAATGGAAGCTAAAGAATTAAAGCCGTCTAAATCCCATATTCAAGGTTTTAATGGTTTTATAACTTAAGTCATTGGTTATGTGGAATTACCTGTAGAGTTGGGAGAAGGTGGCCATAGGAGAGTGCGAAACTTGCCGTTTGTTGTTTCGGATGTTGACTCTCCTTACAACATTTTTCTGTGCCGACCCGCCCTAGCTGAATTTCGAGCATCCCTTGCCCCTTGGTGTTTGAATTTATAATGGTGATGAAGTTGCTCAAGGTGGTCAGGCAACTGGACGTGCCTATTATATGGCTGAACTGAGGGATGCTCAACGCAAAAAGAAAGGTAAGGGTGTGGACAAGACTGTCCGAATCCAAGCTACCAAAGATTGACAACTAGTGCCTGAATCTTGGCTCGGGTTCCATAGTCGGTTATATAGAGATATAGATCTGAGAGATGATGAGGAGGAGCCCAAAGGGACCGTGGCTGCACTGGCCGAGCTTACGATTGATATCACTGCCAATCGCGATGACGTATCATGGGTCCTAAAGATCAGATCATAGCTCAACCCCTCGATGATGAAAGAACTTACTGGTTTTCTCTAAGCAAATCTAGATGTGTTTGCTTACACTCACTCTGATAAGCGTGGAATCTCGCCTGCCACTCTGAGCCATGCATTGAATATCGACTTTAGACATATCTCGATGAAGAAAAAAGACGCAGTATGGATCTGGAGAGATCTACCGCTCTCAAAGAGGAGTTGGATAGACTCAAAGACAACAGGTTTATCTGCGACGCCCTCTACCCTAAGTGGGTATCTAACCCTGTACTTGTGAAAAATTTGAATGGGAAATAGAGAACATGCATTGATTACTAAGACTTGGACAAGGCGTGTCCATAAGACAGTTTTCCCTCTTCAAGTATCGACCAGCTGGTGGATTCAACCATGGGACACGAATTGCTATCTTTCATGGATGCGTAATTGGGATATGACCAAATCTCGATGCAAATTCCCGATCAAGACAACACCAATTTCATTACCGATGTTGGATTATATTGCTATATGTTGATGCCATCTGGACTAAAGAATGCAGGAGCTACTTACCAGCACCTAGTCAACCGGATATTTAAAGATCAGATTAGAAAGATAATGAAATATATGCGGATGATATGCTTATGAAGCTACGGCGATCAAGCAGCCATATTAAAGACTTGGTAGAAATGTTTGGCATCCTTTGACATTACAAGATGAAAACTAATCCTTTGAAGTGTTCTTTAGGTGTGGCATCAGGGAAATTCTTTGCTTTATTGTTAACGCTCATGGAATAGAAACTAATCCTGAGAAAATTTAAGCTATCAACGATATCCAAGCTCCAAAACTATTAAACAAGTATAGAGTCTGAATGGGAAAGTTGCTGCCTTAAGCCGATTTATTTCCGGAGCTATCGACAAATGCATTCATTTCTTTGACTTGATTAGGAAAAGAAAAAGAAACTTCTATGGACGCAGGATTGTAAAGATGCATTTCAAGCTTTGGTGAAGCATTTGTAGAGACCCTCATCTTGTCAAAGCCGGTGGATCATGAAAATATGTACATTTATTTGGTCGTGATTGTGCACGCTATAAGTGCTGCATTACTTCACGAGGAGGATCGAATCCAAAGGCCGGTATATTACGTCAACAAGAAATTGACAGGAGGTGAAAGGAACTATCTAAAAATAGAGAAATCGGTATACTTCTTGCTGATTACATCACAAAAGCTTCATCCATACTTCCAGGCACACCCGATCAATGTTTAAATTGACCAACCATTACGATAGGTCCTATAGCGACCTGAGATGTCTGGAAGGTTACTCAAGTGGAATATCAAGCTTAGTCAATTTGATATTTCTTATCTTCCCAGAAGGGCTATCCAAGGTCAAGCACTGGTATATTTTATGATAGAGTTCGCTATGCAAGATGATTCCCTAGAGAGCAAAGAAATCCCTATCATACGGTGGAAATTGTATACCGATGAAACGTTCAATGATCATTGTTCTGAAGCTGGAATTATGCTGGTAACTTCCAAGATTAGTCAATCTGTTATGCTTTAAAGCTTGATTTCCTAATGACAAACAATGAAGTGGAGCACAAATCTCTGATTGTTGGACTTAAATTCGCTACAGAATAGGGAATAAAGTCTCTTGAAATCTTTTGCGATTCATAGTTGGTAGTATACCAAGTCAGGGGATATTGTCAAGCTAAAGGACAATGCTTGCTCCATCCTAACCTAAGTCCAAGAGTTGTTGACTGAATTTGAGCACTATGACATTTCACATATTCCACGGAATCAAAACAGGGAGGCTGATTCATTAGCAAAGTTTGCTGGCAGTGGTGACACACAACATATGGGCTCGGTTCTGGTCGAAGTATTAAATGCCCTAAGTATAAACCCGATATAAATTGATCGGACACTGAAAAAGGAGCCTGAGAGAGAATCGTGGACGACTCCGATCAAAGGCTATTTACTACATGGAGTCCTACCAGCTCAAAGGAATGAAAAGCAAGAAGTCCTTCGTAAAGCTTCGTGATATGTCATGCAAGGAGGATTTATGTGCAGGAAAGGTTTCTTTGTTCCCTTGCTTAGGTGTGTCGCTCATGATGAGATTAAACATGTTCTAAAAGAAGTTCATGAAGGGGAATGTGACGATCACATTGGGTGGCGAACTCTAGCAAAGAAAATACTCTGTTATGGGTATTACTAGCCAGCTGTTAACCGAGACGCCACTAACTATGTAAGATGATGCAATAAGTGCTAGATATATGCAAAAGTTCCAAGAGATTTGCCGATGAAAATCACACAAATGGTCAGCTCATGGCCATTTACCATATGGGGTATATATATTACCGATTCCTTAGCGATCTCTAAAGGTGGTGCAAAGTACGCTATCATTACAGTTGATTACTTCACCAAATGGGCCGAAGCAGAATCTTTAGCCATGACCACAACCAAGAAAGTAATCAACTTCGTTGTCTAAAAAATAATGTGTAGTTTCGGTCTTCCACGAACTATTGTAATAGATAATGGGACTCAATTCAACAGCGCTGGATTCAAAGACTTTTGTTGGAGGTTTCATATTGAAAAGAGGTCTGTAGCTATCGTTCACTCTTGAGTAAATGAACAGATCGAAGCTGCGAAAAAAATTATAAAGTCCATTCTGAATATTTGGAAATGGCTAGAGGCAAGTGGATGGATGAACTCCCGACAGCATGTGGGCTTACAGGACTACCCACAAGTCCATGACTGGCCATACTCCATTCGCCCTTGCTTACAGTTCCGAAGCCGTCATTCCTATTGAGCTCGAAGTTCCTTCTCATCGAGTGACTTACTACGATCTTAAAGGAATAAAGATCTCCTCTTGGAACCTCTTGACTTTATAGATGAGAAATGTAAGAAAGCTAATCTAAGGGCAGTTGCACATCGACACCGAGTCACCCGATATTACAACATTAAAGTCCAACCAAGAACCCTTCAAATCGACGATCTCATCTTAAAATGGATTTTCCCTACCCCATCGCACATGAATCTAATCTAGGAAGGAACATATGTCATTCAATAGAGGCATGGAGAGGGAACTTTCAAGCTAGCAACTGTTGATGGCATCACACTCCGAATAGTGCGGAATAACGAGCATTTATTATGCTATTTCTCTTAGTTTATTTCTTTTTCATTTAGTTGTACTTGCTTTTAGAATTTAACTTTCCAGACATGTAATAAGACAGATTATATCATTTTTTCCATCAAGCAAATAAAGTTTTGAACCTCCATTATATTTATCTTTGCTATAACATTATGTATTAGTTACGTGACGAAACTGATTGATGGTTATATGTCCGAATAGGTTCCCAAAGTTTGAAACTAATCAATTACGCAAGTTCCTAATGGGACTAAACAAGATGAGCTTGGTTCGATTGTTCATTTGATAATTCTCATTCATAATCCAATGAACGTGATATACAATGAGGAATGGATGTGACTCGACCATCTGATGATCGAATAAATCCCACCGAACAGTGGGACTGAAAAAAATAAGAGCGACCGTGACACGATTGATCACTCACTAAATCAAATCGTGGACCCTGGGGGCTTAATCATTCAATTAAGTAAAGTATGATCTGACCGCTCTTTGAAATAACTCTAAGCCCCCAGAGTGTGGGCTAGCATATAAACGTAAATCGGGTATGAATAGACCACCCATGAAATAACTCTAAGTCCCCAAAGTGCGAGCTGGAGTATAAGCATAAATTAGGTGTGGTTCAAACAACCATCAAAAAATCTTATCCCCAAAGTGCAGATATGGGTATAAAACGATAGATGAGTGAGGTTCGACCATTCGCTATTCCATGAACTACGGCCTGAAATCGACAGGAAGAGTATAAACCCACTAAGGATGGAGTTCGACCATCCAACGTCTAACCCCGCTAACCTAAGCTGGGGTCAGGAGTATAAAAAATCAAACTAATGAATTGGATGGCGTAAAACTAAAGCTCGAGCCTAGAGGTTGATGTGACTCAAGGCTACGGCCACATGGAGGCCTTGGGATAGAGCTAGTGGATTGTTACCAGAATTAATGAACAATGAATTACAAATACATTGAGTGGAAATTAATAGTTCAACTGCTTAAATAATAGTTCACATGAGAGTTCAATAGAATACTAAAACTTTTATTCACATGATAATTTTTAAAATTGTGGTACAAGTTATTTCGAAAAACCGAGAGTCGTATCGGTACCACCACAACTAATAAAAGAAAATGACGAACAAACAGGTATGCAAACTATATAGTATACGCACCGAGCTGAAACGATGGCTATTTCTTCGATCTTCTTTCCTTTTTAGATTTTTTGAGAGTGGAACAGTCTAAACTTCCACTTGTTCTCTTCCTTGAACACTTATCGCCCGGGGCAGGAGAGCGTTGAAGTTTGGAAGGAGTTCTCTGGGAATCAACCCAGCGGGTGCAATGACTTATAGTGGGATAAGGTGTGGATCATGAATGTCCACCTCGGTGGGCTCAGCTTTAGCCTTTTTCTTCAACAACTCCTCCTTCTCAATATGCTTCTTCAAGCTGATCTCATCAGCGTGTTTGGAGGTGCCGATAATCAAAACATCATTAGATTCATCTTCCGGCAGCAGATCTTTAGACTTGTCATCGTCGAGTGCTCCGATGACTTAAGCATCAGGCCTCGGTACATGGATGGCTACCAGAATCTTTGTTAAATTCTCTTATTGCTCCATGGCAGAGTAACTTTTTGGAGTTCGGCCGGGACTCGGAAGACCTACAGATTTGTTAAAATAAGGAGATAAGCCTAAACCATTAGGCTTGAAGAACAAAACCTCTCATAGAGTGGAGCGTAAACGGAATATCTGCATCCGACTGGCTCTCGGTTGTTGCTGGAGTGCCCCATTCCAAAATAGGGGTCAGCACTTTGGATTGATTACTGGATTTATTTGGAACATAGATTAAGTCCTACCCTGGATCAAAAGAAACCGATGCTCTGGCCTCTTGGAATGAAGAGGGGCCCTTAGGATCGGCTTTCGAGGAGTTAGCACTATTTTTCCATTTATCTTAAGGTGCTCAAATGTCAAAATATCAGAGTCTTGTGACGGCAAGGTCTAAGGGTTCATATCCACAGAGGATCTCCTACACCAATTTCTCTTCAACTAACTAAGCTTTGCCCAGCTCACTCTTTTTCATCTCGATGATGTACGCCCAGGCTTCAGTGAGTGACGCAGGATAACCTTCGCCAAGAAAACTCATGTCGCGGTGAATGAAGACTTTAGCATTGTATTCGATGATCACTGGGTCAAACATGTCCTTAATTTCATTCTGACCGGACTCTTTGGCATCTTCTACTCAGGTTTCAATTTGTCCCATCATCTCCTTGCAACCTTCCTCTAGCACCTCCTCTTTAAGGGCTTTTATTTTGGCGAATTGCTCATTAAGTTTGATTTTAAGCTCCTGGCTTCAACGACCTCTTTGCATTATCTTTTTGATTCTTCTTGAGCCTTAATCTTCTCTTCCTTTTCTTTCTTAAGAAGCCCTTTAAGCTCCTTCACGTGGCAGGACAAGATATCTTTCTCTTTTTGTAAGGAATCCTTTTCAAAAGCGAGTGTGCCACTACGATTGAGGGTAGCATCGAGTTCTTTCTTATGGGAAGCTTCCAAATGACTCGCTACCTCTGGCATTTCATTGGCACTTTTTTCTGCCTTAGCAAGTTTTTTGTCAACTCCGATAGCTCATTGTCTTGGTGCTTGATCATGTGTTTATCGTGAATCGCCTCTAGCTTGTGACGATCTATTTCACATTCTCGCTCAATTGACACTTTAGATATTTTTTTCACTAAGTGCTGAAAGGAATCATGCTGCACAGAAACATCATTAACATATGTGAGATAGCTTGCTTTGGCATGCCCCGGGATCATATGATTTGTGGGAAGGAATTTAAACCCATTGAAATAGATTTTTGAAAAAGTAGCCTTGAGTTTGGCCAATTTCTCCATTGTAGAAGTGTCTGGAGCAACGGTCGGCAAAGATGGATCGAAAGTGGCAATTGGATGCTTGCTCGATTTGCGGTCGTGAGATTGCCTAGAGCTAGAAGAACCAGAGTGATGCCCATGTGATGTGATAATTTGAGGGCGGTAGAAGGAAGGCTGATCTCCGCTATAGGTAGAATGATTGGGCTAGTCTCCCTGGCAAGATGACTGAGACTGGGACATACGCTTGAAAGAAGAAGATTCCCTTAAACGGTAGCTTTTTCCCCATCCGTCGTCCTTTTTCCCTACACCTACCAGATTTTGAGCCACAACCAGATCCATAATGCATCGAAGAGACACTTAGGCGATCAAAAGCTCGAGACTGAGTCATTGCACCTGCAAAGACCAAATGAGAACATGTAAGTAACCATCATGCAATGGATTGATAAAGAGCATGTAGTAAAGTTTACATGTTTGTGAGTGTCCTAGTGTTCTCCCTTGATAGGCCAGTAGTTGTAGCCTTGCTTAGGGCGTTTTCTCTCCTCTGTTGGTAGGAAGAATGTCTTTACACACCTAGAAGAATTGAGCCTCTCGATATTGATGTTTGGAAAGTCGTAGGTCATAATGTCATCGGGAATCTGTAGTAGTTTTTCTTCTGTAAAGTTTGTATGCCAGCTTCTTCCTTCTCTTGGTTGGAATTTGGGATTGCATGCCTTGTGGCAGTTCGACCACAGGCACCTTGCTTGGACCTGCATCAGCACCACGGGCTCATTGGCATGGGAATCCCTAATCTCACCTTCTTCAATGTCATCCTGAGTCCCCTCAACTGGGGGCACGGCAGGACTATTGACATCCCTTTCTTGCTCTACGACATTTCTCCATAATGCTGCACTTCCAAGGAGCCCAACGCTACAACCCTCTTCCAACAGCTCCAGTAGAGATAACAACTCGTCGATAATGAGAAGTTTGGTGTCCCCATCTTTGATATGGGTAGCGCGAATAAGGAGATCACGCTTGAAAAATTAATGCCCTAAGGACATGGGCGGACACCTATAGAAGTTCAAGATGTTAGTGGATTCAAAAATATGACTTGGATTAACAGACTTAGGAATGAAGTGAATGCAACACTTCCGTCCTTCCAGCCATCGCCTTGTGAAGCCAAGAGGACACCTAATGTAGAACCACTCATTTTTGAAAAGAGAAAGTTTATGCCAAGCACCGTTCAGACTTGGTAGTTAAGTAAAGGCTCAAGGAAGACGTAGAAAGGACTTTCTAATCATCGTTTAAAGTTGTAAATGAATCTTATGTCCTCAAGAGTTATTCGGTGAAACAGAATGCTCATGAATAGTAGGAAAGTTCCATGAAGGAAGGCGTAGCTGTTCGGGTGTAGTTTAGTGGGAGTTATTCCAATATATCCTAAAATTTCCTAAATAAAGAATTGAATGGAGATAAACATCCGACCCAGCACATAAATTTATTGCATGCTATGTAACCCTTCGGGGGTAAATGAGGCCCGTCGTTTATCGAAGGAACCAGGATGTCTACGAATGGGATTCCATGTATGGACTAAAGCCTGCAAAGGGCAGCCTCACTGATTAGGGAGGCTTGAGAATCTATCGGGATACCTACGAGAATGGCACCTTTTATTGCATTAGGAGCAAGACTTACGTCCTCTACAGAGAGGACTGGAACATCTATAAAAAGGTTGACCGATAGGCCAAAAACTGCTATTTGATTAGCTTGATGACTAGGAAAAGCCTGCCAGATATAGTCGCAGAGCTCGATCTTGCTTCAGGATCGCTATGTTGTAGAGGCAGTTCTGAAGACATTGCATATAAACGTTCTAAGCGTCTGAACTCCATATTAACTATACACGGTAGACAATCGAGATTAGAAAAAATTACCTTTTCCCAAGTGTGAATTAGTGCGGTGGAGTGTTGTGCATAATAGAGAGAAATAACTTTAAACAAAAGAATGAAATTAAATGACGAGACTTTGGATTCCGGCTGGAGTGACCATCATCACTAACCGTCTCAACTGGCAAGGACAATGATCGGTTGTGAAAGCTTTGGGATTGACTATCGGCATATCAAAGTGTGAAATCGGTCATTCAAGTCCATATGCTATGTTTAAGTTCATATTGAAAGTTCCAGGGATTTGATTGTTTGAATCTCAAGTCTGATGGTCAATGTGCAAGTTCTATTGTTCCTTTTCATCATTTATTTAAGTTCCTTGAGGTGAATTGGTAGTAATTGTCAAAACAAGTTAGTTTGGATTAGGTTTTGAATTCAGAATGTATATGTTTCAATCCATTTATACTCATCCCTATCCCAAAGCGTTTCTCCCGATCCCTCTCTATTACATAATGGCACCAATCCCTTCACTTCTACAAATCCCACCAATCCCTTTCTCACAACAAACACTATCGATCCCTAATCCTACCAACCCCTCTACTTCACCCTCTAACATCAAGCCTCTACGCCAAAGGATTGGTATAGACCCAAACCTCCAACACCGATCCCTCCTTCACTCTATCTTCTTCCTTCTTCCTACTCCTTCATTATGCTGAAACCCTCCATATCCAGCGTTTCATCTCTCCCAAAAAAATTCGATCGTTGTTCCATCATTACACCAAACTCCAAAATCCCTTATTTCATTACATGACTAAAAGATAAAGGCAAGAAGGCTGACCTATATGAGTATTTGAGGTTGAATGTGGGCGAGTGTTTGAAGATGTACGAAGTAAAAGAGGAGAAGAGATAGGTTTGTTGGATAGGCAAGATTGCAGATGAATTTTGAGTTGAGGATTGGATGGGTTTGGTTTTGGGAATGGAGGAAGAGAGTTTGGTGAAAAGTTAGAAATTAGGATAAGTGAATTGAGAAAGATAAAGTGATGGATTATATAAAAGAAGAAGGGATCGTCATGGTGTAAAGAAAAGGAAGTTTGGCCTATAGTTGTAGGCAAGGAAAAAGTGATCGGGATCAATATACCGATCCTTATGAGTACAAGGCATTAAAAGGAGAGATTGGCCCTGCATATGCCAAACCCCGTGAGTAGATGCATTGGTATATAAAGACAGAGAGGGATCAATAAGTGGTATGTGGATCCCTCACTATAAGAAAACTAGCCTCTAGTTGCATAAATTGGTGGCATTTGAGTGTAAATGCCACCAAAAATATTTCGCCCTATAGTTAAAACGCGGTAAAAATTATTCTACCTTTCGCGCCTTACCAAAATCTTTCCGCCTAAATCTTATAAATGTAACCAGTACACTCCCTATCATTAAATTACCTCACACTTATAAATTTTCTAACCCTAAGGAACAAAATTGCCCAAATCGCTTCAAAATAATTTCCCAAATCGTGTTTTGATTTTAATCCCACCTCAAATGAATGGAATTCTCCAACTAGCCTTGCTTTTTAGCGCCACCTTGGAAGTCACGATTCTTTTCATCGATGGGAAGGTCACCTAGAAAAAACCCCAAAAAATGTTGCCCGAAGGAGACGTGTCGTTGCCTCGATAAAGCTACCGAGTTTATCCCATGGCCACTACTGTCTCGGTTATCTTTCGTATGCTTGAACTTACGGTTGATTTATGTTGTGTCAATGTTGTGGATTGGTGAAGCTGCTACCGATAAACCATTCGATGTCGGTGATGCTAAAGTTGTCAAATCTAACATTGATTGAGGAGAAGCCTACACAATTCAGAATACGTGTGCTGCAAATTGTACTATGTTGCATCGTTCATTGATCTATGTCGATCTGACTGCCCGATTACATCTACGAGTACCTTGAATTGAACTGCCTCTTGAACTATTTGCTTGACATGGACGATGTATTGTTGTGGCTCTAGTTGTTAATTATGACAAGATAATGATGTTGTAGTTCGAAGGTAATGCTGAGAGGTATACCATACCATTATCATCTAAGTTAAAGTTATATAGACATCCATTACAGTAACTGCATAGTCAGTTCTTAGTTTCTTCTAGAAGGAAAAAAGCAGTAAAACCACATGCTGCTACAAGTGTTCTAGCACTTCCAAGTGAGCTTCACCGTGTTTTTTCCTTGTAAAAAAATGGCACAGTGGAAGGATATTAATTACTACAAATTTAAAATGAAAATAGAAAATGGAAATGTTATATGCTAGCGATTGGAGCTGGAAAACAAAACATAGGGCGTCTAGTGCAAATGGTCAAGTCAAATGACCTTCTTTTGCTAAGATCAAAATAATATGACTTCCTGTAAATCTAATGCTTCATATAAGTAAGAAAAAGTTAAATTATATAATTTATACCATCAACATTAATTAAGGGTCCCTTTTTTTTATATTAAATACGGCTTTGTTTTACTTTACCTTTCACTTTCACCTTTTTGGTGCAATATAAAATCTCTGCTTATCTTAATTTTGAGCTTATCTGCTTATTGGGAGACCATCTTCTTGTATGCATATGTTTAATGTAGAATGCTATTGGATATGATGTAAATAATAATTCTAATATATAAGGGCTTATATGGAACAATAATACAAAAACAAGTTTATTTATTTCAGTAAAACTCTGCATTGCTGCATATGATTCAATCTTAAGATGTTTCGTGTAATATGCATATTTATATAATTCATAACAAGGACACATGCCGGTTATGTTCAAAATTTCATATTATTATTTTTATGTACTTGAGCCTTTAAAAAATCCAAAAGCAAGGAGGATGAGGAATACTTGTTGTCTATGCAAAGATATGAACTAAAGCAGAGGTGGTGGGAGTGGATATCTTGATCTTGGCTTTCTGTTTCAAATCATTGTCTGGATTTATATGTATGTATATAGTATAAGCTTCCAACATAGTTGTTTCCACCCCTGTGACCAACTTTGACTAACCGTTCGAATGTGTCGGTTAACATATATAAAAAAGCCAAACTGTTTTAACATACATTTGAAACTGTTTAAAATTTAGACTTGTTTTTCAATGTATTACTTTTTTCTTAATACTTTTACCTACATTTGAAATAGTTTTAATTATCATCAGTTTCTTTATTTAAGATACATATAGTATTACACAGACATAAGTCTTTGTTCTTTGGTAAATTGTAATGTATGTACTGCTAGTATGTTTGTAGTGTATGCTTGCTTGTTTCTTAACTCAAGTTGCCTAGTAATAGAAGTATTTTTCCTTTACTTTTTCTTGCTATCATACTCATTTTATTTTCCCTTTACAATAACTTATTCTAATTTGATTCCATATGTCGTAGGTTTCGACTAAGCAATTCAGCATTATGCAGTACATTTACTTTCATTGACATATCAGAAAATGCCCAGATCAGTGCATGCTGAGGTGCGATCGTTGATGTATTAAAATTGGTGGGCTTATTTTTATTATTATATTTGGTGTACAAATATTTCACCCTATATTACAAATGTAACCAAAAATATTTCAGTATCCCACCTCAACAATTTGGACCTGGGTGATATTTTTGTGGTCGATCAACAATTTGGTACCAATCTGGGTGCTACTGCTAGCTCGACAATTGGAGTTGGTTAGATGATATGCACTTGAAATGGAGATGGGTCAGATCATGGCGGTAGTCTTCAACCCATTGCTACAGTAGCCAATGCAGATTGTGGTCCATAATACTAGTAGTAGGACTAGTATCGATCAATAGAAGAACACGGTCTCATCATTGACGACTTGGTTGCACCCTTAAGTACTGCATTTTTATAGATATATTTAAAAAAATTCTAGAACGATGTATAGTCAGTATAAGTTATAATTGATTGATTATGAGAGTAGAGTTGATTGATTTAGGATTTTTTTTTTATTAGCTTATAGTAGACATCCTGTGCAGTTTATGTTAGTTTTTAATGGTTTTATTGTAGAAGGAGATGAATTTGGTTGTGGAAGAGGCAAAAAGCTTGGTTTACAGTTAATATGCTAAAACATCCATTAACACATATTGGGTATAGGGAGATGGGTAGTTATCCACTTATCTTATATCTTTAGTTTTTAGCTATAGTGTTTCCCTTTTAAGTCATACAATCAACGATGTATTCATAATTTCTTAGTCTGCTTGCATTAGCTTTGGATCCTTGGATATGCTTAAGGCAATTTCACATTCTTATTTAGTAATATCACGTGCTCAGCAACTAGTGCACAAGTTGTTCACAATATAAGTTTGTACCTTGAACATGATATTTCCAATTTTTATCATTTGTAAGTGAGAAATAATGATAAATTAATAATAATAATAATAATAAATTAACCAAACTAATAAAAATTAACTAAGTTTTGTTAAAATTAAATAACTTTTATAAAATTAACTAAGTTAAGTTAACTAAAATTTATAAATAACAATAATATAACTAATTTAACATGGTTCTATAAATGATGATGATGATTGATTTAATAAGTTTATAAAAATTAGCTAAGTTTATAATAATAATAATAGTAATAATAATATAACTAAGTTTATGTTAACTAAATTTTATAAATAATAATACTATAACTAATTTAACAAAGTTTTATAAATAATAATGATGACAACTATGATGAATTAACTAAGTTTATAAAATTAACCAAGTTTATATTAATAATAATAATATAATCAATTTAACCTTGTTCTTTATTATTAATAATAAATTAACTAAGTTAACCAAGTTAATAAAAATTAACTAAGTTTTGTTAAAATTAAACAAGTTTTATAAAGTTAGTTAAGTTTAAACTAACTAAATTTCATAAATAATGATATAACTAATTTAACAAAGTTTTATAAATAATAACAATGATTACGATGATGATGAATTAACTATGTTTATAAAAATTAACTAATTTTATAAGAATAATAATAATATAATTAAATTAATCGAGTTTTATTAATAATAGTAATAATAAATTAACTAAGTTAGCCAAGTTAATAAAATTAACTAAGTTTTGTTCATATTAACTAAGTTTAGGTTAACTAAATCTTATAAATAATAATAATATAACTAATTTAACAAAGATTTATAAATAACGATGGTGAAGATAAATTAACCTAGTTTATAAAATTTGACTACGTTTATAATAATAATAATATAATTAAGTTAACCGAGTTTGAATAATAATAATAATAATAATAATAATAATAATAATAATAATAATTAAGTTAAGCAAGTTAATAAAAATTAAGTAGGCTTTGTTAAAATTAAAAAAGTTTTATAAAATTAACTAAGTTTAAGTTAACTAAATTTTATAAATAATAATATATCTAATTTAACAACATTTTATATATAACTATAAGATTGGACTTTATTTATTTCATTTCGTTTATAACTTTGATTATTTATAATACATTATTTATAATATGATATACTCGTACAATGTTATAGATGTTTGTTATTAGATTTGAAGTCCTACGAATTAACATAATTGTCTGACTATATGTTGTGCTTTCACTTGTGCACGCATTGGATTTCCGAAGAGAGCAAAGTTGAACTTTTACGGTGCTAGCTCTTGTGCATGCGATAAAGAATTATGGGTAATCAAGTGTTTTGCTAGCACTAGTTTGGTATAACATTTTATTAGTACTAGGTGTGTAAATTTGTATATGAATGGTTATTGTATGTGAGTTTGGCCATTTTAGCAAAAAACTATTGTGTTAGAATGGTTATGGATATCTTATTTGATTATAAGATTAATATGTTTTTTTAGTTGTTTGAATACGATGATTATGTGAGTGATTATTGATTGATATAATTGAAACAAAATAGACAATGAACATGAAATGATAGCATGAAAAAATGGTGCAAAATGATCAACAACTTTTAGTAGCATTTCAAAAACACTACTGAAATACATATAGTGGCATTAAGTAAACGCAACCGTAAATTAGGGGTAAAGTTGGAAACTCTATTGGTAGCGCCAAAAAACCTTTTGGTGGCGTTTTTAAAATGTTACAAAAAGATTTTTGGCGGTGTTTAAGAAACGCTACACTAAAAGGATTTTTAATGGTGTTGAAATAAATGCAACTAAAAACCATGGATTTTTAGTTGCGGGCTTTATCACGGCGTTTATCAAAACGCTACCATAAGTTTGGGTTGTTTTTTGTGTGCCACCAAAAATAAAATTTCTTGTAGTGCCTGTAGATATAAGAAATGGAAGGGAGGGATCGGCTCAACATATGTCGATCCCTGCAAACACTTTATAAAAAATAAAATAAATAATTGATGAATGGTAGGGACTGGCTATTGGTATGTACGCAAATAAATATAGGCATAGAAATTATTGAAAGCATGTGTATACAAAATGCTATGAAAATTGGAGACAACCTATGAGTATAAGAACACGTCCGGGAGCCAGCAACAAAAACGTGTATATATCATGCGCGTAGTTGACCCAAAAGTTCAATTGTCAAAATTGATAGAAATTGAAAGCAAACCTGAAACCTCTAAGTTTAAAGCTGGACCAGATGGAAAAAGCTTGTTACTCACGTGGAACCGGATTTATATATCAATTGACGGAATATAGCCATGGATTTATACAAAGGGAAATCGACCAAGCGTCGGGACGATCAACGAGAAATTCAGCACCTTGAAAAAACAATTTGACAAGGGAATGGCAACCATTTAGGAAGCTAGATTGATCTCTTCTCAATGATTCAAAGCACGCCATGTTCATTATAAGACGTACTTTGGGGTGAAAGTGTTATCCAACATTCTAGCCCGGCTATATTGAATTGATTACACAAGTTAAGTTCGACGGTCATTAAGGCCGATGATCTCAGAGTGATGATTATGAGCCCAAGAAGTTAAGTACGAATGGTAATATGAAGTTGAGATTGAATGGAATTGATAGATGCACAATGTAGAATGTTCAAAGTATGGGATATGGTTCAATGCATATGAGGGATCGTCATAGTTTGGCTCCAATAAAAGGGATCAACATACATCAATGTACAAGAGCATTCTTGCAGAAAACAATCAATATCTCGAGACCTACAAGTCCAAAACATATGAAATTTGAGGAGCAAGATATAAGTACCCTAGAGAATCTACCTTAGGAATTTCACATCAAAAGGACAAAATTAGAGGGACTGATATATGTAACTTGGGAGTGATCGACCAAAGGCGGCATTCAAGTCATGTTGAATCGAATATCAAGCAACAACTCGAGTTCCAATGATACAAATGACATGAAAATTCGAGGCTAAACATTTTTTTGCATAAGGAAGCTGCCATAGGGATGGTTCCTTAAAATTCGACCAAAGAAGGGATCGATACCGATCTCTCCTCTTTGGAAATTAGGCCCAACGATCCCTCTAGTGGGCCAATGTGGATTAGAAGGTCCTTCGATCGAGATTTCAGAGAGATGCATGGTCGTCTTCATCTATAAATATTGGTCTGATGGGTCATTTTGAGGATCTTTACGCTGCTTGTTTCTCTGGACTCCATTGTAATCAAGCACTTACTATTTTCTACTGCTGTACTAAGATTTATAAGTGATTAATAAAGGATAATCTTCAAAGTGGATGTAGGCATATAACGCCAAACCACTATAAATTTCTGTATCTCTGGTTATCGTTCATTCTATGTTGCTTATTAGTTCATTTACTCGGTTTAATTTTTTCTTCACTTACTTCTCTGCAAAAACTATTTTTGGGTGTTT
The DNA here is from genome assembly GCA_030765085.1 of Allium cepa. Taxonomy (NCBI): domain Eukaryota; kingdom Viridiplantae; phylum Streptophyta; class Magnoliopsida; order Asparagales; family Amaryllidaceae; genus Allium; species Allium cepa. Next base: position 167,313,588 of record CM060932.1, read on the forward strand.
GTGACCAATTTAGTTGCAAACACTAACTAACCTAAAAGAAATAATTTCAAATGGACATTCTTACTATGCCATTCCACCATAACCACATCTCTTAACTTGCCTTTTTAGCTTCTAATAAATAAGTTCCATCCATTACTTTAGTTATTGTAGCCATATATATATATATATATATATATATATATATTTATTACTATGTTCTTTTAATCCAAACCTCTTGATAATTGTTAATACCAAAAATGGCATAACGTTGAATCTCTTGTAGAAATATTGAAATTTAGCAGAGAATATATGAAAAATAGTAAGAACAATAGGGTTTCAAAAGTCGTTTGGCAATTTTTGAACTACATCCACTGAATTTTTATTGATTATAGATTTTAAATTCACTAGTAAAAGGGTTTTGCTGATCTAAAGGCCTAAATTAGCAAATAGTAGCTTTCTTAGTGATTTTAATGGAGGAGAGATAGAGAATGAAGAAGATAATGAGCCAATTCTTCAGTTGTTATAGGTTCTGTTTTATAGGGAAATTGTCCATTGGAGCTGAAGTCCTATGAAATACAAGTTCAGATCCAGATTCAAGAGTGCAGAAAAGGAAGACTGGGTGCACCAAACTGTAAAATATACTTGATACCGACCATAAGTGGTCGATACTGAGTTAATTTTTGATTGAATGACCATGCCTTCTTCCCTCTTTTGATTTTCTATATCCAATCCACTATGTTCCGAGTACTTTTCCTTTAAATTTTTGTTGTTTTCGGTAGGTTATGATATCATCTACACTTATTTATTTTATTTTAGAAATTCCCTGATGTCATTCGCACATTCCTTAAGATATACACTCCACGACGATCACTCAAGCCATATCTCCACGATCCATTGCTTAGGGGGGCCATTGGGACAAGAAAAGAGATCGGTGTCGAGTAGAGTCATCTCGTTACCAAGTAATCCCATTAACTCCAATTTCCTTGAACCTTCGTGGGTTCACTTCTATAGTTCTTTATAGTATGATCCTATGTCTGTAAGTCATTTGGCCTTCATCCTGACGTTCAGATTTAGGTAATAGCCCGCTTGATAAAAAAAGTCGGATAACACTTGCCCTTTAGATTATGCTTTCATTGGACACAAAGCATGCTCTGGAACGAGACAAGCATTCTCTATTATTTACATTTGTCCATTGGCTATCCAAGAGCCACTTCCAAGCATTGTCTTTATTTTGTGGATATCCATTCAACTACTTTAAATAGTACAAATTTCGTTCTCTATGTTAAGAACAAGACCTACACTTTGGAGATCGTTCCATGCTATAGCTAGATCTGCATTTCTTTTTCCTTGTCCTTTCTCTAATTTTGGCCAAAAATTCTACTCGATACCGAGTGGTTCTTCTCAGTATTGATCTCTTTTTGCTAATCACCGAGTACTATAATTACTCTATACTTAAAGAATTCTCTCCTAACTTTTCATTTCGTATCTGAGCTCATATTTCCACTGACTCATTGCTTTCTCAATTCTTACTAGAAAAACGACTGTCCCGACTTGTAAATGGCGCTACCAATACCTCGACAACGTTGTTGCTTCTCAGTCATTGATTATGACAACTACCATCAACTCCAATAATTAATTGATGATCTTCTATGCTTTCTAGCTCAAACTCAGACCTAAATCAATCAAAATTTATGGTGCCTCCGTGTCATGATGATCGATACTGGTGGTGGTGAATCGCATGGTTCTTGAATAAGGGTTTATCAAAGCATGGGTTAAGTTATCCTGGGGAATTACTCAGGCCTGATCGAAGATGAACTTAGGTTCAACTTGGGGATTACTCTGGTTATTCCTTAGAAGTGGGCATTTACTCTTGCTTCGAGCTCTTACATTCTAAAGTTCTTTAGCTAACCCCATCAAGTTTAGCTGATTACCCATAACCGTTACAATGTCAATAAGACTGTTCTCTTCCTAAAGAATGGTCTTGAATGCATACTAATACTTCAACAATTTTATTCCAAAGCATATCTAGTCATTGTACTCCTAGTTCCCTTGTAAGAAAAAGACCTCCACCTTGCTCCAAACAGTGGTTCAATTATCGATTATCTGATGATAATGGGTAAAATATGATGCACAGTTCCACCGTGCGACGTGCCTCGTTTTTCTAACACAAGCAAGCTATCTAGCAGGATGGTCCATTCATTGTGCATTGGACACAGAACTCACACTGCATAGATTAAAACTTTCACTTGCATCGATCGACATTTATAATTCGATTGGCCGAAACACATCAACATCCTTTAGATTTTGGGTGCCGCTCGTGGGTTTAAATTTGAAATAAAATTCCAAAATAAAGCATACCCGATCATGTTGAATGATAAGTTTTCCTTTTTTCGTATATAGGCCATGTGTACACGAGAGCAGGCCACGCAATCTTTGTATATAAAAGCTTTAGTAATGAAAGATAGATTTTCTTTTGTAATCTTTGTTCTGCTTAATTTTCGTTCTTTTATATTCTGTACTTGCTTACATACAATTGTCTGCATATATAATATAAGTACTTGTATTACAATCTATTCATATTATACATGCATATTTCCATGCAATGTCTTATTTACTACAACTCTATACATATTATAAAATTCCTGTGGTTGCTTGAATTATATTCCATCAATTAGCCTCATTTAAAGCTGTTGAAGTATTTCATTTGGCGAAACTAAACTGTTTTTAACCAACCCTTTGATTATTTCCATTTATGTTAGGTTGAATTTCTTTCTACCATCAATGAGTTATAAATAATTCAAGTTCCATGCTACTCCTTATTTTTGAGGAACAACGATTTGAACATCTAACTCCAGACGTCCCCAATCTCGTCAGTGACCGGGCATGATCAGAGTTCTAATCATATAGGGCAAATTATCTAATTACTCCAAGTCCGATTATACTTTTCCAACCTTAATCCTAGACTAGAGGAATTTGGTAATTCATATTTTCAACCTTCAGTGACCATCCTCGCTTATCTTCGGCCAAGCTTATCCTGTTAGGCTGCTAGCACGGCCGTGGAGGTTTTGACATATGCTAGTTCAACCATTAAAGAACCGATGCTTATGAATACCTATCTTTGGGCAGTCATTCCTAGTCTCACCTAATTTTGGGTGTTGACTGAGATATCTATAGACCATCCTCGCTCAACCTTAGCCTAGTGTATTCCACCAGGTTGCAAGCATGGCCGTCAGGATTTTAACCGTGCATGAGTTCCTATTGCTAGAAATTGATTCTTTAACTATTTGATTTTGAGGATTCCTTCTTTGACGTTGCCTATCTCCAGGAAATGGAAAATTCGTGATGGTAAGAGTTGGATTATCCGATCAACTCCAACGTGGTCTTTCCTTCTTGACGCTGCATAATCTTCGAGCAATGGCAAATACATGAAGGTTGAGGTTGAATTGTTCAATCGAACCTTGTATTTACTATCTCTGATCCTAGTCTTGGATATGAGGAGATGGTACTTTAGGGCCGAATTATCTGATTGACCTTTGAAATTATGCTCCTTGCTCCTGGGTCAGAAGAGTTATTAACATTTCTGGGTTTTGGAACGACATGGTCGAATTATCCAATTGACTATTGTGATTCTCTTCCCCAATCCAAATCCTGGACCAAAGGAATCGGTACTCTCTTCAAGAACCTCAACATAGGGAGCTGAATTATTCGATCAACAGCTAAAAATGTGCTCCCCTGTCCTAATCCTAGACTAAGGGAGTTTATACTTGATTGTGTTGCTAATCACATAGCATGGAAAATTTTGCTTGCAAGAACACAGTTCCATTGGTTTGAGAAGCTAATTGTATTTATAAACAAAAACGAGGCAAGTTTTGCCTTATTACATTGCTCTCAAAATCCTTGTGTGGCTTACCTATAAGAAATAAATTAAATAAAACCAAGTAAAATAGCATCGTAGTAAGTCGCTATTCCAAAATCATAGGATTGGGATCCCGTCGATAGTCGTTGGGTTGAACGTTACATCTTTGAGCTTTTGCTTGATGACATAAGTACCTTCCTAATTTGGACAACAGGTCTCCATACCAAGGAGAACTCGCTTCAAAATGAGATCCCCTACCTTGAAAGTATGATTACAGACCTTGCTGTTAATGTATCGTGTTACTCTTTACTGGTGAGAAGCTACCCTCAATACTGCTCCCCCTTTTCCCATTAACCAAATCGATGACTAACATAAGGGTTCCCCATTTTACCTTTGGATAACTAAACTTTTTATGATGAGAAGGGACTTTTAATTCTATTAGGATCATTGCCTCTGATCCGTAAGCCAAAGCGAATGGCATATCTCCAGTTGTAGACTTGTGGTTCGTCCTATAAGCCCATAATACTAGTGGAAGCTCATCAACCCAGTTTCCTTTGGCTTTATTTAACCATTTGTTCTAGTTGGACTTGATGATTTTATTCCTAGCCTCCACCAATCCATTCTCCTATGGGCGTTTTAACATCGAAAAGCTCTTCTCCTTCTTGTGCTAGTTGTTGGAATCCTTGAACTCGGTAATTTTAAACTAAGATTCGTTGTCTATAATAATCTTCTGAGGAACTCCGACCCTACAGACGATGTACTTCATCACGAACTTGATTACCATTTTTGTTATGACTCAATACATTGCTTATTTTATGGACTTTATAGATTTTAAAGATGATTAATTACCACTTTTATTGCCTTAAAAAGGGAAAAGAATTATCTATATAGGAAGGATTTCTTTTGGGAGATGGAAATAATTAACAACTAATTAAAGATGTCGTTTAATCAAGACTACTATAAATAAGCAAGTATATGGTTCATTAGATGTGTGGGGAAAAAGTTATTTTTTGGGGTTTTGGGGATTGAGATGTCTTTTCAATTTTTATGCTTTTTCTTGTAATCATTTGGTGAATTAATGAAGGTGTGATGTCCCGGAAATTTGGGCAATATTTATTTAATAATTTCATTTATAATTTATTTTAAAATGTGAAATACTGATTTAATAATCCAATTCAAATATAATTTTCTTTTGAAAATTTATAATTATTTTGTTAATAAATGATATTTTTTTTGAAAATTTATAATAATGATTTAATTTGAGAAGCTTATTGTTTTAAAATGTTGAAAATATTTTAAATGATAAAATTTCCTTTCTAAATTGATTTAAAAATATTTATTTATAATGTATATATGTGTATACATTGTAAATAGGTGTTTTGATTTTAATTTTAAATTTAATAAAAGATCTTTTCAAATTTAATATATATAAGTATATAATTTATGGATTGATTAAACTAAAATGAAAATAGTATTGAACTTTTCATAAGTCAATTTATAAGTCTATCTTGTATTTTTAGAAAGAAATTATAGTAAATATTTTGTTATAAATATATATAGTTAAGAATTGTATTTTTATAATAAAGTTTATTTTGTTTTATTTTAAAATTTGTTTTGAAATAAATTTAGTTTATTTATATTTAAGTATAATACGTTAATTTGAAACTCTTGAATAAAATAAATTCAACTTGTTCTTTTCTTTCTAAAAAGTTTCTTTTGTAAAATTTGTTTTAAATAATTTTTAAGATATTCAAGCAAACATTTAAATATGTAAAGATAGTTCATTTGTAATTATTTAGAGAATAAATGTAAATAAACATATATAAACATCTTAAATTAAATTAGAAATGATTTTATCTTTAATTAAAACAATTGTAAAACAAAGAATTTATTTTTATATTAAATCTCTTTCATGTGTTAGCTTCATGTTTTAAAGTAGACACTTGTAATTTATTTTCATACTTAAGCAACAAGTGGCATTTCTAAATCAATTTTGAATAAAAACTTTAACAAATCTCTTTTGTTCAAACCCTTATCTTCTCTAATGTATCTAAATTCAGTTTTGAGAAAACTGAAAATCATTTTCATTCTAAAACCCACAACCTAAATTCAGATCTATGAAAACTAAAATCCATTTCACTCTAAATTCTTCAACCCAAATCTATGCTCTGCAAAATCAAAACCTTTAAACCTGCAACCAAACTTCTTCAATCTGTAGATCCTGTAACCTACAATTCAAATCTGCATCATCTGTAACCTGCAAACAACTTAATCTTCAAAGATCAATGCAAGCAAGTTGAAATGGGAAGCATGCAGTTCCAAAGCCTGAAGCATCATGGCATCATCAAGTGCAAATTCAAATAGGACTGCAAGCATCAAGGTATCACCAAAATTCCCACCAGCATGCAAGCAGATTCACAATGCAATGGAAATTCAGATTTGCAGGGAAATGAACTTGCAGATGGATGCTTTCTATTTTGCATTTAAGGTGAGTAAATTTTCTGTCTTAAAAACAGTTTCTACTTTTAAAAACCAAGCCATCTAGATTTTGCAGAAATTAAAGTTTAGTTTGAAATGTTGTTCAAACAAGAAAATCAAAACAGTGATTGATAAGTAAATAAAAAAAAAAATATAACAAGTACCCTGTTCTCTCTTTTGGTAAGCAACATCAGTATTTTTAGATTGTTTTTGAATTAATCTATGCATTAGTACAGATATCCTTGAGTGTGCTTGTTGACTGTTGTATGATGTTCTGTGTACATTTTTAATATGCACATAGGTGTGAATGCAGACCTTCTAGCAGACCTGTCTCTGCTCTTATTAGGATTTTAAATACAAATCCACTCATTTATGTATGTAGCTTAATTAGGAATTATTTATGTAAACAATTTGTGTTTGTGTAGCATTGATTTAGGTTAGAAATTTAATTTAGGAAAATATAAACCTGTTACTGCTGAAATCAAAACAACAGACAATAGTTCAAAAGTAAAATTTATCAAACATCTTAAAATTCTTCAAAACAGGTTCAAAACTTCAATGCATGTTTAAACATGGATATTAAAACATGATTATTAAAAACAAGCATCAGTTTTAAAAGGCTTCTGAGGGGTTAGGTATTTAAGGTCTGTGCAGTATATTGGATTTTGGGGTATCTGATCATGGAATGGATTTTGAAACTTGGATTCTTGCCTGAAGATAGAATGTTGACTAGGAAGTGAGGGGAAATAGAAGAAAGGTGGTCAGAAAGTAGTGGTGATGGCAAGCATAGTTTTCAGGTTTTGATATGTGTGGTGAAGCTTTCAGGTTGATGTCTTTTTGCTTGAATCTATTTTCAAGCCACAGAGAGTTTTGTTAAAGATTGTTAACAAGTTAAGGGATGGGTTGCTTCCTGGAGAAGATAGTGGAGGTAGCTGGAAGTCGCCGGGGTGGTGGTTCATTTGCACAGTGGAAATTTGGGCTCTGGTGAAGTTTTGATGTGCAGGCTTTAGGTGACTCGAAGTCGACCCCGTGCAGTTCATGTTATAACTCGAAGTGAACGAGATTTTAACTCGAAGTACTTTGTTGGCTGTCTCGGGTTAGTTGTTTTCAGGGTGTAAATCTGTGCTGTGTTTTTTTTAAAAACCTGGAAACCAAAAATGTTTAAAGGCTATGATTTAAATTCAAATAAGTTTATGAATTCAAAAATTTAAATGATGAATTTAAATTTAAAATAAGGTTTAAGTTCAAATTTGAAACCAAGTGTAATATAGGTTTCAGGATTTTTTTTTTGAATCCAGTTTTTATTTTAAAAACTGTATTGTTCTTTTAAAAATTTAAAAGCAATGATTTAAAATAAGTATAGGTTTGAATTGAATTCAAGTAAGTTTTGAATTCAGAAAGTTTAAATGATAAATTTAAATTTAAGGAAGATTTAAATTTAAATCTGGAAAAAAACAGTAAGGGTAGTTTTCAGGATTTAAATCCAGATTTTTATTAAAAACAGTTTTGGTTTTTTTTTTAAATTTTTTTTAAAGGAATTCAGTGTTTAAAATTAAAATTCAAATTCAGGTGTGAATTTGAATCAGATTCAGGAATACTTTGAATTCAAAATGAAACATTTGAATGATAAGCAAGATTTAAAATTGGGTTAGAAATCAAATTCAAATATGATTTCAGTTTTTACTTTGAATCCTGTTTGAATTCAAATCAAGTTGAAATTTTTAAATATTGGACAAAGATGTTATTAAGTAGAATTTAAATTTGAATCTGATTTCAAATTAAGGTTTAGATTTAAAAGAATTCTTTCTTTTAAGTATTGAAATAAAATGATGATATGTTTAGCTTTAAATTGAAAGTTAAAATAATCTATTTATTTTCAAATGTTTGATTATTTAAATTTGGAAATGTTTATATAGTTAAACATTTGAAATCTTAAATTTTTAAATGAAAGTTGATTAGATTTTAGAAATGTATTATTTAAATACATTTTGGATATTAATTAAGTTATAAATAAGTAAATGAATTATTTTGGAAATAATTAAGAATTTACTTATTTATTTGATTTAATTTATAACTTGAATTAATTTATAATTAAAAATGATTAATGTATAATTTATTCAAGTAAGGAATTAATGGAATGTTGTTAATTATCTAAGGATAATTAATAATTAATTAATATAATTAATTTTGATGGATTAATTAGATTAATTAATTTAAGATAATCAATTGTAATTTAAGTATAATTACTTTATAAAAGTAATTAAGGGATTAATTATTTATTGTAATTAATTCCAATAATGTGCTTTGTTAAATTAATTAATTTAGTTTAATTAATTTAAGAATAATTTAATGATAATAATTACTTAATGTAATTTATGGAGCAGATTACTTAGAGAAGTTGTAATTGATAATTACTGGAATGTAACTAAGGAAAGGTGATTTATTTAAAAGTAATTTGGATAATTACTTTTGTAATTAATCAAGGATTAATTAATAAAGATAATTAATTATTGGATAATTAATTATTGATAATCAATTTATTAAGGAGTAATTAAGATAGTTAATTACTGGATTTAAGTATTAATCAAGGTGATTAATAATGGTATTTAATTTAATTAGTAAATGTAATTAATTTTTTTAGTTGAGTAATTAGTTTAAATATTAATTAGAGATCATTAATTATTATAATTAATGATGTAATTAAGAATTGTTTAATTAAGAATTAATTAATTAATTAAGTGATTAATTAATTGTAATTAATTAAGGATAAATGTAATTAATTATAGTTAATTAATGAAGTAATTAAATGTTAATTACTTATGAATAAGGTTAATTAATTTTATGAAATTAATTTAAGACTAATTACTTATTGTAATTAGTGAATGATTAATCAAAGATGTTTAACCAAGTTAAATACTTTATGAATGATTAATTAACTAGGTTGATTAATCAATGGATTTATAAGCAGGATTTATAGATGAGTAATTAATTTAATTTATTTTAAATTAATTAAAGATAGAAGTAATTAATTTAATTCATTTTAAATTAATTATAAATGATGGATAATATATCATTGCTTATGAATGATATTGATATGCTTTTGGATGGTTGTGATCTCAGAAATGAGATGAGTAGTATCTATAGGATATGGATGCTTAGTTATAGTATGATGGATTATTTGGTTGTGATGATTGTTGTTGTGATGTTTGACTGTTGTGATGATTATCTGTTATGATAATGTTATGGGTTATCTGCTATGATGATATATGTAGTTTATCTATCTGTGTGAAATAGATAAAAATAAAATGAGTTAATTGTTTAAAACCCTTAAGTATAACTTGGACATTAAAATGGCGTTTGGTTTCGGTGAGACCGGGATCGGGTTTCCATATTTGGATATCCGAAAACCACATCGATTCCAATTAAACGTTAGGTCGTTAATCCAAGTGGAGCAAGTGAAGACTCGAGGTGTAAGGGCTATACGTCAGTATAACTCTGTGGGTGATTCCGTAATGAGTTTGACGGAATAGTACTTATAGATTCGAGATGGTGGTTTAGAGTGCAAGGGTTATTGTCGTTAACTCTGAGGGTGATTCCAATACGAGTGTAACGAGATAATGCCTTCGGTTTCGTTCGAACCCGGAACGAACTTGTATGGATTGAATGCTTTCAGAACATCGTCAGGTGGACGATGAGCATTCTAAGATAGATGTGTTCTTTAAAGGTAATCGCAGCCTCAAGCCTCATCAACCGGGAATGGCTAAAACAGGGGAGGTGCAGCAAGGCTTCGTGGGTCGCGCCCACTGGAGGGCAAGATACATCCCTGTCTAGAGGTCCCTTTATATTTCGGCTGTGTGGACGGTTTTTGAGCTCCAACCGTCGGGGCGGTCTTGTTCGGGACTGTTCAGTAAGGAACGGTTCCGGCCTTGTGTTGCAGGGGAGTTAGGGTGGCTCCTCGGTACGGTGATCTAGGCCACGTACTGTGACGGGCGGTACCCCAGTAGCCCTGCCATTGTTGGAAACCCATTTTCCCTACGAGACCCTACGGTTTTGTTTGTATTACCCACTTTTGTGGCTAGTAGCTGGAATTTAATAGATGTAACAATTTCGGCTATTTCATATTTACTTGAAAACCCTAGACACTATTATAATATCACTGGATTTCCTATCAAATGTTTTGGTTAGCGTAAGGTAAAAACTTTTCCATGTTTATGTGTGGGAAGTCTTACGTGATACCTTTTGTTTTCAAAAGGATTTTCTAAAGTTAAGCAACTTTTAAACTATTTACTCACACCAGACCCCTGTCTGACCCGAGTGTTTATTTTCTGTTTTATTAAACTCTTGGGTACTCATATTATGTATGAGTAGTCAAGTGATTCAGGATTGCTTTGACGAGTTATGGAGGAGCAAATGGAGCAGGAGGCTTCTGCGTTGTAGTTATCTATTTTCCGCTGTGTTGGTATCTCTGAGTCATCTCTCTGAGTTGTATCTTGTACTGTTTAGAGTTGTATAACTAGACAGATGTTTATAACTGTCTAGTATGTGTTGTATTGGCTGTAAAACTCTGATGTATATGATACTATGTAAAGTATTTATGTGATATATTATATTTGATTCGTTCCGCTGTGAGATTCTGATGTTGTTTGTGTTCTTCTTTGTAACGACCCAGTATTTTCAACCCTTCGCATCCGCACATGTCGGACTTTGAATTGTTCAAAATACTGCGTTGTAGAATAAATTTGGCAAAAACTCAGAATATACAATAAATAAATCACAGAATCACATACACAGATATCAGAATCTCGCAGCGGAATTAAAAATTTAGTGGTTCATGAAGCCACTGATATAATTTACAGAACAGAACTTACATTGTCTATAATCCTCAATACAACTTTTTTTTTTAGACATAAATAGAGATAGAGTCTTCAAAGTCCTGCATTTCAGAAAAGATAAAGGCTGAAACAAAGCTTCCGGCAGCACGAATGATCTAGTGAGTCCTAGCTCCGGAGAGAAAACTGAAACTGCAACTCAGGCTGACCCGAGCGTAAAATAAAACAAAACACTCGAGTCAGGACATACATACTTATATAATGTAAGCTAATTCAAGTGTACTGTAATATATAGCAAGTAACTTAAAGGATGCTTGGGATCGCCCATCCTCTAAGGATCCGTTAAACTATTTACTATGTAGTATATGCGCTATTACAATAGTGTCTATTTATAAAATAAACATACTTATTTCTTAGCATTAAGGGGTTACCCATATAGCCCTTAACACGTAATAGTCCCAGTAGTCCATCCAATATCATAGCTCCTCCTACTCGGGAAGCAACTAGAGGATACCACACGGGCTACGGGAGAAAACCAAACTCGTACAAGGCTCGATATGGTAGGTGACACGGCACAACTAGGCAATGCCAGGGTAGATATACCAATTGCTATCCGGACCGGTGGTAACGCGAAGCCGCAGCAACCGCCCACCTCGAACAACACTCCCAAATCAAAGGGTGCACCCAAACAATCACATAAGCAATAGAATGGTATACGAAGAAGTGCGTTCGATCAGAGGAGCTACCTCATTAATCCGAGAATCGCTCCTGTTTTAGCCACCTTATGCCAACTCACGGGAGTCGGGTCCACGTATATACCTTTCAAGAAACCGTCACCACCAACCTACTTCATTCTGGAATCTCCACCGCGTACACGGTTAGTCAAAGTGGTTTTCGGTATCGACAGAGAGTATGTCCATATCCGATCCCGGTCTCTTTGCCAACCAAACGTTATTATAACCCGTGGTCATTTAAAAACAATTTATTCTTTAAAACCAGAATAATTATTTCTATTTCAAACTGTAAATACGATATCATTTTAAAACCCAAAACAATAGGGTATCGTTATATTCGAATATAATTCTTTTCCAAAACAATACTGCTTAAAATTATAATATCTGGAAACCAAATATTTGAATTATATCTTCAAAACATAATATTTTGGAAATTTTACCTTAAAATCCATAACTCCCAAACACAATGGTTTGGACATTCAACAGTATATAGAATAAATGATTTAACTTTATGGTTACTTTGTAAAGAAGATAATTTACATAGCTTTACAAATATATTTCTTTATTTAAAGTTTTAAACCATAATTTAAATATCACTTTATGTTCCTAAAACCATTTCAATTTCTATATATATATATTCAATTTGGAGTATTTACTGTTCAAACTAAGTTTGGGTTTTATTCTTTCAACAAGTCAATGTTTTATTATTTAGTCTTGAATATTCCCATAAATTCTATAAATAAAACTCCAAATTTTAGCCATTAAATATCTTCAAAATTTACTTAATACCAGAATATTCATCTTATATTTATTAAGGAAAATCTAGTTATCAATATCTTATCTTAAGATTTCCAAACTTAAATATAAAATAAAATTTATCAAATCCCATAAATTTTAAAACAATCAAATTCTAGATTCTATAGCACTTAGGAAATGTTACCTAAAGTTATGGGTAAAACTAGTCCAATTTCAAAAGACAGCATTTAAATGCTTTAGTAGATTGTTTAACTTAATAAATATTTCCAAATATAACTTATATATATATTTCTTAACTGAAATCTTATCCTTTCAAAAATCCAGAATTTCCAAAATAAGTTATATTCCAAAATTTTATTCAAATATTTATTTATTTATTTATTAACATTTATAACTCATTCAAAATCAATATAAAATCCTTTAAAGATATTAAATCAAATATTTAACTTCCAAAATAATTTTAAATATTTCAGAAAATATTATAAGGACCACGGGCCTGTATATAGTTTTCTAGCCTAGGTCAAGTGATACGGATTTATATCATTTCAATCCGTAATTTACAAACCCCGGGTTCTATCATTTCAAACCCGCAATCCCAAGTTAACAGTTAAACAGTTAACATAATAATAGCACAGTAATCATCATTTAGGCCTATCATTTCAGCCCACAACAATCTAAATTTAACAGGGAACTTGCAGTGGTGATTTAAGCAGTAAATAAACAATAATATAATATAACTGCAGAAATAATACAACAGATAATAACTGATGAGATGTCAATTTAAATGGGTTCATCATTCTACATCATACTACAGACAGATAATATCTAAATAGAATGTTTACACATACACTTGCGATAATTTACACAATATATGTACATATGTCTGGTGAGAAAAACTCACCTGGAAGTTGCAGAAAAATTGAATTTCAAAACAACGTTTCACCGAAAAGAACGACAGAAAGTAACGATCAAATTTCTTCTGATGTCGCCTAGATTCAAATCTAGAACAAATTCAAATATTGAATACACGACTTTAGATTTTACGGTCAAAGAAAATTAAAATAGAACGAGAATTGGTTTGACTTGCTCGACCACTCTACCGTGTAAATTTGACCAACACTAAAACTAAAATAAAATTTCCTAAAGGCCGACTAACGCACTATGGTGAAGTCTTTCCTACTACAAGTCGTGATACCCATGTACACGTGCACGTTTGTTCCTCTCTTTTTTTTTTTCCTGAAACTCATGCCAACACATACAACTCCACATCTCCTACTACATGTCGTCATACTACTATCAATAATTCTTCCCAGGCTTTATAGATCAAGATCAACAGAGCCCTATACTACTACTTTCAATTAAACCGAGCCACACTCACAACTACATCGAGACAAATACTTAGATGCTTCGAGAAGAATTATGCAAAACTTCGAGGCACACATGCATTTTCTCCGGGTCAATCACACGCGCTTCTTTCTTTATATAAATTTTCTTTTGAAGGCAAACTACTTCTCCCAAACACTGAAGCTTCAAACATTCCAACATCTCCACCTATTCAGTTTATTCACCAAACATTCCTCTGCCAAATCAAACACGTACACGCATGCATCAACTTAAACATGCACAGACTTCCTCCCCACTTTTCTTCTTTTCCCTTTTCTGTTCTATATATGTTTACACTTAGGTTTACATCATAGCCTTACTGAAAAATGCAAAAGACCCCAACCTATCTTTACTACCCCGAGTCACAATCATGCCTTCCTTCATCACCACACCAACAACTCACTTCCCCTAAACACCTCAGGTCTTCAAAACGTACACAGTGATGTTTATGCCAACAAATATATAAGCAACCCAACGCACCTCAACTGAAACAAATATATAAGCCTAAAGTCCCTATCTTTAGTTGTGCACTTATTACAGATTTCGAAAAAGAATGGCCTATGTTGCATGTACACTGACACACTATGATACACCATGACACTCGACATGCACAGCTACTCAAGTACACAGATCTCTGGAAACTTTCTCTTCTTTTTTTTTTTTTTCTTTGAAAACATTCCCTGGAAAGAATGTCTACCCTGAAAACTCACACAACCCATATGTCAACCATATGCAGACATGCATGCTTCTCTTGTCAGTTTCCAACATGTACAGCCTACAAAATTTTATATATATGCAGACTTTACCCTTGTGACATGAATGCAACTGGAAACTCACATCCCATATGTACCATGTTTTACTTAATATCTTTGCATCACTGCTTCACAACTTAATTCATCTCAATAGATCTTTCCAGGTTTTCAAACTGCACCAGGCAAACCCCATCTACACCGAGTCACATGCCCACTTACTTCGAGCCAACCTGAAATTGCTTCGAGAAAAATGTGCCAACACTTCGAGTTCATTTGGCAAGGACTTCGGGTCACTTTTTTTTTTTTTTTTTTTTTTTTTTTTTTTTTTTTTTTTTTTTTTTTGCAATACTCCTCTGCATACATTTTTAAGGCCAACTTTTCTCCCCTTTTTCTTTTTGCTTAACACTACTATTCCTACTCTCTTCAAACAACTCCAGACCAACTCATGTCCCCACAATTCATACTTCAAGTATATACTATTTTTCTCTAAAGCAACTACACACCAACATAACAACTACCCGCCTATTCCCATTCCAGCATCAAGCAAATTTAAGTACTCTCCCTCTACTTTACTTCCACTGCTTTGCATTTCCCTTCAAAAGAACAGTGCCGCCATTCCCATACACTTATGTTTCAATATTTATTCTTATATGCCTATATGGAAGTTATATATATGCAGACCACCATGCTTTATATTTGCAATAAACCTACCCAAACTTGTAATTTAAAAGAAATTCATGTTAATGACTTGGCCGAGACTGCTCTACCTCCTAAAGCAATACAGATCAGATGATATTTTGCCACAACTAGACCTTGTTAATATTCGATCAAAGCATCTACCAACTCCTAGATCAGATGAACCCACATCCCAGACACGGTCACTCAGTGATACCCAACAAATTTTTGTCAACCCTCTAATCTCCTGTATGATCTAGCCTAGTGTTCGATCCTTACCAGAATATGGTAGGATATGGCATAGACAACACGAAGATGGCCGAGCAAGGTAAAAGAGTAACAGAGAAAATTTAGAAGAAGAAAGGAAAAATAAGATTACCTGATGAAGCTTGCAAACGTGAAACTGAAAGATGACGTGCAGAGAAAACTGATGGGGATGAAGCAAGGGGAAGACTTTGTGGTATGACTTTGTGATAAGAATTGTTGGCTATATAAATGAATGGGTTGCGAGATCTCAGGGAAGAAACGGCAAGGCAGAGGTAAATAGGCTAATGAACTGGAAAGACACACGTATTGAACCTCTTTGGACGTTGAAAGCATGCGTTGATAAAGTTTGATTTAAGGGGTCAGTTATGTTTATACATATGTAAATATGAATGAGTGTTTTCAGCATGCTTTGAATCTCTTATTTAGTTTGATTAAAATAAATGAAATGGCCATACTTAATGCAAAGCTTTAAGAAAGAAACGTATACAAACGAAGGGTTGCGTGATATACGTCTGGTTATAAAGTTTGCACATTACCTACGTGATTTGTTTTGAATGTAAATTTATGTGTAAGATTTGTTCCTAGTTATGAATCTTTTGATTTGTTTAGGCTGATAGATTTTAATATGAAACAGCAAGTCTATGTGATAAAGTTTGAAAACGTATCAAATTTGTCAGCTGACCGAAGTAACGTTAGCTATTAAATCACTGACTGATATTTCCCTTCAAAAATATTTGAAAATATGATTTTTACGCTACGTTAAACTGACGTAGTACAAAGCATCAGAAATTTCTGTAAAATAACATTTTAAAATCACACGTTTTATTACGTTACCTATACCCTATAATTGACGCGTCTTTTAAACGTGAAATTTAACAGTTCAAACATAGCTTAAAAATTCACAGTTATTATTAGATTTTATTGGCATATGCAATCTTATAAAATATATCTTCAAATTAAATAATTAAACTATATCTTTAAACACAATTTATATAAAATATCTTAAAAATTAAATAATTAAAATAAAATAAAATAGCTAAAAATTAGGGTTGTTACACTCTCCCCCACTTAAGAACTTTTCGTCCTCGAAAAGGAACGAAAAAGAGAAACAACAGGAAGATAAGCTAGATAAACAAGAATCTTAAACGGATAGTTCCGGATTTGAAGCACGAAGAAGATCCTTAGAATCGGATTATACCCTTTTCAGTTTGACAGTCATGCTCTGGGTGCTCAGCGGTGCTCAGGTCCCGATGAGTAACAAAGATTTCAAAGATTATAGAAAGATTTCTAAACAGACTGGAATAAGCAATAGCCTTCCCAATCCGTAGCAGATAGGGAAACCAAGGATACTCGAAGATAGTTTGAAAACAAAGTAAGATAATGACTTTGAAATCATAATGCCTTTGAAATCATAATACTTTGAAAGTCATTTAAAATCTATAGATATTATTTGGAAATCATATTACTAAAATCATATTACTATCAAAATAATCCTCATTTATATCTTTCAGTTTCAATGCCAAATAATATTCATATCAAAGTTTAAATATTCCTGAGTTCATTTATCCAATTATAAGAATTTCAAAACAAATTTTTATTGTTAGAGACAGCAGCACTTATAATATTCTATAGTAGATATGATAGCACTCCTAATCAGTTTATTATTGCATTTAATTCTTAATTTTAACAAATAACCTAACACTTTGTTTGAAATACCTATTTTAATAAATAAGATATTCCTTCTGGAAATTTCCAATGGAAAACCAATTCTCAATTTATCAAAATTTAGTGATATTGAAATATGTCTTAACTATTTAAATCATAATTATCTATTTTCAAGACATGTCTATTTCATAAATAGAATATTTATTATAGCAAATATAACAATCAAATTTCTTTTCATAATATTTTCCTTGGACATTAATTAACTATGATTTTAAGATAAACAATCCTTATTACAAAACATTCCTTCCAAATATATTTTTCTTATCTCTATATTACCTTTATTTATCTTTTTTTTTTTTATATAACTAAAATTTAAGTGTATAACATTAATTATAACCACTCAAATTTTATTTATAACCTCCTTTTTATATTGTATATTATCCAGATTCATTTTTCACTTTTGAAAATCAAGGTAAGTTATATTGAAATGAAATTTCTTAAGATAAAATTTTAAGAATTAAATTTCTGATTCCCCTCAAACCATATAGAGATAAATAAATATATATACGTAATATGTCAATCAATTTTAAATTATATATCTATATATATTAAATCATACTTAAGAAATTCAAATCAATTAAAAACTCAAGGAAATACTGTAGCCAGACTACAGGATGGTCTTTTCCCTTCGAAACTCGAAAATGAATGTCGATGATGCTGCAGTCATCACCGAAATTATTTTCCAGCGACAAAGAGAAGAGCACTAAATTTTAAAATTCTTTGGAACACATTTCTATTCGAAAATACTTTAAATAATATATCCTTTTAAAATTTTAAACACAAGGTTTGAAATCATCAGAGATTGAATTCTCAAGTTCTTGTTTTAAGTTCATTTCTGTTTCTAAATTGATTTATAACCATTGTTTATATTCAATTATTTATCTTAGACAAAATACCTAGCTTACAAAACCATAAATGAAATCAAAACTATTATCTTTTTGACAACTAGTTAAATTAATTATAAAATTCTGAAAAATTATATTCATATGTATATCAGATTTTATTTTCAAATATAGAAATAAATTTTTCAAAACAAAGATAAAGATTCAAATTTTGATGAACTCCAATAATTCAAGATAAGTTGAAATCAGAAGATCTGATAATTAAATAACCGAATAAGGGACTGGGTAAGTCTACATAAATCGCGGACAAACTTGACCGGGTTATCCGTGACTTAAAAAGTCAGGTCGATGTGGTTGGGTAAATCCACATTTTGTTCTGAAGAGATAGAGTTCAGAATAACCAAAGATACTAGCATATGAACCGATGATAAATATAAATCTCCGGTGAATCAATGCTAATGGTAAAGGAGTTTCACCCCTTTATTAGAACGATGGCGAGACCGCCAATTCACTATAAAGATCATCCGAAGTGGAGTTATGGGATACTCCAAAATCTTGAGTAGATGAAAAGTGAGGGACACGAGTGAACTTTGGAACCACAGGGAATGTTCCAAATTCGAAAAGGAAGAGATTCAATCTCAAATGAAGGTGATTCTGTAAATCAAATTTACCATATATTCTGAGTTTGCCTAGAGCCAAAGCTCTGATACCAGCTGTAACGACCCAGTATTTTCAACCCTTCGCATCCGCACATGTCGGACTTTGAATTGTTCAAAATACTGCGTTGTAGAATAAATTTGGCAAAAACTCAGAATATACAATAAATAAATCACAGAATCACATACACAGATATCAGAATCTCGCAGCGGAATTAAAAATTTAGTGGTTCATGAAGCCACTGATATAATTTACAGAACAGAACTTACATTGTCTATAATCCTCAATACAACTTTTTTTTTTAGACATAAATAGAGATAGAGTCTTCAAAGTCCTGCATTTCAGAAAAGATAAAGGCTGAAACAAAGCTTCCGGCAGCACGAATGATCTAGTGAGTCCTAGCTCCGGAGAGAAAACTGAAACTGCAACTCAGGCTGACCCGAGCGTAAAATAAAACAAAACACTCGAGTCAGGACATACATACTTATATAATGTAAGCTAATTCAAGTGTACTGTAATATATAGCAAGTAACTTAAAGGATGCTTGGGATCGCCCATCCTCTAAGGATCCGTTAAACTATTTACTATGTAGTATATGCGCTATTACAATAGTGTCTATTTATAAAATAAACATACTTATTTCTTAGCATTAAGGGGTTACCCATATAGCCCTTAACACGTAATAGTCCCAGTAGTCCATCCAATATCATAGCTCCTCCTACTCGGGAAGCAACTAGAGGATACCACACGGGCTACGGGAGAAAACCAAACTCGTACAAGGCTCGATATGGTAGGTGACACGGCACAACTAGGCAATGCCAGGGTAGATATACCAATTGCTATCCGGACCGGTGGTAACGCGAAGCCGCAGCAACCGCCCACCTCGAACAACACTCCCAAATCAAAGGGTGCACCCAAACAATCACATAAGCAATAGAATGGTATACGAAGAAGTGCGTTCGATCAGAGGAGCTACCTCATTAATCCGAGAATCGCTCCTGTTTTAGCCACCTTATGCCAACTCACGGGAGTCGGGTCCACGTATATACCTTTCAAGAAACCGTCACCACCAACCTACTTCATTCTGGAATCTCCACCGCGTACACGGTTAGTCAAAGTGGTTTTCGGTATCGACAGAGAGTATGTCCATATCCGATCCCGGTCTCTTTGCCAACCAAACGTTATTATAACCCGTGGTCATTTAAAAACAATTTATTCTTTAAAACCAGAATAATTATTTCTATTTCAAACTGTAAATACGATATCATTTTAAAACCCAAAACAATAGGGTATCGTTATATTCGAATATAATTCTTTTCCAAAACAATACTGCTTAAAATTATAATATCTGGAAACCAAATATTTGAATTATATCTTCAAAACATAATATTTTGGAAATTTTACCTTAAAATCCATAACTCCCAAACACAATGGTTTGGACATTCAACAGTATATAGAATAAATGATTTAACTTTATGGTTACTTTGTAAAGAAGATAATTTACATAGCTTTACAAATATATTTCTTTATTTAAAGTTTTAAACCATAATTTAAATATCACTTTATGTTCCTAAAACCATTTCAATTTCTATATATATATATTCAATTTGGAGTATTTACTGTTCAAACTAAGTTTGGGTTTTATTCTTTCAACAAGTCAATGTTTTATTATTTAGTCTTGAATATTCCCATAAATTCTATAAATAAAACTCCAAATTTTAGCCATTAAATATCTTCAAAATTTACTTAATACCAGAATATTCATCTTATATTTATTAAGGAAAATCTAGTTATCAATATCTTATCTTAAGATTTCCAAACTTAAATATAAAATAAAATTTATCAAATCCCATAAATTTTAAAACAATCAAATTCTAGATTCTATAGCACTTAGGAAATGTTACCTAAAGTTATGGGTAAAACTAGTCCAATTTCAAAAGACAGCATTTAAATGCTTTAGTAGATTGTTTAACTTAATAAATATTTCCAAATATAACTTATATATATATTTCTTAACTGAAATCTTATCCTTTCAAAAATCCAGAATTTCCAAAATAAGTTATATTCCAAAATTTTATTCAAATATTTATTTATTTATTTATTAACATTTATAACTCATTCAAAATCAATATAAAATCCTTTAAAGATATTAAATCAAATATTTAACTTCCAAAATAATTTTAAATATTTCAGAAAATATTATAAGGACCACGGGCCTGTATATAGTTTTCTAGCCTAGGTCAAGTGATACGGATTTATATCATTTCAATCCGTAATTTACAAACCCCGGGTTCTATCATTTCAAACCCGCAATCCCAAGTTAACAGTTAAACAGTTAACATAATAATAGCACAGTAATCATCATTTAGGCCTATCATTTCAGCCCACAACAATCTAAATTTAACAGGGAACTTGCAGTGGTGATTTAAGCAGTAAATAAACAATAATATAATATAACTGCAGAAATAATACAACAGATAATAACTGATGAGATGTCAATTTAAATGGGTTCATCATTCTACATCATACTACAGACAGATAATATCTAAATAGAATGTTTACACATACACTTGCGATAATTTACACAATATATGTACATATGTCTGGTGAGAAAAACTCACCTGGAAGTTGCAGAAAAATTGAATTTCAAAACAACGTTTCACCGAAAAGAACGACAGAAAGTAACGATCAAATTTCTTCTGATGTCGCCTAGATTCAAATCTAGAACAAATTCAAATATTGAATACACGACTTTAGATTTTACGGTCAAAGAAAATTAAAATAGAACGAGAATTGGTTTGACTTGCTCGACCACTCTACCGTGTAAATTTGACCAACACTAAAACTAAAATAAAATTTCCTAAAGGCCGACTAACGCACTATGGTGAAGTCTTTCCTACTACAAGTCGTGATACCCATGTACACGTGCACGTTTGTTCCTCTCTTTTTTTTTTCCTGAAACTCATGCCAACACATACAACTCCACATCTCCTACTACATGTCGTCATACTACTATCAATAATTCTTCCCAGGCTTTATAGATCAAGATCAACAGAGCCCTATACTACTACTTTCAATTAAACCGAGCCACACTCACAACTACATCGAGACAAATACTTAGATGCTTCGAGAAGAATTATGCAAAACTTCGAGGCACACATGCATTTTCTCCGGGTCAATCACACGCGCTTCTTTCTTTATATAAATTTTCTTTTGAAGGCAAACTACTTCTCCCAAACACTGAAGCTTCAAACATTCCAACATCTCCACCTATTCAGTTTATTCACCAAACATTCCTCTGCCAAATCAAACACGTACACGCATGCATCAACTTAAACATGCACAGACTTCCTCCCCACTTTTCTTCTTTTCCCTTTTCTGTTCTATATATGTTTACACTTAGGTTTACATCATAGCCTTACTGAAAAATGCAAAAGACCCCAACCTATCTTTACTACCCCGAGTCACAATCATGCCTTCCTTCATCACCACACCAACAACTCACTTCCCCTAAACACCTCAGGTCTTCAAAACGTACACAGTGATGTTTATGCCAACAAATATATAAGCAACCCAACGCACCTCAACTGAAACAAATATATAAGCCTAAAGTCCCTATCTTTAGTTGTGCACTTATTACAGATTTCGAAAAAGAATGGCCTATGTTGCATGTACACTGACACACTATGATACACCATGACACTCGACATGCACAGCTACTCAAGTACACAGATCTCTGGAAACTTTCTCTTCTTTTTTTTTTTTTTCTTTGAAAACATTCCCTGGAAAGAATGTCTACCCTGAAAACTCACACAACCCATATGTCAACCATATGCAGACATGCATGCTTCTCTTGTCAGTTTCCAACATGTACAGCCTACAAAATTTTATATATATGCAGACTTTACCCTTGTGACATGAATGCAACTGGAAACTCACATCCCATATGTACCATGTTTTACTTAATATCTTTGCATCACTGCTTCACAACTTAATTCATCTCAATAGATCTTTCCAGGTTTTCAAACTGCACCAGGCAAACCCCATCTACACCGAGTCACATGCCCACTTACTTCGAGCCAACCTGAAATTGCTTCGAGAAAAATGTGCCAACACTTCGAGTTCATTTGGCAAGGACTTCGGGTCACTTTTTTTTTTTTTTTTTTTTTTTTTTTTTTTTTTTTTTTTTTTTTTTTTTTTTTTTTTGCAATACTCCTCTGCATACATTTTTAAGGCCAACTTTTCTCCCCTTTTTCTTTTTGCTTAACACTACTATTCCTACTCTCTTCAAACAACTCCAGACCAACTCATGTCCCCACAATTCATACTTCAAGTATATACTATTTTTCTCTAAAGCAACTACACACCAACATAACAACTACCCGCCTATTCCCATTCCAGCATCAAGCAAATTTAAGTACTCTCCCTCTACTTTACTTCCACTGCTTTGCATTTCCCTTCAAAAGAACAGTGCCGCCATTCCCATACACTTATGTTTCAATATTTATTCTTATATGCCTATATGGAAGTTATATATATGCAGACCACCATGCTTTATATTTGCAATAAACCTACCCAAACTTGTAATTTAAAAGAAATTCATGTTAATGACTTGGCCGAGACTGCTCTACCTCCTAAAGCAATACAGATCAGATGATATTTTGCCACAACTAGACCTTGTTAATATTCGATCAAAGCATCTACCAACTCCTAGATCAGATGAACCCACATCCCAGACACGGTCACTCAGTGATACCCAACAAATTTTTGTCAACCCTCTAATCTCCTGTATGATCTAGCCTAGTGTTCGATCCTTACCAGAATATGGTAGGATATGGCATAGACAACACGAAGATGGCCGAGCAAGGTAAAAGAGTAACAGAGAAAATTTAGAAGAAGAAAGGAAAAATAAGATTACCTGATGAAGCTTGCAAACGTGAAACTGAAAGATGACGTGCAGAGAAAACTGATGGGGATGAAGCAAGGGGAAGACTTTGTGGTATGACTTTGTGATAAGAATTGTTGGCTATATAAATGAATGGGTTGCGAGATCTCAGGGAAGAAACGGCAAGGCAGAGGTAAATAGGCTAATGAACTGGAAAGACACACGTATTGAACCTCTTTGGACGTTGAAAGCATGCGTTGATAAAGTTTGATTTAAGGGGTCAGTTATGTTTATACATATGTAAATATGAATGAGTGTTTTCAGCATGCTTTGAATCTCTTATTTAGTTTGATTAAAATAAATGAAATGGCCATACTTAATGCAAAGCTTTAAGAAAGAAACGTATACAAACGAAGGGTTGCGTGATATACGTCTGGTTATAAAGTTTGCACATTACCTACGTGATTTGTTTTGAATGTAAATTTATGTGTAAGATTTGTTCCTAGTTATGAATCTTTTGATTTGTTTAGGCTGATAGATTTTAATATGAAACAGCAAGTCTATGTGATAAAGTTTGAAAACGTATCAAATTTGTCAGCTGACCGAAGTAACGTTAGCTATTAAATCACTGACTGATATTTCCCTTCAAAAATATTTGAAAATATGATTTTTACGCTACGTTAAACTGACGTAGTACAAAGCATCAGAAATTTCTGTAAAATAACATTTTAAAATCACACGTTTTATTACGTTACCTATACCCTATAATTGACGCGTCTTTTAAACGTGAAATTTAACAGTTCAAACATAGCTTAAAAATTCACAGTTATTATTAGATTTTATTGGCATATGCAATCTTATAAAATATATCTTCAAATTAAATAATTAAACTATATCTTTAAACACAATTTATATAAAATATCTTAAAAATTAAATAATTAAAATAAAATAAAATAGCTAAAAATTAGGGTTGTTACATTCTTTCTCTTTCTTTTCTTCTTCTATCCCTTTCTTTCTTCTTAGCGATGCGACTTCCTGGAGTCTGGAAGTTGGGTCGTTACAACGTGGTATCAGAGCGTTAGGTTGAGTGAATACCTAGGCTCTGTAGTGGTGTCTTTCTCGAGAGAGCGTACTTGTAATTTTAAATATAAATATATTTAATTCTACCTATCTGTTGGGTTACCTGTTCAGGTTTTCCAATATAAGTAATAAAGGTAGATAGGGTAGTGGTGTGTGTAACACAACTACCAATGGTTGGAGTTCTGAGTGTTTGAGCTGGGAAGTGATCTGCTAGGGCAGTGTTGGGCATCTTGAGTAGTTTGGCAGTTTGGTGTGAAGGATTTCACTGATCTCTGAAGGAGAATCTTTTCAAGATTGGAGTGTATCTTTGGATTTTAAGCTTGATTTCACTCGTGTGAGTGGATTTTTCTTGAGTCTGGATCAGTTTGGATTACTAAAGCCAGCAATGGTATTTTGGCAACCTTTGATAGGAGTTCTGTCTGTATTTGAGTTCGAGACTCAGTTTGGCAAAGTGTTTTGTGCTTGGTTTGGAGTCGAGTTTCCTGAGGGATATCTGTCTTCTGAAGGATCTTTTGGTGGAAGTGGTTGTTGTAGCTTTGAGATTCGATGAGATTTGGGGTAATTAAGTTTGTTGGCAGCAGTAGCAGCAGTGAGTGGCCTGTTTCTTCGATGGTTCTGAAGTCTCTGTGATTCTTTTGTCAGTAGGCCGGGCAGATGGTGAAGCTTGTCCATTTCTTCTGGAAGCTCAGCTGGGTGTGATGTTTGTGGTTGAAGGTGGACCACTAGTTTCCCTTCTGTTTTGAAGGCTTTGGCTATTCTGTTTGTTGAAGAGAGAACAATCTGAACTGAGTAGAATCGCAAAAGTGACTTGCGATGATTCGGAAGTTTTCTGAGTAACCTTTGTTTGGATTGAAGTATCTCTAGAAGATGTTTGAGTTATCGAAGTGGTTTGATATTTTCTGGATGTCTTCAAAGGAGTTAAGTTTTGCATCTGCATCAGGAGATTGAGTTCTGTTTCGACTTGGTTTTTTGGAGATTTTATGGTATTTGATGAACAATATTTTCGGGGTAAGTTGATCAAGTGTACCTATGTTCATTAACAGCATTCTCAAATCAGAGTGCGCAGTGGAAGCATGGTGGCAGCTATTCCAGAATAGGAACACCCGATTCATGTGGGGATTTGTGTTTTGTCTTGGATCAGAGGATTTCTACAGGAAATTCACTTTAATCTGGAGACTTGGATGTCCTGTGCATCTGTTCTGTTTTCCGAATAAGTGTTGTTTGTCTGAAGTTTTCTGATATCTGTAGTAGAGTTTGTGTGATGGATTGGATTGATCTAGAAGTTGAAGGCAGCCCAGGATCGACAAGAAAGATTTGTGGATAAGAGATTGGACCTTTCTGTTTTCTCTTAAAGGTTAAGTGATTGATCTACAGGATTGGATTTCCAGTTTGGATAACTGGGATTCGATGAGTTTCACGTATCTCTGAGGGAATACGTGTATGATCTATCTCTGGTTGTGGAACCAGCAGTTTTGGAGTTTTGGTTGTTGAGTCAGACTCGTTTGCAGTCTGATATCTTGTTTAGTGTGTAGATATAGTTGTATAGGAGCTTTGTAGCTTCTTAGTATTGATTGTTTGGATTCTCTAGAGCGAGTATCCCGGTATATATATATACTTGGGGAAACTCGATATAATTTTATCCAGAATTTATCTGGATAATTAGATTTGTTTGATTGGTTGAATTGGTTGTTTTGATTGTTAGCATATGTTTGATATATGCTTGTGTTAAGTAAAATCTTTAAAGAGATTATTAAATTACCTTTGCTTTTAAATTTCGGGGACGAAATTCTTTTAAGGGGGGAGGAATGTGATGTCCCGGAAATTTGGGCAATATTTATTTAATAATTTCATTTATAATTTATTTTAAAATGTGAAATACTGATTTAATAATCCAATTCAAATATAATTTTCTTTTGAAAATTTATAATTATTTTGTTAATAAATGATATTTTTTTTGAAAATTTATAATAATGATTTAATTTGAGAAGCTTATTGTTTTAAAATGTTGAAAATATTTTAAATGATAAAATTTCCTTTCTAAATTGATTTAAAAATATTTATTTATAATGTATATATGTGTATACATTGTAAATAGGTGTTTTGATTTTAATTTTAAATTTAATAAAAGATCTTTTCAAATTTAATATATATAAGTATATAATTTATGGATTGATTAAACTAAAATGAAAATAGTATTGAACTTTTCATAAGTCAATTTATAAGTCTATCTTGTATTTTTAGAAAGAAATTATAGTAAATATTTTGTTATAAATATATATAGTTAAGAATTGTATTTTTATAATAAAGTTTATTTTGTTTTATTTTAAAATTTGTTTTGAAATAAATTTAGTTTATTTATATTTAAGTATAATATGTTAATTTGAAACTCTTGAATAAAATAAATTCAACTTGTTCTTTTCTTTCTAAAAAGTTTCTTTTGTAAAATTTGTTTTAAATAATTTTTAAGATATTCAAGCAAACATTTAAATATGTAAAGATAGTTCATTTGTAATTATTTAGAGAATAAATGTAAATAAACATATATAAACATCTTAAATTAAATTAGAAATGATTTTATCTTTAATTAAAACAATTGTAAAACAAAGAATTTATTTTTATATTAAATCTCTTTCATGTGTTAGCTTCATGTTTTAAAGTAGACACTTGTAATTTATTTTCATACTTAAGCAACAAGTGGCATTTCTAAATCAATTTTGAATAAAAACTTTAACAAATCTCTTTTGTTCAAACCCTTATCTTCTCTAATGTATCTAAATTCAGTTTTGAGAAAACTGAAAATCATTTTCATTCTAAAACCCACAACCTAAATTCAGATCTATGAAAACTAAAATCCATTTCACTCTAAATTCTTCAACCCAAATCTATGCTCTGCAAAATCAAAACCTTTAAACCTGCAACCAAACTTCTTCAATCTGTAGATCCTGTAACCTACAATTCAAATCTGCATCATCTGTAACCTGCAAACAACTTAATCTTCAAAGATCAATGCAAGCAAGTTGAAATGGGAAGCATGCAGTTCCAAAGCCTGAAGCATCATGGCATCATCAAGTGCAAATTCAAATAGGACTGCAAGCATCAAGGTATCACCAAAATTCCCACCAGCATGCAAGCAGATTCACAATGCAATGGAAATTCAGATTTGCAGGGAAATGAACTTGCAGATGGATGCTTTCTATTTTGCATTTAAGGTGAGTAAATTTTCTGTCTTAAAAACAGTTTCTACTTTTAAAAACCAAGCCATCTAGATTTTGCAGAAATTAAAGTTTAGTTTGAAATGTTGTTCAAACAAGAAAATCAAAACAGTGATTGATAAGTAAATAAAAAAAAAAATATAACAAGTACCCTGTTCTCTCTTTTGGTAAGCAACATCAGTATTTTTAGATTGTTTTTGAATTAATCTATGCATTAGTACAGATATCCTTGAGTGTGCTTGTTGACTGTTGTATGATGTTCTGTGTACATTTTTAATATGCACATAGGTGTGAATGCAGACCTTCTAGCAGACCTGTCTCTGCTCTTATTAGGATTTTAAATACAAATCCACTCATTTATGTATGTAGCTTAATTAGGAATTATTTATGTAAACAATTTGTGTTTGTGTAGCATTGATTTAGGTTAGAAATTTAATTTAGGAAAATATAAACCTGTTACTGCTGAAATCAAAACAACAGACAATAGTTCAAAAGTAAAATTTATCAAACATCTTAAAATTCTTCAAAACAGGTTCAAAACTTCAATGCATGTTTAAACATGGATATTAAAACATGATTATTAAAAACAAGCATCAGTTTTAAAAGGCTTCTGAGGGGTTAGGTATTTAAGGTCTGTGCAGTATATTGGATTTTGGGGTATCTGATCATGGAATGGATTTTGAAACTTGGATTCTTGCCTGAAGATAGAATGTTGACTAGGAAGTGAGGGGAAATAGAAGAAAGGTGGTCAGAAAGTAGTGGTGATGGCAAGCATAGTTTTCAGGTTTTGATATGTGTGGTGAAGCTTTCAGGTTGATGTCTTTTTGCTTGAATCTATTTTCAAGCCACAGAGAGTTTTGTTAAAGATTGTTAACAAGTTAAGGGATGGGTTGCTTCCTGGAGAAGATAGTGGAGGTAGCTGGAAGTCGCCGGGGTGGTGGTTCATTTGCACAGTGGAAATTTGGGCTCTGGTGAAGTTTTGATGTGCAGGCTTTAGGTGACTCGAAGTCGACCCCGTGCAGTTCATGTTATAACTCGAAGTGAACGAGATTTTAACTCGAAGTACTTTGTTGGCTGTCTCGGGTTAGTTGTTTTCAGGGTGTAAATCTGTGCTGTGTTTTTTTTAAAAACCTGGAAACCAAAAATGTTTAAAGGCTATGATTTAAATTCAAATAAGTTTATGAATTCAAAAATTTAAATGATGAATTTAAATTTAAAATAAGGTTTAAGTTCAAATTTGAAACCAAGTGTAATATAGGTTTCAGGATTTTTTTTTTGAATCCAGTTTTTATTTTAAAAACTGTATTGTTCTTTTAAAAATTTAAAAGCAATGATTTAAAATAAGTATAGGTTTGAATTGAATTCAAGTAAGTTTTGAATTCAGAAAGTTTAAATGATAAATTTAAATTTAAGGAAGATTTAAATTTAAATCTGGAAAAAAACAGTAAGGGTAGTTTTCAGGATTTAAATCCAGATTTTTATTAAAAACAGTTTTGGTTTTTTTTTTAAATTTTTTTTAAAGGAATTCAGTGTTTAAAATTAAAATTCAAATTCAGGTGTGAATTTGAATCAGATTCAGGAATACTTTGAATTCAAAATGAAACATTTGAATGATAAGCAAGATTTAAAATTGGGTTAGAAATCAAATTCAAATATGATTTCAGTTTTTACTTTGAATCCTGTTTGAATTCAAATCAAGTTGAAATTTTTAAATATTGGACAAAGATGTTATTAAGTAGAATTTAAATTTGAATCTGATTTCAAATTAAGGTTTAGATTTAAAAGAATTCTTTCTTTTAAGTATTGAAATAAAATGATGATATGTTTAGCTTTAAATTGAAAGTTAAAATAATCTATTTATTTTCAAATGTTTGATTATTTAAATTTGGAAATGTTTATATAGTTAAACATTTGAAATCTTAAATTTTTAAATGAAAGTTGATTAGATTTTAGAAATGTATTATTTAAATACATTTTGGATATTAATTAAGTTATAAATAAGTAAATGAATTATTTTGGAAATAATTAAGAATTTACTTATTTATTTGATTTAATTTATAACTTGAATTAATTTATAATTAAAAATGATTAATGTATAATTTATTCAAGTAAGGAATTAATGGAATGTTGTTAATTATCTAAGGATAATTAATAATTAATTAATATAATTAATTTTGATGGATTAATTAGATTAATTAATTTAAGATAATCAATTGTAATTTAAGTATAATTACTTTATAAAAGTAATTAAGGGATTAATTATTTATTGTAATTAATTCCAATAATGTGCTTTGTTAAATTAATTAATTTAGTTTAATTAATTTAAGAATAATTTAATGATAATAATTACTTAATGTAATTTATGGAGCAGATTACTTAGAGAAGTTGTAATTGATAATTACTGGAATGTAACTAAGGAAAGGTGATTTATTTAAAAGTAATTTGGATAATTACTTTTGTAATTAATCAAGGATTAATTAATAAAGATAATTAATTATTGGATAATTAATTATTGATAATCAATTTATTAAGGAGTAATTAAGATAGTTAATTACTGGATTTAAGTATTAATCAAGGTGATTAATAATGGTATTTAATTTAATTAGTAAATGTAATTAATTTTTTTAGTTGAGTAATTAGTTTAAATATTAATTAGAGATCATTAATTATTATAATTAATGATGTAATTAAGAATTGTTTAATTAAGAATTAATTAATTAATTAAGTGATTAATTAATTGTAATTAATTAAGGATAAATGTAATTAATTATAGTTAATTAATGAAGTAATTAAATGTTAATTACTTATGAATAAGGTTAATTAATTTTATGAAATTAATTTAAGACTAATTACTTATTGTAATTAGTGAATGATTAATCAAAGATGTTTAACCAAGTTAAATACTTTATGAATGATTAATTAACTAGGTTGATTAATCAATGGATTTATAAGCAGGATTTATAGATGAGTAATTAATTTAATTTATTTTAAATTAATTAAAGATAGAAGTAATTAATTTAATTCATTTTAAATTAATTATAAATGATGGATAATATATCATTGCTTATGAATGATATTGATATGCTTTTGGATGGTTGTGATCTCAGAAATGAGATGAGTAGTATCTATAGGATATGGATGCTTAGTTATAGTATGATGGATTATTTGGTTGTGATGATTGTTGTTGTGATGTTTGACTGTTGTGATGATTATCTGTTATGATAATGTTATGGGTTATCTGCTATGATGATATATGTAGTTTATCTATCTGTGTGAAATAGATAAAAATAAAATGAGTTAATTGTTTAAAACCCTTAAGTATAACTTGGACATTAAAATGGCGTTTGGTTTCGGTGAGACCGGGATCGGGTTTCCATATTTGGATATCCGAAAACCACATCGATTCCAATTAAACGTTAGGTCGTTAATCCAAGTGGAGCAAGTGAAGACTCGAGGTGTAAGGGCTATACGTCAGTATAACTCTGTGGGTGATTCCGTAATGAGTTTGACGGAATAGTACTTATAGATTCGAGATGGTGGTTTAGAGTGCAAGGGTTATTGTCGTTAACTCTGAGGGTGATTCCAATACGAGTGTAACGAGATAATGCCTTCGGTTTCGTTCGAACCCGGAACGAACTTGTATGGATTGAATGCTTTCAGAACATCGTCAGGTGGACGATGAGCATTCTAAGATAGATGTGTTCTTTAAAGGTAATCGCAGCCTCAAGCCTCATCAACCGGGAATGGCTAAAACAGGGGAGGTGCAGCAAGGCTTCGTGGGTCGCGCCCACTGGAGGGCAAGATACATCCCTGTCTAGAGGTCCCTTTATATTTCGGCTGTGTGGACGGTTTTTGAGCTCCAACCGTCGGGGCGGTCTTGTTCGGGACTGTTCAGTAAGGAACGGTTCCGGCCTTGTGTTGCAGGGGAGTTAGGGTGGCTCCTCGGTACGGTGATCTAGGCCACGTACTGTGACGGGCGGTACCCCAGTAGCCCTGCCATTGTTGGAAACCCATTTTCCCTACGAGACCCTACGGTTTTGTTTGTATTACCCACTTTTGTGGCTAGTAGCTGGAATTTAATAGATGTAACAATTTCGGCTATTTCATATTTACTTGAAAACCCTAGACACTATTATAATATCACTGGATTTCCTATCAAATGTTTTGGTTAGCGTAAGGTAAAAACTTTTCCATGTTTATGTGTGGGAAGT
Source organism: Allium cepa (assembly GCA_030765085.1). Lineage (NCBI taxonomy): Eukaryota > Viridiplantae > Streptophyta > Magnoliopsida > Asparagales > Amaryllidaceae > Allium > Allium cepa. Next base: position 167,345,909 of record CM060932.1, read on the forward strand.
CTTACGTGATACCTTTTGTTTTCAAAAGGATTTTCTAAAGTTAAGCAACTTTTAAACTATTTACTCACACCAGACCCCTGTCTGACCCGAGTGTTTATTTTCTGTTTTATTAAACTCTTGGGTACTCATATTATGTATGAGTAGTCAAGTGATTCAGGATTGCTTTGACGAGTTATGGAGGAGCAAATGGAGCAGGAGGCTTCTGCGTTGTAGTTATCTATTTTCCGCTGTGTTGGTATCTCTGAGTCATCTCTCTGAGTTGTATCTTGTACTGTTTAGAGTTGTATAACTAGACAGATGTTTATAACTGTCTAGTATGTGTTGTATTGGCTGTAAAACTCTGATGTATATGATACTATGTAAAGTATTTATGTGATATATTATATTTGATTCGTTCCGCTGTGAGATTCTGATGTTGTTTGTGTTCTTCTTTCTCTTTCTTTTCTTCTTCTATCCCTTTCTTTCTTCTTAGCGATGCGACTTCCTGGAGTCTGGAAGTTGGGTCGTTACAGAAGGTTTTATTTTAAGGAATTTTTTTCCATTAATTTTCTTAACTTCTTATTTCTTCTAAAATCTAATTGTGTAGGAATCCCAGGAAAAATCCTAACAGTTGGTTTGAGAGCCTACTAAACAAAATGATTTGAAGAGAGTTTTGCTTATGTAGAATATAAGTGTTGGAAACCTTAATGGGGAAAATCGGGGGTTATGGAAGGCAAAGATGAAGGGTTTTCTATATCTTAATGATCTTCACTAACCATTGGAGAACAAAAATGAGAAACCTACTAATGCATCTGAAAAAAAAGAGAGACTTTAGATAGGCAAGCTGCAGCGGCTATTTGGTGTTTTTTTGGAGAATATGGTATCTCATATTACTGCTAATGAAACGCTTGCATTTGGAATTTGGAAGAAACTATAAGGAATCTATGCAAAGAACTCCACAACAACATGGCACTTCTTATGAGAAGATTGGTAAATCTAAAGCATAAGAAAGGTGGGTAAATTAAAGAGAATGTCAATGATTTTCAGATAATTGTGGACCAATTGGTGGTTGCAAATTACAATGTGGATGACGGGACACAAGCCTTGATTTTAACGAGTTCATTACAAATGCATTGGAAAACACTTATGGTTGCATTAAAAAACTCAAATTTGGATGGAGTTGTTTTAATAGGATCGATAGTTAGTAGCCTTCTTAATGAAGAGATGTAAAGGATGAATCAAATGGAAGAAAAAGACAAGGAAATGGAGGAAGTTGGAAATCCAATAGGAGAGGTTCATCTTGCAAGGAGGGGTAACCGACCAAAATGGAAAGACGATCAAATAATCAAATATGTAGAGGGATTTTATCTGCTATTACTGCCAAAAATCTAGTCACCAACTAAAATTTTACAATAGGCTTAAAAAGGATAAAAAAGGATGAAAGAATTAGAGGAAGAGAAGGAAAAGCTTGATGGAGTTAGCGATAACGAGGTGAATTTTGGTATTAGTAATGACGTTCTCTGTGTTGACGAAAGAGAAGGAGATGAGTGAGTGCTTGATTCGGGTGCATGTTTTCGTATATGTCACCAAAAGGAAGCATTTGTTAATTTTAAGGAGCAAGAAGTAAGGTGGAGTCTGCCAATGGTGGAGATGTAGAGGTAAAGGGTGTAGGTTCTGTTAGGCTGAAGATGTATGATGGGAGAGATGTGAAATTCATAGAAGTTAAAAATGTCATGGAAATAAAAAAGAATCATATTTCACTAGGATAGTTGGAAGAAAATGGCTACAACTTTTCAACTTGATATAGAGTTACAAGGATTTGGAAAGGTGACGAGGTGGTGCTGCACGCAAAAAGAGGGAAGCAACAATGTATACTAGTAGGTTGCAAGAACTGTGGAGAATGAAGGGACTTCTTGTAACACCCCCCTACTTGGAGGCCCAAAACGAACGGGTACGGATGTTGCAGTCATCCATAGTTATTAATCTTTGGTGACTAAATACGACGGTGCTAGATTCATTGATACATAGATCACAAGAATATGGAAAAAATTAACAATTTAAAAACAAATGTCCACATTCCATTCAAAACATTTGATGTTCATTACATAATCCCAAAAACGTTAACCACGTTAAGCAAAATATAATTATTACACATACGTCAAGAGCGACATATGAAGATTTCCCCTTGGTTGATCAGAGTATATGGTAAGGCTAATTAATCTACCTTTACATCTAAATACAAAGTGAAAAAAGAAAACTCTAAATAACTAACTGCGTCCTGCATGCATATGGAAACTTTATTCGTCTAAGAAGAGAACCTGAAAATCTTAAATCTCAAACTACTAAAAATCAATTGAGTACCCGAGAATTTAAAGGGAAAACAGAAACTTCAAGTCAGACATATACTCTAATATGAATAATAGTCTAACATCTCAATCCTTTTAAATATCTAGTGAGACCACGCTGCTTAGCGGAATGGGTTTTCCCTTCACTAGCACTATATAACCTTTATAAAACCATATATTATGCTCCTGCATCCACAATGATCAAAACATGCATTTTAAAATATTACGATGATATGCATATATAAAAACATTTAGGATTTCCCATCCCTAGTTAAAATTTACACTTTGTCATAATTATGGTTTCTAGAGTCACTGTTAACCTTTATTTTTCATGGGTTTACTAATAACCTTTTTCATTATACATGGACACCCTGTCCTATTTCATAGTTTTCCTGGGATCACTTAGAACATATAGGCCCTTGCCAGTTAACTTAATTAATTCATGGGACCACATGAACCTAATAGTCATTCCAATAACCAATCCCTTATCCTAGTTTTCGTGGGTTGACTAAGAACCTATGGATTTATCCAGTAACTCACTTCTCATCCTAGTTTTCATGGGTTGACTAGGTACCTATTGATGCTTCCATTAACGTCTTTCTTATCCTCGTTTTCATAGGTTGACTAGGAACCTACTTCTTGATGTCAGTTCTTAATTTGGATATATTTTTCATGGGTTCACTACAAACCAATTATCCCCTGCCAACCTACCTTAATACATAGTTTTTACTGGTTTATTATGAACCTATTGGTTACCCCCAGTAACACATAATCATAGTTTTCATGGGTTACTATGAACCTATCTCCCTGACAACTTCAAGTTTTAAGCATCCTATACTTTGGTCTCCCTGACTCACTGGATGCAAATCTACTCATTTAGGAGTTTAATCAAATTATATTTACTACTGGGTTAACTAAGCCAATGTTCTATCTCTTTATCGCCAAAATACAGTTATAGGTTCTTTATCGAGTGAATATATTTGCAAACTTAACAATTTAACAACACCAATCCTGTAGGTTTAAGTCCCTTGGATTTCATTTCATATAAAACATAGTTAATCCCTTTCGAAACCATTTTGAAAGTATTATCATATAAGTACAGAAGCATAGTTTCGAAACCATTTTGAAAGTACCCATTCGAAATCAATGAAGGTTACCCTTCGAAACCGTTAAAAGTCCCCGCTATTGAAAGCATTGGGTTTATACTTAAAACATTATTTTGGGTTAAAGTGAACATAGGAGAAAACATCTCTTTCAAAACTATTCTATATTTCAAAAAGTATTGGGGAAGCTTGATGTTATCCAAACCATCCTTTCAAAAGTATTAAAACATATGGGTAAAACCTTTGAAGGTTGGCTTCGAAACCCCTTCCGAAACCATTGCCTTCGAAACCCTTAATCCCTTTCGAAAGCATTAGAAAGTGGCATGTATTTTATAAAACAACCGCACCTTTCGACAGCATTGATGCCTTCAATACCATCCAAAGGTCATCAGGGTTTTGACCTGGTCGAAACTACCCCTTCCGAAAGCTGTAATAAAACTCTAAGTAACTCCTTCGGAAGCTACTTCTTTAAAACATATGTGGCGGCTCTCTTTCGAAAGACACTTTTGAAGATACCTTTCGCAACCATAGGTTTCGATTATGTCACAACCCCTTATAAATTGGCCAGCGCTTTTTTTAAAACGAATTAAAATAAAGAAACCAACCCCTTCAAAACTACCCTTTGACAGCCTACCTTCCACTTTTCTCCACTCCACTAAGACCATCAGGATGATACCATGTGTGTTGGTTTACTGGTTTCGACTAGGTTGGTCGATAGGTCCTTCTATAGAAGGCGGAACCCCTACTTCTGAGCAAAAAGCCATTTTACCAAATAAATAAACTTTTTGTAACAACTTGCCTACTTGTAAACATTTTATTGGCTATCTTAAACTTTCAAATAATTTGGCTAATATTTGTCGCATTTTCTCAGACCTAAAATATGATAACTTTTAACAAACAAGCCCTTCTTATTAATAAAACAATTAAATCATTTAGGTCCTCCTTTCAAAATAATCTAATTTCCATATTAATCACTTAGTAAAAATCCCCAAAAATTCCAGAAATTACTTTAATAATGTTATCTAACATATCAAAATTTTAGACCCAAATTCTCAATATGTTTTCCAAAATAAATTTCTAAACCTAAATAACCATATTTTCCTTTGAAAATTCATAATTAATTCTCCACAGCTTGGAAAATTATAAAAATTGAAATCCAACTCCAAAATTAGGTTTTCCATAAGATAAAATTTTCTCATGGCATTTAAAAATTGTTTTATCTCGGTTTTACCCTAAAACCGTGCATATATCATTTAAACAATGTTGATTAAACCAATGAAATCTTAAATAAAGCATATCATCATCTAATACATCATAAAAACAGGTTCACCCAAAAATCCAAAACTCATATGATTTTAAAACCAAAATAGAGATGTAATGATTATTACTCACCATAGATTGGATAAGGAAATTGAAGATTGATTGAGATTGATTTCTTGTAGCTTGAATCTATGCTTTACATTGATCTTTGCCTTCTTCTCTTCTTCTTAATGGCCAGCCTTGCTCTTTCTTATGGTTATAATTTCGTTTGTGACAAAATGAACATTTATGGATAAGGGGAATAGTCTAAGGGTTGGAAATATGGGTGGCTATTTATCTTAATGCCCTCATGTTTAATTAGTTAATACTTAACTATTTATAAGTTCATTTAATTTGAAAAAGCACAGCCACAACATATTTATTAATCAACCCCAATCTCCTTATTCACATTATTATATTTAATTTATTCTAATTAAATCTTCTAAATAATGTTATTAAAATTAGGAGTGTTACAGGCTCCCCTCCTTAAATAATTTCATCCTCGAAATTCTGTAAGGACTAACTAGCAAACATAAAAATCATCTGTAACAGTTCCTAACATCCATCCTAGCCTACCCGACGCAATTAATCTATATAAATCTAATATAGACATACCATCAAAGCAGATTAGGATAAGCATCTTGAATCATATCTTTGGTCTCCCAAGTATAGTCCTTCTCGCTGTTGCTCCACCGCACTTTCACCAACTTGACTGTCATGGTCCTCAATCTTTTCTCATCTTTCGCCACAACCCAAATTGGTTGTTTAACAAGAGTCAAATCAGGCTCTACTACCAAGTCCTCCAACTTCGTCTGAGGAATAGTAGTCTCTAGATCATTCACATACCTGTAAAGGTGAGACACATGGAATACATTATGGACACCTGCCATATTGCTCGGCAACTCTACTTTGTATCCGAGCTTTCTAATCCTTTCTATAATCTGGAATGGACCAACATATCTCGGGTCAACTTTCCCGATTTCCCGAACCGTACCACAGCCTTCATCGGTGATACCTTAATGAATACCCTGTCTCCTACTAAGAACTCTAGGTCTTTACACCTCTTATCTGCGTAACTCTTCTGTCTGAATTGAGCTTCCTTCATCCGTCCTTGGATTAACTCAAATCTTTTCCGATGCCTCTCTAACCAAATTCGGACCTAAGACCAACCTGTCTCCAGTCTCCAACAAACATGTTGGGGATTTGCACGACCTTCCATATAAAGCTTCAAAAGGTGTCATTCCTATACTAGTCTGATAACTATTATTATAGGAAAACTCAATCATATGTAGGTGATCCTCCTAAGATCCACAAAAGTCTAATACACAAGCTCTCAATACATCTTCGAGTACCATGTTAACTCTCTATGTCTGCCCATCCGTCTGTGGGTGAATGTTGTACTCATCCTAAGCTTGGTACCCAATACTTCTTGTAGACTCCTCCAAAAATCGCTAGTGAATAATGCGTCCTTGTCATTTAATATGCTACTAGGAATTCCATGAAGTCTAACAATGCTCTTCATGAACAACTTAGCCAAAAAAGGTACCTTCCTGGTCGATTTTACTGGAATGAAATGGGAACTCTTGGTCAACCTAGTCCACAGTAACCCATATACTCTCATTTCCTCTACTTGACCTTGGAAACCTATCTCTAAAATCCATGGATATCGAATCCCATTTCCAAAACGGAATTTCTAAAGGCTGAAATAACCCACTTGGCTTCTGATGTTCGGCATGTTGATAGTTTACACATTGCCTAACCCACAAGCCAACATGCCTCTTCATGCCTTCCCAATAGACGCTCCTCTTCATATCTTGATATATCTTGGTCCCTCAAGGTTGAATCGTAAACTTGGATCGATGACATTCCTCAAGAACTTTTGTTCTCAAATTCTCCACGTCTAGAACACATAGTCGTCCCTTCTTCCTTAACCATCCCCTTTGGTCAAGACTAAAATCGTTTAGGTCATCAACCACTGATCCTACCTCAAGCCTTCTAATCCTCTCTGCTAAAATTGCATCCTCTCTCTGTTAGAAGCTATCCTCTTGATCAGTATTGGTTGAACTTCTAAATAAGATAGCATAGCAGTACCCTGACTAGAACTTGTAGTAGATCTCAACTGTATACCACAACCGACCAAGGCTTCTATCTATTCTGCCAATGTCGCTAACACCACATTCTTATGTTTTCTACTAAGAGCATCTGCTACTTTGTTTCCTTTCATTGAGATATACTTTATACCAAAATCATAAGCAGCCAAAAACTCCAGCCATCTCTGTTGTCTCATATCCAACTCCTTCTGAAAGAATAAATATCATAAAGACTTATGATCGGTAAACAACTCAAATCTCTACCCAAGAGATAATGCCTCAAATTCTTCAAGGAAAAGATCACCGCAGCTAACTCTAAGTCATGAGTATGATATCTTACTTCGTACGGTTTAAGTTATCTAGATATGTAGGCAATAATTTTATCCTTTTGCATCAATACTGCTCCCAATCCAGTTCAACATGCATCAATGTATACTACCAATCCTTGATTACCATCTGGAATTGCTATCACTGGCACATTTGTCAACAAATGTTTTAACTTAAGGAACCATTCCTCACATTTTTTGGAACAAAAAAAATTCACATCTTTTCTGGTCGACTTAGACAAAGGTACTGCTATCTACGAGAAATCCTTAATGAATCTCCGGTAATAGCCAACAAGTCCAAGAAACCTCCTGATCTCAGTTACCATATCTGATTTCTTCCAATTGTTGACAGATTCAGTCTTAACTAGATCAATTGACAATCCCTCCTCTGATACCATATAACCAAGAAACTTAACCTCTTTCATCTAAAACTGACACATGGAAAACTTCGCCTTTAGCTGATTCTGCCTCAGCGTTTCTGGTATCGCTTTAATATGAATCTCATGCTCTCTATCATCTTTCGTGTACACTAAAATGTCATCTGTGAATACTAACACGAACCTATCCATGTGCTCTTGGAAAACCCAGTTCATCAAATTAACGAAGAAAGTAGGTGCACTCGTCAATCCAAATGGCATCACCAACCACTCAAATGAACCATAACTTATCCTAAATGTTGTCAAAGGAATGCTGTCCTCTGCCACTCTCAATTGATGGAACCACATCACCAAATCTAATAGGGATAACACACTGGCTCCACTCAACTGATCAAACGGATCATTTATTCTCGATAGAGGGTACCTATTCTTGATCGTCCTTTCGTTTTACTTACGATAGTTGATGCACATCCTTAACGACCCATTTGGTTTCTTCACGAACACTACGGCTGCTCCCTAAGGCGAACTGCTTGGTCTAATAAAATTCCTTCACTCAAGATCCACTAGCTGCACCTTCAGATCCTTCATCTCTGTCGGTGTCATTCTGCTAGGTGATCTATTGACAAATTCAGCTTTCGGTACAAGATCTATCCGAAACTCAACAGCTCATTTCGTTGGTAGCCTTGTAATCGGCTCAAGAACGTCTGCAAATTCCCTTGCCACTTGAACCTAACTTAAATCTTCTCTAAACTTCGTGGCACTTAACAAAGCACAAACACTTTTGTTGGAATTCTCCACCGAGAAGATGATTCAGTTATGACTATCAAGGTGCCTCAATGATGTTTCCCTATCCTTGCAAAATATCCTAGCCTTATACTTACCCAACCAATCTATACCCAAAATAATCTCGAAATCTATGAAATCAAAAAAATACAAACTACATGCAAACTTATGACCTAACAAATCAAGTTCTGACTGGTCACATCTCATCCCTAGAGTTTCATACCCATCTATTAGATTCGTAACCCTCAAGGAAGTAACAAGGATTGTGGGTTCTATGCATAACCTATCAACCAATTACTGTGATATAAATGTATGTGATGCACCGGTATCAAATAGTGTCTTAATGGATATCCTCTGAATCAAAAGCATACCTTCCATCATCGTCTTTTATTTCTCTGATTTAGTAGACCTAGAAGAAGAGGGTGGTCCAAAAGCAAAAATCTTTCCTCTGTCTACAGTGACTTGCTCTAGACACTAGTTCTTGTAATGTCCAACTTGGTCGTAGTTGAAGCATTTCACATTCTTCTTCTCTACAGGCTTCTTCCCTTTGCATGTTCTGCACTCATGAGCATATTGACCCTTCTTATCACACTTGAAGCACATCAAATCGGTATTTGCCTTCTTGGCAGCTTCACTTTTCTAGGCAGTCTTCTTCTTAAAGAATTTCCTTATCTTTCCCTAAGGACCCGGGGATTCAACTGGCTTCTCCCTAGCAGAAACCGCAAGCATCTCTTCATGACAAGTAGCCATCTCCACCACCACATTATAAGGTTCTCTGACATGAACCATAGTCATCCTACCTAGCTTTGGCCTTAGTCTACGAATAAATCTCTCATTCCTCCTTATATCAGTGTCTACCAAAGTATAACCATATCGAGACAGCTCATCAAACTTAGCAGCATATTCGATCACTGACTTATCTCCTTGAATAAGATTCATGAAATTCTTAATCAAAGCCGATTTGAAAACCTCAGATAAGAACCTCTTCTCAAACCTTTTTGTAAAATCGGCCTATGTCAACTCCTCTTCCAAAACTTTGGCTATTACACCGTTCCACCGTGAAGCGCTAACCCTTGCAACTCTCTAGAGGCTAGCCTTCTCTTTTTTCCATCTTCCAAGCCTAAATCAATAAAGTTCCTCTCACAACTCATAAGCCAATTCTCAACCTCAACAGCATCCTCCATTCACATTAACGGCTTATCACCCAGACTGGTGTAATCCCTTCTCAGCCTAGCATAATTATATCCTACGGGAGCCATAAGATTAGCTCCTCCAACATTACCAGTAACTCCTGCTTGCAAAAGATTAGCCAACAACTGATACACCATCCCCGCATCTACTGGCATATTTCCAGCATCTACATTGGCTTTGGCATTTGGATTGGCATTAGCCTGTCGACCTTGGTCCCTCCTGGTATTAGGTCGAGCATTTCCATTGGTTGTGGTGCTTCCTCCACCTAGATTTCCTCTTTCATTTCCTACTTCCATATCCTCTTTCTCTTAAATCTACATATGTGCCTTAGTAAGATATAGAAGAGCGGTCTAAGAGAGAGGGGAACACGTACTTAGATATATACATATAAATAAAATACAGGTATATTACTATAGAGTTAATCCAAACCCTAGTCCTATTATATGATTTATTGATTATGTTTGGAAAATCTGTTACGTTTAAGTTTCTTTTAAAGTTTCATGAACTTATGCTTTAATACCAACTTGTAACATTCCCCTACTTGGAGGCCCAAAACTAGAGGCTACGAATGCTGCAGCCATCCATAATTATTAATCTTCGGCAACCAAATATGACAGTGCTAGATTCGTTGATACACAGATCATAAGAATATGGAAAAAAATTAACAATTTAAAAGCACATGTCCACATTCCATTCAAAACATTTTATGTTCATTATGTAATCCCAAAATCGTTAATCATATTCAGCAAAAGATAATTATTACACATACGCCAAGAACAACATATGAAGATGCCGTTGGTTGATCAGAGTATATAGTAAGGGTAATATATCTGCCCTTACATCCAAATACATAGTGGAAAAGGAAAATTCTAAATAACTAACTGCCTCATGCACACCTCCGCGAGCTTTATTCGTCTAAGAAGAGAACTTGACATCCTTAAATCTCAAACTACTCAAAATCAATCGAGTACCCGAGAGTTTAAGGGAAAAAACTTCGAGTGAGACATAAAGCCTGGTATGAATAATAATCTAACATCTCAATTCTTTTAGATATCTAGTGAGACCACACCGCTTAGCGGAATGGGTTTCCCCTCACTAGTACCCCAAAACCTTCATAAAACCATATATTGTGGTCCTGCATCAACAATGATCAAAATATACATTTCAAAATATTATGATGATATGCATATATAAAAACATTTAAGATTTCTTGTACCCAGTTTAAATTGACAAATTGTCATAATTATAGTTTCTAGGATCACTATTAACCTATTAGTTTGCATGGGTTTACTAATAACCTTTTCATTATACATGGACACCCTGTCCTATTTCATAGTTTTAATGGGATCACTAAGAACCTATAGGCCCCTGCCAGTTAACTTAATTAATTCATTAGTCCACCTGAACCTGATAGTCATTCCAATAACCAATCCCTTATCCTAGTTTTCATGAGTTGACTAGGAACCTATGGATATATCAAGTAACTCACATCTCATCCTAGGTTTCATGGGTTGACTAGGAACCTACTGATGCTTCCATTAACTTCTTTCTTATCCTAGTTTTCATGGGTTGACTAGGAACCTACTAACAGATGTCAATTCTTGATCCGGATATAGTTTTCATGGGTTCACTACAAACCAATTAGCCAATGCCAACCTACCTAAAACATAGTTTTCATGGGTTTACTATGAACCTATCTCCCGGACAACTTCAAGGTTTAGGCATCCTATACTTTGGTCTCCCTGACTCACCGGATGCAATTCTACTCATTCCGGAGTTTAATGAAATTAATTCACTATTGGGTTAACCTAGCTGGTTCTTTTACCCCTTTATCCCCAAAATACAGTTATAGGTTTTTTATCAAGTGAATATATTCATATTTGAAGAAGAAAATATAACAATTTAGCAATACCACTCCCGTGGGTTTAAGATCCTTGAATTGCATTTCATATAAAACATACTTAATCCATTTAACTTATAGTTTTATCAGGGCAATACTTCTTGAAATTTACGTACTTAAAGTCCTTTTAAAACTCCTTTATTTATCCATGGTTTTTTCCTTTAAGATTTGGGTTTGTTTGTTTTAAAACATTTTGACACCTTCGAAACCTTGCTTATGACCTCATAGGATGACCTCCTTCGAAAGCATAAAAATCTATCTTTATACCATTAGGCCCTGCCTTTCGAGTACTTTACAAACATCTCTTTTGAAACCTTTCGACCATGTTAAAGTATTATCATATAAGTATAAAAGCATAATTTCGAAACCATTTTGAAAGTACCCATTCAAAACCAATGAAGGTTACCCTTCGAAACTATGGAAAGTCTCCCCTTTTGAAAGCATTGGGTTTATACTTAAAACCTTATTTTGGGTCAAAGTGAACATAAGCGAAAGCATCTCTTTCGAAACCATTCTTTATTTCAAGAAGCAGGGGAAGCTTGATGGTGCCGAAACCATCCTTTCGAAAGTATTAAAACACCTAGGTAAAACCCTTTGAAGGTTGGCTTCAAAATCCCTTCCGAAGCTATTTCCTTCGAAACCCTTAATCCTTTTTAAAAGCATTAGGAAGTGGCTTGTATTTTATAAAAAAATAGAAGCTTCCGACAGCGTTGATACCTTCAATGCCATCGAAAGGTCATCAATTCACAGAAGGGTTTCGACTTGGTTGAAATTACCTCTTCCGAAAGCTTTAATAAAGCTCTAAGTAACTCCTTCAGAAGCTACTTCTTTAAAAGATGAGGATGACCCTCTTTCGAAAGCCTCTTTTGAAAATACCTTTCACGTCCATAGATTTCGACCATGTCACAACCCCTTTATAAACAAGCAAGCGTTTTTCTTTTAAAACGAATTGAAACAAAGCAACCAACCCCTTAGAAACTACCCTTTGACACCCTACCTTCTGACTTTCTCCAATCCACTACGTACCATCGGAATTATACCATGTGTATTGGTTTACTGGTTTCTACCTAAATGGTAGAGACTAGTTTGGAGGCAAAGGCCTTGGTCGAAAGGTCCTTCTAAAGAAGGCGGAACCCCTTTTTCTGAGAAAAAGGCCGTTTTTACCAAATAAAATAAAGTTTTTGTAACAAACTTGCCCACATAAAAACATTTGATTGGATATCTTAAACTTTCAAATAATTTGGTTAATATTTGCCACATTTTCTCAGATCTAAACTATGATAACTTTTAACAAATAAGTCATTCCTATTAACAAAACAATTAAATCATTTAGGTCCTCCTTTAAAAATAATTTAATTCCCATACTAAATCACTTAGTAAAAATCCACAAAAATTTCAGAAATTCAATTTAATAATGTTGTCTAATATATATGAAAATTTCAGACCCAAATTCTCAATATATTTTCTAAATTAAATTTACAAATCTAAATAACCATATTTTCCTTTGAAAATTCATAATTGATTCTCCATGGCTTGGAAAATTATTAAATTAAAACCCAACTCCAAAATCTGGTTTTCCATAACATAAATTTTTTCCATGGCATTTAAAAATCATTTGATCTCAATTTTACCCTAAAATCCTAAACCCATATGATTTTAAAACCAAAATAGAGACGTACTGATTATTATCAACCTTAAATAGGATTAGGAAATTGAAGATTGATTGAGATTGGTTTCTTCAAGCTGAACCTAAGCATTAGTTTAATCTTTGCCTTCTTCTATTCTTCCTAATGGTCGGCCTTGCTCTTTCTTACTGTTATAATTTTGTTAGTGATAAAATGAACGTTTAAGGATAAGGGGAATAGTATAAGGGTGGGAAATATGGGCGGCTATTTGCTCAAATGCCCTCATGTTTAATTACTTAATACTTAACCATTTATAAGTTCATTTATTTTAAATAAGCATGGCCACTACATATTTATTAGTCAACCTCAATCTCCCCATCCACATTATTCTATTTAGTTATTCTAATTAAATCTCTCGAATAATATTATTAATATTCAGGGTGTTACACTTATCAAAGTGATTTTGAAGAGGTAGATTTGCTAGAATTAAAGTGGATCATGCAATGGAAAACTACAGTCTGCTAAAAGATCTTTACGGCATTACAAACAATTTGATATGTTGATGATATGCATGTTCAATTAGGAGGCATGCAAACTTAGGTGGTTTGGAGGTTGGTTAAGTATTTTTTAGATGGAAATATTAGTTTCCATAGTAATATTGGATATTACTTGCAGTTTGAGGTTCTAGTTGGAGCTAGGATGACATTTATGGAATATCGTATCAAGGTAGAGATTGTTAGATTTTGGTATTAAAATATTCCATATTTAAGTATATTTTGGAGATGTTTGAGTTCAGGTGGAATTGTGGCCCAAATACATTGCCACTTTTATAGACCTTGTAGATTTTGAAGATCATTAATTGCCTCTTTTATTGCATTAAATAGGGCAAAGAATTATCCACGTGGGAATGGGAATGATTTATTTTGAGAGATGGAAATAATCAACGGCTTATTAAAGAAGGCATTTAATCAAGATTATTATAAATGGACGTGCATATGGTTCATTAGATGTGTGGGAAAAAACTTATTTTAGAATTTTGGGGATTGAGATATCTTCTCAATTTTTAATCTTTCTCTTGTAATCATTTGGTGAATTAATTATAGATTTTCTTAAATTCTATTTTTTTTTCTAAAATCTAGTTGTGTAGGGATCCTAGGAAAAATCCTAACACATTTGTCATCGGTATCACCTCGATAATAGCAATTCCCCAAACTACAAATGGCTATGGGCTAACAATTTGTGTAAGCTCTATATATGGGGCACTTGGAATTTTTGCAAATCTCTGGAAATTGTCGCACTGTTTGGTGTAGTCAACTTCATCTTTATTTATTGTTGGCTAGAAATATCTGTAGCGAAGTACCCTTTTTGCCAAAGTCTGCCCCCTCCGGCATTGTCACCACAGCTACACTCATGGATTTCCAAGAGGATTTTAGTAACAACCGAAATTTTTAGTAACATTTTTTGAAACATTTAATTAAATAAATTAAATGAAATAATGTAAAATGGTTAATGGTTGAGATTTATGATTAGTAAGGGTAGTTGTGCCATATATAAATAAAATAAAGAAATAAAATGTTAAGGAAAATAAATAAGGGGCAATATAGGAATAGGACACATCCATATACTTTACACCCCTAACCCCATCATTTGAATGTTCATATCTATATTCACAAAAGAAAAACAAACTTGAGGCTGGCCACCATTAAGGGAAGAAAAGAGAAGACAAACAAGATTTCAAAGGTAAAGCTTAAGAAACTTTACCTAGATCAAATCTCAAATCCTTAATCTCAAAGCTAAGGTGATTAATGACTACATCTCATATTTTTATTTTTTCGGTTTTAAGGTTAGACCTGATTTATTTTACAAGGTTATGCCATGTTTTTGAATGACTAAATGTTTATATATGCTTGTTGATGATTTATGCTTATTCATATAGTTTTTGTGATATGTTTTATGTGAGAACCCAATTAAATGACATCCAAATGCCTTGCGATTTTTGATTTAGATCAAAAATAATATTTTAGTGATGAGTTTCAATTTTCATAATTTTGTAAATTAATGTGGATTTAATATTAATTTTCTATTGAGCAAATTGATTATTTGGGTTTAAAAATTATTTACAGTTAAATAATATATGTTTTGGGTTTGAAATTATTATATGTTAGAAAACATATTAAAAATGATTTTTTGGAATTTTTGTAGAATTTTCCTAATTGTTTTAATGGATATATAAAATTATTTAAGATATGTGTAACGACCCCTTAAATTAATAATATTAAATGAATTGAATTAATATAATTTCTAATCTAATCTAATTTAGAATAAATGTAGAAATTTGGTATAGTAGTTGTAATTTAGTGTAACAATAAAATTTTATGACAATAGATTTGGATAATGTAATTTGTCACTTTTTGTTAAAAAGTAAATTATAAGAAATCAATAAATGTTGAATTGAAAATATTAATAAAAATATTAACTAAAATGAGATTCATTAATATAAAATCAGTAGTGAAGAGGTTACCTTTGGTTGTAATAAAGGTGAATTCTATTAGTGGATGTCAACACTTAATAAAATTTATTTAGAATAAAAAGGTTTCAAATGCATGTTTGCATTGAATATGTAATTGATGGATTAAGGGTAAGTAATTAGAATTTAATCCTATAAGATTTGGAACTAAATGTATGAAGATAATTTGGTAGAAATAATTAATTAACCTCTTAATTGTGCATACCCAATATAATATAAATAACAACAAGACTAGAACTTGATTTGCCTAGGTATGTATATATGTTTATAAACTATAACCAAGTGAGAAATTTGGTAGTAAATAGGGGATAAGTTGACTAAGGCAATTAGTAATTTAATAAATGAATGCATAGTAAGTAAGTGGAAATGTATGGATAAAAATATTTTCATATATGGGATAATTACAAAGTTTACCCATTTATCTAATGTATATAATTGAATCTAAATTTAGGGCAACATTTTGTTATTGATGGTATAAGTGAATTTGAATAAAAGGGGTAAAAAAATTATGTAGATTTAACATGTATTGAGTATATAGCTAAGAAGGGCATTCGATGTAAATGAATCTAAATTAATGTGTCTAGTCAATAAAGGAGAGCTTTAAGGGAATAAATATAAATGAATGTATTTGGGGAATGGAGTCCTTTTATATGTTGAATAGTATAACGTTGTTATTAAGAATGAACGTTACTTTAGTAATTATTAATATGGTAACGGAAGAGTGTATAAATTTTATAGCAACGTAAAAACGTATTGTAAGATAATAATTAAGTGTAGACTTATAAAATATATTTATGACAACAAATTTTGTAAGTTATTTATTCTATTAGTTGTTAAGTTTTATTTATGTGTAAGTTAACAATATTACAATTCAATTGAATACAGTAAACCATGCAAACAAAAGATGAACATTTGGAAGTATTACTGTAGTGATATATATATAAGAAACGGTAACTTTGTAGTTGGGGAATAATTGATTTAGTTGTGAGTTGTAATCCAATAGAGTCAATTTATTAGAATTTATTGCAATTTATGGGATTAATTGCAGTAACCTTTGAAGATTTATTTACTAAAATAATTGACGATGAAAATTATATGTAAATCTGCTTTGAGTTAATTTAAAATATCCAAAGGGCTAGAAATGACACAAATCTGCTAGTTTAGAAATTTACAATAAAAAGTGGTAAGTAATTTTTCTAAATATTTAGATAGTGGGAAGATGTAGATTTAGATGGAATTTATTATTTAACTATTTCACATGTTGAAGATCTAAGGTTAGAATTGAGATTTTTAATGTATAGATATTGAGCCAATGTTAGTTTCATTAAATTGACATCAATAACTTTGAATAATAGAAAGAAAGTGAATTTAATAAATTTAATCAAACGTATAATGTTGAATTTATTAAAAATTGGAATTTAACCTTTAAGTAAGGATTAACATCTAAATTGATGAATATAACAACTATGTATTGACACTTGAATTGTTTAGAATTCGAGTAAATAATTAAGAAAATTTAAAGGGAGAAATTTGGTCAATTTTTGAATTTAGATGTAAAAATTGGATTTTTATAATTTATTTAATGAATATTGAAAATAGCCATTTTGGTCACGGACTCGGATTTCGATGAAACCAGTTTCATCGGATCCGTATCGGTGAATTATTATAGGGTTTCAAATTTCGTATCGATCGGACCTGTCGTTTGATCGTACGGACGCGAAACGCCTTGAAAATCAATTTTATTAAAATCAATTTGAAATCAATTTGGAAATCTTGTTTTCAGCATAACTTCTTCATACGATCAAATTTGGACGTGAAACTTTTTTCATCGCGTTCAGAATATTTTAAAATACCTATCTGGATATATGGGTTTGACAAATTTCGTTCCGGGGTCAAAACGGGCTTTTTGGGCCTTAGTTTGTTTCGTACGTTCATCTATCTAGTCTATCTACTCTAACCCAACCCTACCTATAAATATACAGTTATAAACCCTAGCTCCATTCTATTGTCTATTTGTTGTACCTTCATCTTCTTCAAGCTTCTCTTCTTCTTCAATGGGGGCTAACCCTAGATCCAGTCAGTTCAAAAAAAAAAAAATTTGAATTTAAAAAAAAAAAAAAAAAAAAAATTTGCGGATCTGCAGCAGCTTCTGGTCGAGCTTCGGGTTTCAGGGGAGAAAACCCTAGAGCAACTTCGGGTCAGGAAGAAAATGACTCGGGTCGCTCCGGGTCGTTTTGGCGAAAACTCCAAGCAAGCACCGGGGAATTGAGGCGGCGCACCGAAGTCGAACCCGAAGTCGACCCAGGACCAGAATTTTCCATTTTTCAAATTTTCATAACTTTTGCATACGAGCTCGGATTCGCACGCGGTTTGTTTTGATGGAATCGTATCGGAATTTCTGACGTTTTGGCGCTAGTTTGGATAAATTTGGAGACCGTCAAATTTTTGGGTTTAAATCGAATTTAAATTCGATTTAAATTCCAAAGGTGAGTGTTTAAACCCACTCACAACTACTAGAAGCTTTTATGTTTGTTAAGTTAATTTTAGAAATGAATATAAATTTATTTATGAGTATTTGGAATGTTTATTTCACTCATATTTGTTGAATTGCATTTATTAAATTTAACTGTTAATTTAATTTATTTATTGCGTATTAATTGACAGTTAGAATTTATTTGTTTGCCTATAAACTGCTAGTTAATAGTTATATAGATTATTACTGAATATAAACTGTTAGATTAATAGTTGTTAAATTTAATCTGAATAAAATTGCCAGTTATTACCTGTTATATATTATCAAATATAAATTGTTATTGATTGATATTGCTTGATGATTGTGATTGGATGATGGGTGATGTTGATGGATGTTTTATTGTATATCATTAAATTGCAAATTATCATGCATATTTCCTTTCATTCGGGATTGTGGTTTGAAATGATATACAACCGCACAATTTTATATCTTTTAAATTGCGGATTGAAATGATAAATATCCGTATCACTTGACCATAGGATAGAAAATTATATACAGGCACCGCGGTCTATATATATAACTATTTTAAATGTGATTTCTATGGTTTGGATGGAATACGGTTTATAATAATCTTAAATTTTATATTGTATAAATATTTTTCTTCCATATATATATACATATGAAGTTGAAAATTTTGAAATTAAAAGGTGTATAAAAATCTTTATTAAAAATGGAAGAAAATTAAGAAAATGGAGTTTAATAATTTATATCATATGTTTAAATGTTAAGTTTGGAAATTTTAAGATATGATATTTATAATTGGATTTTTCCCAAAATAAATTAAAATGAATATTCTAGTATAATTTGAATTGGGAAAAATATATATATTTTATTACTAGAAATTGAAGTCTTATTATTTATGGATTTTATATAAATATTCAAGACTAATTAATAGAACAATTGATTTGTTGAAAGAATAAAATCCAACTTTAGTTTGAAATATTGATACTCAAAATGGATATACGTATATATAAATAAATTGAAGTGGTTTTGGAACTTGAGAGAGATAATATAAATTTTGGTTTAGACTTTAATAAAGAAATGTATTTGTAAAGCCATGAGAACTATTTTCTTTACAAAGTAACATTTAAGTTAAACCATTTAATTCATATACCGTTGAATGTCCAAACCATTCAAGTTTTGGAAGTTATGGTTTTAAATTATGATTTTCAAAATACTATGCTTTGAAAATATTTGATTTTCAGACGTTATGAAGTTAAAGCATTTTGATTTTGGAAAAGAATTATATTTGGGATAAGTGATAAAATATGGTTTTGGGTTTTGAAATGATATCGTATTCATGGTTATGAAATGGAATGTTTATTCTGATTTTTAAAGTATAACCTATTTTTGACCGCGGTGTTATAATAACGATGGGTTGGCAAAGAGACCGGGATCGGATATCTGACATACTCTCTGTCGATACCGAAAACCACTTTGACTAACCGTGTACGCGGTGGAGATTCCAGAATGAAGTAGGTGGTGGCGACGTTTCCTGTAAGGTAAATACGTGGACCCGACTCCCGTGAGTTGGCATAAGGTGGCTAAAACAGGAGCTATTCCTAGGCCAATGAGGTCATACCTCTGATCGGACACTCCTCTTCGATATTATACTATGACTTTGGATTGATTCAGTGGCCACTTTTATTTTGATTTTGGGGAGTTTGTTCGAGGTGGGCGGTAACTGCGGCTACGCGTTTCCACCAGCTTGGGTACGCAACTGGTATATCTACCCTGGCATTGCCTAGTTGTGCCGTGTCACCTACCCTATCGTGCCTTTACTACGAGTTTCTATTTGTGTCGTACCTATGGAGTATCCTCTGGTAGCCTCCCGATCAGGAGGTATTACGGTACTGTATAGACTATTGGCATTTTACGTGTTAAGGTGAAAAATGTAAAGCCTTAACGCTATTTAAAAGTAAGTTTATTTTATAAATAGACACTACTATAATAGCGCAATATACTACATAGTAAATAGTTTAACGGATCCTTAGGAGATGTAAATCCCGAGCATCTCTTGAGTTACTGTACTCATATTTATTTCTGTTAATTTAACTCACATAAGATCTTTTAGTTCTGACTCGAGTGTTTTTGTCTTTTCAAATTCGCTCGGGTCAGTCCGAGCGTTTCAGGATCGAAGACTTTAGCTTTGGAGGACGAAGACGAAGAATCCGTATTATATTATTTATAGTATTGCACCACACTCATACTGTTCCGCTGCATTGATTGTATTGGTATGTGTAACTCTGATATTTATTGTATAAAGTAAACCAAGTGTTTGTAAACTGTTTTGAACTGTATATTTATTATTATATTTTATCCTTCCGCTGTGAGATTCTGTTTTGTTTTTATTTCTTCTCTGTTTTTCTTATTTACCCCATAACAATCCGCCCTTGCGTATGCTTTGAATTAGCACGTATGTCGGTTTAAAGTGTGCGAAAAGGCTGGATGTTACAGTTGGTATCAGAGCTTTGGTTTAGCGATAAACCTTGGCTTTGTGGGGTTCGACTCTTTGTTAATAGGGTAGTAATACCCTATGGGAGTCGCTGAGTGTATATATATGAGAGAGCGTATTTGTTAGTTTTATAAAAAGATTTTAATATTATGTTACTCTGTTCCGTTTTGTATTTATAAATTCTGGTTGTTGCATGGGACGCTATGCCATCAATAGGGATTTCTAAACACTTAATAGGACAGACCGACATAATATTTGTTTTTAATATAGGTGAATGAAATAATTTTGCCTATTATATTTTCTATATATAAAAATATTTTTATAAAGATATATTTTGGTTGCTATAGTTGGGTGTTAGGTAATAAAAATGTTTGTAATGAATTAAAGCTAAGTTGAATTTTAATAAATCAAATTGGAGATTTTAGAACTTAAGTCCGGGATTTTTTGAAATCTTCTTTCAAAGGATTTATGAAATATAACGATTTGGTTTATAAATATTTTCTTATATAAATATTCAGTATAATTCGAAGGAATTGGTTTAAAGAGGATTTTGAAGAAAATAAGTTTGTACTTTCCTCTCTGTCGTTGGAAAATAATTTCGGTGATGACGGCCGCATCATCGACTTTCATTTTCGAGTTTCGAAGGGAAAGGCCACTGTAGTAAATTCTACTGCAGATTTGTTTTGAAATTATTTAAAATTTTAATTGTTTAAAGGTAATTAGAGATATAAAAGTTGTAAGAAATTAATTATCTATTATTTTAAAGAAATTTTGGAATTTGACCCGGAATTTAATTCTAAAATTTTCCATTAATTAATTGTTAAATTTTAGTGGAATAAAAAAAGTAAGTAATAAATGGATTGAAAACCTCTAATAAGTAAGAGAATTAATGCTAAGTATAAAGGAAGTTAAAAATTTAAATTATAAATAATGGTAAAGATTTATTGGAAAATCAATGAATTAAAAGAATTGAGATTAAACTAGTATAAGTTCAATTGCATTTCTCTTTAAACATAAATAACTTACCAAGTATAAAAAGTTGAAATGTAAATTAAGAGTGGAATAGAATATTATGCAAGTAGAATTTTGGAAATAATGAAGTATTCAATAAATTACTGTTATAAATAAGAATTTAATGGTATTAACTTAAGTGATGATTGGAATTTTACTAAAATTAAAGGTTGTATTATTAATAGGTGATTTTAACCGTAAGAAAGTAAAAATGAAATTCCTTAATTTATAAAGTTTGATTGTAGGGTTATTAACTTAAGTACGCCTTAATTTCCCCTATTCTAATATAATGGAAAGTAGGAAAAATATAAATGACTGCAATCCATAGTTAATGAATGAGTAAAATCTTTCACTTATAGGAATGCAAGTTATAAGGTTAATAAATTAAGTGTAAGTAGAGGGTTACTGTAATTAAATATTATAGAAAGTGGGTAATTAAACTGTTACTACTATTAAATATAATGGAAACTTCCACATTAAATAAATAAATGAGATTAAAGGTAAGTTGAAATTGTAGGTTATAAAACAAATATATATTAATTAAAGGAATGAAAAGAAACTTGTAAATTTTCACTTACATTCTTAAAACATACATAACTTACTATATAATAAAAAGTTGCAATGTTAGTAGGAAAATGTAAGGGGAAATCTTACTAGTAAAGAGTAAGGTAATAAAGGTATTCTATTAATTTGCTATTATTAATGAGAATTAATTGTATAGACTTAAGTTAAATTGGAAATTTTACTATAAGTAAAGGTAAGTAGTATAAATAGATGATAGAAACTTTAGTAAATAAATTGGAATACAAATATAATGAATTTTGTGATAAATGGAAAATGAAAATTTGTAAGAAATAAAGAAATCACTCCATAAATGAAAGAAAGAAAATCAAACCATTGAAGCATGAGATAAATGTATAATAAATAAATTTGGGTGTTGGTTTGAATTGTGTTGTTTGATTTATGTTGTTGGGTAAGAAATTTGAAGTGGTTAAATGAATAAGTATCTATCTTTGTTCCATCTAAGACTGTTGAGTAAAGGATGCACTTGATAGTTAATTTCATTTCATACAAATTTCAATTTTGAACCCAAACAACTATTTGTTTGATGGATTAAATGGTTGCTTTGTTTGGGTATGTATGTTGTTTGTAAGGTTGATGGTTGTTGAATTGTTTGGTTGATTAATTATTGAATCCACTTGAATAGTTCACTTTAAAATAAATATTTAACCTTTTAGATTTTATAAGTGAATACAGGTGATGGAAGCAACTGCTACTGCTTTTGGTTCCATAATAATAAGCGTATATTGCCCGACAAATAGGTACGTTTTCGGATTACGTTTAAAGCGCTATTTTTTCCCGTGTTGGGATATAATATTTTGATAATATATGTAATATATTTGTATATTTTGATATTATATTTTCTCCAGAGTCTCTCCGTACAAAGGAGACTCTGCCAAAAAATTTCGTAAATTTTGGACTTAGAATTTTGTGAAAATATTTTCCCAACTTTAATAATTAAGTATAAAATAATATAATGATTATAAACAGGTATATTTTATTTAAGAAAATAAATTTAGTAAATTATTGTTATAAGTTAATATTTGGAATAAGATGTACTGTTTTATTCTTCCTTCTCCCTTCTTTTTCCTTTTTGGGGACGAAAAGTTTTGAGTGGGGGAGATTGTAACGACCCGTTAAATTAATAATATTAAATGAATTGAATTAATATAATTTCTAATATAATCTAATTTAGAATAAATGTAGAAATTTAGTATAGTAGTTGTAATTTAGTGTAACAATAAAATTTTATGACAATAGATTTGGATAATGTAATTTGTCACTTTTTGTTAAAAAGTAAATTATAAGAAATCAATAAATGTTGAATTGAAAATATTAATAAAAATATTAACTAAAATGAGATTCATTAATATAAAATCAGTAGTGAAGAGGTTACCTTTGGTTGTAATAAAGGTGAATTCTATTAGTGGATGTCAACACTTAATAAAATTTATTTAGAATAAAAAGGTTTCAAATGCATGTTTGCATTGAATATGTAATTGATGGATTAAGGGCAAGTAATTAGAATTTAATCCTATAAGATTTGGAACAAAATGTATGAAGATAATTTGGTAGAAATAATTAATTAACCTCTTAATTGTGCATACCCAATATAATATAAATAACAACAGGACTAGAACTTGATTTGCCTAGGTATGTATATATGTTTATAAACTATAACCAAGTGAGAAATTTGGTAGTAAATAGGGGATAAGTTGACTAAGTCAATTAGTAATTTAATAAATGAATGCATAGTAAGTAAGTGGAAATGTATGCATAAAAATATTTTCATATATGGGATAATTACAAAAGTTTACCCATTTATCTAATGTATATAATTGAATCTAAATTTAGGGCAACATTTTGTTATTGATGGTATAAGTGAATTTGAATAAAAGGGGTAAAAAAATTATGTAGATTTAACATGTATTGAGTATATAGCTAAGAAGGGCATTCGATGTAAATGAATCTAAATTAATGTGTCTAGTCAATAAAGGAGAACTTTAAGGGAATAAATATAAATGAATGTATTTGGGGAATGGAGTCCTTTTATATGTTGAATAGTATAACGTTGTTATTAAGAATGAACGTTACTTTAGTAATTATTAATATGGTAACGGAAGAGTGTATAAATTTTATAGTAACGTAAAAACGTATTGTAAGATAATAATTAAGTGTAGACTTATAAAATATATTTATGACAACAAATTTTGTAAGTTATTTATTCTATTAGTTGTTAAGTTTTATTTATGTGTAAGTTAACAATATTACAATTCAATTGAATACAGTAAACTATGCAAACAAAAGATGAACATTTGGAAGTATTACTGTAGTGATATATATATAAGAAACGGTAACTTTGTAGTTGGGGAATAATTGATTTAGTTGTGAGTTGTAATCCAATAGAGTCAATTTATTAGAATTTATTGCAATTTATGGGATTAATTGCAGTAACCTTTGAAGATTTATTTACTAAAATAATTGACGATGAAAATTATATGTAAATCTGCTTTTAGTTAATTTAAAATATCCAAAGGGCTAGAAATGACACAAATCTGCTAGTTTAGAAATTTACAATAAAAAGTGGTAAGTAATTTTTCTAAATATTTTGATAGTGGGAAGATGTAGATTTAGATGGAATTTATTATTTAACTATTTCACATGTTGAAGATCTAAGGTTAGAATTGAGATTTTTAATGTATAGATATTGAGCCAATGTTAGTTTCATTAAATTGACATCAATAACTTTGAATAATAGAAAGAAAGTGAATTTAATAAATTTAATCAAACGTATAATGTTGAATTTATTAAAAATTGGAATTTAACCTTTAAGTAAGGATTAACATCTAAATTGATGAATAGAACAACTATGTATTGACACTTGAATTGTTTAGAATTGGAGTAAATAATTAAGAAAATTTAAAGGGAGAAATTTGGTCAATTTTTGAATTTAGATGTAAAAATTGGATTTTTATAATTTATTTAATGAATATTGAAAATAGCCATTTTGGTCACGGACTCGGATTTCGATGAAACCAGTTTCATCGGATCCGTATCGGTGAATTATTATAGGGTTTCAAGTTTCGTATCAATCGGACCTGTCGTTTGATCGTACGGACGCGAAACGCCTTGAAAATCAATTTTATTAAAATCAATTTGAAATCAATTTGGAAATCTTATTTTCAGCATAACTTCTTCATACGATCAAATTTGGACGTGAAACTTTTTCCATCGCGTTCAGAATATTTTAAAATACCTATCTGGATATATGGGTTTGACAAATTTCGTTCCAGGGTCAAAACGGGCTTTTTGGGCCTTAGTTTGTTTCGTACGTTCATCTATCTAGTCTATCTACTCTAACCCAACCCTACCTATAAATATACAGTTATAAACCCTAGCTCCATTCTATTGTCTATTTGTTGTACCTTCATCTTCTTCAAGCTTCTCTTCTTCTTCAATGGGGGCTAACCCTAGATCCAGTCAGTTCAAAAAAAAAAAAATTCAATTTCAAAAAAAAAAAAAAATTTGCGGATCTGCAGCAGCTTCTGGTCGCGCTTCGGGTTTCAGGGGAGAAAACCCTAGAGCAACTTCGGGTCAGGAAGAAAATGACTCGGGTCGCTCCGCGTCGTTTTGGCGAAAACTCCAAGCAAGCACCGGGGAATTGAGGCGGCGCACCGAAGTCGAACCCGAAGTCGACCCAGGACCAGAATTTTCCATTTTTCAAATTTTCATAACTTTTGCATACGAGCTCGGATTCGCGCGCGGTTTGTTTTGGTGGGATCGTATCGGAATTTCTGATGTTTTGGCACTGGTTTGGACAAATTTGAAGACCGTCAAATTTTTGGGTTTAAATCGAATTTAAATTCGATTTAAATTCCAAAGGTGAGTGTTTAAACCCACTCACAACTACTAGAAGCTTTTATGTTTGTTAAGTTAATTTTAGAAATGAATATAAATTTATTTATGAGTATTTGGCATGTTTATTTCACTCATATTTTTTGAATTGCATTTATTAAATTTAACTGTTAATTTAATTTATTTATTGCGTATTAATTGATAGTTAGAATTTATTTGTTTGCCTATAAACTGCTAGTTAACAGTTATATAGATTATTACTGAATATAAACTGTTAGATTAATAGTTGTTAAATTTAATCTGAATAAAATTGCCAGTTATTACCTGTTATATATTATCAAATATAAATTGTTATTGATTGATATTGCTTGATGATTGTGATTGGATGATGGGTGATGTTGATGGATGTTTTATTGTATATCATTAAATTGCAAATTATCATGCATATTTCCTTTCATTCGGGATTGTGGTTTGAAATGATATACAACCGCAAAATTTTATATCTTTTAAATTGCGGATTGAAATGATAAATATCCGTATCACTTGACCATATAATAGAAAATTATATACAGGCACCGCGGTCTATATATATAACTATTTTAAATGTGATTTCTATGGTTTGGATGGAATACGGTTTATAATAATCTTAAATTTTATATTGTATAAATATTTTTCTTCCATATATATATATACATATGAAGTTGAAAATTTTGAAATTAAAAGGTGTATAAAAATCTTTATTAAAAATGGAAGAAAACTAAGAAAATGGAGTTTAATAATTTATATCATATGTTTAAATGTTAAGTTTGGAAATTTTAAGATATGATATTTATAATTGGATTTTTCCCAAAATAAATTAAAATGAATATTCTAGTATAATTTGAATTGGGAAAAATATATATATTTTATTACTAGAAATTGAAGTCTTATTATTTATGGATTTTATATGAATATTCAAGACTAATTAATAGAACAATTGATTTGTTGAAAGAATAAAATCCAACTTTAGTTTGAAATATTGATACTCAAAATGGATATACGTATATATAAATAAATTGAAGTGGTTTTGGAACTTGAGAGAGATAATATAAATTTTGGTTTAGACTTTAATAAAGAAATGTATTTGTAAAGCCATGAGAACTATTTTCTTTACAAAGGAACATTTAAGTTAAACCATTTAATTCATATACCGTTGAATGTCCAAACCATTCAAGTTTTGGAAGTTATGGTTTTAAATTATGATTTTCAAAATACTATGCTTTGAAAATATTTGATTTTCAGACGTTATGAAGTTAAAGCATTTTGATTTTGGAAAAGAATTATATTTGGGATAAGTGATAAAATATGGTTTTGGGTTTTGAAATGATATCGTATTCATGGTTATGAAATGGAATGTTTATTCTGATTTTTAAAGTATAACCTATTTTTAAATGACCGCGGTGTTATAATAACGATGGGTTGGCAAAGAGACCGGGATCGGATATCTGACATACTCTCTGTCGATACCGAAAACCACTTTGACTAACCGTGTACGCGGTGGAGATTCCAGAATGAAGTAGGTGGTGGCGACGTTTCCTGTAAGGTAAATACGTGGACCCGACTCCCGTGAGTTGGCATAAGGTGGCTAAAAAAGGAGCTATTCCCAGGCCAATGAGGTCATACCTCTGATCGGACACTCCTCTTCGATATTATACTATGACTTTGGATTGATTCAGTGGCCACTTTTATTTTGATTTTGGGGAGTTTGTTCGAGGTGGGCGGTAACTGCGGCTACGCGTTTCCACCAGCCTGGGTACGCAATTGGTATATCTACCCGGCATTGCCTAGTTGTGCCGTGTCACCTACCCTATCGTGCCTTTACTACGAGTTTCTATTTGTGTCGTACCTATGGAGTATCCTCTGGTAGCCTCCCGATCAGGAGGTATTACGGTACTGTATAGACTATTGGCATTTTACATGTTAAGGTGGAAAATGTAAAGCCTTAACGCTATTTAAAAGTAAGTTTATTTTATAAATAGACACTACTATAATAGCGCAATATACTACATAGTAAATAGTTTAACGGATCCTTAGGAGATGTAAATCCCGAGCATCTCTTGAGTTACTGTACTCATATTTATTTCTGTTAATTTAACTCACATAAGATCTTTTAGTTCTGACTCGAGTGTTTTTGTCTTTTCAAATTCGCTCGGGTCAGTCCGAGCATTTCAGGATCGAAGACTTTAGCTTTGGAGGACGAAGACGAAGAATCTGTATTATATTATTTATAGTATTGCACCACACTCATACTGTTCCGCTGCATTGATTGTATTGGTATGTGTAACTCTGATATTTATTGTATAAAGCAAATCAAGTGTTTGTAAACTGTTTTGAACTGTATATTTATTATTATATTTTATCCTTCCGCTGT
Source organism: Allium cepa (assembly GCA_030765085.1). Taxonomy (NCBI): domain Eukaryota; kingdom Viridiplantae; phylum Streptophyta; class Magnoliopsida; order Asparagales; family Amaryllidaceae; genus Allium; species Allium cepa. The sequence goes on from CM060932.1 coordinate 167,374,279, forward strand.
GAGATTCTGTTTGTTTTTATTTCTTCTCTGTTTTTCTTATTTACCCCATAACAATCCGCCCTTGCGTATGCTTTGAATTAGTACGTGTGTCGGTTTAAAGTGTGCGAAAAGGCTGGATGTTACAATATGGGACTTAAATGTTTTATATATTTATAAAAGGAGAAGGGGTATTTTCTAAATTATTTAAATTGTTTAATTTTTAAATTTCGGTAGTGTTTTTGGAAAAAAAATTTGCAACCAATTATACTTTAACAAACAAGGCAGTTTAGTTGAAAAGATTACTTTAAAAGGATAAAATTTAATTTAAACAGGCTATTTACCTGTTTTGCCACTTTCGGCACCTAGGTTCCGACTCCATCACCGTCGAAACTAATGCACGTAGTAACAAAAACTTAATACAGAGTGAATTGGACTTAGGCAGAAGGTATGAAGTCGAAACAATGGTTTCCAAAGGAGGTCAAAACCTTACTTTGCTTTCAAATGGAAAACGTGCCTGCTTTGCTTTCGAAATGGATGCTTTTGACTTGGTTGGTTTTCGAATGGGTCAAATGGTTTCTAATAGGTTGTGCCTTTGTTTTTAAATAAATGCTTTCATCAGGGTTGAAACCCCTAGCTGCCGCTTTCTACCTTTCGAAGCAAGTGGTTTTGGAAGGTATATTTTGTTTTAAAACCCAAGACGCTTCTCCAACGCTTTCGAAAGGTAGGTTTCGACACCATCACTTCTTTACTTAGGAAATGCTTTTGAAAGAGTGCTTTCGACTTAAATGTTTTATGACCCTTTTTCTCTGTTGAAGGTAGAACCCAAAAGGTTTCGAAAGCGATAGTTCTAAATGGTTTCGAAAGGTCGTTCCACATGTTTTACTTGGACCCAAATGGTTTCAAAAGGTTTGATGTTTTAATGCTTTCAAAAGTTTTTAACGAAGGTTTCGAAAGAGAGGTTCCCCATTGGTTTCAGAAATTTTGAGAGGAAAGACTTTTCAATGTTTTCGAAAGGCAACATTTAAGTGTTTTAAAGATAGCATGTCTAAGGTTTTAAAGCTTTCGAAGGGAAGGGTTTTCAATGTTTTTGAAAGGTGATTATGAATGGTTTCGAAAGGAATGTTTTGGCCTTTCGGCCTAGGTTATTAAAAGGGTTTACTTGGATTCGAAAGGGGTACTTTCAATGGATTCGAAAAGGGTACTTTCAAAGGTTGAATGTTTTCATCAACAAAGATTTGTGTAAAGTATATATAACATGGCAAGGTTGTTTTGAATAAAGCATAGAGTATATATTTTCCATGTTTAAAATATGATTTAAAGGTTTAAATCAATTTGAGAAGAAATGATTTTCAAGAAAAAATTAAGGGAAGATTACCCTAGGTAAAATGACTCAGATATTTGTATACTGGATGAGACTGGTATAGGGTCGCACACTATACATTAGCCATTAGCCCCTAGCTAATTTAATTCAAAATGTGCAAGGCTTTGTCATAAGTAAGACTAAAATAATTTTACACACAGAAGGGAATAATACATTTGTACAGAGGTAGGTGATTGGTGAGCCCGCAAGACCATTAGGATCAGTTGACCTAGAGAAAGTAAGTTAGGGATCATCTATATATGGAGTTTCTAACAATTGTTAGATTATTTTTGTACATTGTCTGGTACGACCGAGTCAGCCAAAGGTTAGCAGTTAGCCAAACAAAACTATAGTGTTTGGATAGATAGTTCATTTGTTACCTGATATGTATGTTTATATGATAATGCTTTACAGTCTTAACCAATTTGGTTGCAGGATTAAGATTTGCAAAATATATGTTTTAAAAGGATATTAGTGAGGGGAAACCTGTTCTGCTAAGCGGCATGGTCTCAGTTAATATCAAATAACTAAGATGTGTAGTATTATTCACACCAAGCTTTATGTCTGACTCGAAGTTTATGCTTTTCCCCTTAAACTCTCGGGTGCTCAAAATTGATTTGAGTAGCCTGAGGGTTGAGGATTTACAGGTTTTAGTAGATTGACGAATAAAGCTTCCGAAGATGAGCAAGAGGCTGATGGCTAGCTATTTAGGAGATGTTTTGTTGTTTTATTCCATTGTGTTGTATTATGTCAATTATTTCTATATAGTACTCTGGTCATCCAAGGGGGTATCTTCATATGTCTCTCTTGGCGTATTTTGTAATAATTATACTTGATCTGAACCTGGGAAGCGATTGGGATTATGTAATAGAATATGGAACATGTTTTGTGAAATATAATCAGAAAAGTTGTTTTGAAATCTATGATTTTTGTTTCATATTGATGTGCTTCTGATATTATAGATACTGTTAACATTGCTATATTTGGTTACCGAAAGTTAATATTATGGATGACTGCAACATCTGTAGCACTTAGCTTCAGGCCTCCAAATAGGGGATGTTACAATTTTCCTAGCCTCATACTTGGATATGCACAAAAGCAAATGGGTAGGGAATCCTCTTAAGTACTGCACTCCTTCTTGCATCATGAATCGAGGTGTGTATCGAAGGAGTTTCTTCCGTTCTTTCCCATCTCTTGTGAGAGTTCCCATGAGTAAATTATCCTTGATCAAAGTCATCTACGACTCCTCTTCCTCCACGATCTCTAAATCCACTCGACATCCATTTGATCAATAATTAGAGACTTCAAAACCTCCACTGGAACCAAACCCATCATCTACACTTCCTCCAGAACTAGCTAGTTTAGCCAATGAATCGGCCTGTGTGTTCTCCCATCTATGGATGTGAGAAATCATATAGTACTTTATATAGTATTATAGTTCTAGTCTTTCATCAGGCATGGAGCAAGCCTCGCGCCCTTAGCCTGATATTCCTTTCTTACTTGACAAACCACCTACTGGGAATTACTGAATATATGCAGCGCCCTTATCCCTAGCACCTTTGCATCATTATTAGTCGTACTCGACCTTGTTTTTAGTTGTGAGAAATTCCAGCTTCAGTGCATAACAAATTAACCATCCTTCCGAAGTTATGAGCACTACTCTTGCACCTGAACTATATTCGATCGAAACTCCATCCACAGACAGCATCCAGTGGGAAAGTGTGAACATATCGTCTTCCCCTTCAACACCCTATGCGGTAAACTCAACGATGAAATCCACCAACTCCTACCTGTTTATCTTCCGCTATGGCAATAAGTAATATCATATTAACTCAACTCTATGTTCCACTTAAAAAACCTTCCTATGGTCTCGGGTCGGTATAACACCTACTTTAAGGGTTGATCTTCCAGCACTTGAATTGGATAAGCCTGAAAATATGGCCGCAGCTTTATTGATGCAATTAACAAGAAATATGCAAGTTTTTCCAATCTCGGGTAGTTCTTCTCAGCTCTAGGAAACTACATGTTGATATAATAAACTAGCCTTTAAATTCTTACCCCATCATGTACTAATGATGTATTTAGTGCATGAGCATACGTTGCCAAATAAATGAATAAATCCTCCTTATCTAACGGTTTGGATAGAACTTGTGGTGTCTCCATATGCCTCAACAATTCCTCGAAGGCTTTTTGACAGTGTTGATTCCATTCAAAATTCTTCTTTCCCTTTCTGAGGGTATCAAAGAAGGGTATGCACTTATCTATTGCCCTTGAGATGAATCAACTCTAGGCAATAATATTCCAATCAAGCTTTGTAACTCCCTTTTCGTGGTTGGGCCCCTTACATTCCTAAAGGCATCAATCTGCTCCAGATTGGCTTTAATGCCCCTCATGTTCATGATAAATCCTAGAAATTTTCCCGATACAACTTTATAAGAACACTTTAATTGGTTTAACTTCATTCCATACTTTTGTAAAACTTCGAACATCTCCAAAAGATCATCCAAGTGGTTCTGCGACAGTCATTACTTCATAAGCATCTTATGCACATATACTTCCATCATCCATCCAATTTTATCACTAAACATAAAATTTACCAATCTTTGATATGAGGCTCTAATGTTCTTCAAATCGAACGACATTACTCAATAATGGAACAATCCCAAATCCGTTATAAAGTTGGTGTGCTCTTGATCCGGTATATACATTGGTATCTTGTTATGTCCTATGTAAGCATCTAGATTTTAAAGCAACTCATTTCCCGCAGTCCCGTCTGTTAGTTGATCAATCCTAGGCTAGGGAAAGCTATCCTTTGGGCATGCTATATTTAAGTGGGAATAGTCAATACATGTCTGCACTTTCCATTTGATTTTTTGACCTAAATAGGGTTAGATACCGATTTTGGGTATAACGCATCATGGATAAAGCCATCAGCTTATCAATTTCCTCCTTTAGCGCAGCTGATCGATTCGTACCCAAACCACGCCTATTTTGCTTTACCGACGGAAACCTTGGATCCACATTAAGTGTTTAACATGCTTGCTGATTCTGAATGTAGACAGTCCTCTCTACAATCTTTCCTTTCTCTCGTCGTTTCGCTTCCCTCAGATCCACGACATAATATTCCCTTTCTATGCTCTGGTCTCCCCTTATCGATCGACTGCATTCTCCATGGGGAACTTCATTATCAGGCACTAAGGAGCTAGTGCTATTCTGGAATTAGCTAGGCTCGATCGGTCCAAAAAGGTGCTATACTCCATATATTCATCATAATGATAAACTTTTGAATTTGAACCACCCTGCGATCACCACCACAAATCTCTATAGGCAAGTTAATAGTCCTGATCGGTTGCTTCTCTTCGCCTATATATACACTAGAGTCTTAGTTTTTTAAGCCACATCCTCTTTCATATTAATCATGATTTGGTTAAACGTTCTCGTGAACAAAATTTTCACGGAACTTCCATTATCCACAAGGACCTAGCACACTATTATCGGTCCAATAATAGTCGTTATCACCATGGTATCGAAAGTTGGTGCTTCGACTCAATCAGCATCCATATTCCTGAACAATATATCATCATCACTATCCTTTGTTGCCAAGCCGAAGCTCCATTCTCTATGGCAAAACAACTCTCATATGGTGTGTGCTTTAACAAGATCGTGTACTGTTCCATTTCCTTCCAGCTTTTCTCCACTAGATGAGATCCTCCTGTTATGATATTTATAACTAGCCTTCCACCAATGCACATAGGCCCTTCTCCACTGGGTCTAGGTTGGTTCCCTTGGGTATTTGGCCCTTTAGGTCTAGCATTTTTTCTGCTATCCTATGGATCTTTGACATACTATTGTAGCTTTTTCTTCTTTATCAATTCCTGAATAAAGTCTCTCAAGTGTTGGCCCCCGTTCGTGTTGTGTCCATGCATTTCATGGAAATGATAATACTTTCTTAAGTGCATTCCTTCTCGATCACCTCTTTTACATTCCTTGTATGGTAAGGTGTATATATATCCTCCAGCGTACCATTCAGGAGTGCATATTCCTCGGCCACTTCTTGGTTTCATTTTACCTACCACTAGAGCCCTGATTCCTTTTCTTTTGGCTACTAGAAGTTCCAACATTAACCGTTACAATACCAGAGCTTTCACTGATTTGTTTAATTGCCACATCGCGATGGATGACTTCCTTCGACTGTTCACCGTTGGTCTATCTAGCTACCAAACTTGTTCCTCCAAACACAAGAACTAGTTGGACTTATGATGGAATTTCTCCATTGTCATTAGTTATTTCACCTTCATCCGTTTATCAAATTTCATGTCTAGACGTATGCCCTGGATCAAAGCCAAAAAGAAAACTAAATCTTCCTATGGATTACTCACCTCCATGACCGCAATATTGAACATGTTCAAGAACCCCTTTAACGAATCCTTAGGTTTTTGAGAAAGGCTTGACAATGATATCATGTCCTTAGTCCAAGCAACATGGAGCTGAAACCGCTTCATGAATTCTTTGCCAACTTGTAAAAGTTGATATGGATCTCGGTGCGAGCCGAGTGAACCACATTTATGTACTACCTTCCAAGAAAATAGAAACACATACACCGTACTGCTTCCGTCGCTTTGGCACCATCCATATGCCATTTGTACTTAAACAAATGCTGCTTGGGATCAATGATCTATTGTACGTTGGCATTGTCGGCATCGTAAACCATTTAGGATACTCTTCCCTCGAAGTGTTCTCTATGGATGGAGTTTTGCTTGGTGCAGAACCTCAATCCTCATTCTTTCTGCCATTGCTTTCCTCTACCAACCATTTAACCATATCTGATATATACTCCTCACTAACCCTATACTCTAAAGGTCGAATATCAAGGACAAAACCGAGTATTTGGCTCTATAAATGATCTCGGCTTGCCTGCTAACGTCTATGTTCTCCCCTCTCTAGGAGAACCACTCTTCCGGTCCTCCGTCAACGTACGGTTGGTTCTGTTGTGCTTGTTTGAACTCCAACACCACGATTAGTAGCGTTAAGCTCATAATCATCACCCTGATGCTACAAATCATCCTCTAAATCAGACAAGTCCATGGACTTAGCTCCTCATTCCCCCAAAGCGCCCAAACTTTCCTCAGTATCGACGAAATTTTGGTCAGTTCCAAGTTGAAATCCTTTGGTAGGGATCCTCCGATTTCCTTCAGCAATTCTGTAACATCCTCCATTTGGAGACCTAAAACTAACCACTATGGATGCTTCAACCATCCATAGTTATTAATTCTCGGTGACTAAACGCGGTAATGTTAGATACATTGATGTACAAGAAACACATGAATAAGAAAAAAAATTAAAATCAATTTAAAACAAATATCTCATTTCATTACAAATAGCATTTCAGATTCATTACATAATCCCATATGTAAGCCACGTTTAGAGAAATTACAATTTATTACAAAATATGCCAAGAGCGACATACGAAGATGCCCCACTGGTTGATCAAAGTCAAAATATAGGCACTAAACAACTTTGACATTGCATTTAATGACTCAGCGGAATCAAATAGAAAGAACTCCTAATAGCTAACTTGCCTTCTGCACATCTCCGTAAGCTTATTCTTCTAAAGGAGAACCTGAAAACCTTAACTCTCAAACTACTCAAAATCAACTGAGCACCCGAGAGTTTAAGGGAAAAACATAAACTTTGAGTCAGACAAAAAGTCTGGTGTGAATAATAACCTACCATCTCGAACCATATAGATATCTAGTGAGACCACGCCGCTTAGCAGAACGTGCTTTCCCCTCACTAGTATCTTAACCTAATTTATAATAACCATATACTGTGCACTTACATCGTAATGGTTAAGACATAACATAATAATATGTATGATGAAGATATGAAAACATGCAATATGCTCTGGTTTCCCATCCCCATTCACCCGACTAACTTTCTCAAGTTATAGTTTCTGGGTCACTATTAATCTATTAATTTTCATAGGCTGACTAATAACCAGTTCAATTCTTTATGGATTTCCTATCCACTTTCACAGTTTTCGCGGGATCGCTATAAACCTATTGGTTTCTACCAATACTATTATTCAATCATAGTTTTCATGGCATTACTATGAACTTATTGGTATCTGCCAATAACATTATCCAATCGTAGTTTTTATGGGACCATTATGAACCTATTGATCTCTTTCAATAACATTATACAATCATAATTTTCATAGGATCACTAAGAACCTACTGGCTCCTGCCAATAACAATCTCCATAACATAGTTTTTATGGGATTACTAATAACCTTTTTAACTCCATGGCATTTTGATTCAGTTTACATTTACTATTATGGGTCAACCTAGCGATCATCCTACCCTTTAATACCCCAACATGCTCATATGGGTTATAAAGCGAATATGAAAACAAAACTATCATGATAGTTGATCAAATGATACATACCATATAAACATCCATAGTTTGTTTCCATATATTTACTTTTTAATGAAAGGGGGTCAATACTCTTAACTTACCTATTTACTAAGGAGAGCTTCCTTTCGAAAACATAAAATATGTCCATAATTTATTGCTTAAAATTTTATAAATCCTCTTTCAAAACCATAAAATATATCTTTCGAACACTTAGAAACATCCCTTTCGAAACACTTAAAAACATGCCTTTTAAAAGCATTAGTTCAAGTAAAAAGTTATGGAAGCATAGCTTCGAAACCAATTAAAAGTATTTCTTTAAAAACCATAATTTTAAAACAAAACAAACTACAAATTATATAAAAGGTGGCACATTCAAAAGCTATCCCTTTGAAAGACCTAGGTTGTCGGCAATAGGCTTTCGCATGTGTACTTGGGTTTAAATGAGCGGCTTCGGCCATGTCAAGAGGTATGAGAGCTGCACCCACCCTTTCACATATATAAGTTAAAAGAAAAGAGCTTCAATGATTGCGGAAGGGAACCGATTCGAAACCCTACCCTCTGAACTCATTGATTCAAAGAGTTGTAAAAGCATCCTATTACTAAGGCGAAAGGTTTTAATGCCACGGCTAAGGTATCAAAAGGGTTCAAAAGTAGAAACTCTTTCGAAGATGTTAAATCAAAGGTCGGTTTCATATTCAAATCCTGGAAATACTACTTTACCCCTTATGCATGCATACTTTCGACACCTTTACTACCTTTTGCATAGGTCCAATACACTTCGTACCACTAGCTTGATACCATGTGTATTATTAGCACTGAATGGATGCGGAAAGGTTAGAGGCGGGAGTATATGAAGTCGAAAGCCGGTAGGGTTAAGTGGAAAAGATGCAATTTGGATAAAAATTACATTTTTTCTTATTAAAGAAAATACTTTTCACCTACCATCAATATTTATCTCAATCTTATTGGTTTAGAAAACTTTATCAATTTCTTTTTTAGAATTTGCTACTGAAATTAAATTTGGATTTAAAATAACTTAACACTTAAGCCATTGTCCTTAATTAAACATTTAAGTCCTCTAACTTAAATAATTTATTATCCATTATAATACACGTAGGAAAAATATGCAAAATCACCAATTCATTTTAAATATGTTTTCTAACTTTTATAAATTTCAAACCCGAAAAAATTATTTAATAGCCTTAAATAATCTATCCAAGATTAACTACTTTCTCTCTTAAAAATTTATGATAAATCCATAATTACTTAGAAAATTATGAAACTTGAAACTCACTTCTATAATAACATTTTTGACCATATATCAAAAACGCGACACTTATGCATATCATATGATTAGTTTTCCAGTCTAAATCCTATCATGAAATCCATATTAAATTATAAAAATCATCAATTAGCATATATATCCATTTAATCTATCACATCATATCATCATTCATCCAATCTTATGGTTTTAAACCTCGAACCCGAATTAAAACATTCAAGATGACTTATATGAGATGGTTTAGATAATTATTCACCTTATTTGGATAAGGAATGTGAGATTTGTTCTTGGTTTAATCTTCCTAGCTTGAATCTTAGCCTTCAAGTGGATTTTGTGCTCCTCTTCTTCTTAGGGATATGTCCGAGCTTCAACTCTCTTTGCTTATGTTTTTGGTGTATGAAAATGTGAATGAGGTAAGGGGTTTAGGGGTTATGGTATACGGTTATTCCCATTTTTCCCTTGCCTTATCCTCTTAAGTTTCTAATTTATAAATTACACTTATAATTTCATTAGTTAAGGCACAACCCTAATTAGTTTCCAAATCTCAACTCCCTTATCACTCTAACCTCTATATTATTCAATTTAATTTATCTAATTAATTCTCCTGAATAATGTTATTTAAAATTAGGGGTGTTGCAAATTTCTTCTGCAGCTTAAGTAGCCCTTTCCTTCTATTTTTATCTAACATCTCGTTATTTCTGACCAGAAACATACGAGTTTTCTTCCTCATATCCAGTAGATGAAAACTACTTCCTGCTCCTCCTGGTTCTTTGGGGATGCTGGGTCAGAATGCTATGCTAGCATCCATCTATTCCATCAAAGATTTTTTACCGTCAGCCATTTTTGATTCAACTCCTGCACCATTTTGTCAAATTCCACTCTGGTAACCATCTCTTGTAGAGCATATGGTACTGGTACTACCTACTAGTTGTTGACCTCCACTTGATGAGTATTTCATTCATCTCCACCAGGTACTACTGCTGAAGATCTTCCTAATCTCCTAGACACCATTGATTCCGTTATGCTAATCCCTTTAAGTTCCTTTAAGCAAATCTTCAAGATTTAACCTTTGGATACTCCAAAATAAAATAGAAAGCTAATTCTCCTATGCTTGAGAATCTCCTTTCTCGATGAAAGCACTAAAATTCGATACCAAAATTGGTACAACACCTAAAATCCTACAGAAATATAAAAATCTAGTAGAGAATATATGAAAAACTGTAAGAATGATAAGATTATTAAAGTGGTTCGACAGTCTTTGGCCTATTTCCACTTTATTTTTTTTATTAAATATAGATTTGGGAGTCACTAATACAAGGATTTTACATATTTTGAGGCCTGGAACAAAAAATAGCAGCTTCCTTAGTGACTTTAATAGAGGTGAGATAGAAGATGAAGTAGATAATAAGCCAAAAAGTACTTCTCCAGTTGCTATCTGGTATGTTTCTATAGGTAAATTATCCAGTTGAGCTAGAGATCCATGAAATATCAAGTCCATATCAAGATTCGAGAGTATAGGATGTTAAGCTGGGCCCACCAAGCTTTAAAATCTACACGGTACCGATTAGAGGTGGTTGGTACCGAGTTTTTTTTGGGTGGGAAGAGCATGCTTTCTTCTCTTATCTTCTATCCCTGATCCACTATGTCCGAGCACTATTCCAATGCGATTGTGTTGTTTTCGGGAGGTTATGAAATCATCTTCACTTGTCTATTTTCCTTCAGAAATTCCTTGAAGTTAGTCTCCTATTCCTTGAGGAATATACTTTATGACGATCACTCAAGCCACATCTCCATAAGCCATTGCTCAAGGGGCCCATTGGGGGCAAGAAAAGAGGTTGGCACCAAGTAGAATCATCTCGGTACCGAGTAGTCCTATTAACTCCAATTGCCTTTCAACTTCTTGGGTCCACTCTTATAGTTCTTCTAAGTATGTTCCCAAGCCTGCGAGTCATTTCGTCTTCATCGTCACGTTCAGATTCGGGTAAAAGTCCACTTGGTCAAAAAGCTGGATAACAATAGTATTCTCGAATCATGGTATATACTTTCTTTATTTCCATTTTTTCATGTGAGTATACCCTAAAACTCAAAGAAATGTATTTTGACACCATTTCCCATTTCCTTATAGGTTCTTCTTTGTGGACTTCACACATTGTAACAACACTGTATTTTGTGATTATTTTAATTGTATATTTTAATTATTTTAATTGAAATTCCTAATTTAAAAACTTTATTTTATTTATTAAAATGGATAAATTTTGTTATTTTAAATATACATTTTGATTTTGATATAAATTAGAATTCCAAACATGAATAAATTGAATATTTTCCAAAAAAAGTGAATTTTGGTCAATATGGTCAAACTTTGACTTTTAAATTTAAAATTCAAATATTTGAATTTTTGAGTTTTATCTTTTATTATGAAAATAAATTAAACTTTAAATATACTGCTTTTCATTTCGTTGAAATCTGATTAATATTGTGAAAGTTGTGCTTTTTACAATATTGTATGTAAATTGTTTTATTTAACAAAAATGTTTATTTTAATTTATATAAATGATATTTTTGTTTGTCATATCTTGTTCTAATTGTGTACATATGTGTTATATGACATGTTATGTATATAATTTTATTTTTAAAACATTTTTAAAGTGTAGTTATAATTTTCAAATGTTATCTTATTTTGTTTACAAATTTTTAATTCTAGTTTCAATTTAATAACTATTTTCTTATTTATTTTCTATTTTTTCCTAAACATATTTATTTATTTTCTTTTTCACTTTATTTTTGTTTGTCTTTTATTTTTACTTACTGAATTTTATTTGGTTTATTTTGATTTAAAAGAAATAAGAAATTCAAATGGACAAAGACCTTTCATTTTCCTTGTGACTTTTCATTTACCTTTGCCTTTTCATTTTTCATTTCTTTTGGATTTTCCTCTCCTTGCTTTGGTCGTACATCATCTCACCCTATAGCCGCGTTTCTCATTTTCATTTCACGTGAAAATATTCTTGTCATCTTCAAAACTGACGGCCAAAGAAATTTTGTTAATGGCTTTTATTGCTCATTTTTCCTACTTCTTTTTCATTGATTTGCTTCCTCTTCTTCAAGTTTGTTCGGCCTCTACTCCACCTCAACTTCACCTACCATCAACTCCTCCATCTACAGCAGCAACCACTCCCCCTCTCTGACTAAGATCTCGCCATGACCATTTGTTGAAGCATCACCACAAAACTTTGCACAAAAAACTCCTCCAAAGCATGCTAGCCGACCATATTTTCACCCACCCCTTCATTGTTCACTTCGGCCACCACCTAAAACCACCGCCACCTGATGTACTTCACCTCTGACCGCACCTTCAGCCAACTCTAGATCTGACCTGACTTTGGGTCGAGCCCACTTGCCTTTGGCCGAGCTAAAAATGTTACCAAACTCCACTATTTATCCTTATTCTTTTGTATGCTCCATGTTGCAACCCTTCTCCTTCACATGTCCTAACCTAGCCGACCTATATGATGCCATACCCGAGCTAAACATGATCATGGCCGAGCAAAAGAACCCCTAGGTCGAGCACAAGTGTGGTTGAAGCAAGGTCAAATCATTTTGTCCTTTGTTAGTTTCTTTCCAATTGTTTCAATATAAATTTTGTGTTGAATATTCATGCGTATATAGTTTTTTTTATTGGTTGTTTACAAGATTAACATCTTAGCTATCTTCCCGCTTGAATCAAATTCGTGTTGTGTCGTGCTATATCGTGCTTTCTGGAATCTATTCTGTGTGTTTTGATTTGCTAACTCTAGCTTGAAAAGGTGAGTCCTTCTCACTCTGACATTTTACTTACGAAATAGTGAATTGATGACAAGTGTTTAGTAATTAAAAATGTTTATGCAAATAAATGATGATTATATGATATGTTATTCCATAATATTACCATGTTTACTTTGTTAATCATCACATGACATTTGATATATGACAGTATATTGTGACATTGACATGTTAGTATAATTGTTTATACCGCTTTGTTAATCATCACATGACCCGGGTTTTCTTTTTAAATTGCGAATTGAAACGATATATGTACGTATCACTTGACTTAGGTTAGAAAATTATATACAGACCCCGTGGTATATTTTTAAAAGATTTTTTATATAGATATGTATTTTTAAAGTATGAAATTTTGATTTAAAAATATATATATTTTATGGTTTTAAGAAGGCTAAATATTAAGTTTTGAATTTGTGAAATTAAGTATATAAATTTGAAGTAAATGTGATTTTGACTTTAAATTTATTTTAAATTATAAGTAAATAATGGAAATTAAATTTTAAGTTTTGAAAAGATATTTGAAGTAAAATGTTAAGTTTTATTAAATTATAAGTTAGTAAACTGTCAAATTTCGACTTAACGGATGAATTGAGTTTTAGACTGGATTTAATTATAAAAATTTGTTGTGATAAATCATATGTTAAAATTATTTAAATGTGAAATTTTGAAGTCTAGAAATATGATTCATAAGTTTAAAATTTGCTAAAATTGAAGTTTTATTGATTCTGAAAAGTTACAATAAAATCTGGAATTTTATTAATAGCATTTCCCAAAAATGCTGTGATCTTATGACAACATTTTAAATGCTGTTGTTTTTGAATTTAACCATTTGAAATAACTAAATATCTATTATGGCATTTTATAAATTCCATTGTTCCTGAACTAAAATATTGTGGAAACCATAAGCTACGATGGCACTTTATAAATGCTGTCGTTGCTATAATTTGACAATGTTTTGAAATATTATAGATTTTAACACCGTTTGAGTTATATTTTAATGTGTTAAATGATTTAACTTTTGAAATTGATTATTTGTGAAATTTTAGGAGTTTGAATAAATTTTAATATTTAAATTTGAAATTTTAAGGAATTTAAATTGAATTTGAATTTAAATAAGGTTTACTTGGTTATGTGTTAAATGGAATGAAATGTAACGAGATAAATGAATTTTGAAATGTATTTTGTAATGATATTTGAAATAATAAATGAATGACTTATTTGATTTAAAAATGATATTTTAAATTTGAATAGTTGAATTTGAATTCAAATAATGATTTGATACTGGGGTTTTGAAAGGATAAGATATTTTGATGATTGAAATGGTTTAGAAATGACATAATCTTTATTTTGATAAAGAATGTGAATTTGGAATGATATTTGATTTTGATAAATGAATATTTGAAGTTTATATTGGTATGAAAGGATATTTAGTTTACTTGTAATTTTTGGTTTATTTAAATGGTATTGGATTTATGAAATGATTATTTCAAAACTAAGTAATAATGAAGTTAAATCAGAGATATATGAAATTATAAAATTTAGTTTTGGAATATGGGATATTAAAGCTTTGAAATATATTGAAAATTGAATAGTTTATTTTGTGGATCAAATCTGTATTTGAAATTTATAAGATTTGAAATGCTTTGTTGGGAAACTGAATTGAAACTGATGGTTTGAATTGAATTAAAGTGGAAATTTGAAAATTTGAATTAAAGGATGGTACCATGATTTCAAATGTATGATTTCAAAATGTTATGAATTTTCAAAGTGTAATGATTTTAAGTATTTTGGTTTTGAAAAGTTATAACTCTGAAAGTATTATGATTTTTGAAAGATGAATATATGTTTGAAATGGAAATGATATCATATTGATTTGGATATAGTTTTGAAATAAAAATGGTTTTGGTTTCGAAATATAAATTATTTTGAAAGGAATATAGTTTTAAAATGAAACGATTTGATGTTTTGAAATATAAATTATTTTGAAATGACCACGGTGTTATAATAACGATTGGTTGTTAATGAGACCGAGATCGGAAGTTGTCACACTCTCTGCCAACTCCGAAAACCACTTTAACAACCGTATACGCGGTGGAGATTCTAGAATGAAGTAGGATGGTGGCGATGATCCTATTGAGGTATGAACGTGGACCCGACTCCTATGATTTGGCTTATGGTGGCTAAAACAGGAGCAATCTCGGGACAAAAGGGGTAGCTCCTATGGTCGGACACACTTCTTCGATACTGTACTCTTACTTGTGGTTGATTTGATGGCCATCCTCCGATTTTGATTGGGAGTGTGTTTCAAGGTGGGCGTAGTGGCTGCTACGTTACCACCAGCCCATGTACGTAATTGGTATATCTACCCTGGCATTCCTTGTGTGCCTTGTCACCTACCATAGCGATCCTTACTACGAGTTTCTATTTGTGTCGTACCTAT
The DNA here is from genome assembly GCA_030765085.1 of Allium cepa. Classification (NCBI taxonomy): domain Eukaryota; kingdom Viridiplantae; phylum Streptophyta; class Magnoliopsida; order Asparagales; family Amaryllidaceae; genus Allium; species Allium cepa. Next base: position 167,389,579 of record CM060932.1, read on the forward strand.
GGAGTATCTTCTCATAGTCTCCCGATCAGGAGATATGCAGGTATAGTATAGACTGCTGGCATATTATGTGTTAAGGGCTATATGGGTAACCCCTTAACGCTATTTTAAATTAAGTTTTTTTACTATAGATATTATTATAATAGCGCAATATTACTACATAGTAAATAGTTTAACGGATCCTTAAAGGATGGGCGATCCCAAGCATCGTTTAAGTTACTGATGCATTTTGTTACTGTTCACTTGAGTTGATTTACAGTTCATAAGTATTTATGTTCTGACTCGAGTGTTTTCTGTTTTGCTTTACGCTCGAGTCAGACTAAGTGATTCAGTATTCAAGACTCACCTTCGGAGTTGGAGTTTTGCTTGAAGATCCAGCCATCTATTTTTCTTTCAGTATTCGGTGATTCCAGTGATGTATTCTGATTTGTACATGATGTGTCTTGTTACTCTTCTGTTGTGTCATGTTTAACTCTGATGTATCCTATATGTATGCAGTAGTTTTATGAACTACTATCTCTTTTACTTTCGTTGCATTATTAAATACTCTGTTTTTGTGATCTGTGATTATTTATTTACTGTATATTTTGAAATTTGGCAAACTTTATTTACAACGCGGTATTTTGAGCAATTCAAGTCCGACATGTGCGGATGCGAATGGTTAAAAAATCGGGTCGTTACATGTGGTATCAAAGCTTTGGTAGCTCTAGGAAAAACTTAGCATTTATGGTAAATGTATTTATAGAATCACTTTCATTCAAGTTTGAATCTCTTCCTTTTTGACTCGATTCCTTTGAATTTTGGAACGTTCCCTGTGGTTCTAAAATCCATTCGTGTCCCCCACTATTCGTCTTCTTTTGATTCTAGAGTATCCCATAACTCCACTTCAAATGATCTTTATATTGAGTCGGCGGTCCCGCCAATCTCAAATTGATTTGTAAAGGCATAAAATTCCTTTACAACAGCATCGATTCACTAGAGATTTTTATATCCTCGGTTTAGATGCTAGTATCTCTTATTATCCCAAACTCCATCTCTTGAGACCAAATGTAGATTTACCCCAGAAATCCACATCGATCTTATTCTTTAAGTCACGATTGACCTGGTTAAGGTTGCACGCGATTTATATAAGCTTATCCATCTTCCTATTCTGTTATTTAATCATCTCATCTTTGTTTCCAACTTATCCTCAAATCATTCTTGACGTGTATTTGTAAACTAGCATTTAAAATGTTTTATATATTGTGTTGTTTGAGTTGTTGATATTGATTTGGGTTTCTGATCGATTCATCTAATCAACGCTATTGATAAGATTTCCAAAACACTTGAACAGAACAAACTGATACAATATTTTTTCAAATTTAGTAATGAAATAAATTTTGTAACTATATTATAAAAAAATTTCAGGATATTATTGAATTGGTTGTTAAGAAATAATATTTGATTTTATATATCATTTCTCTTGTTTCATATATAAATAAATGAACTATAAACATGGTTATAATTTTTTTGGAAACTTAAAATGAATTTAAAACAAGAATTTGAGAATTTAATTTCCGATGAATTTCAAACCTTGTGTTTAAAATTTTATAGGATATACTATTTAAAGTATTTTTGAATAGAAATTTGTTTCTAAAGAATTTTTAAAGTTTAAAATTAGTGCTCATCTCTTTGTCACTGGAAAATAACTTCGGTGATGACTACAGCATCATCAACATTCATTTTCGAGTTTCGAAGTGAAGAGACTATTCTGTAGTCTTGCTACAGTACTGTTGTGGGGAATTTATTTGATTTAAATTTCTAAAATAAGACTGGATTTATAACATATGCTGATATATGATTTACATTTGATTGGATATATATATATATATATAGTATATGTGCATTTATTTATCTCAAAATAGTTTGGAATTTATCGAAAAATTAATTCTTAAATTTTTTCTTGAAGGATAATTTTCAAGTATAATTTCAAGACTTGGATTAATATCCAAGCTTGAAATGATTAAATTGAAAAGTTTTATTTGTATAATACATAATTTCATTCCAATATAACTTACCTTAATTTTCAGAAGTTGAATATGTAAATGGATAATATACAATAAAAAAAGGATTTTATAAATAAAATTTGAGTGGTTATAATAAATGCTATGCACCTAAATTTTTGTTGTAAAAAATTAACAGAGGTAAATAAAGAAAAAGGGTAATGGAATAATTTACAATGTAAAATGATGTTAAAGGAACTAAGAATAAATTAAAGCAGTTATAATAAGTATAAATATATTTAACATAGGTGATAAAAATATTGAGAAGAAATAAATTTAATTTTAATTAGGAATAAAGAAGAACTAAATTTTATTGAGTACATTTTGAGTATAATAAATGATTTTTTTTCAAATCCATGATTTAGAAATTGTTAATTTATGATAATTGGATGATAAGATAATGAAATTAGAGATGGTTAAGATTTATTTAACTTATGTAAAATTAATTTTCAATTTAAGTTGAAATTTTCATGGTTTCAAATTTGTTATATGATTTTGTTTTCATACTATCTTTTGTTTGTCCTTATTTCCCTTATCTTGCTACAGAATGGAGAGGCAATTTCTTATACCAGTCTGTTTAGAAATCTTTCTATAATCTTTAATAATTTTGGTACTCATTTTTGAATCTGAGCATTGCTTGCCATCCACAGACCGTCGGTCAAGCGAAAAGAGTGAATCAGATTTTAGAAGATCTTCTTCATACTTGTGTTCTTGATTCTGGAGTATCTTGGGAAGATCATCTCCACCTTGTCAAACTTACCTATAACTATAGTTATTAGGTATAATTTTAATCTTCTTGTCATCTTGTCTTAATCCTATTTCATTCTATATTTTCTATGCTTTCCCGTACCTCATTCCTTTTCGAGGACGAAAAGTTTTGAGTAGGGGAGAGTGTAACAACCCTGTATTTTGTGATTATTTTAATTGTATATTTTAATTATTTTAATTGAAATTCCTGATTTAAAAAATTTATTTTATTTATTAAAATGGATAAATTTTGTTATTTTAAATATACGTTTTGATTTTGATATAAATTAGAATTCCAAACATGAATAAACTGAATATTTTCCAAAAAAGGTTAATTTTGGTCAATATGGTCAAACTTTGACTTTTGAATTTAAAATTTAAAATTTTGAATTTTTTAATTTATCTTTTATTATGAAAATAAATTAAATTTTGAGTATACTGCTTTTTGTTTCGTTGAAATTCGATTAATATTATGAAAGTTATGCTTTTTACAATATTGTATGTAAATTGTTTTATTTAACAAAATTGTTTATTTTAATTTATATAAATAATATTTTTGTTTGTCATATCTTGTTCTAATTGTGCGTATTTATGTTATATGACATGTTATATATATAATTTTATTTTTAAAACATTTTTAAAGTGTAGTTATAATTTTAAAATGTTTATCTTATTTTGTTTACAAATTTTTAATTCTAGTTTTAATTTAATAACTATTTTCTTATTTATTTTCTATTTTTTCCTTAACATATTTACTTCTTTTCTTTTTCACTTTATTTTTGTTTGTATTTTATTTTTATTTACTGAATTTTATTTGGTTTATTTTGATTTAAAAGAAATAAGAAATTCAAATGGACAAAGACCTTTCATTTTCCGTGTGACTTTTCATTTACCTTTGCCTTTTCATTTTTCATTTCTTTTGGCTTTTCCTCTCCTTGCTTTGGTCGTACATCATCTCACCCTATAGCCGTGTTTCTCATTTTCATTTCACATGAAAATATTCTTCTCATCTTCAAAACTCACGGCCAAAGAAATTTTGTTAATGGCATCTTTTGCTCATTTTTCCTTTTTCTTTTTCATTGATTTGCTTCCTCTTCTTCAAGTTTTTTCGGCCTTTTCTCCACCTCATCTCCACCTACCATCACCTCCTCCATCTACAGCAGCAACCACTCCCCCTCCTCTGACTAAGATCTGGCCGTGACCATGTGTTGAAGCATCACCACAAAACTTTGCATAAAGACTCCTCCAAAGCATGCTAGCCGACCGTATTTTCACCCACCCCTTCATTGTTCACTTCGACCACCACCTAAAATCACCATCACCTGATGTGCTTCACCTCTGACCGCTTCTTTAGCCAACTCCAGACCTGACATGACTTTGGGTTGAGCCCACTTGCCTTTGGCCGAGCCAAAAATGTGACCAAACTCCATTATTTAGCCTTATTCTTTTGTATGCTCCATGTTGCAACCCTTTTACTTCACATTTCCTAACCTAGCCGACCTATATGATGCCATACCCGAGCTAAACATAATCATGGTCGAGCAAAAGAACCCCTAGGCCGAGCACTAGTGTGGTTGAAGCAAGGTCAAATCATTTTGCCCTTTGTTAGTTTCAATTTCCAATTGTTCAATATAAATTTTATGTTCAATATTCATGTGTATATTGTTTGTTTTATTGGTTGTTTACAAGATTAACATCTTGGCTCTCTTCCCGCTTGAATCAAAGTCGTCTATGTCGTGCTATATCGTGCTTTCTGGAATCTATTCTGTGTGTTTTGATTTGCTAACTCCAGCTTGAAAAGGTGAGTCCTTCTCACTCTGACATTTTACTTATGAAATGGTGAATTAATGACAAGTGTTTAGCAATTAAAAATGTTTATGCAAGTAAATGATGATTACATGATATTTTATTCCATACTATTACCATGTTTACTTTGTTAATCATCACATGACATTTGATATATGACAGTATATTGTGACATTGACATGTTAGCATAATTGTTTATATTGCTTATGTTTATGATCACATTGCAAGTTCCATGTTAGAATAGAATCACTATGGCTTGAAATGATACATACCCGAATAGACATTAGAATAAGTAAAAATCATTATGAGCTGAAATGATACGCTCAAGTGATTTTTATTGTATTTTTATTTGACTTGGGAGTGCTGGTTTGAAATGATAGAACCCGGGTTTTCTTTTTAAATTGCAGATTGAAATGATATATATCCGTATCACTTGACCTATGTTAGAAAATTATACACAGACCCCGTGGTGTAATTTTTAAAAGATTTTTTATATAGATATGTATTTTTAAAGTATGAAATTTTGATTTAAATATATATATATATATATATTTTATGGTTTTAAGAAGGCTAAATATTAAGTTTTGAATTTGTGAAATTAAGTATGTAAATTTGAAGTAAATGTGATTTTGACTTTAAATTTATTTTAAAATATAAGTAAATAATGGAAATTAAATTTTAAGTTTTGAAAAGATATTTGAAGTAAAATGTTAAGTTTTATTAAATTATAAGTTAATAAACAGTGAAATTTCGACTTAACAAATGAACTGAGTTTTAGATTGGATTTAATTATAAATTTTTTTTGTGATAAATCATATGTTAAAATTATTTAAATTTGAAATTTTGAAGTCTAGAAATATGATTTATAAGTTTAAATTTTGCTAAAACTGAAGTTTTATTGATTCTGAAAAGTTATAATAAAATCTGTAATTTTATTAATAGCATTTCCCAAAAATGTTGTGATCTTATGACATCATTATAAATGATGTTGTTTTTGAATTTAACTATGTTGAAATAACTAAATATCTATTACGACATTTTATAAATGTTGTTGTTCCTGAACTAAACTATTTTGGAAACCATAAGCTACGGCAGCACTTAATAAATGCCATCGTTGCAATAATTTGACAATGTTTTGAAATATTATAGATTTTAACACTCTTTGAGTTATATTTTAAAGTGTTAAATGATTTAACTTTTGGAATTGATTATTTGTGAAATTTTAGGATTTTGAATATATTTTAATATTTAAATTTGAAATTTTAAGGAATTGAAATTGAATTTGAATTTAAATAAGTTTTACTTAGTTTTGTGTTAAATGGAATGAAATGTAATGAGATAAATGAATTGTGAATGGAATTTTGAAATGTATTTTGTAATGATATTTGAAATAATAAATGAATGACTATTTGATTTAAAATTGATATTTTAAATTTGAATTCAAATAATGAATTGATAATGGGGTTTTGAAAGGATATGATATTTTGATGATTGAAATGGTTTGGAAATGACATAATCTTTATTTTGATAAAGAATGTGAATTTGGAATGATATTTGATTTTGATAAATGAATATTTGAAGTTTATATTGGTATGAAAGGATATTTGGTTTACTTGTAATTTGGGGTTTATTTAAATGATAATGGATTTATGAAATGAATATTTCAAAACTAAGTAACAAGGAAGTTAAATCAGAGATATATGAAATTATAAAATTTAGTTTTGGAATATGGGATATTAAAGCTTTGAAATATATTAAAAATCGAATAGTTTATTTTGCGGATCAAATCTGTATTTGAAATTTATAAGATTTGAAATGTTTTGTTGGGAAACTTAATTGAATTGAAACTGATGGTTTGAATTGAATTAAAGTAGAAATTTGAAAATTTGAATTAAAGGAAGGTACCATGATTTCAAATGTATGATTTCGAAATGTTAAGAATTTTCAAAATGTAATGATTTCAAGTATTTTGGTTTTGAAAAGTTATAACTTTGAAAGTATTATGATTTTTGAAAGATGAATATATGTTTGAAATGGAAATGATATTGTATTGATTTGGATATAGTTTTGAAATAAAAATGGTTTTGGCTTCGAAATATAAACTATTTTGAAAGGAATATAGTTTTGAAATGAAATGATTTTATTTTTTGAAATATAAGTTATTTTGAAATGACAACGGCGTTATAATAATGATTGGTTGTTAAAGAGGTCGGGATCGGAAGTTGTCATACTCTCTGCCAACTCCGAAAACCACTTTAACAACCGTGTACGCGGTGGTGATTCCAGAATGAAGTAGGATGGTGGCAACGATCCTATTGAGGTATGAACGTGGACCCGACTCCCGTGAGTTGGCTTAAGGTAGCTAAAATAGGAGCGATCTCGGGCCAAAAGCGGTAGCTCCTTTGGTCGGACACACTTCTTCGATACTATACTCTTACTTGTGGTTGGTTTGATGGCCATCCTCCGATTTTGATTAGGAGTGTGTTCCAAGGTGGGCGTAGTGGCTGCTACATTACCGCCAGCCCGTGTGCGTAATTGGTATATCTACCCTGGCATTGCCTTGGTGCTGTGTCGCCTACCATAGCGAGCCTTACTATGACTTTCTATTTGTGCCATACCTAGGGAGTATCTTCTCATAGTCTACCAATCAGGAGATATGCAGGTACTGTATAGACTATTGGCACTACTATGTGTTATGGGCTATATGGGTAGCCCTTTAATGCTAGTTTAAAGTAAGTTTATTTTACTATAGACATTATTATAATAGCGCAATATTACTACGTAAATAGTTTAACGGATCCTTAAAGGATGGGCGATCCCAAGCATCCTTTAAGTTACTGATGCATTTTATTAATGTTCACTTGAGTTGATTTACAGTTCATAAATATTTATGTCCTGACTCGAGTGGTTTGTGTTTTGCTTTACGCTCGAGTCAGACTGAGTGATTCAGTATTCAAGACTCACCTTCGGAGTTGGAGCTTTGCTTGAAGATCAAACCATCTATTTTGCTTTCAGTATCCAGTGAGTCCAGTGATGTATTCTGATTTGTACCTGATGTATTTTGTTACTCTTCTGTTGTATCTTGTTTAACTCTGATGTATCTTATATGTATGTAGTAGTTTCATGAACTACTATCTCTTTTACTTCCACAACATTATTAAATACTCTGTGTCTGTGATCTATGATTATTTATTTACTGTATATTCTAGGATTTTCCAAATTTATTTACAACGAGGTATTTTGAGAAGTTCAAGTCCGACTTGTGCGGATGCGAATGGTTAAAAATATCGGGTCATTACACACATGTTTAACGAAACATTCCTAGGCTCATACCAATATTTCTTATATCCAACTAGAATTCATTATTATTATTCTATGAGTACTCATTGTTATTTTATTCATAGCTATAACTTTTTCCCCGTCTTACCTAGGTAGTTATCCAATCTACTCCATGTTAAAAAATAGGTTTATTTTTCACAACTCTTTCTAAAATTAAAACTTCACGATCATAAAGTACTTAATCCCAAAAAAATAAACTTAGAAACTTTTTATTAAATCCTTCAGTAGCTTGGTTCAAAAAAAACTATGAAAAGCTCCTTATTTTAAACGATGTTAACTTTAAGCATCCTAACTTTTAAAATTATAATTTTGGGTTTATCATTTAAGTTTCTTTACTAAGTCTAAAAGGAAATGTTAGCAATTTAATTTTTAAAAGATCTCTTTCCTTCTTTTCAAAAAAGAGTCAAGTTTTATTACATGAATGGTCATTCAAATCAACTTTTCCTTAAAGCCTTTTAACAACAAATATTTTACATCTTAAAAATGGGATTTTCACTGAAATCATTTTTTAAGTTTTACTTTTAAAAACTCACTTGTTAAACCAACCCATTTTTCTCAAAAATGCACTTTATGTTATTTTTGAAACACCTTTTATAATTTTTAACTATAAAAATAGAGTAGACAAGGGCACTTACATCATATTATTTTCTTATTACTCATGCTATCTCCACTTTCAACCTTAGCGGAAGTTCTAATAGCATGTGAGGTGGACTTTTGAAAGAAATGTACAATTAATGCACACAGTTAAGAAAATTATCCATTTTCCTATGTATTGCCTTTAATTTCCTACATTACTTCTGATTAGATTACTAGCATTATTCAAATATAAACTCATAACATTGTTTCTAATTAAATTTCTTAATGTTGCTACCATTTAAATTCTTCTATCTAAATTTCTCTTTTTATGTATAAACTTATTTCAGATGTTTTTCTCCATATTTCCTTATATCAGAATATTCTTCTTATCTTCACTATTGGGCGTTCTTACCCTTCCATTTTGTTTATCCCATTTAAAATAAGTAAACTTTCTATTGCCCATCCCTTTAAAAGAATTTTAAAACTTTGAATTTAGAAAATCATAAAGATTGCCGAGCTATACATATACTCTATTTTGTTTTTTATTTCAAAGGAAATATCTTTAGGAAATTTTTTCCCTAGATGACTTTTAGTATGTATTTATTTTCAAAAATAGAGTTTTCTACTTTAATTAAATCCTTGGAAAATCATTTCAATTGTTTTCAAACTTTTTGTTAAATTCTTTCATATGGTGTCGGACGTAAAGTGGATTTTGTTTCTCCTTTCTTTTGAACTTTTCTTCTTTTCCACTTAGTTTTTATTTATTATGAATATTCATAATATTCAAACTAAAATATAACAATGCTATTTTCAGGCGATACTGAAAAATAGTCAATATTTTATAAATAATGTTCGGTATGTTTATGAAAACAATTTTCGTAACTTGATGCAATTAATAAGTGCTATATGGTATGCTCCCGCTATTTTTGCCATTACTATAATAACGGACTAAATTTGGAGGACCATCATTAACTTAATATAGTTTATTATTTCATATTCTATAACTAGTTTATAGTGAAGAGTCCTTTGATCACATATCTTGAACTCAAAGAAATAAATCTCATATAAAGCAATTTTCTAAATGAAAATACATTTTTCGAATAGAAATAACATTTCTTATTCCAATTTATGTATCATTCATTGTTACTACAATTCCCGTTTCCGATGTTTTATTATAAAGAGAAGTGACCATTCACTCTCCAAATCCCAACTGACAATAAATCACATCTACTATTGTACATTAATGTTCCTTTCTAAATGGTAAAAGCATTCAAAAAAACCTTACTACAATATCATAACGAACACTTTACAAAAGTGCACTTGATCATCCTTGTGATGACCGTCCTATACCACCGGCACCTACAATATAAAAGTAGCACACTATACCCGTGCTCGGTCAATATAGGATGGTCATCAGGGTTGAAAATGAAATGAATACAACATATAACGTGTCATATATCTCACAGCACACTGATAAAATATAATATCATAGACATAATAGGAGAGACAATAATAACTATGTGAGCAATCATCAGAACATAGATCTATAAAGCAATACACAAATGTAGTAGAGTTTATAAAACAGATTTAAACCAATAACTATCTCGTAACAATAAAATAAGCAGTCACTTCTCCTAATTTCTACAAAATGGGTTAAGCGTAGAAATCCATATAGTATATAATATGAGATAATCCAGCTCATCCTCCGCACAGCTACTGCATTACCTAGACTTGTTATCTAGTGTACTCATTTAAGAGTATCCAAGATAATAAGAAACAAAGCATAAAACCTTGGATCTAACAATAGTCTGGTGTGAGTAGTAAATGAATCTCAAAATACTATGCAAGTAGATATGGTAAGGAACTAAGGTACACGAATCATACTTGACCCATCCTTAAAACAAAAGAGTTAGCACATAACATCATAATATGCTACTCTATAAATAACATAAAGGTACTCAACTTAAAATAAGGATATCAGCTCTCCAGTACCTATTCTCAAAAATATCTCCAAGTGATAGCCTAGAAAGCGACTAAAGCAACCATAGCAACCGTAGCATCCATTAAGCAATCTCCACTATCACTCCATGTGCTCTGAATATATGATAACTTGCTTGGCCTCCTTACTACCAAGGACTAATGGACATCCTAGTTTTCAATGTACCCTTGTATCACATAGCCCAAAGCTAGATACGTATCTCGTAGCCTGAAGCTAGATGCTAAATCCGAAGCCATTGGTCTAGGGTATTCAGATTTACTCCATTGATCCATGGGCATCCCTATTTATAATACTCCTTCTTCGAGTACAACAGAAATCATTCTAAGTATTCCTTAGCACATACATTCGAGCTCTACTTTGCTCCATTCGGATCCGAGCACTTTCTTTGCTCAATCCAGTTTCCATTATTCGAAACCATTCATGTTTGGCTCCCTCCTTTATCGAGCCGCTATCGTCGGTACCTTCTCCCTTCATGAGTCACTAATCGAAAATACAAATCCTTCATCATGTTGTCACATCACCATTCGACCTGATGCAAATGAGCCCACGCCTCTAGCACGATCTACAGGACCCCTACTCCATTCCCTAGAAGTTTCACATCCATTGGACCCACCAAAAAAACTCAGTGCTGAGTTTATCAACTCGGCATCGACCCATATACTTATCCAATTTTGGCTAAGTCTCATTCCTTGCTTCTAGTGCTCCATTCCCAAATGCTTTAGACCCTGACCCATCCATCAAAACAACTCGGTCCTTACTCCAAAGCATTCTACTTTAAGTTCTAGAAACAACTCGTTATAGCATTCAATACTTAACCAATCTTCTACATCTTACTATGGACAACCTTCACTCCCCATGCTCTACCCATCCGTCCAGTTGACCAATCCATCCAAGCCTACAAAATAACTCAGTACGGACTCTTTAATTCGGTGTCCTTAGCAAATTTTGAGGTGCGAATCATACAACAAGCTCCTCCCATGCTCTAGAGCCTATGCTCTATGTTTTGTCTAATTTCGATCAACTTTGCCTCTAATTCCCAAATTCAATTCCTAACCATCCAAAACACTAGCAAATAACATCGATGCATAACATACAAACATAGAATAACATGCATATAAATCCATTCATAGAAGCAATGCAGAAGAATGTTATAAACAAAATAATTCTAATCTAAATCTACATATTACATGCAGATAGGTATATAAATAAGAACAATTACTAAATCATTTTTGAAAACCATTTCAAAGATTCACAAATTTAGGTCATAAGCATATAATAACTTGTAACCAAAGTTACAAAAGGTTTTAAGGCCAAAAATTATGTTAAAACGCGTAATTCTACCATATAAGCTTGCATAGGATAGCGAGAAGACATAAACCACTCACCAATTACCAAAATAAATCAATTCCCACCTAGATCCAATGTGGATAGTAATAAAAAGCAATGCAGATAAACCAAAACGATGATCTCTAACTTCTATTTGATAATCTTCTCTCTAATTAGTGATTTGGCTAGGTTTAGAGAGTAATTTGTGTGATTTTGGTTGAAATCAGGGTTAATGGGAGTTTATATCTGATTTGGGAAGGAGGAAAAAGTTTTTATTTTGATTCCTACAGCCCCCTATTTATACTAATCTCGAGTTAGACTAATGGGCCTGCTTATAGGCTTAATTAGTTGCACACTAATACTGGTCAACAATAATCTAAACTTAAAACAAGCATTACTTCCTAACCGTAAGTTTACTTTTCAGTTATGACCACTCTACGTAATGAGAAACCATCATCTTGAAGCAGTGGAATTGGTTTGAGACCTTTAATCGACGCGTATCAAAGGTTATAGTCCAAAGAAGGTTTCCCCAGGGTCAAATGGTCACATAGAAATTTAGGAAAAATCATAGGTTTGTAAAATGTCCATAAGAGTCATACTCTAAAATTACAGAATCATACAACCTCATATGATTAAAACAAAAATATATTACGATCCTCCGATACGTAAAATACAGGTCATTACATTCTCCCTCCTTTAGCCCCTGAAATCCCTAAACAAGTTAAGAAATAAGCAACTATAGTTACTCCGCATGCCTAACAACCATATGCAACCATCAACCATATCAAACGAGCAATCATGCAATAAATAATGAATCTACCCTAGCAAGCGGAATACTAAAATATCAAATGTGATATGCAATGATGAAAGTAGATACAATAAACGATGGATCTTACAATTCAAAGAGCTTCGAATACGTAGTCATCATGCACTCCTTTGTTTCTCCTATACAATCGTCATCACTTTTGCTCCATTGTACCTTTACTAGCCTCACCGATTTTTTCCTAAACTGTTTCATATCATGTCCAATAATATGAGCCGGTCTATGAGATCTTGAAACTTTTGGTTCTACCTCAATAACTTCAAGTTAATCTGGTGTAATCATTATGCTTGAGTTATGCATAGATTTTTGTAGATAAGAGACATGAAATACATTTTGCACGCCTACCGTCTTCTGTGGTAAGTCAGCCCTATATGCTAACGTCCTAATCCTTTCTATCATCGAAAAATAACCTATGAACCTTGGTGCCAATTTCCCCTTATTATCAAATCGAACAACATTCCTCAAAGGAGATACCTTCACAAAAATCGTATCCCCAATAAAACATTCCAAATCTTTACATCTTTTATTAGCGTAGCTCTTTTTTCTATCTTGAGCGAATTTCATCCATTATCTAATGATCCCAATCTTTTTTTTGAAGTTTCTCTAATCATATCTGGCCTAAGTATCAGTTTCTTTCCTACTTCCCACCAACATAAAGGAGCGTTACAAGGTTGGCCATACAGTGCTTCATAAGGAGCCATATCAGTACTCAACCGATAATTTTTGTTGTATACAAACTCCACCAGATGTAGATGGTCATCTCATGTCCTCCAAAATCTATAACACATGCTCACAAGAGATCTTCTGATATACGATTTACTCTTTCAGTTTTACCATCTATTTACGGGTTATAAGCTGTACTGAGGTGCAGCTCGATCTCTAATGCCTCTTGTAAGCTCTTTCAAAACTCACTGATAAATAATGAGTCTCAATCACTCACAATGCTCTTTGGTACACCATAAAATCATACTATCCATTTAACATACAACTTCGCCAGCTTGGATGGCATTCTACTGGACTTGACAGATAAAGTTCTAGCGCTCTTGGTCAATATATCAACGACCGAAATGCTACCATACCCTGCTTGAGTCCTCAGTAGTCCATCGATAAAATCCATCGATACTTACTCTCATTTCGACTCAGGAACTTCTATTGGTTGCAACAATCCATTGGGTTTTTTTTGCTCTGCCTTTACCAATTGGTAGTTCATACACTTCTAGATAAATGTCCTAATATTCTTCTTCATACCTTCCTAGTAATATGTCTGCTTCATATCCTGGTACATCTTATTACCTCTAGGATGTATTATTAACCTAGAATAGGGGCATTCCTATAACACTTCATCCTACAATCGATCAATATCGAGAACAAACAGTCTTCCACCTTTACGGAGCCAACCTTTTTAGTCGAGTCCATATTGCTTCATATCCTTAGATTCTACTCCTTCTTCTATCTTCATTATGACCTCCGCCAGTCTATCATCTCACTTTTGACTAATACCCATCCTTTCTATTAGAGTAGGTCTGATCGATAAACTTGCTAACATCCCTGGCTCTAACTCATAATGAGGATTGAAATCATATATAGTAATGTACTTAATTTGCTTCCATTCCAAGAACATTGCTTTTAAACTAGCATGTCTTCTCCTCGATGCATCGATGACTGCATTCCTATTTCTTGGTGTATAGGAAATGCTAAAATCATAGGTGGTTAAGAACTCTAACCTCTATTGCTGACGAAGGTTGAGATCCTTTTGAAAGAAAAGGTACTTTAAGGATTTATGGTTTGTAAACATCTCAAACCTTTCTCCTAGTAGATAATGCCTCCACATCTTCAAACATAAAACTATCGGCGCCAATTTCGAATCATGAGTCCAATAATTCCTTTCGTGCAGTTTTAGCTATTGACCAGCATAGGCAACAACTTTTCCTTTCTACATCAACATAACATTCAATCCAGTACCACAAGTACATGTTTATACCGTTAACTCCTCATTTCCAGTAGGATTGGTCAATACCAGTGCACTCGTCAACCTATGTTTCAGACTCACAAATGCATGCTTAGACTTCGAGTCCTAAACAAAGTTTGATTCTTCTTTGTCAAATTGGTCAACAATGCTGCTTTCTTTGAGAAGTCATTGATAAAATGCCTATATTATCGTGCCAATGTTAGGAAACTCCATACACCTGTAGCATTCTTGGGCTAGTTCCAATCTTGAACCGCTGCCACCTTCACATGATCCACTGCTATATCCCATCCAAAAACAATGTGACCCAAGAACCTCACTTCTTTCCTTCAGAAGTGACACTTAGAGAACTTCGCTCTCAGCTTGTGCTTTCTCAACACCTCTAGCACAACCCTCAAGTGCTTCTTATGCTACTCTTTAGTTATGGAATATATTAGAATATCATCCACAAACACGAGCATGAACTGTCCAGCTGGCCTCTGAAAACCCGATTCATGAGATCCACAAAGTATGTTGGAGATTTGGTCAACCCGAATGGCATCACCAACCACTCATAAAAGCCTTATGGTGTAAAAAATGCAATATTACATACACTCTCCTTTGCTACTATAGGCTGGTGAAATCCTATTTCCAAATCCATTTAAAAGAACACTTTCTCACCGTGAAGCTGATCAACAAGTCATCAATACATGGGAGTGGATACTTATTCTTCTTCGCTTCTTTATTCAGCTCACAATAATCCACTTACAACCTCATAGAGCCATCCGCCTTAATCGTGAATACTACATATGCACCTCACTCAGATATACTCCTTCGAATGAATCCTCTCCTTAATAGGTCATTCAGTTGTACCTCTAACTCTGTCTTCTCTCTAGGTGCGATACGCCTCAAAGGCATAACTATAGGTCTAGCTTCTTTCACTAAGTCTATTTGAAATTCAATCTCTCCATGCGGTGGCAATCCAGTCACTTCCTTAAATATATCCGGATACTCTCTAGTGACAGGCACAGATGACAATCCACCCAATGGAACTTCAAGCGGATACAGAAAGCTAACCATTACCCTATCCTCTAGTAGGCAGTCAATCACTACCATTCGCCCTTCTACATCTCCCATTGTCAACAATAGCTTCTCGCAATATATAATTACCGCATACTTCTTATGCCAGTCCATTCCCAAGATAATCCGAAACCCAACAAAATTCAAGACAAAGCAATCAAAAACTAACGAGCATTCATAACTCGATAACATTAGGCCACGAAAAACCATGCAAAGGCTAATAGAGCCTCCAACAAGGTTCGTCACAATCTGGGGTCGGTCTACTATCTCATGTCTCAATCCTAATCTATCTACTAGGTCACTAGATATGAACGAATGCAAATCCCCAGTATCAAACAAAACACGAATGGAAACATCTTTAATGGAAAGCATACCTTGAATAATGACTCATTTCCCTTTTGTTTCATCAAGGGAGAACTTGACAACATTGAAAGCGTATGCTTTCACAACCTGCTTATCCTTCACCAGTTCTAGACAATCCTTCTTCTAATGCTAATATCTTTAAAAGTTTCAATTGAAAATTTTAAAATAAACAAATAGTTAAGAGGTTAATATAATTTAGCTACATATTTTATAACCTAAATTCCAATAAGGATCAAAATGGATAAAATCTCATTTTTGAAATTCATTTAAAAACATTTAAATAATTCAAACAATAAATCTAACGAAAATTCAACATATAGAGCGAACATCGCTCTAAAATATAATTCCCTAACATGGGGTTGTTTAGCGACCCAAGTTGCTTCCCAGCAACATCGGTCACGCAAACAATGTATGCACTTCTAAATAAGTTTATAGAATTAAATTTATATATAATGAAATGTTAATTCATATGTGTGATTAATTGAATGTTAAGATGAATTTAAAAATTCAATGTCCGCTTTGGAAGTTGCAATTCACAGTTATAGCATTTCTTCTTCTCACTCACTTTGCCATCCTTAACCTTGTGACCGTTCTCTTTGCAACTATAGTAAGTAGGTTCCTACTTAATTTTCTTCTGGCCATTTTTACGTTAAGACTGCTTCCTCTTTCTGTTCCACTTTTTCTTGCCTCCACCACCTTATTGCAGTTTTTACTCTTCTTTCTCAGCAGAAATGACAACAGCTATTCTAGCCTTTGGATATAAATTCTCATGATGGAGAGCTTTCTCAACAAGCATCTCAAATAGCTCATCTATGTGGTCTACTAGCTTATCTCTATGATAGTCATTCAAATCAATGATGAACTTCTCGTTCTTTCTCAATGGAGTGTCGATGAATGACATTCCATGCTTCGATAAAGCATCAAATTCAACAACATACTCAGAAACCAACATCTCTCCTTGCTTAAGATCAGCAAATTTCCTAAATAGCATTGACTTCTAGGTAGCCGAAAGGAACTTCTCTTCAAACCTTGCTTTGAAGTGGTCCTAAGTAAACTGATCTTCAAAAGTAGCAATGGCAATGTCATTCCGCCAATTCATAGCTCACCCTTGAAGTTCTCTAGAGGCCAGTTTCCTCTTCATACCATCATCCACTTCCATATCACTAAAGATGGGCTTGTAGGTATCCAACCAATCCTACACTTGTATGGCTGACTCTGATCTATGGAATGGTTTTCCTCCTAAAGTAGAATAGTCCTTGCCCAATTTTTCGAAATCAGCCCTAGGAGCTTGCACGGGAGCACCTCCTCCAACAGCCGCACCAAGAGTAGTAGCCTGAACATTCCTCATCATAGTTTCCATTGTAGCATTCGATATAGCTTGAAAGTCAGGTGTAGAAGCTCCTGACCCTGCTCCTTCCCCAAATCCCTAAGTAGAATTCCTCATAGTATTTCTTGTATGCCAACTCATTCTTAATCTGTAGCAAGAATGATTAGTCTCTTATAAAGAAAACTATGTCTAGGGTTCTCGTGTGCATGTGACTTACACTGTATATAATATATTACTATATAGCTTTGAAACCTAAATATATAAAAAGTACGCAATCTCTCATATATATATATATATATATATATATATATATATATATATACACATACACACATTCTCGATCCAGTCTAAGGTGCTAAATCCTTCCTTATCTCTACTGGATCCCAGTATCAACTCAGGTTAATCATGTAACTAAAGCTCCGATACCAAATGTGACGACCGCCTTATATCACTGGCACCAATAATATAAACATAGTGCACTATAGCCGTGCCCTAAAGCATGGGAGGAGAGACTTTGAAGCATGGCAGGAGCTCATAGTATAATTCACAACTAAAGATTTGCTAAGGACTCAACTCAGCACCGAATTGTAGAGTTGGTACCGAGTTATTTTAAAGGCTCGGATGGATCGGTCAACTTGATGGATGGGCAGAGCATGGATGTAACGTCCCATGATGCCTATATCAGTGCCATTAGTTTTTGAAAATGAACATATTCTAATTTATGGCGATAGTTGAGGTTGTCCATAGTAAGATGTAGAAGATTGGCTAAGTATTGGATACTATGACGAGTTGTTTCTAGAATTTGAAGTAGATTGGTAAGTATTATATAACTAGTTTATAGTGAAGAGTCCTTTGATCAAATATCTTAAACTCAAAGAAATAAATCTTATAGAAAGCAATTTTCGACATAAAAATATATTTTGGAATAGAAATCATATTTTTTATTCCAATTTAAGTACCATTCATTATTACAACAATTCTCATTTCCAATGTTTTATTATGAAGCAGAGTGTCCATTCACTCTCTTCATCCCAACTGAACCATACATGACATCTACTATTGTACATTCATTTTCTTTTCTAAATGGTCAAACCATTCATAAAAAAACCCATACTACAATATCATAATGAACTGTTTATAAAATCACACTCGATCATCCTTGTGATGACCATCCTATACCACCAGCACCTATAATATAAAAGTAGTGCATTGTAGCCATTCTCGGTCCGTATATGATGATCATCAAGGTTGAAAATTAAACGAATACAACATATAACTTGTCATATATCTCGTAGCGCATGGATATAATAAAATGTCACAGACATAACAAGAGAGATGGTAATAACTAAGTGAACAAATCATCAGAACACATGATCCAAAGAGTTACATACAAATGTAGTAGAGTTTATACAATAAAAATAAACTCAATAATTGTCTCATTACAAAAAAATAAGCAATCACTACTAGGGATCACTAGTGCTGCACAACGGAATAAGCGTACAAATCCATATAAGTATATAATACGAAAAATTTCCATCAAGCTTGGCCTCTGCACAGCTATAGTGTCACCTAGAACTGTTATCTAGTCTACCGTTTAAGAGTACCCAAGATAATAAAAAACAAAGCATAAAACCTTGGGTCGGAAAATAGTTTGGCGTGAGCGGTAAATGAATCTCAAAATACAATGCAGGTAAATATGGTAAGGAACAGAAGTACACGAATCATACCTGACATGTCCTTGCAACTAAAGACTTAGCACATAACATAACAATATGCTACTCTATAAATAACATAAGGGTACTCTACTCAAAATAAGGATATCAGCTCTCTAGGTAATCCTATCTCCAAACCTACTTCCAATGATATCTCCAAGTGATAGCCTAGAAAGCGACTAAAGAAACCATAGCAACAATAGCGTCCACTAAGCAATCCCTACCATCACTCCATGTGCTCTGAATATGTGATAACTTTTATGGCCTCCTTACTGCAAAGGACTAATGGAAATCCCATTTTTCATTGTACTCTCATATCATGTAGCCCAAAGCTAGATATGTGTATCGTAGCCTAAAGCTAGACACTATAACCAAAGCCACTAGTCCAGGGTATTCAGATCCACTCCATTCATCCATGGGCATCCCCAATTATAATACCTCTTCTTCGAGTACAATAGAAAACACTCGGAGTATCAAAGATTTCTTAGCACATACATCAGAGCCCTCCTTTGCTCCATTCAGATCCGAGGCCTTCCTTTTCTTAATCCAGTTTCCATCATTCAAAAACCTTCACGTTCCCTATTCCACGACTCCCTCCTTTATAAAGCCGCTATCTTTGGTACCTACTCCCTACATGAGTCATCAACTGAAGATACAAAGCCTTTATCATGCTGGTATATCGTAATCCAACCTGATGCAGACGAGCCAACACCTTCAGCATGATCAACGGGACCTTTACACTTTTCCCAATAATTTTTATATCCATTGGACCCACCAAAAAAACTCGGTACCAAATTGATGAACTCGACACCAATCCATATACTTAGCCAATTTTTTCTAAGTCTCATTCCTTGCTTCTAGTACTTCATTCCCAAATGCTTTACACCCTGACCTGTCCATCAAAACAACTCGGTCCTCACTCTGAAGCTTTTTGTTTAGAAATAACCCGTCATAGTATCCAATACTTGGTCAATCTTCTACATCTTATTATGGACAACCTCCACTAGCGATGCCCTACTCATCCATCAAGTTACTGATCCATCTGAGCCTTTAAAATAACTCGGTGCTGAGTTGAGTCCTTAGCAAATATCGAGATGTGAATTATATTGCGAGCTCCTTCCATGCTTCAGAGCCTTTTCTCCAAGTTTCGTCCTATTCCAACCAACTTTGCCTCAGATTTGTCAAAGTCACCAACTTATCTTCCTAAGCATCCAAAACACTAGCAAAACACATCAGAGCACAATATACAAGCATAGAATAACATGCATATACATCCATTAATACATGCAATACACAAGAATGTGATAAAACACCAACTCTAACTAAATCTACATATTACATGTATATATGAGTATGACTAAGGGGAATTACTAAATTACTTTTGAAATTCATTTCAAAGATTCAAAAATTTAGGTCATAAGTATATGATAACATGTAATTAAAGTTAGAGATGGTTTTAAGGCCAAAAATCATGTTAAAATATGTAATTCTACCATATAAACTTACTTAGGATAGTAAGAAGGCATAAATCACCCACCAATTACTAAAATCAACCAATTGTCATCTAGATCTAATGTGGATAGCAATAGAAAGCAATGCAAATCAACTAAAGGGATGATCTATAACATTTATTTGATAATCATCTCTTTAATTAGTGATTTGGCTAGGTTTAGAGAGTAATTTGTGTGATTTTGGATGAAATTAGGGTTAATGGAGGTTTGGATCTAATTTGAGAAAGAGTGAAAAGTCTACAGCCCTCTATTTATACTAATCTCGAATTAGATTAATGGGCCTACTTATAGGCTTAATTATTTATACACCAATACCAGCCAACAGCCGTCTAAACTTATAACAAGCCTAAATTTCAAAACATAAGTCCATTTTCCTTTTATGACTATCTACGCAGTAGAAAACCATCATCTTGAAGCAATGGAGCTAGTTTGAGACCGTAATTCGACTATCAAAAGTTATAGCCAAAAGAAGTATTTAGAGTCAAAATAGTCACATAGAAATTTGGGAAAAATCATAGATGTATAAAATGTCCCTTAGAGCTATATATTATTATAGAATCATACGAGCTTATATGAATAAAATAAAAATATTTTACGATCCTCCGGTATGTAAAATAGAGTCATTACAATCCTTAACATTAAAGGACATCAAATATGTTGCTCTTTGTGTAAACTGATCAAACTGACATTTTAATGATCAAGTTCTTCGATTTATATAATAGTTTTGGTTTTATATTACATTTAACATAATACGATGCTTTTGTAATCAATCAAATTGAATACTCGATCTCTCACTCTCACAGTATTGTTTATTGGCTTATTTTGATTGAACCAACTTCATCGAAGTACATACATTACGAAATGTGACCGTTTCTTATATAATGCTTATATGCAATAGTATATGGACTAAATATCCCTAGTTTGTATTTCTTTTAGAGTTCAAAACTCAAAGAATGCAGTACATGGTCTTGACCAAATGAACACATAAGAGAATTACAAATGTATTTAGTAGTTGTAAAATCGAGCGCTTGCATGAGTATTGAAACGATAACTTGTAATAAGTATTTGTTAGTAAGTATTGTTATATTTCGATTTGTCAATCTTCGATTCATTTCGTTTATATATCTTAATTAATAAATGTTTTATCAATCATATTAAATGCACAAATTTATCAATGTAGATTATTATAACATTATATTGCATATATTCTTGCAAAATTAGAAAGGTTAAATATCATCATTTTATTTTTCTAATAAGACTTCCACTAGTCTTTTATGTTCCATCAAACCTGAAGTAGAAAGATAGAAGTCTTTCGACTTCACTAGTAGTTTTAATCCTTTGGTCAATATAAGACTTAT
The DNA here is from genome assembly GCA_030765085.1 of Allium cepa. Lineage (NCBI taxonomy): Eukaryota > Viridiplantae > Streptophyta > Magnoliopsida > Asparagales > Amaryllidaceae > Allium > Allium cepa. Next base: position 167,411,530 of record CM060932.1, read on the forward strand.
TATGCATAATATATTAATAAGTCTACATAATAAGTCTTAATATAGTTGGTAGAACTCATCGGTTTTGAAATTCTGACCTTGAGTCTGCATAATAAGTCTTATATTGATAAGTCTGCATAATATATTAATAAGTCTGCATAATATGGACGATGGATATTCCATATTGGCTGTATCATATACAACTCCTAATCCTTTGGTCGTTATCCTAATTCAACTTCGACCTTAAGTCATGCTCAACAAATTATAATGAAATTATTCACTTATACTTACCGTACTATGACAGCCTAAGCATAGTTTATGTATCTTGAGTTTGATCAATATATATATATATATATATATATATATATAGTTATCTTACCTCGCATATTAAATATAGTGATAATACTACACTAACATCCCTGGTTTAAGTCTGCTCAACAACTAAGGAGTATGTAAGTAATTTATTAATATATATATATATATATATATAAAGAGTAAAAGACAACATTATATTAAAGATACATAATCTTCAATATATTATATCGAGTGACATCGACTTATGAAATAATGTATTTCTTATGAAATACCCTTATGATTCAAGTGTCGGAGCATCAGAAATCATGGTATACATACATTTACTTATGTATTAATTCCTTAAGTCATTTAGGGTTTCTTTAATGTTCTACCTTTAGTTCATACATTCATATTATATAAGTATTATTATTATTATATAACTTTAAAATTTCACACTACTTATATAACCGTCTTATATATAATATTCTATTTATATTGATTAAATCTTATTTAATTAACATTCTAATCAATTTTACATTATGTTAATGCAACATTTATATTAAATTTATTACATACTATAACCTTTATAGTATTACACATATATCTTATATACGTGGGTATTAATTTAATTAATTAACCTTTAATTTATTTATTTAATTAAACAATTTTAATTAAATTATAATAATGTCAAAATTCAATTAATATACATACTTGTATACTTATGTCATTTTAAACATTTCAAAACAATGAAACATATATTATAATATATAATACATGTATACATTTATTAATTAACTGAAAAAGGTGATACCCAAAGCACTAGGCTTTCATATGACATCGGGCTTTGGGGACATTTATTAAGTAATTAACTTATTTAATTAATTTATTTTATTAATATTATTAATATATTTTAAATTTTAAAATTAATATTTATTTTCAAACATTTTGAATTTATATTATTATATTATAACTTTTATAACATTTGCATATTTTAATTTAAATTTAAAATCTTATACTTCAATTTTCAAACAATTTTGAAAATTTGCCCAAACCCAATTCAAATTTGGGCCTTTTCTATTAGGGAAAACTTTTGGGCTGCGAGCTTAATAGTTGACTCTAACATGACTAATTTAGACCGTATAGGCTATGGCTTCGATACCATTGTTGGAATTGGGTTAGGCCACAGTGGAAGTTATGAATGAATTTTAAATTTTTTACCCTATTGGATCTTTATTAGGTGTATGATGTCTAATTATTTAGAATATTTCTGAATTTAATTTAAACAAAATCTCTTATTTCATTTAAATTTACAAATTATCAAAAGAATATTATATTTAATTCATATTCAATTAAATATAATGGTGCATATATGTATCATATACATATATGTATGTGTGTGCATGTGTAATATAATTATTTATACAAGGTATAATATGCCTATAAGTAGATGTTGGGATTTTCTAGCAGTGGACATGTTAGCTCATCCTATATGTATTGTACGCTGTCTAAATATATGTATGTATGTAAATTTGTTTTTTATATAAATATTAAAACTATGTATGTATGTATGTATGTATGTATTATGTATTGCATATATATAGAATATTAATGACTTACGTACGTATATATTTTGTATTAGATATTAATTAAATAAATGAATATATATATATATATATATATACATAATATATACATAAATTATTATTTTTATTAATATACATATACATGTACATTTTACAGAACATACTATTACTATAACATATACATATATTTTTATATAAATATATTTATAAATTTATGTATTTATAAATATATATAATATATCAATTATGAAATTTAAATAGACATTAAAAAAATCTATTTATTTATTTTACAACTTTCCAGATCATATACACAGTACGAAAATTTTAAAAATAATTTTATTATATTAAATTATTTACATTTATTAATTAGCTAAAAATAAAAAAATAATATTAAAATATATTTTCATAATATATTTTACAAGTTTTAAATTTTTATAAATTCAAACATGAAATTTTTAGGTCAAGAAAATTTTTCCATAATATTCATAAATAAAATATTTTTTTATTAATTGTTCAATATCAGATGCATAATTAAATGGTTTTAAAAAAAATCTTGGATTTTTGGTCGAGAGATAATATGATGATAAAATAATTTTATAAATTTTAAAATATAATTTTTGAAACATATATTATTTTGTATGAATTATTCAACTTGTATATTGATTTAAACAATATTAAAAATAGTAAATAATTATTTAAGTATAGTTTGCTATTACCGAAAATTATATTAGTGTAAACATCCATATAAAAAAATATAATATCAATTATTAACATGATATTATGATACAGTTAAATACATGTCATTTGATTTATGTTATATGACATATTAATATATTTATGTGAATTAATTGATAAAAGTATAATATATAAAATAAAATTTATTTTGTTGTGATATCAGATCTATATAAAAAATGTGTTTTATTATTATTAAATAATATGTATACATATAACCAATCTAGCATGTGACAATACTGATATATATAATAATATCACCTAACTAATAATGTAATAATATACACAAACAAATAATCGAATATTATTCAGTAATCATAAGTCACATGGTATAGTAAACCCATACCAAAACCAATGCCTTGAAGTACACCTAGTAATGATGAATTCTCCATCCTTTGAAATCTTCTCGATTCGCCAGACTACTAATCCTTTAACCGTAGACATTTGACTATCCAATAGCTATTTCCTTTTGAATTGATTTGAGTTGAATTTGTTGGAGCTTCTAGATGAAGAATTTGGCTAGCAATATGATAAGATAGGCAACAAAAAGCACTAAAAAAAATTAAGGTTAGAGGCATTTATGTAGTGGATGAAATAGAGACAAATATGAATCACGTCTCATCCTAAGTCTCACTAGATCTAAGCTATCCATCTCAAATATGCTTCCAGCCTTTTAGCTACCCACTATAGTCTACGCTGTTGCGAATTAACACCAAAATATCATAGGATAATATCACATGTAACGACCCACCTTTTTAGATGGTTTAAATCGATGATAAACCACACACATCAAAATCAAACCATTCAAAAGGGAGGATTGTTATAGGGTAAATAACAAAAAGAAGAGAAAGAAATAAAACAGTATAGAATCTCATAGCGAAATGACAAAATATAAAAATCAAATAAACAGTTCATGAAGCTGTTTTACAAATAATATTTGATTAAACCTTTACAATACAGAATCAGAGTTACATACAACAGAAATAAATAAATAATGCAGTGGAATAAATGAAATAAATAATACTAGTATACAAATCTCCATCTTCGTCCTCCAAAAGCAGTATTCGATACACTGAAAAGCTCAAACTAACCTGGGCGATTTGAAAAGACAAAACACTTGAGTCAGAATTAAAAGAACTTATGCAAGTTAAATTAACAGTAAATAAACATGAGTGCAACGACGTCAGAGATGTTTACAGGGTTTGACATCTCCTATCTAGTGTCTAACGTGAGTGCAATAACTTAAGAGATGTTTGGGATTCCCATCTTCTAAGGATCCATTAAACTATCTACTATGTAGTATAGTACACTATTATAATATGTCTATAGTAAAGTAAAGTATTAAAATAACGTTAAGGCATTGCCCATATCCCTCTTAACACATTTTATATATTCTCATAGTCTATACAGTACCGTAAGCTCCTCCGTGAGGTTTACCCAGAGGGCACTCCATAGGTATGGTAAAAAACAAACTCGTAGAAGGCGTGATAGGGCATGTGAACATGGCACATGAGGCAATGCCAGGGTAGGACTCTACCGTTTGTAGAACTTGGCTGGTGGTAATGCATAACAGCTACTACCGTCCACCTCGAAACACACTCACATAATCAAATCAAGAATGGCCACCAAATCAATCGCAAAGTCATAATATGCTATTGAAGAAGCATGTCTGATCGGAGGAATGACCTCACTTGGCCCGGGTATAGCTCCCGTTTTAGTCACATCTAAATCGACTCATGGGAGTCAGGGTCACGTAAATACATCATATAGCATCATTCGCCAAACCATCCTACTTCATTTCTGGAATCTCCACCACCTACATAGTTGTTAAAGTGCTTTTCGTATTGGCAGAGAGTATGACAATATCTGATTCCGGTCTCTTTAACAACCAAACGTTTATTTCACACCGGATGGTTCCTTTACATTTCAAAAGTCAATTCATAATTAATGTCAAAATATCATATTCGATCTCAAACCATGTCACTTTCGAAATCGTATCACTTTCAAAACCATATTCACTTTCAAAATCATATTCACCTTCAAAATCATATTCACTTTTGAAATTATCGATAAGATAGGATAATTAAATCCTCATTCCAAAATCATTATATTTACACAAATATGTCATTTCACAAAAGGGTATCAATTTCAAATCCCAACTTAGGTTGTATCATCATCAAGGATTTAAATATAAATACTTCAACTTTAACGGTCTAAAATTTTAGAAAATAGTTTAAATAGTCATAAATAGTTTTAATAGTTTTAAAAATAGTTTAAAAATAGTTAATATACTAAAAAATAGTTTAAATGGTTTAAAATAGTTAAAATAGATTAGAAGAGAAATAGTTTAAATAGATTTAAATTTGATTAAATTAAATTTAAAATGATTTAAATAGATTAAATAAATTTGAATTATATTAAATAGATTTAAAATAGATTGAATAAAATTAAAATAGATTAAATAGATTTAAATTATATTAAATAGATTAAATAAATTTAATGAATTTAAATAGGTAAAATAGATTAAATTGGAATAAAAAGATTATAATAGATTAAAATTAAAATAGTTTAAATTAGTTTAAAATAGATTTCAAAGTTATATTTAAATATTTTCAACAACTCAATTTCGATAAAATTCACTTATATTTGACAATTCAACTTTGGAATTCCAATTTAAATCCTTTGAACAATTCATTAAATCAATTCCAATTTCAACATTAATGCTTGGATTTTCGAAAATAATTTTGTTTAAATAAATCAATTTCTATTTCAAAATACTATTTAACTGAATTTAAAATATAAAGATTTAAAAATCATTTAATTAAACCAATTCGGTGTCCGTATATAATTTTCTACCCTATGGTCAAGTGATATGGATATTTAGCATTTCAATCTGTAATTTAAAATTTTATGGGTATATATCATTTCAACCCACAATCCCAAAATTGAATTTCAAATACATGAAATCGCTCGAGTCTATCATTTCAACCCATAACAATTTCTCCATAATCTATCAGATCGTTCAGGTATGTATCGTTTCAACCTATAGGAAACTTGTAGTGTTATAACAATTATTAGTATAAAATCATGCTTCGTACACAGGTGTGGTTAAAATATTGTAGTTACATAGCAAATAGAAAAACATGAAAATCATTGACATAAGGGATAGAAAATAAATAAGGTAAGGAAACAAAAGACATAGCAAGTAAGAGAACGTTAAACCATAATTTTACAATATTGAAAAGAATCATAGTGAAATATATAGGGAAATGGTTCGATGTTAACCATAATTCTAGATAAATGCAAATTTTATACTTTGTGTAGTTCATTTATATAACAATAAATCTATTAGGTACAATTGTTCAATAAATATACAATTGTTCGATATACAAATTGTATTACCCATGATAGATGAATTTTAGATACAACAACTGAAAAAGATCTCACATTTAAATCTCACGTTGAATTTTTAATAGAGGTTCAGTTGTGCATGGTTTATAGCCGAACAATACTTCTAGCTTAGCTTCGAGTTAGAGCTAGGCATTTTATGCACTTGTTGTAGCGTCTGCATCATCAATCAATCATTCTAAATCTAAAACTGAAAACTAAGCATAAGACAAATGATATTATACTTTATGCACTTGTTTAAACACTACCATAGCACCACTCCAAAGCCGATCTTAGATCAACTCATGAAAATTTGCAAGGAAACTGATATAAACATTCATGTTTATTTTTTCCTCTCCAGATTTTAGAACTTGGTTATAATGGATGATTTTGTTCACAGGAGCTATTAGCACTAATTTAGTCTTTTATTCTCAAAACATGCTTTAGAGGCACATCAAAAATCTAGTAGTTTACAATGATTCCTACATATCGTTATCAAATTATAAAATAAAATTTTCAAATAAGCTAACAAAGGACGCGTAATTAACATACCTGTCATTAAGCCTTTCCCTCAATTTTTCACGTGATGCTTTTGTCTCGGTAGCAGCATAGAACTCTATTTATACAAAAATCATACACACACACACACACAAATATAGAGTTGTATCTCTTACAAATTAATCTTAGGAAAAAAAAGAACTTGCTAATGGAAGATGGATCTAGAGACCTTAAGATCGAAAACTGATTGACATCAATTAAGCATGTTAAAAAGAAAAATGAAAAAAGAAAGAATATGCTAAGGGAAAAAATGAAGTACAATGTAATGATTCCCTCCATTCAATCATATAAATCAAAAGTATTTTCATTCATGCCATAAAAATTACCAAAAATTACTCAAATTTCAGTCGGTGGTCAAAAGCATGTCTGCTCTTCATTACATGTTTCGTACCTCCATTTGAAAGTTTCTACATGATTTTTTAATTCAAACATGCTTTGTGCTACTGAATAACTAAAGCATAGACCATTTTATATCATTGATTAAAATCAAATAATTTTTAGTCATTTTTATGGTGTGAATATTATTGCTTTAATTCAAAGCAACAATGATGAACAAAGTAGTTTTACTTTGCAATACATTGCTACATTTCCAAAGATGCATTTTAATATATTGTTGAACATTTTAGAACATACAAAGAACAGATATGCGCAACAAAAACTTAATGCATGAAAATTATGTAATGACAAAAAAAAATCAATAGAGTTTATACCTCTTTCTTGAGCAAGCATTGTTCAATACACAGCTTTTTTTGTAGGAAGTATCAAATCCAAGCATGATACCGCCATGCATCAAGTAAACAACAATAGTTATCAAGTAAAATTCATTAAAATTGCTTATATAAATGAGATCATCCACTATTTGAGAATGATTTAACAATGATTAACGATGCATTAACTACTTAGCCACCTAAATTTCATTGTTGCAGAATTATAAACATTATGCTAAACCACTATTAATTACAGATAACTAATAAATAAGATGATTGAAATCTTGGATTGGTATGAAAAGAAATGAAAAATTGACTTGAATGTACCTTATTCATGAAGCAAGAATCAAATGTAGGCATCCAATATACATTTGGAACATTGTAGAATTCATTACTGATATATACATACTACTTTGATCTTGAATTTGAGTTATTATCGAGCATTTACTGCATATTTATTAAACATGGGATATGTAAGTAGATTCACGCTTAGGTAGTTATATGCTAATAAATATTATTATTCTTATGAATGTATATAGTTTTGTGATGAAATAGCTAGTAATATATTACTAGTATCTCATTAAAATAAATAAATTAGGATCTAGGATACATAGTTTATCAAGCAAAGACCTTTTTAAATGCCATATAGAGGATAGAACTCAAGAGTTATTCTATGTTTATGAAATTAGAAATATATAATACTACTCTTTAATAAACTAAATAATCTTACTATGTTTAAATATTATTATTCATAAAATAGAATAAGTGATTCCAGGCCAATGTCCTAAATCCAAAAAACAATGGCAGGAAAGATTATCTTCACATCATTGGTGGTGAAAATTTAAAAACAAATGAAAGGTTAAAGATAGGTATATGTAAAACAGATGAAGAGGACAGTGGTGATATGCATTTATATCTCAGTTAAGTATCTTTGTTTATATGGAAAATGGAAAATGTACTTTTATAAATTGTCTTGGCTTACATGGAAACTGGAAATGCATTTATATAAATGGAGGTAAATTGCTTTATATATGTAATTTTGAGTTTTCAAAAAATTCTTTGCTCTACAGTTACGGCCGCATTTTTGATTTCAATTGTCTCTAGATATTGATCTTCTTTCATGGAATTAGAAATTAAGGAAATATCATGTCATCTGTAGAAAGTAAATATCCGATGGGATGTACTTGATACCAAAACCCTGAAATCATAATTTATAATTAATACAAAGTAAATTTTGACTTGCTGATATTTATACAATACAGCTATTAAATCCACAATTTCGTGATAAACAAACCCGACCATGTAGATTCATAATGTCAGTATTTATAACCATTTTTAAAAACTATAGGTTGGATTTTTCCATCACTAAGATCAATTCTATTAATTTAATTGTAAACTCACAAATATGTACATTTGAACGTATTGATAATTCAAGCTTTGTTGTAAAAATTACAACAACGAAAACCAATTATGAAGAATACATTTTTGTTTTGTTAATTAATCAATTGTGGACAATTCATTTTTGTTTAGTTTATAAGTATGTCAACCACTGAAGAGCAATATGGAAAATGATCACAATGCATTTGAGTGGAAGAAAATTTATAAAGTGACTTCAATTAAAAGATAGATTGAGCAAAAAGGAAGTTCTGTTTTTGGCAACAACCAGCCAATTACTGATATAGAAACTCTTCATTTAACCATAGTTTCTGCCTCTGTATAATCAACCTAACTAATGTAATCGATGGGGCGAACTTATTCATTATTGAATGCATATATAATCCTCCTAACTACTATAAAAATATCTTCGAATATTGACAGAAAATTTCGTACTTTATTATGAACTAATTTTATGATGGAACAAAACTAATAATTATACAATACTAAGATATATGCATCGATAATTATACTCACTTAGCAAATTATTTGGTAGGATATTCAGTCCATTTTAGGATAATAATAAGTGAAAATTGCAACAATCATGATGTCTGCCCGTTTTATCCTCCAAAATATAATGTCAGAAAGAAATCATATAAAAATGATGGATGCTTTGATATAAATGGTAAGATATGAATAAGAAAATATTAGCCTAAGATCTCTAATTTTAATGAAAAATTGTATATGTGCAATGAAAATTTCAATCTCGGATAGATTTGATTAAATAAGGAAATGGTAAATAAGGAAAACAAACAATATGTTAAAATAATTTAGATACATGTAGTGGCAGATGTAATCATAAAAATTAGAGAATGTTCTATTATGAATTAAAATTCTACTGTAATTCCCATTTGCAAATTAGTCTAGCAACAATGTTGCTAGGATCTACCGATGTCTTTGAGAGAGAAAATACACAATTATAAAGATTAAAGACTAAGAATTTTCACTTTAATTTACATTAGTAATACATGAAAACAAATGACACATTTACAAATTTACAATAGTAAATGTATGAAATAGAATACATGTTTTGTTTAAGTGTAACCTACACATACCGAGAGCTTATTCTCTGTGATTTTTGTTCATTCCAAATTTCGCTATTGAAATTATGCAACATGATTAACCAAATGTTGCAAATATATGTTTTCTTTGCAAAGAAAACCAATTCACAGATCCTAAACTAAACCAACTACAATCGTATTTACATATGAACATATTCTCAACAAAAAAAAACATATTCTCAACAATATTAATCTTTTTGATATACTAATTTATTTTTATTTTTATTTCGACATAATGAGAAAAGAAGCCAGAATAAGTTGGAAAACCGAAAACTGTACATCATTTCATTAAAATAGAGCACATTAATTCATCGAACTGAACAAAAGCTAAAATAATTGTCAAATATTTCCATTTTCCTTGTATGAAATCGAAATATGCATTAACTTAACAACATTATGATGTAAAAAAGAATTGTAAACTATTTACCATGCTGCCATTACCAATCACGACTATATATCCAAAATAAACGTTTATGTTATTATTAGGATGTAAATAAAACATGAAAAATGTTAAAGAAAGGGACACGATCAATAGGAAGATTTCCATGCATAATTGATAATATGAAACGACAATTTTTTTTCGATCATGGTTCCTATATAACCTTTTTTGATACATGGTTAACCGGATAAACGTTGTAAAATTAGTTCTAATTGAAAAGATAATTGATAATTTTGGAAAAGCTACACTATTATATTATTACTGAGTTGCATCTTAAAGACACACAAGCCTTCTGTGTATTTTGTGAAATGAATAATCTTTTGTACTATAATATTAAAATTGAATTCCTCTACAAGCTCTTTAATTATTCTGACCTTTCATTTTCACTTTCGTAGTATTCCATCTGGTATCAATCAGTTATATTTAATGATTCAATGAAACATTCCTCTCTCACCACTCCTATAGACTTTTTCCTTTCCCTCTTTTATGTTTTCAATGCATCTTTCTCATCCTTTGTATGCATTGTAATTTCATCTTCCGGCTTTCCCTAATCTTCTGAAATTCAAACGTCCCATACATTAGCGGAAAATAATTTTCTCAAACTTTTTGTATTTATATATTCCTCCCTTTTTCACTCCTCTAATATTGCAGTGAATTATTTGCATAGCTACATGTTTTGTTACACCTCAATCTTAATTATCCTAACGTTAAATAAGGATCGTTTAGAAAATGAACCATTTCTCCTAATACGCCATGCCATAGGCGATGAATTAGCACGAGTTAATATTCTTCTGGTATATTTCTTGTCTCTAAACAGGTATGCTATAACCCTAATTTTACCATTCCGGTTGTTTGTTTTGCTTTGCGTTTTCTATTTCTTACTCTGTTCGATCCTTTTCAAGAACTTCCCCTTCGACTCAATCCATTTCTAAGGTTCTATTTGTCGAGTATAACCCTGATTTTGGTATGCCTATTATTAGCTTCAATTTCTTATTTCGCTATATATTATGCTTTATTTTAGTTGCTTCTTTGATTCGGTCCATGCTTAACTTTCTTCCTGTTAGTCAGTTTTTAGTACTTTTGCTCTTTTGTTTGGATTAATATAGTCAGCGTGTATTATTATCTAATTTCCCTTTTTATTAGGCCTATTTGTATGCGTTTCAAATTATAATGTTTAGTTATTGACACCATTGGTGAGTGAAAATAATAAATTAGTATTCAACATCATTTATCTGTCAATATGGTCACCTGTTTTTTACCATTATAAAGCTTAGATTTTGTTGTTCTTTTGGCTATTGGTTTCTCTCTTTTTGCATTCAAGAACAAACTATAATATTGCTGTTGATTAATAACACCATTGTTATTTTAGCTGAGCAAATTTATTTACATGTAAAATTGCCTAGAATTATATTATTATAGTTATGAATAAGTATTTTCACTATCTCCTTAACTTATTTAAGTTGAGCGATTCATTATGGAATTTTCCTTCTTATTAGTAATGTGGAAGTGGTCTTATAAATGTAAATTCGTTTCATAAGAATACCAAAGTTATGCATCACTACTTACAAATTATGATAATTTAGATCACGTAAGGAAAGAAAGGTATTTGTAGCTATAAGTTCTTTATAGCAAGTAATTAAAAGAAGTGTTTTAAAGACCCGTTCCAGCCATGGTTAATCTTCGATCTTAAAGCGTTACGATTTTGAAAATCAAATAACCTTACATGTACAAACCGATGGGCAAACCTCAAAACCTTGAAAAAAGAAATCTACTGACCAACCTCTTTGAACCACGCAGTTATTCAAATTTAAGAAAAAAAATTGGCTGTAATTATACCTTTTAGTGCATAAAGTAGAGGAATAAATTGTAAATATAATTATACCTTTTAGTGCATAAATTATCTCTGTTAACAAAGCAATTCGTTTTACTTTTAATTGTTTCCTAATTCATGATCTTATTAATGTAGAAAATAACTAAATGAAAGATATATTAGGATACACAATGTTTTCTTCTTTTTAAGTTGTCTTCTTGGTAAAAATAGCTATTATAGTATTAAGTGGTGCTATTTTTAGTTCACAAAATAAATTTAAATTAAAAAGTATACTGCCAAGGACTTGATGTTAATAAAGCATCATTTATACATAAGATATGCCATGTTTTATTATGAATCTAATTTTGATATTCTCAATTATTTAGATTTATTAATTTCTATATATTGATATTGCAAATTTATTACTGCATATAATTACATTAAATAAATTATCAACATTTAGGTTCATTTCAGGAAGATTGTGGTACCATATTGTTGATGTGGATTTGTTTATTTATTGGCATCATAGACTTTTCCTTGGAATCTTACCATTTACACTAACAATTTTTTTCAATTCATTTCTTTTAGTTGTTTCACCTGCTAATTGAAGTGATTGGTACAAAACTATATAATAAATTGATGATGAGGAAAGTAACTTCTATGCATCAAGTGAGGAAATAGGTATGAAATGACCCAACTAATTGACGAAGGAAATGGAACTTCTACCCATCAACGGATGAGATGTCTACTTTCGGGTAAACCAATTTTAAGTTACTTTTTAGTTGCAATATTAGGTCATATCAGCTAAAGCTTGACTTTCTCCTTATGCTCATTAATCTGCATATTTATTGCTTTTGATTTTCATGGTACTTAAAGCACCTGTAAATTATCAGCAATATTCATTGGTTATCAATATAACCTGTCTTTAATCATACATTATATTTTAATTTTTGGAGTATTAGCAAAGAAAATATCAATTGTAAAGCAGTTACTAAATATGGTTGCCAGTACCTTTTGATTTTGACTAACATATCTCCAATTCACACACTTTTATAGCTTAAAAAATATCAACAATATGTGAAGATATATTTTGATTATAGGATTCATTTCTTTCAACAAATCGCAAAGATTAGTATATATGTAGCTAGGCCTCATATTTATTGGAATGAAGTAACCAAAAAAAGAAAGATTATATGATCAACTTTATTTATTAAATGATGTTACATCAGTTGATTTCATTCCCAGTTCAGTCTACCTTTGTTTTTGAATTTAATACCACCTCATTTCTTGGATTTAGTTATAGCTAGCCATTCGAACTTTTTTACACTGACCGTAGTGGATTATAATTGAAGTATACAAAATTTTAGTTGGTAATTTTTACCCACATTTTAATAGTAATTTGCAGCAGATATTGCGACTGATGTGGAAAGCTCATACGAAAATTAAAGCGCTGCATTCATTGAAAGTAAAAGGGGTACAGATTCAAAGTTAACTCCATGATAATAGTATAGGATAGTAGACAAGTAAAAATAAAAGCCAAGTTGAACGAGTAAGGTTGCATTGCTCCATTCATAATTAGTTTGTCTTTGCTCGACGTGAATACTGATAGAAACAAGGAGGTAGACGTTAATGTGGTGCATTCCATTACCATGGATGCATAAAGGAAACATGAGGTTGTCATTATCTTCAGTGCATGGAGTTTAGTGATGTATAGGTAGAGCTACATAGATGCAACAAAATATACTGTTAGTAAACTATGATAACGCTATTATAAAATACATTGAAGTCAGTGGTATTTTTAAAACAAAATTAAAGGATGTGCATACATGTATATTTGCAGTTATAATGAATTCTCAGAAATTTTAATCAATTTTAGTTTAGTATAGTTTTCACACACATTCGCAAAGCATCCAAATTTTTAATGTTGTGGACTACCTTAAAAATATCCGAATGGTTTTATATTTTTTCCGCTGTGTTTTTTACTATTTCAATTGAATGCATCCATGTGTAAGCGCATTCTACCCAGAATCAATATTTATTTTACAAGAGAAGGAATATGCACATCATTTTCTTAGCACACATGAAGCTTACATGGTAGCACTAGATATTCACAGGCATATATATTGTTTTCCGTAATGTGGGTAATGTGAGACAACACTGAGGAGTTGATTTTCATTTAATTTTATTTGATCATCGTTAATTCAATTTTTTTGGGTTTTGATTAACTAATTAAAGATGAGAGAGCTTTATTGAGAGCTTTATTTTGATCATTTTTTTTTAAATTTATGGTATTTGCTCTATTGTGGGAGGTTGGATTTTTTATACCGCGTTTTGATGGTTGTAGATGCGTTATTCGTTGCCTTTTTTGTCTTGGATGTTTTCATTATTATTGAGTCTACTGTGCCTTTGATATTTCCCTATAAGCAATCACCTTCTAATCGCTATAAATTTGCACTACGGCCAAGTACAAGATGCAACAATGAGTGAATTAACATTTGACTACTAATTGCTTTTTGATTCATGTTACAAATAGATTACCTTTTATTTTTGAAATTTTAAATGAAAACCGTGTGCGAAGCATGGGTTCACACTAATTAACTAAACAAAAATGTATGCTATATCTTATCAGACTAGTAGATTTAAGTTGGATGAGGAAAATGTAATGTTTTACTGCATTAATTCACACAGTTTGTATATTTAAAACATGTTCCGAGTATGAAAATAGTTAATGTATTTTAGAAACACGAAACATAATTTGGAAATAAGAGTAAAAATATATTTTATTAAGTAAATTGACTTACTAACACAATTGAGCAACTCATCTGAGTTCGGGTAGAAGTGGTTGGTTGAGTTAGAAAGTGCATTACCATTCTCTCCTGCAACTGTTTGGAGTAACAAATGCAAAATTTTTGATACCACTTGGCTAATAAGCTGTGCACCCTTAGCTCCTCCTTGTTTGCAAAGCAAAAAGAATTAATTGTTTTCACATTGAATACAACTATATGAGATGGACAGCAAATGGGAAAAAAGGATACCCATTGTAGCTATTCGAATTATAACTACGTTGACAAAAACTTAACGATGAAAAATAAATTCTAGGAAAAATCTGAGTGCCTTTTCCCGATCATGGAATTGGTTGCAAAATTCCTAGAAGTATATGTGTGAATGTGGTTTGAATGTTGCAATTGATGAATAACCAATAGTCATAAAGCTATAGTACATTTAAGTCCACTCTTTTAGTGTAAAATTTTTTCATGCAGCTTCGAAACCATTCAGTATGCCTGTCATTATAAACAAAGGCAAAATTTTAGCTCATTAGCAGTTGAATGATTTCTAAAATTATAGGAATCGGAAGCATAAAATATATTAAGGCTGAGGCATGATATAAAATCATATTGGTACAATTGTTATATATATATATATGTATTATTTTCCACAAGGAAGATCATATAACCATGTTCACTGCTTTGATGACAATCTACAAGAAAATATGAATTATTTAATTCGATTGCCTAATTTAACATCTTTATCATTCCTCTTTTTATTTGTTATTAGTAACAGTAATAACTCTACAGAACATTAAAATGGGAATACTTTTTTCAACTAACAGTAATCCTTTCTCCTTCAGCCAAATTATGTACGATTCTACTTCATCGTTATTAATCAGTAATCACCTTTTTTAAAGTAAATAATAATAACAAAGATCGACAAAATATTATTAAGGTTTCAGACTCCATTTGGGGAAGATTAGAAGATCAAAATAACAACTTAAGAAGCGACTAATTTAACCACCATAAAAATTTAGTAAAGGAGATTAAAATCACTGAATGGAAAAATAAAAAACAAGACATGAAAAAATAATACCAAATTTAAGAGGTGCTCAAATGGATCAAAAGTGAAGTTCAATGTCTTGCCATTGAACCTGTTTTTCTGGACTTTCCACATGTTGTTAAAAAAGTTCATTAGGGAAGGATCTAGGGGAAGAGTTGAAAACCCTAAATCTGAAAATGAAAACCTAGAAATATGTAAAAGAATGAAAAGACGAAAAATTGGGGAGGAAGCGAGCGATGACGTGATTTTTTACGGTAATAACAACGAACAATTTTTTCCTCAGATAAATCAAAATACGGAAGAAATTTAGTATAAAAAGTGAAATTAGCCGAGAGGGCTAGGATGAGAAGAGAGAAAGGGGATATCGATATCAAATGGTCTTTGATAGGAACGGGACAAAAAAATGAATATAGGATATAAAAACGTGACTGTTCATTTCAGAAAATATTGAAGGGGCTTGTGAGCTCTTGAAATGCAACTCAGCAATAATATAATAGTATAGATAACATCCACTCATCCCCTATCAACAATCAAACATACATCACAATCACCATACAATCAACTAATAAATAACATTAATCAACTAATTATCATTAACACGTATTAAATTGACAAATTAAATTCAATATTACATTAAATGACGATTAAATGCAAATAAAGTCATATTTAACTGGAATGACAATTTAAATATACCAACCATCAATCAGTCAATTCCTAATCACATCATAAAATTAATTTAACTAATATAAGATAATTTAGTAGTTGAAACACTCACTTTTTGATTTCAAGTCGATTTAAAATCCAAATAGGGCCCAAAATTCAATAGTCTCAGAATTCCTCCAAACCGATTCCATACTGTCTGGAATTTCGATATGATCGTAGCGGAACAAACCGCGCATATATTCTACCTCGTATATAAAAGATATGCTAATTAGAAATTTATACGATTTATAATATAATATAAATAAAATAAAAATAAAAATAAACACGTCAACTAGCATTCTCGAATGCGATCGAACCAGGTGTAACAACCCGAAATTTTCGAACCCGAAAATTCCAGATAGTTATGAAAAAGAAGAAAGAGGTAGAAAAAGAAGAAAAGAAAACAACATCAGAGTCTCACATCGCAGCGGAACAAAATATTATATATAACAACAGCTTTTAAATACAAAGAATCCGTACTGTCATATATATATATATACATACCATATCAGAGTACATCAATCAATCATACATGTCCATACACAGCGGAAATAATAGACAAATACGTGTATACGTTCTGTCATCCAGCTCGACTCCTGAGCTCCAATTTATATACAACCTGAACCTGTTTAACTCGGTCTGACCAGAGCATTATATAAAACAACACCCGAGTCAGTCTGGAATACCAGCGTGAGAAAATCACACTCAATTGGGTTATTAAAGTTTCGAAAATCTTTTGAAAACAAAAGCATCTCGTAAGACCACGCCACAAATAAACATGTCGGGTTTTTACCTTACGATAGCTAAAACAATTTTTATAGAAATCCTCTGATATTATAATAGGGTCTATATACAAATACTTATAAAATAGCCGAAATTGTTACATGATTAAATTCCAGCTACTAGCCACAGAGTGGGTAATACAAACAAAACTCGTACAAGGCTCGTAGGGAGAATGGATTTCCATCAATGGCTAGGCTACTGGGGTACCGCCCGTCACAGTACCTGACCTAGATCAGAGTACCGAGGAGTACACCCGCTCCTCTGCAACACAAGGTCGGAACCATTCCTTACTGAACAGTCCCGAACAAGATAACCCCGTGGTTGGCGCGACCAACCACCCACTAAGCCGAATAAAAAGGGACATCTAGACAACGGAAAATCTTGTCCTGCTTGGGTATGACCCACCTAACCTTGCTGCACCTCCCCTGTTTTAGCCATTCCCGGTTGATGAGGCTTGAGGTTAAGCGTTACCTTTCAAGAACGCATCACTTAAAATGCTCATCGTCCACCTGACGATGTTCTGAAAGCATTCAATCCATACAAGTTGCCCTGGGTCTGGACAAATCGAATCACCGTCTTCAACTCTTCACGGTGTTCATTCGTAATCGTTCAAACCGGATCGAAGTGGTTTTCGGATAATTAAATCCGATCCCGAACTCTTCGAAACGATCAGCGTATTGTCCAATATTGATAGTCGGTTATTTAACTATCAAATAATCATACACAAGCAACCTTCAAATAATTTCCACAAATTATTTATCTCAAATATCATTCAGATATTATTTCCATTTTAACCCATTTGAAATAAATTTTCATAGTCCTTTTATTCCACGAAATCATTTAACTGATTTCTTATACTCACCTACAATTGATTTATCCTTTGAAAATATTCCTTATTTTCTCATTTCTTTCTCAAAAATCAATTTACACTTTCCTTGTAATTTCTCAAACTCACTTTCTCCACTTAATAAGATTTCTCCTAAATCTTATCTCATTTAAGTTAATTTACTTACCATCACAAGAGGATTTTAATTGGATTTAAAAAAAAACATTTTGAAAACATATAGATTTATAAAACAAGAAGTAATATTAGGTATTAAAATTTATATCTAGTTATTTATAAGTTTCAAAGCTGGATTTAGAAAAGTTAAAGTTTATTACAAATAATTGCTAAGCCTTCAAAAATAACTAGTTCGAAATATTTAAATTCAGAAATGATTTATAGGACCTATATAGTATAGTAAAATTAAAAATATTCCTGTTAAAATAACTTTATAATTTTAGGAAATCCAATATCCATCTATAAATGCCTCTTGTCCAAATTCACACTTCTCACTTTCGGAAATATTCTACTATTTCCGTTTCAAACAAATTTATAACCCAGTATAAGTTCACCTTGACTTATCCTTTCCAATATACCTTGATATTTTTCTATCTCATTTATAAGTTTGATAAACTTCCCTGAGTTTTCTATTTATTTATAAAATAATTTTATTCAAAAATTTCATCTTTTATAATTTTATTCCTCAATAGTATTTCATATCATTCCTTAGTACTTCATTCCTTTTTATTCCATAATAAATTCCCTTTTTATCTCTTGGTAAATTTTTCAATTTATTTTCTGAACTAGAATTTCACTTTTATTCCTTAGAGTCATTAATATATAAGTTAAATTGTCCAAAACTTAACTTTATCCAATTTTAAGTATAACCGATGAAATAAATATTCTTTTTATTTTACTTATTCTCAATAGAAGTAAATCCAAATCCTAAATAGATATTCTTTTAATTTAAGTTTCATTTAACTTCCTTTAATTAAATTATTTATGGTATTTTAAAAATTACCAAATTCCAATTTCCATACTATTTAACACTATATAATTCAATTCGCATGCAATTCAATATTATTTCACCCAACCTGTCATATGACAACATATATATAATAAATAAATATGTTTGAGGAATCCTGTTGGATCCCTCCAACCTGTTTTCCCTGCATCCACAAATGTTAGCACAATAACATATTAATTCCACTTCAAAGTGGGATATCACGGTATAGGGGTTTATAATATCATTCAGTAAATAAACTATTATAAATCATCCAAACACATCCAATGATTTAAATTTATTTATGGCATCCAAATGAGTGAGAAAATCTCACCTTTGCTTTTAAGTTGCAATCCTTTCCAATCTCGACTTGTTTCCATATTTTGACCTTGAATAACAATTGCATGGATTTTATTAATATTTGAAATAGTCTATCAACAAATTTCCATTTTTTTAATTTTTAACCAACGATTTATTTTAACTACTATCTTTAAAAATACTTAATGTATTAAACAAATTTTAGTCACTAAATCCACTATTTAAATAAAATTTAAAACATGTATATTTATTTTATTCTTGAACAACCTACATATATACTTATAAAAATAACCTATATTACCATTCAAAATTCCTTTTTGCTTTCTAAATCTTATGTATGTATTATTTTCTGTTCTCAATAAACACTTATATTTATATTTTACCCTTTGAAAATATCAAACAAAACTTTCTTTGCTAAGAACACTTTAAATTTCTATATATTTTTTTTCTAAAACTTGCATATGTATTAAATTAAAACTGAAACATTTATACTTACTGTAACATTTTAATTTCTGCATAATTAACAAAATCCTAAAATTTAAAACTTTAAATAACTAACTGTAAAACAATTAATAAAATTCTACCTCACTGCTCACTCGCTTGAGCATGAACCCAGCCTCGACCCCAACGTCGCCACTGTGACTTCACTCCGAACAACCCAGCATCGCGCGACCCTACCCCAAAACCACTGCGCTGCCCCATTATGCTAGAGCCTCCCCCTCGCGAGCGCGAGCTTCGTCGACGCGATGCCGACCTCGAGAAAACCCACCGGAAGCCCTATACTTGACGAACCAGGAGTCGTCAACGTCGTCGCGACTGTGAAGATAAGGTCGACGAAACGCCTTCGTCGCCTCGCGGTTCCTCCTCTCCAGATCGCCGCGTGATCTATCGTGATGAAGTCGCCATCCCCAATTTCGAGCATACGAGCGATTTCGTTCGATATTCCCTCTTTTTTTTTTATATATATGATGAACGAAGGGTTTTCGTTCGATTTGGGAAAGAAGGGAAGGAGTATCGGTTTGGTTTGCTAGCTGAAAGAGTGGAGAAAAGGAATTCGATTTAGAAGGAAATCAGCGACCATTATTATTTTTCTCTGGGCTATGGATTTTTTACTGAGAGAAGAAGAAAGATGGTACGCGATTTAACAGGGAGGGATAGGTCGGCTTGGTCAGAAATATAGGGTAGCTGATAGAAAAGGATTTGACAGGTGAAATGACGAAAGATATTTAAATTTAAAACTATTAATTATTTTCGAAGCGTTTACCTCTCGTACGATCACACAATCACTCCAAAAATTACGAAATTTGAAATCCTGCAATAATTCAATATTACGGATCCAATGGATCTGGTTTCATCGAAATCCGAGACTGTGCCTCGGAAGGCTATTTTTAATCGTCAATTTAAACGATGTAAATTTAAAATTCAACAAACGGCAGTTAAATTCAATTTTAATCCACCTATTGTCTTCAATATTATCAGTATAAGTTTTATAAGCCGTTAAAATATTTCCAGATTTAAATAATTTACCCAATTGTCAATTACTATTTAATTTATTTAATTAATTGTTATATTTAAATTCTGAGTTCTTTTTATTAAATCAAACCAACTTTTCATATTGAAAACAAATTATATTTCAAATTAATGATTTAAATTCATTTTAAATATCACAAATTAACTGTTGAAAAAGCCGGGTCGTTGCATTCTTCTCCCCTTAAAAGAATTTCGTCCCCGAAATTACTAACACATAAGAATTTTCTAACCCGCTAACTTATTAAAAGTTACTTAGTTAAACTTACTATTCATCTTCATATTCCTTTACCCAAACAATATCACTTACTTATCAACTCAAATTTTAAATTTGAAACCGAATTTAGAATTATCAAAATTTTCTCAAAATTTTTCTAACTCCCTAAATTTTCGAAAAATTTCGCCAGCGTCTCCTTTGCGCGGCTAGCTCGGTACAACTACAAAATGGCTGTACGGCCCCCAAATCTCAAAAGAAAACAAAAAGCCAAGTGGCTATATCCAAAAACCCAATCAAATTTCATACAGATATTTAAATACATACCTTTTAAGTTGGGCAATTAAATTTTTATCTTCTGAAATCAAACATCCCAATTTCTCCATTGCTTTTATACACCTGTATATCCCTTAGCAATAGTATCCAATTACAACATTCAAAAACATATATTGGCTTCTTACAAAATTTCAATATTCATTATATTTAAGCCCGTACGATGTACATATACCATTCGTACGCAATATCAAATTCGATCACTTGCTCGATCACACAATTTCACTTCCGAACTAGTATCGTCCACCCGACTTTCTAGTGCGGACTCAGATCTGGTTTCTTGATCAGAAACCGTCATTCTCCTTGCATAGTCATAACTATGATAGAGAATTTCCAGAATCAATCAAAATTCCATATCCAGGGTTCGCCGTCGAAAATTGAGTGAAAATCCTAACTCGAATCGATAAAATTATCTCGAAATTCTGTGCTCGAATCTGGATCAAATAACTATGCGAATAAAATAATTTACGTACATCCTACGTATTTGCCCCAATTGATTATCAACTATATCAATTTCTTTTTTTTTCTCATTTATTTTGATTGTTATTCACTTATTCACAATTTTCCCATTTCACCACTATCAGTTTTAATCTCTTTTATATTCCAATTCCAAATAAATTCAACTTGCTTTAATTTGCAAATTAATTTCAAACCTCAATACTTTTATTCTCACTCTTTTATCCAAATTTCATTTTCAATTTTACTTGAGTTTAATTCACCTTCCAATTCAAAACACTGAGTTCAATTTATCTTATTTCAAATGATATTCGATTAATCATTCCTTAAATTAATTTCACTTACTAATTTGTTTTTATATCTCAAATAAAAGTTTGTTTGCAAACCTTTTTCTATCTTTAATTTCTTTGAACAATATCTTCCGTTCATCTTACTTTACACATACAATTTAAATTAGATTTCAACATTCAGTTATAATCCTATTTGCTTAACAAATTTAAACCATTTGTCGTTAGTGAAAATTTTCAAAAGATTTAATAAAAATTCTAACTCCCAAAAATTTTGAAAATTTTTGACAGAGTCTCCTTTGTACGGAGGAGCTTTTACAATTTGACAAAAGAGATATATATATATATATATATATATATATATATATATATATATATATATACACACACATCGACCCACACGATCGGAAAACCAAAAACAGTTCATATTTCCTATTTTGTATTGCGTAGGCGTACCTTATTTAGCGTTTTAAGCAAGCGACATATTTTATTTTAGCATTTATGTGCCTAAAATCCCGCTATACAGTCTTCTGGAACCTGTACTTACTCAATTTAAACACATAAGCAACATATTTATGAAATTTATAACATTTCATTCATTTAAGCAACTACAACACATCAATAACATGAGTAATGCAATATAAATAACTTCATAACAAATTTATATAGTTTCCAACTAGTTCAATTTGTTTATAACTGACACATATACCGTTTGCATTCAACTTTAAGTGAGTTACCACTCATTTACTTATCTCAAATCCATTTTCATGTCCAAACAAACCCATTTGCAATTTAATTGATTTCAAAATCAATTTTTGTTACTTATCAATTCAAAGTCCATAATCTATAAACAATTGATAAGGTTCCAATTAAATCCAATTACTTTTACTCAATTTATATCATCCAATCCGATTCGGAATGATTTCCAATATCATTCTTTTTATATTCAATTCATTTTTTATTCAATCTATTTTATATTCATGGCAATTGATGAAAAACAAGTTTATTTACTCCTATCATTTCCATAGAACTTTAATTAATCTTGGAATTGATTTCCCACTCAATTTATATTTAATTCCGTTCCATTCCAATTTCTTTAAAATCCATATATTTGCGTTTACTTAATTTTTACATTGAGTTTTCTTCAAACCCATTTTATAAAGCTTGACAACTTCCATGCTTATGATTAATAATCATTTCCAAAATTTATGCAAGTCATGCTTCATTCAATTTTTATACTTAAATTAATTCACTTTAAATCATTTAAATCTCATTACTTAAGTTCATTTCCTTTGCCCATAAATTCTTTTTCAATTTAATTCGATTCTATTTAAATCAAATCCTTTCATTTATCACTTAGCACAAATAATTTATTTGTTCAATTCATTTAAAAATTTCAATTTCCATGTTCCATTCATTCTCGATCTTATTTAATTGATTACAAGACTACTTCACTTTATTTATACTCATTCGGATTTTATTTGCACTTCAGACATTTTATTTTAATCCAATTCCATTTTATTTGTTAACCAATCCAAGTTGAATTTTATTTATTGATAACTCAAGTTCTCTTCCTACCATTCACTTTAATTCACAATCCAATTTTATTAATTCTCAATTCAACTTCTATTTGGCCAATTAAAATTTCATTTACATATCCAATTTACTTATTTATTTCAGATTAGTCTATTTCCATTTTCAATTCAGTATTTGATTTTATCACAAAAATCACTCCATTATATTCCTGGAGTTCATTTCTAGTTTGTAATTCATGTTTAGATTTCTATTACATTTCTAAAGTTCCAAACAATTCTATTTTGGCTTATTTATTTCACTTTTAAATTTTATAAGCCACTTACTCATTTATTTTCCACGCTTCTATCCATATACACTCAATCACATTCATTTTCACATATTAACTCAAATTTCAACTTAGTTCAAATGCAACTGAATTTTTATCTTCAGTTTATTTCAACCTACTTCTATTTACATAGCTTAAATGAATTTCAATCTATTTTAATTCCTATCAACTTCCCAATCCAATTCATTCACATTCCAAAATTTTATTTACTTCACCAATTCATTTATATTTATTTATTTTTACTTTATTTTCATTTTCCTCATTTCAATCACATACAAAATTTGCTGTTTTATTTCTTCCATCATAATTAAATTTCAAAAATATAATCTTAATCCAAGTTAAATTTTCATTTTTAACTTCACTTTTGATTTTAATTCCAAAATTCAAATCTAATGATTTCCTTGGTTATATAAATTATTTCAGGTTTTAAAATCTCGTTTGGCTAAAATATTAGCATCCAAACATCCAAGTTATAATAATAATTCAGAAAATATTCTTTTTATATCAAAATATATTTTGTATGAAATGATTTCATTCACCCTCTTTTGAAAACAATATTGTGTCGAATTGTTCTATTCAAGTGTTTAGAAACCCCTTCGGCAAAGTTGTGCAGACGGTGCTGACGAAGGTTCATATACCACTCAATAAATCAATCAACACAATATAAAATCATTTTATATTCACTAACAAATACACACTCATATCTATTAATACGCTCAAACTCATTCTAGAGTACTACTGACTCTATCTCTAATGAGTAATCCCTACCAGAGCCAAGGTTCTCACTTAACCTTTCAGCTCTGATACCAAGTGTAACAACCCGAAATTTTCGAACCCGAAAATTCCAAATAGTTATGGAAAAGAAGAAAGAGGTAGAAAAAGAAGAAAAGAAAACAACATCAGAGTCTCACATCGTAGCGGAACAAAATATAATATATAACAACAGCTTTTAAATACAAAGAATCTGTACTGTCATATATATATATATATACACACACACACACACACACATACATACCATATCAGAGTACATCAATCAATCATACATGTCCATACACAGCGGAAATAATAGACAAATACGTGTATACGCTCTGTCATCCAGCTCGACCCCTGAGCTCCAGTGTATATATAACCTGAACCTGTTTAACTCGGTCTGACCCGAGCATTATATAAAACAACACCCGAGTCAGTCTGGAATACCAGCGTGAGAAAATCACACTCAATTGGATTATTAAAGTTTCGAAAATCTTTTGAAAACAAAAGCATCTCGTAAGACCACGCCACAAATAAACATGTCGGGTTTTTACCTTACGATAGCTAAAACAATTTTTATAGAAATCCTCTGATATTATAATAGGGTCTATATACAAATACTTATAAAATAGCCGAAATTGTTACATGATTAAATTCCAACTACTAGCCATAGAGTGGGTAATACAAACAAAACTCGTACAAGGCTCGTAGGGAGAATGGATTTCCATCAATGGCTGGGCTACTGGGGCACCGCCCGTCACAGTACCTGGCCTAGATCAGAGTACCGAGGAGTACGCCCGCTCCCCTGCAACACAAGGCCGGAACCATTCCTTACTGAACAGTTCTGAACAAGATAACCCCGTGGTTGGAGCGACCAACCACCCATTAACCCGAATAAAAAGGGACATCTAGACAGGGGAAAATCTTGTCCTGCTTGGGTATGACCCACCTAACCTTGTTGCACCCCCCTGTTTTAGCCATTCCCGGTTGATGAGGCTTGAGGTTAAGCGTTACCTTTCAAGAACGCATCACTTAGAATGCTCATCGTCCACATGACGATGTTCTGAAAGCATTCAATCCATACAAGTTGCCATGGGTCTGGACAAACCGAATCACCGTCTTCAACTCTTCACGGTCTTCATTCGTAATCATTCAAACCAGATCGAAGTGGTTTTCGGATAATTAAATCTGATCCCGGACTCTTCGAAACGATCAGCGCATTGTCCAACATTGATAGTCGGTTATTTAACTATCAAATAATCATACACAAGCAACCTTCAAATAATTTCCATAAATTATTTATCTCAAATATCATTCAGATATTATTTCCATTTTAACCCATTTGAAATAAATTTTCAAAGTCCTTTTATTCCACGAAATCATTTAACTGATTTCTTATACTCACCTACAATTGATTTATCCTTTGAAAATATTCCTTATTTTCTCATTTCTTTCTCAAAAATCAATTTACACTTTCCTTGTAATTTCTCAAACTCACTTTCTCCACTTAATAAGATTTCTCCTAAATCTTATCTCATTTAAGTTAATTTACTTACCATCACAAGAGGATTTTAATTGGATTTTAAAAAAAACATTTTGAAAACTTATAGATTTATAAAACAAGAAGTAATATTAGATATTAAAATTTATATCTAGTTATTTATAAGTTTCAAAGCTGGATTTAGAAAAGTTAAAGTTTGTTACAAATAATTGCTAAGCCTTCAAAAATAACTAGTTCGAAATATTTAAATTCAGAAATGATTTATAGGACCTATATAGTATAGTAAAATTAAAAATATTCCTGTTAAAATAACTTTATAATTTTAGGAAATCCAATATCCATCTATAAATGCCTCATGTCCAAATTCACACTTCTCACTTTCGGAAATATTCTACCATTTACGTTTCAAACAAATTTATAACCCAGTATAAGTTCACCTTGACTTATCCTTTCCAATATACCCTGATATTTTTCTATCTCATTTATAAGTTTGATAAACTTCCCTGAGTTTTCTATTTATTTATAAAATAATTTTATTCAAAAATTTCATCTTTTATAATTTTATTCCTCAATAGTATTTCATATCATTCCTTAGTACTTCATTCCTTTTTATTCCATAATAAATTCCCTTTTTATCTCTTGATAAATTTTTCAATTTATTTCCTGAACTTGAATTTCACTTTTATTCTTTAGAGTCATTAATATATAAGTTAAATTGTCCAAAACTTAACTTTATCCAATTTTAAGTATAACCAATGAAATAAATATTCTTTTTATTTTACTTATTCTCAATAGAAGTAAATCCAAATCCTAAATAGATATTCTTTTAATTTAAGTTTCATTTAACTTCCTTTAATTAAATTATTTATGGTATTTTAAAAATTACCAAATTCCAATTTCCATACTATTTAACACTATATAATTCAATTCGCATGCAATTCAATATTATTTCACCCAACCTGTCATATGACAACATATATATATAATAAATAAATATGTTTGAGGAATCCTGTTGGATCCCTCCAACCTGTTTTTCCTGCATCCACAAATGTTAGCACAATAACATATTAATTCCACTTCAAAGTGGGATATCACGGTATAGGGGTTTATAATATCATTCAGTAAATAAACTATTATAAATCATCCAAACACATCCAATGATTTAAATTTATTTATGGCATCCAAATGAGTGAGAAAATCTCACCTTTGCTTTTAAGTTGCAATCCTTTCCATTCTCGACTTGTTTCCATATTTTGACCTTGAATAACAATTGCATGGATTTTATTAATATTTGAAATAGTCTATCGACAAATTTCCATTTTTTTAATTTTTAACCAACGATTTATTTTAACTACTATCTTTAAAAATACTTTAATGTATTAAACAAATTTTAGTCACTAAATCCACTATTTAAATAAAATTTAAAACATGTATATTTATTTTATTCTTGAACAACCTACATATATACTTATAAAAATAACATATATTACCATTCAAAATTCCTTTTTGCTTTCTAAATCTTATGTATGTATTATTTTCTGTTCTCAATAAACACTTATATTTATATTTTACCCTTTGAAAATATCAAACGAAACTTTCTTTGCTAAGAACACTTTAAACTTCTATATTTTTTTTTTCTAAAACTTGCATATGTATTAAATTAAAACCGAAACATTTATACTTACTGTAACATTTTAATTTCTGCATAATTAACAAAATCCTAAAATTTAAAACTTTAAATAACTAACTGTAAAACAATTAATAAAATTCTACCTCACTGCTCACTCGCTCGAGCATGAACCCAGCCTCGACCCCAACGTCGCCACTGTGACTTCACTCTGAACAACCCAGCATCGCGCGACCCTACCCCAAAACCACTGCGCTGCCCCATTATGCTAGAGCCTCCCCCTCGCGAGCGCGAGCTTCGTCGACGCGATGTCGACCTCGAGAAAACCCACCGGAAGCCCTATACTTGACGAACCAGGAGTCGTCAACATCGTCGCGACTGTGAAGATAAGGTCGACGAAACGCCTTCGTCGCCTCGCGGTTCATCCTCCCCAGATCGCTGAGTGATCTATCGTGATGAAGTCGCCATCCCCAATTTCGAGCATACGAGCGATTTCTTTCGATCTTCCCTCTTCTTTTTTTTAATATATGATGAACGAAGGGTTTTCGTTCGATTTGGGAAAGAAGGGAAGGAGTATCGGTTTGGTTTGCTAACTGAAAAGAGTGGAGAAAAGGAATTCGATTTAGAAGGAAATCAGCGACCATTATTATTTTTCTCTGGGCTATGGATTTTTTACTGAGAGAAGAAGAAAGATGGTACGCGATTTAACAGGGAGGGATAGGTCGGCTTGGTCAGAAATATAGGGTAGCTGATAGAAAAGGATTTGACAGGCGAAATGACGAAAGATATTTAAATTTAAAACGATTAATTATTTTCGAAGCGTTTACCTCTCGTACGATCACACGATCACTCCAAAATTACGAAATTTGAAATCCTGCAATAATTCAATATTACGGATCCAATGGATCTGGTTTCATCGAAATCCGAGACTATGCCTCGGAAGGCTATTTTTAATCGTCAATTTAAAGGATGTAAATTTAAAATTGAACAAACGGCAGTTAAATTCAATTTTAATCCACATATTGTCTTCAATATTATCAGTATAAGTTTTATAAGCCGTTAAAATATTTCCAACAAGCTTACAATTCCAGATTTAAATAATTTACCCAATTGTCAATTACTATTTAATTTATTTAATTAATTGTTATATTTAAATTCTGAGTTCTTTTTATTAAATCAAACCAACTTTTCATATTGAAAACAAATTATATTTCAAATTAATGATTTAAATTCATTTCAAATATCACAAATTAACTGTTGAAAAAGCCGGATCGTTACACCAGGCTCGTCCATCAACCGCCAGTACAAAGTTGCTATCGCATGCTCCATCGCATGCCACCACCAAGATCAGACGTCATCGCCGTTCCACCACGTGGCCACGCCTAAGGCTCCCAGTCACATCCGCCACCACGCTAAAGCAAGCCAGATTCTGGCGATCCTCGAGCATGAATGAACACCACTGATCGTGACTGCTCGACCTCCTCTTCGAGCCCATGCCCTCCCATCGCCATCAAATTGAAGATTCGCGTCCAATTGGAAACCCTATCAAAAGACAGCCGGGCTTCTTCGTCAATTTCCAAACAGATGGCGCATTGAATTGGGAAACGAATTGCACCAATGAATTACGCTCGTCGAAAGCTTCATAACGGTATATAACATGTTAGGGTTTTGAGAAGTTTGATTCTCGATATGAATTGGAAATTGGATTTAAGGTTTGAGATTGAATTTGTTTCTGCCATTGAAAAGAAGGAGATAGATAGAAGTCGATATATGTACAAAATAAGATGGTCATATTGTCAATTTATTTCCAATTTAATTCAACGGATTGATTAAATAGTTAACGTATAAAAATTGTCACCTTTTTTTACTTTAATCACACTTATAAGTTTATTATCTTCAAACAAATGTTATAACTACTTACACCACCCTGATTTTTCCCAATTACAATGAATTACATATTATCTCACCAATTAATTATAAAATTTAATTTATTCCCTTATTTATCATTTATAATAAATTAAATTTCAATCAATTAATTAACCATTGTTACAACTTGCCGATTCAAACACGTTTCCCATTTTATTATTAACAAACAAAACAAATAACTTTATATTGATTTTATCTTCTTATTTAAAATTTCTAACCAATGTAACTTTAAAAATTATTACACTTATTTGAGATTCATTCTATTAGTCATTTATTGTGACGACCCGACTTTCCACTCCTGGAAAATCGCATCATCTTTAATAAAGAAAGGGATAGAAAAGAGAAAAGAAAGAAGAGAAAGAAGAAAACAACACAAGAATCTCAACAGCGGAACGAATAAATTATATTAATAACATAAGTATTACATAGTATACATCAAATATCAGAGTACACAGACATATACAACACATACTAGACAGTTATAAACACCTGTCTAGTTATTACAACTCAATACATATCAGACAAACACTCAGAGATACCAACACAGCGGAAAACTATATAACTATACGCAGAAGCCTCCTGCTCCATTTGCTCCTCCACAATACGTCAAAGCTACTCCGAATCCTAACCTGAATTCCCTTGGCTACTCGTAAAAATTTGAGTACCCAAGAGTTATAGAAAAACAGAAATAACTCCGGGTTAGACATGGGTCTGGTGTGAGTAACAGGTTAAAGTTGCTTAACTTTGAAAAAACCTTTGAAAAGAAAAGGTATCACGTAAGACTTCCCACACATAAACATGGAAAAGTTTTTACCTTACGCTAACCAAAACATTTGATAGGAAATCCGATGATATTATAATAGTGTCTAGGGTTTTCAAGTAAATAAGAAATAGCCGAAATTGTTACATGATTAAATTCCAGCTACTAGCCACAAAAGTGGGTAATACAATCAAAACCGTTGGCACTTATTGGATTTTGGATTCCATCAATGGCTGGGCTACTGGGGTACCGCCCGTCACAGTACGTGGCCTAGATCACCGTACCGAGGATTACTCCCTTCATCCCCTGCAACACAAAGCCGAACCCGTTCCTTACTGAACAGTTCCAAACAAGACAACCCCGCAGTTGTGATCAGCAACCGCACCACTAAGCCGAAAATATAAAGGGACCTCTAGACAGGGATAAATCTTGCTCTCAAGTGGGGGCTACCCACGAAGCTTTGCTGCACCTCCCCTGTTTTAGCCATTCCCGGTTGATGAGGCTTGAGGCTACGATTACCTTTATAGGACATATCACTTAGAATGCTCATCGTCCGCCTGACGATGTTCTGAAAGCATTCGATCCATACAAGTTCGTTCCGGGTTCGAACGAAACCGAAGGCATTATCTCGTTACACTCATATTGGAATCACCCTCAGAGTTAACGACAATAACCCTTGCACTCTAAATCACCATCTCGAATCTATAAGTACTATTCCGTCAAACTCATTACGGAATCACCCACAGAGTTATACTGACGTATAGCCCTTACACCTCGAGTCTTCACTCGCTCCATTTTGGGTTCACGACCTAACGTTATTTGGAATCGATGTGGTTTTCGGATCCAAATATGGAAACCCGATCCCGGTCTCATCGAAAACCAAAGCGTGTCTTTTAAGGTCCAAGTTGTTTTAAGTTTAAAACAATTCAATTTAATTATCTAAATATACACAAATAGATAATTCACAACACAATAGATAATTCAACATTATCATTATCAACAGATAATTCATATCATAATCAGATAATCTATATTATCATCCAAAAGCAACCAATACATCCATATCACATACACTACTCATCTCATAATTGAGAATACAAACCATACCAGGTAACCAATACCAATCATCAAACATAAGCAACTATCTAATGATCACACCATTTATAATTAATTTAAAATGAATTAAATTAATTATCTAAACTCTAATTAATTTAAAATGAATTAAATTAATTACTTCATCATTAAAATCCTGCTTATCTTAATCATCAACTGATTTCAAAACAATTTATAAATCATCATCTCAATATTCACTTCGGTTAATCATTATTGATTAACCATCTCTAATTACAATAAGTAATTAGCATTTAATATTAATTATACCTTAATTAATCAATTCCAAATTACATCATTAATTAATTAATTAATGATTTCTAACTACAATTAATCAATCTCTAAATATAATTAATTACATAAGTAATTAATCTTCAATTTAAACAACATATATATTAATCACCTATGATTAATAACCATTCAATAATTAACTACTTTAATTACTCATTCCATAAATTAATTACTCTTAATTAATTATTTAAATTAATCCCATGATTAATTTCAAAGTAATTTAAATCCAAATTACTTTTATAGTAATTATAAATTAATTACTTTCCTTAAGTAATTACAAATCCTAAATTACATAAAGTAATTATCAATAATCCACAAGTGTTTAAATTAATTTAACTTAAT
The DNA here is from genome assembly GCA_030765085.1 of Allium cepa. Lineage (NCBI taxonomy): Eukaryota > Viridiplantae > Streptophyta > Magnoliopsida > Asparagales > Amaryllidaceae > Allium > Allium cepa. Next base: position 167,443,962 of record CM060932.1, read on the forward strand.
TAATCTAAACTAATCACATTAATTAAATTAATTACACTAAGTAATTAATTCATTAATTACTTTATTAAGTAATTAAGCAATTGATTATTATTAATTAATTAATCTAATTAATTATTAAAATTAATCACATTAATTAATTGTTAAATAATCTTAAGTTAATGACCTTCATTAACATTTCTTAATTACTTAATTAAGAATTAACTTAAATTAATCATTATTAATTATCAACTAATTAATATTTAATTACAATTTAATTAATCTCTAATTATTAATTAATTAAGTGTAAATTAAAATCTAAATTATCTTTTAATCAGTTGATTAAGTAAATCTTAATCATTAATTAAAATTTAATTAATCATCCTTAATTATAGATTAATAAACCTTAATTAATTAATTTCAAATCCTAATTAATTAAGTTAAAAATCATTAATTACTTAATTAATCATCCCCATTATTTATTAATTAAATAATTAATATTCCATTTAAATTAATTTAATAATTTAAATGAAACCAATTTCTTGAATTCTAAATTAAGAAACATTCTTCTTTAACAAAATAATTTAAACACTTTGTTTCAAAGCAAAATTCAATTTAAAATTTCTTTTTAAATTTCAAACTGACCATAATTCAAATTTTCATTTCAGATCCAAACTTAAAAAAAAAAATTAAAACATTAATTACTTTCCATCTCCATTTTTAAATTCAAATCATATAACCTTTCCTAAAATAGTTAAAACAAATTTATTTAAATTTAAAAAAAAAACTGACTTTAAGTCAGATCTCAGGTTTTAAAACTAAATTTAAACTTAGTTTAAACTTTATTTCATACATTAAAACTTATAGTTTAAATTTCAAATCAATGTTCTTTTATACTTTAAAAAGTTTAAAAAAAAAATCTAAATTTAAACTTCTCAGATTTAAATTCAACTCAGATTTATTTATACAAAAATTTAGTTTCCAGTTTTAACTTATTTTATATTTTCAGTTGTTTAATTAAATTTTACTTCAGATTTTAAAAACAGAAACAAAAACAGTTTTCTGTTTGGGTTAAAAACATACTACATTTTTTAATACAAAAATGATTCAAAACTCAGATTTAAATTATTGGATTCATAATTACATTACATGTTTGAAAACTCCTGTTGAATTCCAACTTACAAATTAAATGTTACTTTTTAAATTTTTAAAAACAGAACACAGTTTCTGTTTTTAGACTTTAAACCCAAAACTAAATTTAAAATCTGAGTAATTACAAATACCAAGATTTAATTTTTTTTAAATTTATAACTAACTTCAGGTTTCAAACTAGTTTTCCTATTTTAGTTTGCATTACCATATTTCACTTCAGTTTTATTTTTAAAAACCTGGAAAACAGGTTTCCTGATTGGTTTTAAAACCTGCAACTCAACCTCACTCACTCGAGTCTTCTCTACATTTACTTCGAGTCACCCGATTAATTGCTTCGAGTTCAAATCCAATTCCCCCGAGAAAATCATGATGCCATTAAAAACTGTAACCCAACATTACACCAACCTCTCCAATCTCTCTGTGCACATGTACGCCCTCTCCGGCCAACCCTAATCGCCACCGCGACCGTCCATAGTCGACGCTCATCAACCCTGACCATTCAAACAACGTTCCAGTCATCTCTTGCACAAAATACAAAATCGCGACCCAAAAATTCCAACCCTGGAAACAAAATCAACCTCTACATCCAAGCCTGTCAACGGCCTCGTCCACGCGCCACCGACCATGGATGACTCTGCAACTCCGACAATTACTTCGACATCCCATCCCCTTCCAGAAACCAAAACCCCATGTTACTCGATCAATTAAAGATGCCGTGGCATTCCATTTTCTTAAACCCAGTAAAATAGGGTTCTAAACCTGGAAACCCAATTTTCAACATCAAAACCCAATTTCAACTTGATCCCATAATTTTCCCATAACCTATGATAGCTATACTACCTCCATAATCAAATTCAATCAATTTAATAGCATGCATCATCTGTACTTAGTTAACATGTAAAATATAGGAGTTTCAAAACTACATTTTATACAAAGCATTAAAATTTGTAATTTTCTTTTAGAAATCATGATTTAGTATGGTGATGTGATCTAAAATTCTGAATTCTTAAATTTCCAAACTTGAAATTTCACACATTCACTATTTTATCATTTGTTTGAATTCCAGAGTCATTTCTAAGTTTTTAACTCAAGTACAAAATTTTAATCTGGAGTTTATAATACAACAAACATATTTGTTTAGGACATAAACTCAAATGAAGATTAAATTGAAAGACATTGGAATTAAATCTGACTGAAGCTTGAAATTAAGGAAAACAGAGATGCTTCAGGTAAATAGTCACATACACACAAACATATTCATATATATGTATTCACAGCTTATTTAAAATAAAATTTCATATCTAAATCAAACATGCAACCAACCTTTACCTATTTAAATCTTAAAAAGTTGAGCTACTCACCTGTACCAAAATGCAGAGCAAACTTTCAAATTGCAGGCTCCAGATTTGTGAAAATAGATGAATGCAGTCATGAAAAATTGCATGCAGACCCTTCTTGCTTAAATTTGAAATGCAGGGCTTTGCTAGCTTTTAAATGCTTCCAGATTGAAAAATCCTTGCATGCAGATGCAAATTCCACTTGCATTTGTTTCCAGCTTTAATATGCTGACCTTCTAGTTTATTATTGCATGCATGTCCTCAACTTGAAATTGCAGTGACAAATTTCCAGACTCATGTGCATGTTCCAGATCAAATGCAGGTTGCAGATGTATGCAAACTTGAATTTTTCATTTTGAGGAGCTATAGGCTTGTTAGAGGATGCAGACTTGTTTTTAGAGGAATTGAATGCAAGTGTTTACAAGTTTGAGGAAATGAATTTGCAGATTTCCATTGAAGTTGATATGCAATTGAATTTTTTCCTTCTTTCATAAAATGGAAATGAAGAAAAGAAAAGAGAATGGGAAGAGTGCAAATTATATAACAATGTTTTGATTTAATTTAAAATTAAAGAAAACAAAATTAAACAAATGACACATGTCTCAAGTATGAACACTTGTAAATATACTCACTTAAATATTTAACACATGTTTAACTTAGGCTTTAATAAACTTACACATGCCTTTTGAATGGTTTTGTTATTTAATTAAGTGTTAAAGAAAATTAACTTAGTTAATTAGTTATTTAGATTAAGTGTTAAAGATAATTTAAACTTAATGAATGCATGTTCATATTTTAAATTGTATTTCAAATTTACAAATTAAATTAACAAATCAAATAATTAACACAAACATTTTATAACTTATTTTAAATATCAAAACTTAAATTAAAATGAATTTTAAACTAATTAAAACATTTTTCTCATATTTAAAAATCATATAGTATTTTATTAAATATTTTTGAAAAGCTTAAAAATAAATCACAATTTCTATTTTCAAAACATTAAAACTAATTTGACAACTTATCTATTTATAATATATACAAATGCATATACATTATTAAATAGAAAACAATTTATTAGTTTATTAAAAATAAATTCACAAATTAAATATTTAAATGAAGAAGATTATTAAATCAAATCAAATTTATTAACAAAAATTATCAATTCAATTTAAATTTAATTCCAGATTATTAAATTTAAATTGTCCTAAATTCCGGGATATTACATTTATTATATAAAATTTACATTATTAGACCATATTTCTTTGTTTACAATTTATAACCAATTTTAACTTTATAATCATTTCAATTTATTGGACATACATTACAGTAGTTATCGATTTTCTTGAATTAACCTTTTTGACATTTTTTAGTCATTTCTTATTAATTAACCACAATTTTAATTTCTTCCAGTATTAAATTACAAAATATTATTAAATTCAATATTTTAATTACTGAATATTACGGGTCGTTACACTCTCCCCCACTCAAAACTTTTCGTCCATGAAAAGGAAAAGAAGGAAAAGGAGGTATTAAGTAATCAATATATTTTATTTAAAATATTAAATTTATAAACAATTAATTTACATAATTAAATAATTTAAATAAAATATATCAATTCATAAACAATTCAATCCTATTATATTCAATTTCAATAAAAGTTGGAAAACTATATTTTTCACAAAAATTTCTTAGTCCAAAATTCATGGAAAATTTCAGCAGAGTCTCCTTTGTACGGAGAGATCTAGGAGAAATAGTTATATCAATAATATATCCCAAACCATGGGAAAACAATATAATATCGCTAGAAAACCATAATCCGAGAACGTACTTATTTGTCGAGCAAATAATGCTTATTTATGAAACCAAAAGCAGCAGCAATTGCTTCAATAACCTGTATTTCACTTATATAATCCAAAGAGGTTAATAATTATATAAAAGTGAAATATCTAGGTTGTCTTAATTAATAACAAAACAAATCAATATAACATAACAACAATCACTTGCAACCAAAAGCATACAATCATCACATGAAATCAATGTAATCAATCATACATCCATAATAACCAAACAAATTGTTTGTTTGGATTTAGATACTTGTAATCATATAGAATTATAAACAACTACTAAGTATACCATCCACTCAACAATCTTAGATAAAGCTCAATAGATCATCTACACATTTTCGTACAGTTAGAACTATCTCTTCCTAAACATCTATAAGTCAAAACAAATAATAGTTTCCAATACCGCTAAAGTTTATTCTTTTTTTTCTCATTATTTATTGTTCATCATTTTTCTTCATACAATGATTATCCTCTTAAATTTACATTCAAACTTACAAATCTTTCATTTCTCATTTATACATACATTGTTTTTTTTATTTCTTTACATCTATTTACTTACATGATCACCTTTCCATTCAATTCTTTAGAATTATCAATGAGTTAATTATTAAGTATTACATAATTTTTATTTCAGTTTACTTCACATTTGTTATTTACTTTTAACATCAATATTCATTCGCGAAGCATTCATACTTAGATTTTTCTTCTTCTTCTTTTCTTTTCACTTTTATTCCTCTCATATATGGCATTCACTTTTACTATTTCATTTTCTTTATAAGTGACTTCAATAATTAACTTAAGTTTTTAATCATATCCCCAATTATTAACTTATGTTTATAACATTCTTATACATCTTAATTCTTTTTATAGAAATAATTCCATCAGAACACTTTCATTAATTAAGTTTTACTTGTGTAATATTCTATTACATAGTCTTATTAACATTTCGACTTTTAATGATTTGGTAAGTTATATATATATATATATATATATATATATAAGTTTTCAGAATGCAACAGAGAGTTACATTAGTTATCATATTTATTTTAATTAACCAAATGATCAATAGTTACATTTTCTTATTTCCATTTCTTAATTTATAAATGACAATCTTTAGTTTCTTTATATTTCATTAATCACTTAGCATCTAGTTTCTAATTACTTATATTGAAAGTTCCCAATTTTTAAAATAGTCAAGATTTCATTTCATTACAATAATTGAAATTTCCAATTCGCAGAAAACTTAATAACTAAGTACCGGGTTCCCTTTTCAATCCATTTAAAATAATATCTATAATAATATCTTTTATATATCCAAATCATAGTTAGAAAATTTTAAGATTCGTAATCAAAACAAATGTGTAGTAAAATTACTGCAGCAGTCTTCCCACTTTGGAGCTCGAAAATGAACGTCGATGATGCATGCACTCATTATCTAAATTATTTTCCAGCGATGGAAATGGAGTACAGTACTTATTTCCTTCCAAAATTCATTTATAACATTTCTTTCAAGTCATCTTGAATATTCTTGTCAAAAAATACTTCTAAATACTACTAATATTATATTCCAAAATCTTTTTAAAAGAAATTGTTAAAATCCCGAAACTTAAATTCTAAAATTTCCAATTTATATTTATTTTATTTACAATCTCATTTTTCAACCAATATTTATAAATTTCATTACCTAACAAACAAATATGTTACAAACAAATATGTCATTTATAAAATTATTCTTTTATATACAAAATATATGCCAGGTAAAATTATTTCATTTACCTATAATTCAAAACCAATATTTTGTCGGTTTGCCTTATTAAGTGTTTAGAAATCCCCATCGATGCCATAGCATCCTATGTACTGACCAGAATTTATAAATAAAAACATAACAAATTAACACAGTACAAAACCCTTTTCTAACAATAACAAATACGCTCTCTCATATATACACTCAAAGACTCATTCTAGGGATTACTGCCTTATTTTTAATGAGTCAGGCCCTATAAAGCTAAGGTTATCGCTAAACCAAAGCTCTGATACCAAATGTAATGACCAACCTTTTTGGACGGTTTAAATCGATGATAAACCACACACGTCAGAATCAAACCACTAAAAAGGGAGGATTGTTATGGGGTAATTAGGAAAAAGAAGAGAAAGAAATAAAACAATACAGAATCTCACGGCGGAATGATAAAATATATAAATCAAACAAACAGTTCATGTAGCTATTTTACAAATAATATTTGATTAAATCTTTACAATACAGAGTCAGAGTTACATACAACAAAAATAAATAAATAAATAAATAACGCAGAAGAATAAATAAAATAATAAAATTAGTATACAAGTCTCCGTCTTCGTCCTCCAATAGCAGTCTTTGACATACTGAAAAGCTCGGACTGCCGCAAGCGATTTGAAAAGACAAAATACTCATGTCAGAACTAAAAGATCTTATGTAAGTTAAATCAATAGTAAATAAATATGAGTTTAACGGCGTCAGAGATGTTTACGGGGTTTGACATCTTTTATCCAGTGTCTAACATGGATGCAACAACTTAAGAGATGTTCGATATACATATCTCCTAAGGATCTGTTAAACTATACACTATGTAGTACAATACGCCATTATAATATGTCTATAATAAAGTAAAGTTTTAAAATAGCATTAAGGCCTTAACATTATCCCCCTTAACACATTTTATAAATTCCCATAGTCTATAGTACCGTAAGCTCCTCCATGAGGTTTACCTAGAGGGCCCTTTATAGGTATGGTAGGCGCGACGGGTTATGTGAACACGGCACACGAGGAAATGCCAAGGTAGGACTCTACCGTTTGAAGAACCGGGCTTGTGGTAATGCATAGCAGCTACAACCACACACCTCGGAACACACTCCCATAATCAAATCAAGGGTGGCCACCAAATCAATCACAATGTCATAATATGGTATCGAAGAAGCATGTCCGATCAGAGGAATGACCTCACTTGGTCCAGGTATAGCTCCTATTTTAGTCACATTGAAGCCGACTCACGACTGTCAGCGTCATGTAAATACCTCATTCAAAATCGTTCACCAAACCATCTTACTTCATTTCTAGAATCTCCACCACGTATATAGTTGTTGAAATGCTTTTCGGTATTGGCAGAGAGCATGACAATATCCGATCTCGGTCTCTTTAACAACCAAACGCTTATTTCACAACGGATGGTTCCTTTACATTTCAAAAGTCAATTCATAATTAATATCAAAATATCATATTTGATTTCAAAACATATTACTTTCCAAATCATATTCACTTTCAAAAGCAAATTCGCTTTCAAAATCATATTCACCTTCAAAATCGTATTCACTTTTGAAATTATCGATAAAATAGATTAATTAAATCCGCATTTCAAAATCATTATGTTTACTCAAATATGTCATTTCACAAAAATGTATCAATTTCAAATCCCAACTTAGCTTGTATCATCATCAAGCATTTAAATATAAATACTTCAACTTTACACAATCTGAAATTTTAGAAAATAGTTTAGATGGTCATAAATAGTTTTAAAAATAGTTTAAAATAGTTAAAATACTTTAAAATAGTTTAAATGATTTAAAATAGTTTAAAATAGATTAAAATATTTTAAATAGTTAAAATAGTTAAAATAGATTTAAATTTAGATTTAAAATGATTTAAATAGATTTAAAATAGATTAAATAGATTTAATTTATATTAAATAGATTTAAAATAGATTAAATAGATATAAATTATATTGAATAGATTTAAAATAGATTAAATAAATTTAAATAATTTAAAATAGGTAAATTAGATTAAATTGGATTAAATAAATTATAATAGATTAAAATAAATTAAAATTGTTTAAATAGATTAAAATAGTTTAAAATAGACTTCAAAGTTATATTCAAACATTTTCAAGAACTCAATTTCTATAAAACTCATTTATATTTGACAATTCAACTTTGAAATTCCAATTTAAATCCTTTAAACAATTCATTAAATCGATTCCAAATTCAACATTAACGCTTGGATTTTCGAAAATAATTCAGTTTATATAAATCAACTTCTATTTTAAAAAAATACCAGTTAACTGAATTCAAAATTTAAAGATTTAAAAATCATTTAATCTAACTAATTCAGTGACCGTATATAATTTTCTGCCCTATGGTCAAGTGATACAGATATTTATCATTTCAATCCGCAATTTAAAATTTTACGGGTATATATCATTTAATCTCGCAGTCCCAAAATTTAATTTCAAATATATGAAATCGCTCGAGTCTATCATTTCAACCCATAATGATTTCTCCCTAATCTTTTAGATCGTTCGGGTATGTATCATTTCAACCCATTGGGAACTTGTAGTGTTATAACAAAATAAAAATATAACATCCAGTCATCAAGTATCAACAATCAAACACATATCACAGTCACCATACAATCAATCAATAAATAACACCAATCAACTGATTATCATTAACGGGTATTAAATCGACAAATTAAATTCAATATTACATTAAATAACGGTTAAACGCAAAGTAATATTTAATTGGAATGACAATTTAAATATACCCTCCATCAATCGATTAATTCCTAATCACATCATAAATTTTATTTAACTAACATAAGATAATTTAGTGGTTGTAAGTGGGTTAAAACACTCGCGTTTTGATTTCAAATCGATTTGAAATCCAAAATAGGGCCTAAAATTCAACAATCTCAGAATTCATCCAAACCAGTTCCACATTGTTCGAAATTTCGATATGATCATAGGGAACAAACCGTGCATTAATCCGACCTCATACGTAAAAGATATGCTAAATAGAAGTTTATACGATTTATAATATAAATAAATAAAATAATAATAAAAAATAAACACGTCACCTAGGGTTCTCGAATGTGATCAAAACAAACTAGTCCATCAGCCGCCACTGCAAAGTTGCTGCCGCACGCTCCATTGCATGCCACCACCAAGATCGGACGTCGTCGCCATGCCCACCACTTCCTACCACTCACCTGGACACCACGCGGCCATGCCTGAGGCTCCTAGTCACATCGCGCCACCTTGCCAAAGCAAGCCAGATTCTGGCGATCCTTGACTACATGAGCACGAATGAACACCATTGATCGTGGCTGCTTGACCTCCTCTTCAATCCCATGCCCTCTGTTCGCCATCAAATTGAATATCCGCCATCCAATTGGAAACCCTAGCAACAGACGACCGGGCTTCTTCATCAAATTCTAGACAAACGGTGCATCGAAATGAGAAATGAATTGTACCAATGAATTACGCTAGGTGCACCTTCAAAAAGGTATATAATATGTTAGGGTTTTGAGAAGTTTGATTTTCGACTTGAATTTGAAATTGGTTTTAAGGTTTGAGATTGAATTTGTTTCTGCCATTGAAAAGTAGGAGATAGACAGAAGTTGAAGTATGTACAAAATAAGAAAAATGACTGTTAAGGTTTGGGAAACAAGACTATTCATATTAACAAAGCCGGATAAGTAAACGAACGCATATCGAATTTGTACGAACAACAAAAACGATCCGAAAAGCTTGTTCTTCCTCCAAATGAAAGTGGGTCATCTCATATATCAAAATAGATGTTTTCGATATTTTAAACTCAATGGAACAGGTTTCCAGTCCTAATTCCATTTTATAAAGAAGTTAGCTTAAAATCAGCTTATTTCAAATTGATTTTAATTGAATTTAATTAAATTGATTTCTATGCGTTTCGAGTCCGTACGATCAAATGGCAAGTCTGATCGCTACGAAATTTGAAACCTTACAATGATTTGCCATTACAGATCTGATGAAACTAGTTTCATCAAAATCCGAGATAGTGATCAAAATGGCTATTTTCACATTAATTAAATAAATTAATATCGAATTAACTAAATCGTTTTTTAATTCAATATTTATAAACTAACAATTTTCATCATTTTTGATTACTTAGACATTTACAAAAATTTAAAACAAATTTACACATCAATTCAGTGTCAATTATTACAATAATTACAATATTTAGTTTCAACTGTAATAAAATCCATTTAATTATATATCTAATTCCAATAAATTGATTTAATTCAATTTCAATCTTTTTATTCAATCAATTATCATATTATTAATGGAGTTAACATTGGGTTACATCTTATTACACTTATTCTATAATTATCATCTTAATTTACATTAACGTAATATTTAATTACATTTATTGCAATTTATTTCCAATTAAATTCAACAGATTAATTAAATAGGTAATACAACAATTGTCACCTTTTCTTACTTTAACCACACTTATAAGTTTATTATCTTCAAACAAATGATATAACTACTTATACCACCATGATCCCAATTACAATGAATTACATATTATTTCACCAATTAATTATAACACTTAATTTATTCCCTTATTTATCATTTATAACGAATCAAAATTCAATGAATTAATTAACCATTGTTACAACTTGCAATTCAAACACATTTCTAAGTTTATTGTTAACAAACAAAACAAATAACTTCATATTGATTTTATCTTCTTATTTATAATTTCTAACCAATGTAACTTTATAATTTTTTACAATTATTTGAGATTTCATTCAATTAGTCATTTATTATATTCAATTTACATTATTTAACCCTATTTCTTTATTTACAATCTATAATCAACTTTCACTTTATAATCATTTCAATTTATTGGACATACATTACAGTAGTTATCAATTGTCTTGAATTAACCTTTTTGACATTACATTTTAGTCATTTCTTACTAATAAACCACAAATTTTAATTTCTTCCAATATTAAATTACAAAATCCTATTAAATTCAATATTTTAATTACCAAAAATTATGAATCGTTACAGTCCATTTAAGCCCAAATAAATATTATTAATTAAATCTGATTTAATTGATTGTCGATATCGCAAATCGATCGATATATATATAACTATTCTAAATATACATAATGATATTTATTCCTCAAATCGTATTCAAAATTTTATAATCAATATTTCATAAGTATTAATTAGTTTAATTAATTTATAACAATTAAACTAATTAAATCGTTTGATCTGAAGAGAGTTTATAATTTCGGGTGTGACTCGTTGGATGTAAATTTGGTCGGTGATATACATCGAATTATTCAAATGTTATTATTCATACGTCACTCAACAAGTCATGTGACATTTTGGCTAAATTTATTGTTTACTTAGTTTCAGTAAAACCCAATTTTACTTTATAAAACATTACCCGATTGTGTCATTTATTTACACAAATTCTCTTTGTCCATACTATATCACTTTGGACTTATGCAACTTAGTAATCGTTAAAATTCCAACTTCATTCATATTCAACTCGACAGTCCAAACACAAAGTCCTTGGTTCAATAATAGCAATCATTATTAACTGAACTGCTCTAGCCCGAGACTTCGTCTTTGAGTTGAGTTGAGTTGACCGTAATACTAACCCCATATAACTAAGGAGACGAATCCTCTCTTGAATAGTGCTTCACTTTCAATGCTTCCACTCGACCTAACTATAGTCACTCAGTGAATGTCATGACATGATTTGACTATAATCAAAGTAGAGCTTTCATATTGAAGATCTATAGTATTCTCAAGTCGAGAAAACTGCGTAAACCAGTCACGTCGATATTTTCTCTTTGACCTTAGTTATATTACCAAGAGAAAACTATCAAGTGCACTACACTATATTGGCATATTTGTAACCCCCCTAAGCGGAAGAATCGCAACGGTTCTGAGTCATTGCTAAATTACAACGGTTTTGAGCCGTTGTAAATCCTTTAAGAACGGCTTCGGGCCGTTTTATTTATACAACGGGTCAAAGCCGTTGTGAAGTTTTCTTAATTCTTTTTTTTATATTCGTTTCGAACCACTTGCGTACGTAACCCCCATTCCCAAAACAGCACGCCCCTTAATTTCATTTCCCAACTCCACATTTGCCTTAGCCAATCACTCCCCTCTTTCATTTCCCTTCGTTTGCCCTAATCGTCCCCTATGACTTCATCTTCCAGATCATAAATCATCATCGACCTGAGATTTGAAAGGAGACTACAAATCATCATCGGATTGGATTGCTTCGAAGAGATTGGATTGCTCATTCGAGAAGAAAGAACAAATTTTTCCTACTGAAAGAATTCTCTGGCATTCGGATGTTTCCGAGGAGAAGGTTAAAAGAGCTACTTCTGTCGGATATGATATCTGTTTTGTTTCACATGCTACAATAGCCAAGGGAGATAATAACAATTTTGCTTCAGTGAAGGGTTTAAATGTAGAAAGAGGAATCAGTTGTTCTAAAAAATTCAGTCGTCAAAAGAATCAAATGGTAAGTATGCCTTCAGTTTTGAACTTCAGAGTGAAGAAAGCAAAGAGTATGATTGAAGAAGCACATTCCTTTAGATTACTGTACAATAGATATTTGCAATGGAGGTTTGTCAATGCACAAACTAATGAAACAACCTTACTACAGTGGATCAATGTACAAGTACAGGTTTATGAGCTTTTATATACTGGTTCAATAATTTGCTTAATTCAATTGTGTAGCTAAAGAATGACACTTGAATTTTTTTACGGAAAAACTACACAGTGGGTGGTTAACTATCTCAATATTGCAGTACAATGTTAGAAATAAAAGAATTGAGCTACAAAACAGGCTGCAATATGCAAAGCTCCGCATCATTCTCAAGAATCAAGTGAATATCCATTTTATCACTATAATTAACAATTTATGAGACTTAAAACTATTTCACTTAATAAAACTTCTACTGTATAATGCAGATATCGCAACTTAAAGAGTGGTCTCAAATTGAGAAAGTCCAGTATAATCATATATCAGAATCATCAAAGCACTGACCGCAAGTACTATACGTCTTCCAGTTGTTAGTGGAGCAATGGTTTGTTGCAGGTTCGTTCTCTTTAACACTATGTGAATAGTTTAACCTCTATCATTGCCTTTGTTTTAATAGGTAAATATCCAAGATATGAAAAATGCAGTCGGTTCAGCAATTGATGTGATACAGGCAATAGCAAATCCAACATGTTCCTTTGTTGTTAAAGGTAAATGAATCTTTTTATTTCAGAAGTAAAATCCATCAATTTTATACTCAAACAAGTATCATTTGTAAATTTTAATGTGTGTATGAGCAGAGAGAATGAGCCGTGCAGTGTCTGAAATGGCTAAAATTGTTGCAAAAGAGCAAGACATGCTGAATCAGTCCAAGAACCTACTATCCGCTTTAGAATCTTTGCTTGTAAGCTCGCTGCAGTTTTCTATATTCATCAACTCTCCTACTATATATGGTCATGGTCATGTAAAATTTTCATTTGGATTCAACTTTTACACTGCAGGTTAAACAATCTAGCTTGCATGTCAACGATTGCAGTTGAAACTGTAACAAGGATTTCCACAGTTAACTCTGTTGACATGGTTGCAACTGAAGTAGACTAATGTCATAGATTGTATTGATAAGACATGCATGTCAAAACAAGTGTGACTTTGTTTGTACTCATTTTGTAAAATGAATCTCCACTTTTATTGGTGAGTTAATTCAAAACAATTTTACCAGTAACCATAAACTTATTTTATACTATAATAATACAATCTGGCACAACCCTTCAATTTTTTTCCAATAATTTGTCTGAACAGAATTTTCATTCTGGCCACTTTAATGAAAAATATATTTTTATTACTTAATGATAACCAGATCATGATTTATGACCCTTTTTTTACAGGTATGGGATATTATTTCAGGATCAATTTTGCAGAACCATGCTTTTTGAAGTGCTGTTACAGCATTAGCAGTGGATCCTGTAGAATAGTTTTTATTTTCTGGTGGAGAAGATGGAGATGTGTATGTGAATGAGCTTCATCTTGGAGTTCAATAAATTGGTTTAGAGGTCTTAGAAAATGAATCAAGAATCCTACGTGACCATAGGTATCAATATTTAGAAGCAGTACTATTTTGATCAGATGTATTATTCTTTAAAAGCCTCTGGGACTAGTTTACCCTGATGAATATAGCATTAAAACATAAAAGTTAAACTGAAGTATCTATGAACTGTATCACATTTCAAATTTGCAGAGGACCCATTTCTTCTTTAGCTTTTGATCTAAGAGGGACATTACTTGCTTCAGCATCAAAAGATAGCATGCTTTGCATCTGGAATATCCAGAACTGGCAAGCCATTTGAAAATTTAACCATGAAAATGGTTTGATTTATTTGTTTAGATATAAAATAGTGAATATGGCATGACAGCGATATTTGCCTGTACCACAAGTGATATAAAATAACACTTGATTTAATATCATTATTCTTTTCCAAACAATTTATGCCCACAGTTACTTAGTCTTCCATCGTATGTGATGCAGCGCACCATAATAAGTTGCCCACCTTAAGTCTCTCTACCATCTTATGTCGCCTGCCTTACCTTAAGTCGCTCAACCATCTTATGTCGCCGGCCTTAGTCGCATGCCATGAGTCGCATGCCTTATAAGATAACGACTCAAGAAATCAAGCCGCATTTCTATAAGTCGTTCAATTATGTCGCATTTCTATAGGTCGTTTAGCTATGCCGCATAGTTCTCTTATGTCGCTTGTGTCGCATGGTTCTCTTAAGTCGTATGTCACTTAAGTCACTTATGTCGCTTAAGTCGCTTAAGTTACTTATGTCGCTTAAGTCGTTCCTGAAGCTTATGTCGCTTAAGTCGCTTATGTCTCTTAAGTCGCTTAAGTCACTTATGTCGCTTAAGTCGTCCCTGAAGCTTATGTCGCTTAAGTCGTTCCTAAAGCTGTGCTATATTCTTAAGTCACAAGTTCTCATGTCGCATTGTTGTTAGGTCGTGTGTTGTATTGTTAAGTCGTATGTGTGTGTTGTATTGTTAAGTCACATGTGTGTTGTATTGTTAAGTCGTATGATGTTGTAACTCGTATGATGTTAAGTCGCCTGTGTGTGTTAGGTCGTGAGTCGTATGATGTTGAGTCACATGTATGTGTTGTAATTTCCTATAAATAGGGGTGTGTTGTCATTTTTAAAGGGGTTGTTGATTTTGAAATAAAATTGTGTGTGAGCTTTGGCCACCATTGTTGGAAGTTGAGTGTGATCTCCTTCTCCTTTCCATCTTCGGGTTATTCGTGAGCGAATCAACGAATTTGAAGCCAATTCTCGGTATCACTTGCGAGTGATCAACGATCGAATTGTAGATCTTTCAACATGGCATCTTGCGAGATCAACGGGTTGGAGATAACTAGATTCTGGCATCATCACGATCAACGGAACTAAGCATTTATCGTTCTATCGGTTTATTTGACACGAAATCATCATTTCGTGGGGAAGATCCTGCATAGGTTGTGACAGTTTGGTATCTAAACTGTTTGAGCCTAGTCAAAGTTGTGTCAATTGGTATCAGAGCCAAATCAGAGACGGAAACGAGATTGTTTAATGATCATGCCTCCGAGACGTGCTAATCGCTATCATAATGTTGAAGATTTGTATGGAAGACAAGAAGCTGAGCAGATGGCAGCGTATCAATGAAAAGTTCAATGAGGGTATTGAAAAATTGGATAAATTGATGAACGACATGAATCAAAATCAAAGGAGAACGTCACCAGTTTCGAACCAGAGTGGAAACAGGGTTTCACCATCGGTTTCGAAAGAAAGGAGGATGTCACCCCAATCTTAACGAGATAGGAGAGAATCATCAGTTTCAATGATGCGAGACCACCATGGGTACCGAAATGAAGAGGGAAGAACTCAACGTGGGTTCGAAAATGAACCATATCATGATGCTGAAAGACAGGGTAGAAGGGACATGCGTAGTCATAGGGACGTAGATGGTTAGGATCGATATCGAAATACATATGATTTTGAGGAAGATGGTGATGGAGGTAGTATTCATTGTCGAAATCGAGGCCAAGTGCGAAATCAATATCTGGATTCAGAAAATGATCGTAAATGGGAGTCAGGTATGAGGATGGAAATTCCAAAATTCAAAGGTGGTATGCAAGCAGAAGAATTTCTTGAATGGTTGTCGAATGTTGAAGAAATTTTGAAATTCAAGGAGGTGCCTGAAAATCGCAGAGTCCAATTAATTGCTACAAAACTAAGGGGAAGAGCTATGGCTTGGTGGCAACAAACTAAATTAACTCAGGAGAGAATGGAAAAATCAAAAGTTGTCACTTGGGAGAAGATGGGAAAGATGATGAAAGCGACTTTCTTGCCGTACAATTATCAATCTCTTATATATCAACGTTTGCAGAATTTGAGACAAGGGACGAAGACAGTGAATGACTATGTAGATGAATTCTATCAGTTGATTACAAGGAATGATATTATGGAAACCGAGGAACAGCTAACGGCTAGATATGTTGGAGGGTTACGAATGCAAATTCAAGACATGGTTAATATGTTTAATCCAATGTCTGTTGCTGAAGCACATCAGAAAGCTCTAGCTTGGGAGAAACAAGGGAGACGAGGAATTGGTGTGTTTGCGGGTTCTAACAACCAGAACAAGGGTGCTAGTAGCAATGCTAATGTTACCAAGGCAGTCAATAAACCAATTGTCAATGAAGCCGCTAAAGCAAAGGTTAATAACAGTATCAAGTGCCATAATTGTCAAGAGTTTGGCCATAAAAGTAATGAATGTACAAAGCCAAAGAAGAGAGCATTAGTTGCAGAGGAATGTGAGTATGAGGATGTGGAAGATGAAATTGATTATTCTCAACCATCGAAGTTTGATGAAGATGAAGAAGTTGTGTCAGGAGACGAAGGGTGTAACTTGATGATAAGGAGGTCTTGTTTAGTGCCAAAGCATGAGAATAATTCTAGTTGGCTGAGAAGCAATATCTCTCAGTCTACATGTACTATCTTGAGAAAGGTTTGTCGATTTGTTATTGATGCGGGAAGCTACGATAACATTATTTCTGAAGAAGCCGTCAAGAAGTTAGGGTTAAAGACTGGAAAACACCCTAGACCTTATAAACTGGCATGGCTAAAGAAAGGTGGAGGAGTGATCAAACGAGCTAGTGATTTTGTGAATGAATTGCAAGAGTGCCACAAGGTTGTGCAGGAATGATTGTTTAAGGCGAATGAGAAATATAAGCAATCCGCAGATATTAAACGACGAAATGTTGAGTTCAAAGAAGGAGATTTTGTATACAGTATTGACTAAGGATCGATTTCCTATTGGTACTTACAACAAACTAGCTGCTAGAAGGATTGTCCCTTTGGAAATCGTAATTTTTTTTAATGAGAATGCTTATCAGTTAAAATTGCCGGATCATATCCATACTGCCGACGTTTTCAACGTCAAACACACTATTCCATATCATGAGAATAAGTATGTCGAAGAAGAGAAAAGTGTAAATTCGGGGTCGAATTCTTTTCAACCAGGGGAGGATGATGCAGCGCACCATGACAAGTCGCCTACCTTAAGTCGCTCAACCATCTTATGTCGTCTGCCTTACCTTAAGTCGCTCAACCATCTTATGTCGCCAGCCTTAAATCGCATGCCATGAGTCGCATGCTTATAAGATAACGACTCAAGAAATCAAGCCGCATTTCTATAGGTCGTTCACTTATGCCGCATTTCTATAGGTCGTTCAGCTATGCCGCATGGTTCTCTTATGTCGCTTGTGTTGCATGGTTCTCTTAAGTCGTATGTCTCTTAAGTCGCTTATGTCGCTTAAGTCGCATAAGTCACTTATGTCGCTTAAGTCGCTTAAGTCACTTATGTCGCTTAAGTCGTTCCTGAAGCTTATGTCGCTTATGTCGCTTAAGTCGTCCCTGAAGCTTATGTCGCTTAAGTCATTCCTGAAGCTGTGCTATCTTCTTAAGTCATAAGTTCTCATGTCGCATTGTTGTTAGGTCGTGTGTTGTATTGTTAAGTCGCATGTGTGTGTTGTATTATTAAGTCGCATGTGTGTTGTATTGTTAAGTCGTATGATGTTGTAACTCGTATGATGTTAAGTCGCCTGTGTGTGTTAGGTCGTGAGTCGTATGATGTTGAGTCGCATGTATGTGTTGTAATTTCCTATAATAGGGGTGTGTTGTCATTTGTAAAGGGGTTGTTGATTTTGAAATAAAATTGTGTTTGAGCTTTGGCCACCATTGTTGGAAGTTGAGTGTGATCTCCTTCTCTTTTCCATATTCGGTTATTCTTGAGCGAATCAACGAATTTGAAGCCAATTCTCGGTATCACTTGCGAGTGATCAACGATCGAATTGTAGATCTTTCAACACGGCATCTTGCGAGATCAACGAGTTGGAGATAGCTAGATTCTGGCATCATCACGATCAACAGAACTAAGCATTTATCATTCTATCGGTTTATTTGACAAGAAATCATCATTTCGTGAGGAAGATCCTGGATAGGTTGTGACAGTTTGGTATCTAAACTATTCGAGCCTAGTCAAAGCTGCGTCAGTATCTCTTTTGGGTTTATGTAACTTTGTGTAATTTTGTCTCTTTTGGATTTAGCTATACAAAAACTATATACAATTATTTGTTGTGTTTTGATGTTTTGTAGGAAGAATGTAAGTTCCCTTGAACTTGCTACTCACTTCTTCAGAGTAAAAATCTGATCCTTTTAAAATAAAAAATAAAAAATTTCAAAGTTTCTTTGGAGACAAAGTCGGTTTTGATGAAGGAATGGGAGCATAAGCTGAAAGACAGTGAAGCAGCAATAGCTTCCATGAAGGTATCAGTTCTTCCTCCTCTTACAATGAATTTTCTCAGTTATCTCAAACTTAGCTAGCAATGTTAAGTCCCATCTATCATTGAAAATAAATAAATGATAAGTTTACCTAGAATAAGAATGTGAATTGTACATATATATATAAACATCAAAAGAAAAATTGGAGAAACAAATGGAGAAGTGGAGAAAAACCTTAAAGAACTGTTACATGTTTAGACCGAAACCAATTTCTGACATCAAAAGAAAAATTGGAGAAACAAATGGAGAAGTCGAATGTGTATTTTATGCCAAACCAATTTAGACCGAAACATGTTTCTGTATTTATCTCTCGTTTCTTTCCAAACATTTTTGAAGCTGTATTTACCATCTTCTGAGCGCGTCCAAATCTAGTAATCACCTTCATTTCCATTATAAAAATTATTTTTTTATATTTCATCTCCAACACAACCTAGAATGCTCATATTATAAATATTCCATTCTCCATTGAAAATTATATCTCCAGTAACCTTTCACTTTTTGTTTAATTAGTGCCCCACCTTTTAACCAGGGATCTTACAGCAACGTTGTCGTAACATCCACAATTCTTTTCCTCATACATTTCACTGCTTGAGTCCATACCTCCTTCTTCTTTCTGCTTGGATACAACATCCCATAGAATTTTGCTAGATTTTCCTTTCCATAGAAAATTCAGGCATATGTGCTTCGTTTTTGGAACTGTCGACACTAGAATTTTGCAAGGATGACAATGAGGAACCAATGTTCATCCATAATAATTGAGTATTTTGTAATTGTGTTACATTATGATTGTTGATGCTCAATGATGATTTCAATTTTAAATCATGTTTTATGCACTATAATAGCCTAAAAAAAACACTTAAATTTTGGACCGTGACTACAAGACAATTGTTTTTAATTGTAGTCGGCATCTCGTTATCGACTGTAATGAAGAAATCGGGTAATTTTTGATGATTTCTTCACTATGGTCAACAATAAGATTAAATGTAATGAAAAACAGTCGGCATGTACTTGCTGTCCGAAATTTGGGTATTTTTTAGAGGGAAATGCGGTGCGGAAAGCAACACTCTTCCATTTTATACATGATGCATGCAAAACATATGAAGTAATACAGTTGCAGTGATTGCACAAAATTGCATAAATAACCATAATCTATAAATCTTACAATTTAACCAACTATTGAATGGTTGATACTTCTGCGAAACAGTCCCCTTGACCCTTGAATTGGCTCATAATAATTTTGTATTTTTGAAGCGTACAATCATATGCTAGAAGAAAACATATGATGTTGTTTGGTGTCTATAGTTTGCCTTCATATTGAAATGGAAGAAAATAAGATGCTGTTTGGTTTCTGTAGTTTGCCTTTATATTGAAATGGAAAAAAATGAGATGCTAACCGATTTGTGAATTAGACAAAACGGAAGTTTTACATTTTGTGGTCTGAAAATTACATAATTAGTTATGTTTCTTGTGCTTGTTCGTAAAGTTTTTATCCAACTCACGTCATCTTATTTTGTTTGTACTTGCTACTTTTTACAGGTAACAATTCGCTTCCTTATATGTATCATAGTTGAAGAGTCTCGGTTCCTAATTTTCAAAGATATACGTGGAAGGTTTTTCAGGTTTGATTACTGTAGTAAGCTCTTATGTCCTGAAAGATACCTCCGTTTGTATTGGGTGTTGTATACTGTAATATTGAGTATGATAATGTAGTATTGTTGGCAATGATGCAGTATTGTTGTTCTAATCATTTTATTGTTGTTGCCAAACTATGTACCATATACTATAATATTGCTGTTGTTGTCGCTTAACTATGTAGTGTAATGTATTGTTATTGAACATTGTAATTAAAAGATTTGTTATGTTTGGTCTTTGTGCCGAATCTATGAAAAATATTTGGTTTAATGATCTTTTTTTGTGATATTATGTTAAATTTTCAAATGTTTGTATCGAGTATGATAACGAATTAACTCCTACTGTAAGAGGGCAGGAAAAAGCAATATATATTTGTAAAAAAATATTAAAATTAGCAACAGTTTTGAGCCGTTGCAAAACCAAATTAACAAACCATGTACATCAAGGTTTTGCAACGGCTTTTAGCCATTGCGAAATTAAATTTAACAACGGCTCTTAGTCGTTGTAAAATTTAGTTTTGCAACGGCTTTGAGCGGTTGCTAAATTTAATTTCGCAACGGCTAAGGTCCGTTGCTAAATTTTTACCACTGCCAATTTTGCAACGGCTCTAAGCCGCTGCGAAACTCGTTTGGAACGGCTCTAAGCCGTTGCAAAATGGCATTTCTGGTGTAGTGGTGGGTCATTCCATAGTTACCCAATAACTATTAGTACGTAATCCCTTGGTGCCTCAATAGTAATGAGTAATACACTGCCCAACATTTGAAGAGCGATACGTACTCCAATCTCAATGGACACATCAGTAACTAGTTTGGATGTGTCTTGACTAGGAACATTCAAAATGTTATGTTTGTTATTATTGTGATAAATTACTCATGGTCGCAACACTTTATAACTACTATCACAAAACATACTTTATGTATTTTCTGTTAAATATACTTTTAATTAAATTAATTAATTCGTATAACACATTGTATCAAGTAAATAATAGAACTAAAGCACCTTTATTTCGAACAAGGTTGGCCAACGGGTTAGATATCTGTAACAAATTATATAATTGCCCTTAGGTCATACCCCTAACTCTATCACCAATAACCTAAGGAATAGCAATTACAACTCAAAAATAGTAAAAGAAAATTTTGAAAGAAGTTGTCATTCATCACCAACTAGTATTAACAATGTTGTGGCTCTAAAACCCTTTACTAAATTACGACGGACATTACCAATATGCTATTCTACTATGACTTAACTTACCTCCTAGACTTCTAATAAATAAGTTTTATCCATTACTTCAATCATTCCACGTAATTATGCGATAAATTGAGAACTCCAACACTGTGGAAGGCAAGAAATATAAAGCATGCACATTTAGAATAACTTTTCGAAATATTAGATTGGTTAAATAATTTTCCTACTACCCATCTTTCCTTCTCTAACCTTGAGTCAACCAACATCCTTTATGTGGGTTTTCCATCTTGTTACTCTCTTGTCCAACCGTACCACTATCTTTTCTCAATCATAATCTCTTGATAGGATCCACAATCATTGTTCTTTGTATCCTTGATCCTTTATATGGGTATACCCTTGGACTTGCAGAATTATACTTTAATACAGTTCCCCGTTCCTTTAAGATTTGTTCTCATGGCTTCCGGACATCTCTAATAAAATATTCTAAGGTTCATCCCAACATTCCTTATATTTCACAGGAATTCCTTTTGCTATCGTACGAGCATTCGTAGCTATTGAATTCCTAGACCAAATCTTTATCTCGTCTTACCTAGGCAGTCATCCCTATCCACTCCATATCAGAAATTGCTTGGTTTCCAAAAAAATCATGAAAAGATTTCATTTTCTAACTAGCTTTACCTTTTTAAAGACTTTCTACAATGAAAGTTTACTTCTTCAAAAGTAGGATTTTTAAAATCAAAACATATATCACGTTTAAACCCATTGTCATACCAAACCATTTTTCAAAAATCCCTTCTATAACTTTACACAATGAAAAGTGGAGTAGACAAGGATAACCTCCATCCTATTATTTTCACATTACTCATGTTATTTCCGCTTCCACCCTTGGTGGAGATTTTAATAATATATT
This sequence comes from Allium cepa, assembly GCA_030765085.1. Classification (NCBI taxonomy): domain Eukaryota; kingdom Viridiplantae; phylum Streptophyta; class Magnoliopsida; order Asparagales; family Amaryllidaceae; genus Allium; species Allium cepa. Next base: position 167,466,731 of record CM060932.1, read on the forward strand.
AGGGGAAATTATAAAAGATACGTGCAATTGCTGCATCTATCTAAGCTTCTATTTAAAATATATGTGCAATTACTACATATCTAAGGAATTTATCAATTCATTATATCATATCCTATTGCTTTTCTCCTATATTATTTTTAACTAGATTACTAATCATACTTTATATAAATTCCAAATGTTATTTCTTTCTAAATTTCCCAATATCACAACTATTTATATTTCTTATATGTAAATGGTTTCTACTCCAACTGTTATTCCCTATATTTTCTTTATACGAGAATATTCCTCTTATCTTAATCGTCTAGCATTCTTATCCTTCTATTCTTCATACCCTATATAAATCAAGTACCATTTCTATTTATCTACTCCTTAAAAAGAATTTTAAAATGAAATTTCCAAATTTACAAATATAGGAAAAATCATTGAGCCAAACCTATGCTCTATTATCCATTTATTTCAAAAACGAATAAACCCTTTATAAAAAATCTTTAAACCAAAACTTTCTGACTTAACCAATTTTAAACTAAGAATTTCAAAATTTCTTTGCTTTTTCAAAATAATAACTTCCTAATAAATCCTTTGAAAAATCCATTCAAAACATTTCAAGGAATTTTCGAAAATCTTTTGTCAAATTCTCCCACATAAGGTTGGACACGGAAATGGACTTAATCGTCATTTCTTTTGGACTTTCCTTCTTCTTGCTCCTTCTTAACTCTTCTTCGTCAAAAAACCTACTATCTTCTGGTGGTGTTTAATGTGCGCCTTCTTGCGAGAACTTTTTCCATTCCTATTATACCTTAATTCTGAATGCTTGCAACATATAGTTTCTTACTTTCCATTTGTTTAGATGAAATGTGCATCTTCAAATGGCTCTATTGAAATCCACAATCATAAGGCAACCTAGGCCTAACAAAGGAGTCAAGTACAATTCAACCTCCGAGATTCTCTGATATGTCATGCTTATGCTCTTGATTGGATAATTACATACTTTACATGTAAAATTAATTTATGCTGATTGGTCACGATCCAAAATCCAATGTTCAAAAATTGACACTAAATACCTCACTTGTATTCGACTGCCAAAGATTCAAACATCGAACTCCAATCGGATGGAGCTTATAACAACATTAGATGAATATAAACAGCGGAAACAGAATGAGTATCATATCAACACAGATACAACATGATACCATATCCAATACAACATCGATCCCAAATATCAGAGTGATACAAATATGATACAACAATAATACGACAACAGAATATTCAACAAGTTTCCAACATACTTCAACCTTGACAAGGTCTTTACACTCCAACACTTCAAAGATTTCCAAATCCAAAGCTTCCAAAAGACTTCAAAATCAAGCTAGCTCTAAAACACGGATAACCTGCTTCTAGGTTGCCCGTGTGGAAAATTTATGGGCACCCAGAGTATAGGAAAGGAACAATAAACTCCAGGTCAGTCATGGGACTGGTATGAGTAAACGAAAATAGTTGTTTGAAATAAAAGCAGTTTATTCTTATCAAAAGAAAACAAAAGAATTTGAAAGAAATTCGCAATGCTTTTTTTGAAAATGAAACCACCGTAAGACCTCCCACCACACACACAATGCAAACGCAAACTTGGAGGAGATTTCTTCTTATGATAGTCAAATATGCTTAATATGAACACTTTAAGATATTATTATTAGTGCATAGTGTAGAAAACAATTTCGAAAATATAATATTAATCTTAGCCAGCATACCGCATTTCGTCGTATGCCTACTATAGCTACCATGTTTTGTAGCAGGTTACCGCCACGTTGCATAGCAGGTTATACAACTAAAACCGTACAAGGCTCATATTGTTTTGTTTGGATTTCCAACAAATAGTCGGGCAAAGGAACTTCCTACGTAAAAATGGAACACCTCTGGCGGGACGTCCCCGAGAACCTAACCGGATCTCTGCTACACAAGGCCAGGTTACCTCTGTAACTAGGTAACAACTGACACGAGTATGCCACCTCCCGGTCGTTACCAACCTTTATCCGAAGCGCTTCACAACCGACAACCACAAAGCAATAAGTTTACAGCAACCACACAGTAAGTATCTAGGCGCAATACCATGATACCAACTATAATCCAGAAGGAAATGGACATACCCTCAGGGGAGCTACCCCCAAATAACCTTGCTGCCACGATTCCTGTTTTGACCATAACCGGGTTGTGAGGTTCGTCCACAAAGCTACGCTTTTTCACGAAGCCATGCTTCGATCAACAAATGATCAGCAGCACTCAGCATGCCACACTACCAAATTGGGAGTATATCACTAAAAACCTTCAACTACGTAGCCTCTAAGCTCGTACGTCTCAGAGAAGGGTGTTAAGCTAAGAGAATAAATTCTCCGCCACCAACAGATATTTATTTGAAAGAAATCAGCTTTATATCTCAATTTGTAATGTTAGATATACAACCATACAAGTCTGTTCCGGGTTCGAACAGAACCGAAGGCACTTCCAAAGAAGTCCTTGCAAATCCGGGCATCCACAATCCCGATCAGACTTTCCATCACTTAGGGAATCTCTATACCGTAGCTACTCGGTGCAGAGACAATCGATAGGTCATCCTATCGTTCTCGTAAATACCCGGTCTTCACCACCGGTCTGCAAATGCTATCCATAACGTCGTATCACATATTCGGGATGGGTTATACGAAATAAAGGTCCTCTCCCGGCTAAACCGAATAGTGAGCGTCAATTTTAAAAACACGTGGATGTATCAATCACAAAGATTCATATTCGGGATTCGATGTGGGTTTCGGATAACTAACTGAAATCCGACTCCCTGTCGCATCGAAGTTAAAATGCCCTTTTACGGGCCAATGGGTTTTCACAATCACACAGCAGTATATTCAATACCAATATCACAGCTCAGCACAAAGCATTATTACAAGCATCACATCACATAAAAGGAAAATCAATCCAACACACAGTATTCAAGAACGAACAAAACACCTTTAATTCAGAAAAATAAATCATGTGGTTTAAATTTATTAATCACATAGTTACATTCATTAGAAATCTTTAATCAATGATTAATTACAATTAATTACAGTTGATTAGATCTTAATCATTTTCATTAATTAATCACTTCTTAATTAATTATCTTAATTAATTTCAAATTAATTAATCTTAATTATTAATTTATTAAATCTTAATTATTAATTAATTTAAACTTTAATATTAATTAATTAACTAAGTGATTATTTCTTAAGAAATTATATTAACAAATCAATAATCGTTTAAGTAAACCAAAAGATAATCGAATTGCTTTGATTATATTTTTAAACCGTGTTCAATAAATTACTTTTATCACATTAGATGCCTTAAAAGGTTAAGATTTAGTTTTAAACAACATTTTATTTTAATTTTCTTTTAAATTACATTATTTATTTAATATAAATAACCATATTAAAATATTATATTAAAACTAACTAAACTAAAATTTAATTTCTTTAAACATTTCACTTAAGTCTTAAATTAGCTTAAAATTTCAAATCAAATCATTGTTTGAACGTATTTTAAAAGCGTCTTAAAGATTTGAAATTTTTTAAAGTAAAAACTGTTAATATATTGGTCTCGAGACCTACTTCCGGTCACGCGCGAGAGTTTTTCACGTTTGCTTCGGGTCACTTCAAAATCAACCCGAGTAGCCCATGTTTCAACTAAAAAAAAATTCCTAAGTATTATAAACCTGATGCACCAATATTTTACTCGAGTGGATACTCGAGCCACCACACATTCTTCCCCACACTTACTTCGAGTCTAAGTCTTTCTTCCCCAAAACCCAACTGCTGATACCCATCAGAAGTCGTGCACATGCACAATCGAAGTCGTCGTCGTTGGTCACAACTCCAACCTCCATCAAGTCGACGATCAACCCACCAAACACTCACGCCACCCAGAAACCCATAATATCAGTGAATTTGCAAAAGAGTCCTTTGACTCAAAACTGGGTCGAAGCTCGACCCACAAATTCACCTCGCTCCGACGCCAGGGATCACCAGAAAACATGAGCCTCCGGCCACGACTCCATCACCCAGCCAGCTATCAGCTCCCAACGCCACGTGCAACTCGATGCAAGCACGAAGCCCTAGCAACCATTCTTTCGACCATTGCCAAAAATTAGGGTTCAAAATTAAATCCCCTCGCCGCCGTCACCACCGTGAACTAGGACACCTCCAAGTATTTTTCCCTGACTCACCGTAGACCCTTCCACCTCCACGCAAAGCCACGACCATCATCATCGTGTCGATGATCGAAATTCGGGAAAAACCCCAAACTTGCTTATCTATGCTTATCTCAGTAATTACAAATTTATAAATTATGATTTTGCTTCCAAAAACCATTATTTTCTGTAGCATTTCAATTTATATAACTGAAATAAAAGAATAAGATAATTTAATTTTCAACAGGTTTTAGTTTTGCCTGTAAACTCAAATTTTCAGAAAATTCTTGCATTGGATTTGTTTTGAATTATTTTTTTAAGTGTTGAATCATGTAAAAACTAACAATTTCCTTTCAGATTCTATGGCCTGAAGTGAATCAGAGATATTGAAATTGATTTTTTTCTTGAATAGGTTTGATACCTGTAAGTATGGAACAAAACTAAAGTTTTATAACTTCCAAACATGTACATATACAAATATACACCTATGCAAGCATTCTTCACATACATTCAGACATAACTTCAAACAACAAGTTTAAAATCCAAATCTAAAGAGGTTTACTCACCTGAAAAGTGAACAAAGAATAACTTTTGGGATTTGAACAGAGACTACTATTTGAAACTGCAGTATTGATTTCTTTTCTTTTTCTTTGTGTTTGATCTTGAGTGATATTTGAGTTTTGTAAGATAATGATGATTTTTTTTCTTTTCCACGTTTGCTAAATTTTGGTTTGAACGAAAAAAACTAAGTTGCATTGCATATATAAAAGAAAATTTACAGGGGAGGCTTATCTGGTTAATCCCTTTTTCTGTTTTTTTTTATTTGCTCAGATTTTTCTCCTTGCCTACAATTTTTGACCAGACAAACTTTATTTGGGGCTGATAAGATCTTGCTTTGGTAGCTAAGCAAACTTTGATTTCGGCTTGAGAAGATAGCATTAAATGCTTATGCTTCCTTCTTTGTTATCATGCAATCCTATTTTGATTTTTGTAAGCACAAATTTTGTTTTATTTTGCAGATTTTTTTCTTGCATATGACTTTGTTTTGTTGCTTCCTAGTTTATAAATTTTCTTACCAGTTTATAGGTATTCCTATGTCATGTTATAACCATATGGTCTTTCCCATGTCATGTTATAACCATATGGTCTTATTACAAACATAATCTTGAAAAAAAAAATCTATTTGAAGTTTAACTATCAACATTTAATTCATCACATATATTTTATTTTATTGTTTAATACAATTTCTTGTTTGTTACATATTTTATTCATTGTTATTTATTTAAAACTTAAACTAACAAATATTCTATTTAAATCCATATGTCTTTCTTTTATTTAATATTAATAATATTCTATTTCTTTTGAAACTTCTCAATTTAAATTTTAAAAGTCTAAACAAGTTACCAAATTCAAATTCCTAAATTTTGGGATGTTACAAATATCTCCCCCTTAAGAAAATTTCGTCCTCGAAATTTGAAAGAGAGAGAAAAGCAAACATAGAATATACGGATTCAAAAAACATAGAGAATTGGCTTACCAGTTTAAGCCGAGATATCCACTCTGCAATTAGGATAGGATTTCTACATGCCATCTTCAGTTTCCCAAGTGCAGTCCTTTGGATCGCCACTCCATTGCACTTTAACCAGTTTCACAATTTTGTTTCTTAATCGCTTTTCATCACGATCCACAATCTTTATCGGTTCCCTCTTTACTGCCAAGTTAGGAGTGATCTCAAGATCCTGCCGAGCTGCCTCCTCAATAATACTATCTGGGTCATGCACAAATTTTCGGAGGTTAGAAATATGAAACACATTATGCACGCCAGATAACCAGTTGAGTAATTGCACTCGATATGCTAGAGGACCGATCCTTTCCAGAATAGGAAAAGGACCAATATAACGCAGTGCTAGCTTTTCAGTTTTCCCGAATCTCAATACACCCCGCATTGGAGACATTTTTAGAAATACAGAATCTCCAACTTGAAACTCCAAATCTCTTCTTCGGCGGTCATAATAGCTCTTCTGACGATTTTGAGCAGTTATTAATTTCTTTCGAATAAAATCTACCTTCTTCGTGGCTTCTTTAATCATGTCTGGTCCAAGGACGAGTCTATCACCTGATTCGATCCAGCATGCAGATGATCGATACAGACGACCATACAAAGCCTCATATGGAGCCATTTCAATACTGGTTTGATAGCTATTGTTATAAGAGAACTCGACCAGATGCAAATGGTCTTCCCAAGAACCACCAAAATCGAGAATGGAAGCTCGCAAAATGTCTTCTAAAATTCGATTTAGCCTTTCAGTCTACCCATCAGATTTTGGGTGATAAGTAGTGCTGAAATTCAGTTTTGTTCCCAATGCGGCTTGGAATGCCTCCCAAAATCTACTAGTGAAGATCGGATCACGATCATTCACTATGCTACTAGGAATACCATGGAGATGAACAATTTCCTTTATATATAGCTCTGCTAAGCATGCTGTAGTCCAAGTGGATTTCACTAGAATGAAGTGAGCAGTTTTGGTTAGACGGTCCACTATAACCCAAATTGCTTCACTTCCCTTCTTGGTTCGTGGCAATCCGTCAATAAAATCCATCGATACCTGATCTCATTTCCACTTTGGTACTTCTAAAGGTTGAAGTAAACCTGCCACTTTATTTTGATCGCTTTTAAGTTATTGACAAGTAGCACAGCGACTCACATAAATAGATATGTCTCATTTTATTATCTTCCACCAAAACGTTCTTTTAATATCACGATACATTTTATTGACTCCTGGATGGATGCAAAGTTTGGATTTGTGGCGTTCGTCCAAAACTTTACGTTTCAGCTCTGGAATGTCAGGGACACAAATTCTTCCTTTCAACTTTACAACTCCATCATCATCGATTCCAAAACTGGAATCCTCACCTTAATGTATTCTTTTACAAATTTCACGAAGAAATTGGTCTTCCTTCTGTTTGCTAGCAATCTTTTCAAGGAGAGTAGGAGTAATAACCAGATATGCGAGAACAGCATGTCTCCTACTTAAAGCATCGACAACTACATTGGCTTTTCCGGGTGTATATTGAATATCTAGGTCATAGGATGCCAGAAATTCCAACCAACGTTGTTAGGTTAAGTTAAGTTGAACTTTAAAGTTTTCTTTTAGAAAAGCTGAAGGAGATTCTTATCCAAAACATAATGTTGCCAGATTTTTAAGGCGAAAACAACAGCCAAAAGGTCCAAATCATGTGTTGGGTAGTTTCTCTCGTGCGGACATAATTGTCTACTCGCGTAGGCAATTACCTTCCCATTCTGCATTAATAACGCACCTACCCCATCACCACATGCGTCAGTATAGACAGATAAGCCTTGGTTCCCATTAATGATAGCGAGAACAGGAGCAGTAGTTAATCTCTTTTTCAACTCCTGAAAAGCTTCATCGCATTTTAGAGTCCAATTGAACTTGGCATTCTTCATTGTTAGTTTAGTCAATGGGCTAGCAATTTTAGAAAAGTCCTGAACAAACTTCCGGTAATAGCCTTCTAAACCCAGAAAACTTCGAACTTCTTTCGGAGTCGTGGGTCGCTTCCAGTCAAGAATAGCAGAAATTTTGGTCGGATCAACAGAAATCCCTTCTTCATTAACAACATAGCCAAGAAATCCGACTTCTTTGACCCAAAAGTAACATTTAGAAAATTTAGCGAATAAGATGTTCCTTTTTAAAATTTCCAAAACAATTCTGAGATGTTCAGCATGCTCCTCTTCGGTTTGGAGTATATTAGGATATCATCAATAAATACAAGAACAAATTTATTCAACACCTCCTGAAACACAAGGGTCATCAAATCTACGAAGTACGCAGGTGCGTTAGTTAGTCCGAAAGGCATGACTAACCACTCGTGGAACACATTCAAACACCTAAAAGCAGTTAGGTGAACAAAATCTTCGGCAATTCGCAACTGATGGAATCCCTGGGCTAGATCCATCTTAGAAAAGAATCGTGCACCGTGAAGTTGATCGAATAAATCGTCGATCCTGGGTAAAGAAAACTTGTTCTTGAGAGTTTGCTTATTGAGATCACGATAGTCGACACACAATCTCAAAGACCCATCAGATTTAGCCACAAATACTACCGCTGAACCCCATTCAGAAACACTAAGACGAATCAATCCCTTTTTAAGTAAATCGTCGGTTTGTTTGACTAGTTCAATTCTTTACGGCGGTGCCATCCTGCGACTAGCATGAACGACAGGACGAGCATTCGGAATTAAGTCAATTCTGAATTCAATTTCTCTATGTGGTGGTAAAGATTCTACTTCTTTGAATACATTAGGAAAATGCTGGACAATAGGAATGGTCTCCAGACTAGGTTCTGGATATCCCAAAGTATATATTATTTTATCTCTTTTCGGACTAGGGTCTTCACAAGAAATTTCAAAGGAATCTCCAAGTTTAGTTTTGACTAGAATCGTTCGATTGCCGTAATCTATTTTGGCTTCGTATTTCGATAACCAATTCACCCCGAGTAGGATTTCAAATTCATTGAAGTCGAGAACAAAAAGGTTAATAGGAAATTTATGGCCAGAATAAGAGATAGGCAGCCTCCTACAATATAGACAAAGATTTGCAGGACCACCTACTAGATTCTTCACACAAATAGGTTCATCGACAAATTTGAGTTTAAGTTTTAATTCATCCACGATCTATTGGGAGATAAAGCTATGTGAAGCTCCCGTATCGAATAAAACTCTAACAATTTTCCCACCAACAATGAGGTTACCCTCCAAAACTCCCTTTCCTTCATTCGCCTTTGAAGTTGAGGGGTTATCTTTTATTACGCACACTTTCGTTATTTGTGCTTGTCTCTTTTTTGGGCAATTCTTAACTCCATGACCTGGCTGATGACAACAATAGCATTCCTTGGATCTTCGACTTGTCTTTACAAGTTGATTTTTCTTAATTTGTTTTTTTGGCTTCTTACAATCATTTACTAAATGACCTTTCTCCTGACAGTTATCAAAAGAAACATTTCAGGCTGAATTCTCTTGATTACTCCCCTTCTTCTCCTTGCCTTAAACCGGTCTCTTTCCTTCGAATTTTCTTTTCTTCCAATTCGATCTACTTGAACTCCCCTTCTCTTCCAGAACTTTCTGCATATCAAGAGTAGCATATCGATAATCCATATCGATCAAATCCGAAAAAGATTCTTTAATGTGGGATGTCATCCTCTCGTGCTACTCCTTATTCATTCCCCGAATGAATCTTTCATTTTTCTTCAAGGGTGTACTCACTAGCTCCGGACCACATTGAGATAATTCATTGAATTTATTCAAGTACTCCTCAAATGATAAACTTCCTTGCTTCAAATCTAGGAACTCCTGGTACATTCGAGAGATACCAACAGATGGAATATATTGCTGCACAAACACTTCCTTAAATCGTCTCTAAGTAAACTTATCTTCCGACTCATCCATAGTAACTGTTTCCCACCAAGCTGATGCTTCCTTTTGGAGTTGCCAAGAAGCTATCAATCGCTTTTCATCGTCTTCCAACTTCAATCCTTTAAAAGTTCTTTCACAGGATCGAATCCAGGCTTGGGCTTCTACAACAAATTCCTTGCCAGTAAACGACTTTCCACCAAGTCTTGAGAAGCTCTTATATAGATCAGCCAAATTCGGCTGAGATTGAGTAGACACAGTTGCAGCTGCAGGGACTTGACCAGTTGCGGTGGTATTTCCCCGTTCCCTACCTTGTCCTCTTCTTCCGCTCATTCTCACTAACTGTAAATAGTAAGAAAACTTGATTTAGGCATATGGACAAGATATCTTAGGAACATCAACAATTTAAAAGGAATATACTAAGATTTTTTTTTGGGTTTCGGTCTCTCGGTTTATACTCATTCTACGGTATACTTCACCCTATCTCTAATGAGCCATCTAATGTGTTATACTCCTTAACTAAAGTTCTTACTCAACCTTCAGCTCTGATACCACTTTGTCACGATCCTAAATCCAATGTTCAAAAATTGACACTAAATACCTCACTTGTATTCGACTGCCAAAGATTCAAACATCGAACTCCAATCGGATGGAGCTTATAACAACATTAGATGAATATAAACAGCGGAAACAGAATTAATATCATATCAACACAGATACAACATGATACCATATCCAATACAACATCGATCCCAAATATCAGAGTGATACAAATACGATACAACAATAATACGACAACATAATATTCAACAAGTTTCCAACATACTTCAACCTTGACAAGGTCTTCAAACTCCAACACTTCAAAGATTTCGAAATCCAAACCTTCCAGAAGACTTCAAAACCAAGCTAGCTCCAAAACACGGATAACTTGCTTCTAGGCTGCCCGTGTGGAAAATTTATGGGCATCCAGAGTTTAGGAAAGGAACAATAAACTCCGAGTCAGTCATGGGACTGGTATGAGTAAACAAAACAGTTGTTTGAAATAAAAGCAGTTTATTCTTATCAAAAGCAAACAAAAGAATTTGAAAGAAATTCGCAATGCTTTTTTTGAAAATGAAACCACCATAAGACCTCCCACCACACACACAATGCAAACGCAAACTTGGAGGAGATTTCTTCTTTTGATAGTCAAATATGCTTAATATGAGAAAACACTTTTAGATATTATTATTAGTGCATAGTGTAGAAAATAATTTCGAAAATATAATATTAATCTTAGCCAGCATACCACATTTCATTGTATGCTTACTATTGCTACCATGTTTTGTAGCAGGTTACCGCCACGCTGCATGGCAGATTATTCAACTAAAACCGTACAAGGCTCATATTGTTTTGTTTGGATTTCCAACAAATGGTCGGGCAAAGGAACTTCCCACATAAAAATGGAACGCCTCTGGAGGGACGTCCCTGAGAACCTAACCGGATCCGTGCCACACAAGGCCAGGTTGCCTCTGTAACTAGGTACCAATTGACACGAGTATGCCACCTCTCGGTCGTTACCAACCTTTATCCGAAGCGCTTCACAACCGACAACCATAAAGAAATAAGTTTGCAGCAACCACATAGTAAGTATCTGGGCTCCATACCATGATACCACCTATAATCCAGAAGGAAATGGACATACCCTCAGGGGGAGCTACCCCAAATAACCTTGCTGCCACGATTCCTGTTTTGACCATAACCGGGTTGTGAGGTTCGACGAAGTCTCATCCACAAAGCTACGCTTTTTCACAAAGCCATGCTTCAATCAACAAATGATCAGCAGCACTCAGCATGCCACACTACCAAATTGGGAGTATATCACTAAAAACCTTCGACTACATAACCTCTGAGCTCGTTTATCTCAGAGATGGGTGTTAAGCTAAGAAAATAAATTCCCCGCCACCAATAGATATGTATTTGAAAGAAATTACCTTTATATCTCAATTTGTAATGTCGAACATACAACTATACAAGTCTGTTCCGGGTTCGGACAGAACCGAAGGCACTTCCAAAGAAGTCCTTGCAAATCCGGGCATCCACAATCCCGATCGGACTTTCCATCACTTAGTGAATCTCTATACCATAGCTACTCGGTGCAGAGACAATCGATAGGTCATCCTATCGTTCTCGCAAATACCCGGTCTTCACCACCGGTCTTCAAATGTTATCCATAACGTTGTATCACATATCGAGATGGGTTATACGACACAAAGGTCCTCTCCCAGCTAAACCGAATAGTGAGCATCAATTTTAAAAACACGTGGATGTATCAATCAAAAAGATTCATATTCGGGATTCGATGTGGGTTTCGGATAACTAATTAAAATCCGACTCCCTGTCGCATCGAAGTTAAAATGCCGTTTTACGGGCCAATGGGTTTTCACAATCACACAGCAGTATGTTCAATACCAATATCACAGCTCAGCACAAAGCATTATTACATAGCATCACATCACATAACAGGAATATCAATCCAACACACAGTATTCAAGAACGATCAAAAAACCTTTAGTTCAAAAAAATAAATCATGTGGTTTAAATTTATTAATCACATAGTTACTTTCATTAGAAATCTTTAATCAATGATTAATTACAATTAATTACAATTGATTAGATCTTAATCATTTTCATTAATTAATCACTTCTTAATTAATTATCTTAATTAATTTCAAATTAATTAATCTTAATTATTAATTTATTAAATCTTAATTATTAATTAATTTAAATTTTAATATTAATTAATTAACTAAGTGATTATTTCTTAAGAAATTATATTAACAAATCAATAATCGTTTAAGTAAACCAAAAGATAATCGAATTGCTTTGATTATCTTTTTAAACCGTGTTCAATAAATTACTTTTATCATATTAGATGCCTTAAAAGGTTAAGATTTAGTTTTAAACAACATTTTTATTTTTATTTCTTTTAAATTACATTATTTATTTAATATAAATAACCTTATAAAAATACTATATTAAAACTAAATAAACTAAAATTTAATTTCTTCGAACATTTCACTTAAGTCTTAAATTAGCTTAAAATTTCAAATCAAATCATTGTTTGAACATATTTTAAATGCGTCTTAAAGATTTGAAAATTTTTAAAGTAAAAACTGTTAATATATTGGTCTCGAGACCTACTTTCGGTCACGCGCGAGAGTTTTTCACGTTTGCTTCGGGTCACTTCAAAATCAACCCGAGTAGCCCATGTTTCAACTAAAAATAAATTTCCTAAGTATTATAAACCTGATGCACCAATATTTTACTCGAGTGGATACTCGAGCCACCACACATTCTTCCCTATACTTACTTCGAGTCTAAGTCTTTCTTCCCCAAGACCCAACTGCCGATACCCATCAGAAGTCCGTGCATATGTATAATCGAAGTCGCCGTCGTTGGTCGTAGCTCCAACCTCCATCGAGTCGACGATCAACCCACCAAACACTCACGCCACCCAAAAACCCATAATATCAGTGAATTTGCAAAAGAGTCCTTTGACTCAAAAATGGGTCGAAGCTCGGCCCACAAATCCCCCTTGCTCCGACGCCAGGGATCACCAGAAAACACGAGCCTCCGGCCACGACTCCATCACCCACCCAGCTATCACCTCCCAATGCCACGTGCAACTCGATGCACGCACGAAGCCCCAACAACCATTCTTTAGACCGTTGCCAAAAATTAGGGTTAAAAATTAAATCCCCTCGCCGCCGTCACCACCGTGAACTAGGACACCTCCAAGTATTTTCCCCTGACTCACCGTAGACCCTTCCACCTCCACGCTAAGCCACGACCATCATCATCGTGCCGATGACCGAAATTCGGCAAAAACCCCAAACTCGCTTATCTCTGCTTATCTCAGTAATTACAAATTTAAAAATTATGATTTTGCTTCCAAAAATCATTATTTTCTGTAGAATTTCAATTTATATAACTGAAATAAAAGAATAAGATAATTTAGTTTTCAACCGGTTTTAGTTTTTCCTGTAAACTCAAATTTTCAGAAAATTCTTGCATTGGATTTGTTTTGAATTATTTTTTTAAGTGTTGAATCATGTAAAAACTAACAATTTCCTTTCAGATTCTATGGCCTGAAGTGAATCAGAGATATTGAAATTGATTTTTTTCTTGAATAGGTTTGATACCTGTAAGTATCGAACATAACTAAAGTTTTATAACTTCCAGACATGTACATAAACAAATATACACCTATACAAGCATTCTTCACATACATTCAGACATAAATTCAAACAACAAGTTTAAAATCCAAATCCAAAGAGGTTTACTCACCTGAAAAGTGAACAAAGAATAACTTTTGGGTTTTGAATAGAGACTACTATTTGAAACTGCAGTATTGATGTCTTTTTTTTTCTTTGTGTTTGATCTTGAGTGATATTTGAGTTTTGTAAGATAATGATGATTTTTTTTCTTTTCCAGGTTTGCTAAGTTTTGGTTTGAACGAATAAAACTAAGTTGCATTGCATATATAAATGAAAATTTACAGGGGAGGCTTATCTGGTTAAGCTTTTTTTCTGTTTTTTTATTATTTGCTCAGATTTTTCCCCTTGCCTACAATTTTTGACCAGACAAACTTTATTTGGGGCTGATAAGATCTTGCTTTGGTGGCTAAGCAAACTTTGATTTTAGCTTGAAAAGATAGCATTAAATGCTTATGCTTCCTTCTTTGTTAACATGCAATCCAATTTTGATTTTTGTAAGTACAAATTTTGTTTTATTTTGCAGATTTTTTCTTGCATATGACTTTGTCTTGTTGCTTCTTGGTTTATAAATTTTCATACAAGTTTATATGTATTCCTATGTCATGTTATAACTATATGGTCATATTACAAACATAATCTTGAATTTTTTTTTATTTGAAGTTTAACCATCAATATTTAATTCATCACATATATTTTATTTTATTGTTTAATACAATTTCTTGTTTGTTACATATTTTATTCATTATTATTTATTTAAAACTTAAACTACCAAATATTCTATTTAAATCCATATGTCTTTTTTTATTTAATATTAAATATTCTATTTCTTTTGAAACTTCTCAATTTAAATTTTAAAAATCTAAACAAGTTACCAAATTCAAATTCATAAATTTTGGGATGTTACAGAATTCCAGTAAAGTGATATGTCTATTACTTATGACTAATCTGTTATGTCCTATATGCGGCATATGATATGCCTAACCTCCTATGAGGTATAACTATATATGTATATGGAGGAGGCAGACCCAACAACCATTTAATAAATCATTCCGAAAGCGGGCCCTTCACAACATAAACGCTAGTCAATCGGTTCAAGCTACAGAGATTGATGTCCCTTATAAACGGCTAAAATAATTCAAAATTTAATTACTGTACTACTATGCATCTCAAAGACTCATCCAAGGGTTAAATAGCCCACCTTCGATAAATAAAATTTCGTCTACCGTCTACTTTGAGGTGTGTACATCTCCCGTACGGATTCTACACTAGTGCATGTCCTATATGGATTCTATACTAGTAGGAAGCAAAATACATCAGGGCATAATCCAAGTCTTAGCTACCTCTCGTGTGGGACCACTAGTGGTCATAGCCAATATGGCAGACCTGCTACTAAAGACTGGTCCAAAAATATTAACATAGCCTGCCGACCTTCCACAGCTGACATGTCATTTAGAGTAACCTAAGTAAGTCAAGGAAAATGCCACTTTCAATTACTTAATACCTCTTTTTTGAAGTGAAGCAGACCTCATTTTCTTAAAAGTACTAGGCCATTTAATCTTTAAATCCAAGGCGAACCCTCGGTATATTTCCCCTAACATATTCGAAATGTGTATCCCTTCCCCATAGGTCCTATGGTTAGAGATGTCTCATATTAGTAGTAAGTATACACAACTGCTAGTAGCCTCTAAGTGAAGGGGAGACTTCTGTCATGTAACTCTACTGACCTCATATCCTAACCCACTAAACTAACTAATCACCCAAAGCCTAAGTGTTTGACTAGGCCCATTAATTCACACTCGCTCTAAACGTATTATTGAAGCTATATAATTTCCTACTATGAGAATTATTTTCCTTCTACATATATTTAGTAGTATTAACACTTACTTGTTTGCGACGTAATTATTCCTATTTTATGCACTTAGGTTTTGTTTTGCTCATTTTCTTCTTATGTCTAACAAATGTCCTTTATCCATAATAATTGTCATTAATGTCAAAATTGGACAATCTCTAATGATATTTATATATCAATTTCAAAATCTACATATTATGCCTATTTAATTTCCCCATAAATGCATATTAAATTCTCTAATTAGGAATTATTTAATCCCTTTAACTCTCTATTAACTACAAATTTATTGCTCTTGAATTTGTAATTATTGTCCATAAATTTTGAAATTCCTATTCCTTCCTTTTTCAGCCTCCTAGTCCTATAATTAATATGTTGTTAATAACTAATATGAATATCATCGTAAATTATACTATATACATAAATATATATTTTTTAATTTTTAATTGGTAAGAATGGTTATACGTGTGTGTGTCTACATATATACACATATATCTATATTCCATTTTTAATTTTTAATTCCTAAACTAGAACATTCCTTTCCAAGTTTTAATTTATCAGAGCTACTTTTTTTAACACGGATCACCATTGCAGCTTTCCATAAATTAATAAAAAGTGAGGCCTTTCTTTGTTTGAAATTAGAAGGAATTATTTCCGTTCTGTTATTGAAGTAGACAGTGTAAAATATGGAGAATAATATCCATACTTTACACACCTCTTTCCTTTTTGGTATATTCCTTATTAATTCAAACAACGAACATTTATACATATTTTTAGAATCGGATATTTTCTAGAAACTACACGGAAATAGATATATTTAAAACATACCCCGCACTAAATAATTTGAAATATAAAAATTCACATTCCAAGTCAACTAGGGCGGCCTAATTTACAGCCCAAATGTAAATCTGGAATAATCTTTGAAACTTTACAAAAATTCTATAAGTATAAATATTAGGAGTGAATTCAAATTCCATATTAGGTTGAACATACTATTTTTATTCCAATTACCTATTTTATAGAATACGTAGGCAATAATCCTAGGTTTTTTTTAAGCTTACAACTTATTAGATATTACATATGCATAATAATTAAATAAAAAATTTAATGAGATAAATTTCAACATTATAAATAAATTATATAATTCCCACTTACCTGTATAGCTTTTCTACTCTCCCAAATCTGAATCCATTCTTGTACTTGACTCCTTTTCCATTCTAATCCAAAAGAATATGTGTAACAGGATATATATACTATTAGAATTATAGATTTGAGAAATTATTGGAGTTAAGGGGAATATAAATTTATAACTATAGAAATTTTCCATTTTCCACAGTATTGATTCACTTCTTCTCTTTATTTTCTGTCATTCTCCAATTATATATGCACAATGTAATAACCCGGATTTTTATGTAATTACTTTAAATCTTTTATTTTATTATATTTTTATAAAAGGGAATTTGGAGATTTTTATTTGTTTAATTATTCGATCACGGATTTGCAAATTTGAGAAGCATATTAGTTAATAATTGTTTAATTAGTCAATTGAAATCGCGATTCTTATAAATCAAACGTAAAATAGTCTGATTTTTATCAATGATTACTAAGTAAAATTGTTAATTAGTTAGTGTGAAATGATGAAATATTTAGTTTACATAAGTAAGACTTTTATACCAAAATAAGAAGGTAATAGAAATAATTGTTTAATGAAAAAGTGGTTTAGTAAAACATTAGTTAAGAGTAAAATAGTATTTTATAATAAGTAAAACCTAATATTAGTAACACTTTTCTCATAGAAGAATTTGGAACACCTTAGTTATTGGATCCTAACCAAACCATATTTCATCCAAATGGAAGCTAGAGTAAGAAGAAAATAAAACTTAACTTACGTTAGTTTTGTTCTCATTTTATTCTCAGCTCAAGAAAAAAAAAACTAAAATCTTCTAATTATCAAACCCTAGCTCCTCAATCATCCCAAATCTAGTGAAAATCAAAGGGCTTTTGTCGAATAAATATAGAAATCAATCTCCAGTAATCTTCTCTATCCTCTAATGGGTTTAATTCATTGATAAGTTCTAGTTTTGGTCTAGGGTTATAACCTTTTCTCTTTCAATTTTTGAGTTTAACCTAGGTCTAATTGATAAGAGATGCTAGCATACGAGAATTTGGTTTTCCAACATCAATTAAACTTATAAAGATGAGTTAATCCTCAAACATCTATCTTTAAATTTCAGGTTGGTATGTAATTGTTGAGTGATGAAAGATTGTGAATTTGAATGATTGTTTGGTTGTGGTTTGCTGAAAATTGTTTGTGAAAAATCACTGCGGTAAAAAAGTGATATCTTAGTGCAAAATTATCCAAATTAGCTCAATCTTTTTGCGATTAAAAGAACTTTTTGTTAGCTACAAGTTCTCTTTTAATTACTATATGAAATTCTGTTGTTTAGATGGTCAAACTTGAGTTTAAAACTGATATACATAGCTCTACTCTTTGCAATTTTCTTAGTTGAAACCTAATATTAAAATCACCATAACTTTTGAATCGTAGATCATAATTGAGTGAAGTTTATTTCAATTGAAAGATATATTTATAAGGAACAACTTTTGTGTTTATCATTTATGTAAATCTAAATTTTGATTACCATATATGTGTTTGAAGAGCAGGTAACCTCTATGTCCCGTGTTTTTAATTTTTAACTTTGAAACACAGAATTTTTTTGGTCATATCTTTTACGTCATCGATTGTATTTTGATAATTTTTATTACTCTGGAAAGCTTATACTTTTTGCTACAACTTTTATATTTTATGTTTTGATAAATTTTGAGCTTTAAATAGTCAAAGTCATAATTTTTGTCACTGCCCTGAGAATAAACGACAGCGACAATGAATTTAAATCCGAAAATTATTTCATTCATAAATTTTAAATCGTAAATTAAATTAGATGATAATTTTCTTGTTTGAAAGCTGAGATTTTTGTCCACGAATTTCAAGTTTTAATTTTTGTAAAATTATGAGATTTAGATGGTCGAAATTGCATATCTTTAAATCATAAATTTGAGTTAAAAAAAGTAAATAGAATTACAAGTAATTTTATGAAAGAGAATTATTTTTAATTTATTATGACGACCCTCCTTTCTATCACCATAAAGACGCATCATTATTTAAGAAAGAAAAGGATAGAAGTAGAAAAGAAAGAGAAGAAAGAACAACAACCCATCAGAATCTCACAGCGGAATGAATGAAATATAATACATAACATATACATAGTATCATAAACATCAGAGTACATAACTATACATCTCAATTTAGACGGTTATAACATTTCCGTCTAATGTACAACACAAGAACATCAATACAGAATAACATCACAGTAGAAACTCTAGCTCCAAAGCTCCTCCAGAATTCGTCAAAGGCTAACTTGAATCACTTGACTACTCATACATAATATGAGTACCCAAGAGTTTAATAAAATAGAAAATAAACACTTAGGTCAGACATGGGTCTGGTGTGAGTAAACGGTTTAAAATTGCTTAACTTTATAAATCCTTTTGAATAGAAAGGTATCATGTAAGACTTCCCACACGTGAACATGGAAAAAAAATTACCTAACGCTAACCAAAACATTTGATAGGAAATCCAGTGATATTATAATAGTGTCTAGGGTTTTCAAGTAAATAAGAAATAGCTGAAATTGTTACATGATTAAATTCCAGCTACTAGCCAAAAAAGTAGGTAATACAATCAAAACCGTAAGGGCACGTAGGAAGAATGAGTTTCCATCAATGGCAGGGCTACTAGGGTACCGCCTGTCATAGTACGTGGCCTAGACCAACGTACCGAGGATCCACCCTAAATCCCCTGCAGCACAAGGCCGGAACCTGTGATATCCCGGAATTTTTGGCAACATAAATTTAATAATCTGTATTAAAAATTGAAATTGATTTTATAATTTTTGCTAACAAAATTTGAATTGATTTAATAATTTTTATTTAATAAATATTTAATTGGTAGAATTTATCTTTTTAAAGCTAATTAAATTGTTTTCTATTTATATTGTGTATATATTGTATATATTGTAAATAGATTAGCTTTGTTTTAAATTTAATAAATAAAGGCATATTTTCTAATTCTAATATTTTTGGTAATTTGGAAATTTGATTTTTATTTAATATTAGGCTTTTCATAGCTATTTAATAAATATCTGGTTTTAAATTGTTAAGATAGATGTTTAAATGTTTCAGATGATTTTGGCTTTAGTTTTAAATTTAAATTAATTAACAAAATGGTTTGTTTTGTTTTCTTTTTAAAATATAGTTTGATAAAATAAGTAATTTATTTATAAAGAAATAATTTCTTTTATAAATTATTTTAATTTGATAATGAGTTATTTTTAAAACAATAATAATAATGTATTGTTTTTACAAATAGGTTTTTAATATAAATAGCATTGTTATTTCAAATTGAATGTTTGAATTTGATTTGAATTTGAATTTAAAGTTTTGAAATTCAAAGTATAGATTTTAAACTGTTTTGGATTTTAAAATATTTGTATAAACTTTTATTTATATATATAATTGGTTTATTTCTTTTAAAATTATGTATACATACATACATACATACATACATACATACATATGTATATCTTTATAAACTAATTTATTAAACATGATCTTGTATTAACCTTATATTAACGTTTAATTATAACTAATTAACCTTAAAAGACATGTGTTAAGTGATTAACATATTATAATGATAAATGTTGATATTTGAGAAAAGTGGCATTTGTAATTTATTTTTTCTTTTTATTTAAAAATAAAAACATGTCAGCCTATTTAAACAATCTCCTTCTTCCCTTCCATTCTTTTTCTTTTCTAAATCTAAAAGCCAAGTTTAAAATCTGTAAACAACTCTTCAAACGAAAATCCAAAAATCATGTTCAAAATAAAATCAGTAATCATCTTCAAAAAAAACAAGTTTGCAACATTTTCCAAATCAAACCCCTGCAACATTTTCAAACATGCAAAACCTGTTCACATGCAAATCAAACTCCACATATCAAAGATCAAATCCCTGTAAACAAATCCTCAGTTCAAACATGCAAATCATTTCCCTGTAATTCACTTCAAAATGCAATCTGGAAATTGATATTGCATGCAAATCTGCACATCTTCAAATCAAGGCAGCTGCATTTTTCAAATAAGCTAGCAACTTCATTTTCAAGCACACAAATTTTTAAAGAAGCGTGTCAGTTATTAAAAGAGTTAAAAGTATCAAAAGGCTGTTTTCAAAAGGATTCCAGTTTTCAGAAAGCTTTTCAAAAACAAATCTGAGGCTCTGTCTTCATGCTTTAATCTGGTGAGTAACTTTAAAAAATTAAAATATAATTTGGTTGCATGCTAGTATGGTTGAATATAAATGTGTATTGCATGTATATATAAGTGAATGTCTGATGTGAATATTTATTTGTGTGCATGCTGTTTATAATTGCTCTGTCCTGCTCTGTTTTTCTCAGGCTCAAATTTTTTATTTAAAATCATTACCACATGATCTAGTTCTTGAGAGGATTTGATTATCAAACAAATGTTGTTTGATTTAACCTAGATTAATGTTTAAAAATTTAAGTTAGTCAAAATAAGGCTTGTTTGTCTCTGGAAGTATTAAAACAACTGTGCATGTTAAATAAAATCAAAACTCAAACTTTTTAATTTATAAATTCAGTATTATAAATCGAATACATCAACTAAATCATGATTTTTAACACTAAAATTTGGATTTTTAGAAATAAAATGAAGGTGCAGTTTGGGTTTGAACTAGAATGGGGATAATAGGTTTTTCTGGTGATCTATGTGTCTGGAGGGGTCGGGGTTCTTCCAGATGATGAAGGAGTGATCGTAGTATCTAGGAAAAATGCTTGATTGTGGTGCATTTCATCGAGGAGGCAACGGTGGCGAGATCCTTTCTGGAACCCTAGTTTTAACTAGGTATAATGAATCGATCACCACGACAGTTTGGGTTGATTGAGTGCAGTGAGGTTTTGAGGGATGGTAGCTTGGTCATAGACGAGGTCGGGGCCGGAGTTGCAGAATCTACGGTGGTCGGAGGATTGAAGGCGAAGCGTTGCCAGGTTTGGTATGTGTTGTATTGGTTTCTGTTCCAGGTTTGGTTTGGAGTCTCGAATTCGATTTCGAGTTTTGGTAAGCGATTTGATGATCGTGGTGAGATGTGAAGTTGTTTGTCGATGTAGGAAGATGGATGTAGTTGGCCAGAGATGATCAACGGCACCGTGTATGTGCACGGTGCACTGTTGTCTGGTGAAGTTGTGTTTGGTGTGGTGTTTGTACTCGAGTTGCTCGAAGTTGTTGGGTAGTTTGCTCAGGGAAGTTAGGTTTTGGACTCGAAGCATTATGGGATGGTGTCTCGGGTTATACTTTGGTTACAGGTTTCAACAGAAACCTGTAGTGTTTTGTTTTAAAATTTTAAACTGAAGTTTTATATTGAAAAGTAAAGATTTAAGCTAAGTTTTAAATCTAAGTTTAATATCTAGAATTCATGTTTAAGTTTAAATCTCAGTTTTAAAAAAAAGTTTTAAACTTGAATTGTTAAACTACTTTAAAATGGTTAAGTGGTTTGAATTTTTAAAAATGAAGTTTTAAAAATGTGAGTAAGTTTTAAAGTTAAGTTTAATTTTGGAATCAAAGATTTAAATATGTATTTCGGTTTTTGAAATAAAAGAAGTTTTAAATTTGAAAGATATAAACAACTTTGTATGTTAAAGTGTATATTTAAATTGGTTTGAATTTAAAGATGAATTTGGTTTTTAAATTCCTTTTTAAGCTTCTTTATAAAATAAATATTTCTTTAACTTGTGAAATAAAAAGGTTTTTGAATTGTTTTAACTTTGTTTAAGTTAAATTTGTATTCATCTTAAATTTTAAATTTGGAAATGAAATTTAAAAGTAAATTTGAAAACAAATTGTTTTTAAATGCTTTATTAATAAAATTTGATCATTAATAAGAAAATGTTTTTATCTTTAAGTAAATGAAGATTTAATAATTTTAATTATTAAGTTAATTAAAATGGATAATTTATTTATTTAATTAATTAATTGGATTAATTAAATATGTAATTAGAATTTTAAATTTATTAATTAAGCTTAAGTTAATTAATTAAGGATAATTAATTTGTATTTAAGGATTATTAATTTGATATTAATTAATGATTAAGATTAATTAATCAAGTAATTGAGAATTAGTTAAGTTTTTGTTAACACTTAATTAATTTAATAATTAAAGATTAATTAATCGGTAATTAAAGATTAATTAATTTGTAATTAATAATGACAAATCTAAGTTTAATTACTTAAAGAAAGTAATTAAAGAATTGTTAGTAGTTAATGAAGATCATTAACTTGAGATTATTGAATAATTAATTAATGTGATTAATTTTAATATTAATTAGATTAATTAATTTAAAGATAATCATTTGTGAATTGTTTAAGAATAACTACTTAATGGAAGTAATGAAGGAATTAATACTTAATGTAATTAATTGAGTTTAATGTGATTAGTTTAAATTGATTAATTAAGTTTAATTAATTTAACCACTAGATGATTTGATCATAATTACTTAATGTAATTAATGGAGTGTAATTACTTAGTAAAGTAATTAATGGTAATTACCGGATGTAATTAATTGAAGATGATGTAAGAATGGAAGTAATTTGGATTAAATTACTTAGTAATTAATAAGGGATTAATTAAAGATAATTAATTAAGGAGTAATTAATTTATTTAATGAAGTAATTAAGGGTAGTTAATTACTGAATATGGTTAATCAAGCGGGATTAATAATTATGGTTTAATTAAGATTAATTACTTAATGTAATTAATTTAAAGAAGATAATTAATTAAATGTAATTAAGGATCATTAATTAATATAATTAATGATGTAATTAAGGGTTGATTAATTAATCAATGATAAGTGATTAAAGTGTAATTAATTAAGGATTAATTATAGTTAATTAATTAATGAAGTTAGTTTGTGAAATTAATTAAAGGATAGTTAGTTTGTGAAATTAATTAAAGGATAATTACTTGAATGTAATTAAAGGATAATTAATAAAGGGTGATTAATTAAGGTGATTAATTAGAGGATGTTTAATTAATTTGTAATTAATTAATGGTTAAGTAAGCAAGATTTGTAAAGATGAAGTCATTAATTTAATTCACTTTAAATTAATTAGAGATGCAAGTAATTAATTTAATTCATTTTAAATTAATTATAGATGACGTGATTAAGTAAATCATTGCTTATGTATGGATGGATAATGTTGATTGCCTTGAATGGTTAGAGATCTCAGAGACGAGATAAGTGATGCTGTGTGATATGAATGCTTTGGTTACATTGTGATGATAATATGGATTACATGTTTATAATGATTATGTGGATTATCTGTTTATGATGATAATGTTGATTATCTATTGTGATTTGTGATTTATCTATCTGTGTGTATATAGATAATTGAATTGAATTGTTTTAAACTTTAAAACAACTTGGCCTTAAAAGATACGTTTTAGGATTTCGATGAGACCGGGATCGGGTTTCCAGATTTGGATATCCGAAAACCACATCGATCCAAATTAACGATAGGTCATGAATCTCAAGTGAAGATGAAGATTCAAAGTGCAAGGGTTATCGTCGTTAACTCTGAGGGTGATTCCAAAATGTGTAACGAGATAATGCCTTCGGTTTCGTTCGAACCCGGAATGAACTTTTATGGATTGAATGCTTTCAGAACATCGTCAGGTGGATGATGAGAATTCTAAGAGATTTGTTCTCTAAAGGTAATCGTAGCCTCAAGCCTTATCAACCGGGAATGGCTAAAACATGGGAGGTGCAGCAAGGCTAAGTGGGTCATGCCCAAGTAGGACGAGATATTCTCCTGTCTAGAGGTCCCTTTTATTTCGGCTGTGTGGGCAGTTGTTGAGCTCCAACTACCAAGGTTGTCTTGTTCGGGACTGTCCAGTAAGGGATGGTTCCGGCCTTGCGTTGCAGGGGATTAGGAGTAATCCCCGGTACGTTGATCTAGGCCACGTACTGTGACGGGCGGTACCCCAGTAGCCCTGCCATTGTATGGAATCCAAAATCCAATAAGTGCCATCGAATTTGATTGTATTACCCACTTTTGTGGCTAGTAGCTGGAATTTAATCATGTAACAATTTCGGCTATTTCTTATTTACTAGAAAACCCTAGACCTATTATAATATCACAGGATTTCCTATCAAATTTTTTAGTTAGCGTAAGGTAAAAACTTACCCATGTTTTTGTGTGGGGAGTCTTACGTGATACCTTTTGATTTCAAAGGTTTTTCAAAGTTAAGCAACCTTAACCTGTTACTCACACCAGACTCATGTCTGACCCGGAGTTTATTTCTGTTTTACTTAAACTCTTGGGTAGTCAAATTTTTGCGAGTAGCCAAGGGATTCATGTTAGCTTTGACGAATTATGGAGGAGCAATGGAGCAGGAGGCTTCAGCGTGTAGATATATAGTATTCCGCTGTGTTGATATCTGTATTGTGTATTGAATTGTATAACTATATTGGTGTTTATAACTGTCTAGCATGTGATGTATAATCTGTGTAACTCTGATAATTGTTGTATATTATGTAATACTTATGTTATTAATATAATTTATTCGTTCCGCTGTTGAGATTCTGATGTTGTTTCTTCTTTCTCTTCTTTCTTTTCTCTTTTCTATCCCTTTCTTTCTTCAAGATGATGCGATTTTCTATGGTGAGAAAGTCAGGTCGTCACATTTGGTATCAGAGCACTAGGTTGAGTGAATACCTAGGCTTTGGAGTGATTTCTTTCTTGAGAGAGCGTATTTGTAATTTTGATATATATATATATATATATATATATATATATCTACCTATCTGTTGGGTTACCTGTTCGAGTTTTCCAATATAAGTTATAAAGGTAGATGGGGTAGTGGTGTGTGTAACACGACTACTACCAATGGTTGGAGTTTTGAATGTTTGAGTTTGGAAAGGTATCTGTCGAGATTGTAAACCTAATACCGTCTCGAGTTAGTTTTGCAGTGGTGTACGGGTTTCATCGACCTCTGAAGGAAACCTATTAAGGTCGGAGTTTATTTTTGAAGTTGGATGAGTTGAGTTTGGATCTGTTGGTTAGGCAGAATATGTGATGGTATCTTGATACCTCAGGAAGTAGTAGCTGCATGGTGAGATGTAGTGACTATGGATGTTTCCGAAGATATTTCTTTGGAACAAGTTTAAGGAAGTGAGTCTGCTTCGATGTTGTGGCTAAGTTCAGCATGGTGTTTCTGTTTGGTTTGAGGTCCGAGTTTGTCAAAGAGCTTTGGATTAGGAAATCTTTGGCATCTGTGTCAGCAGTGCAGCTCAGAGTGTTCTGTATGTCGGCAGGGAGTCTTCTGGATTAACAGTTTTCTGAAGGAGGTGTTCAAAAGCAGCAGAGTAGATCCTTTTCTTCGATGGATTGGCTAGATAAGTGTAAGGTGTTCTGAATGGTAAAGAAAGAACAGTTTTTCTTTGGATATTAGGTTGGGTTGATCGCAAAAGTGACTTGCGATAGTTTGAATGTTCTCTTGGGAAGTTGGAGGTTTGTCCGCATCTGGAGATTGAGTTTTCTTATCGACTAGGATTCCAGGAGTGGTACAGGTGGTTCAGTTTAGTAGAAGGATGGTTCTTAGAGATAGAGTTTGATGAAGCAGCTCAGGTTTTGGAGGAACTTCTGAGTTTTTCTTTATGGATCTGATGAACCATATTTCTGGGATGTGTTGTCTAGTTTGTGCTCGTGTTCTTCATCAGCATTTTCATCTACTTCGGATCAGAGTTGTGCAGTAGAAGCAGTTTGGGAGTGCATCTGCTTTTCTTTTTCGGTTAGGAGAAGTTTGTTTTTTCTTCTGACGTTTGAGGAGTTGAGTTGGTTTTCTTGGATCTTGGTTGATCTTGACGAGATCATTGTGTTGGGTTGTTTTGGTCTAGTCTGTTTCTAGAGGCATCAGCGAGGGATTGAGCTGATCAGGAAGGATGTAGGTAGCCTAGGATCGTCCGAAGAGTTTTGTGGACAAGAGACGGAGGAATTTAGATTCTGAAGTCGGAGATTTGATTTTGGATAATTTTTCTCCGATCAAAAAGGGAGCTATGAGATTGGGTAAGGTTGGGAAGCTAGCTCTGAGGTGTTTTGGATCTTTTTTGTGTTCTCCTAAGGATTAATGTTTGGTCTTTAGGGTTGAATCGCCAGTTTGGATAACTGGGATTCGATGTGTTTCACGTATCTCTGAGGGAGTACGTGTTTGATCTATCTCTGGTTGTAGAACCAGAAGTTCAGGAGTTTTGGTTGTTGAGTCAGACTCATCTGTAGTCTGATATCCTATCTAGTTTTGTAGATCTAGATGAGTAGGAGCTCTGTAGTTTAGTAGTTTCGATTGTTTGGATTCTGTAGAGAGAGTATCCCGATATTTATACTGGGGAAACTCGAGGAAATTCTATCCAGAATTTTGTCTGGATAATTAGATTTGTTTGATTGGATGAATTGGTTGCTATGGTTGTCAGCATATGATTGATATATGCTTGTGTTTTAAAATTAAAATCTTTAATGAGATTATTAAATTACCTTTGTTTAAAATTTCGGGGACAAAATTCTTTTAAAGGGGGAGGAATGTGATATCCCGGATTTCTTGGCAATATAAATTTAATAATCTGTATTAAAAATTGAAATTGATTTGATAATTTTTGTTAACAAAATTTGAATTGATTTAATAATTTTCCTTTAATAAATATTTAATTGGTAGAATTTACCTTTTTAAAGCTAATTAAATTGTTTTCTATTTATAATGTATATATATTGTATATATTGTAAATAGATTAGCTTTGTTTTAAATTTAATAAATAAAGGCATATTTTCTAATTCTAATATTTTTGGTAATTTAGAAATTTGATTTTTATTTAATATTAGGCTTTTCAAAGCTATTTAATAAATGTATGGTTTTAAATTGTTAAGATAGATGTTTAAATGTTTAAAATGATTTTGGCTTAAGTTTTAAATTTAAATTAATTAACAAAAAGATTTGTTTTGTTTTCTTTTTAAAATATAGTTTGATAAAATAAGTAATTTATTTATAAAGAAATAATTTCTTTTATAAATTATTTTAATTTGATAATGAGTTATTTTTAAAACAATAATAATAATGTATTGTTTTTACAAATAGGTTTTTAATATAAATAGCATTGTTATTTCAAATTGAATTTTTGAATTTGATTTGAATTTGAATTTAAAGTTTTGAAATTCAAAGTGTAGATTTTAAACTGTTTTAGATTTTAAAATATTTGTATAAACTTTTATTTATATATATAATTGGTTCATTTATTTTAAAATTATGTATGTATGTATGTGTATATATATATATATATATATATATCTTTATAAACTAATTTATTAAGCATGATCTTGTATTAACCTTATATTAACATTTAATTATAACTAATTAACCTTAAAAGCCGTGATTAACATATTATAATGACAAATGTTGATATCTGAGACAAGTGGCATTTGTAATTTAGTTTTTCTTTTTATTTAAAAAAACATTTCAGCCTATTTAAACAATCTCCTTCTTCCCTTCCATTCTTTTTCTTTTCTAAATCTAAAAGCCAAGCTTAAAACCTGTAAACAACTCTTCAAACCAAAATCCAGAAATCACGCTCAAAATAAAATCAGTAATCATCTTCAAAATAAAAACAAGTTTGCAACATTTTCCAAATCAAACCCCTGTAACATTTTCAAACATGCAACACCTGTTCACATGCAAATCAAACTCCTCATATCAAAGATCAAATTCCTGTAAACAAATCCTCAGTTTAAACATGCAAATCATTTCCCTGTAATTCACTTCAAAATGCAATCTAGAAATTGATATTGCATGCAAATCTGCACATCTTCAAATCAAGGAAACTGCATTTTTCAAATAAGCCAGCAACTTCATTTCAAGCACACAAGTTTTAAACGAAGCGTGTCAGTTTTTAAAAGAGTTCAAAGTATCAAAAGGCTGTTTTCAAAAGGATTCCAGTTTTCAAAAAGCTTTTCGAAAACAAATCTGAGGCTCTGTCTTCATGCTTTAATCTGGTGAGTAACTTTAAAAATTTAAAATATAATTTGGTTGCATGCTAGTATGGTTGAATATAAATGTGTATTGCATGTATATATAAGTGAATGTCTGATGTGAATATTTATTTGTGTGCATGCTGTTTATAGTTGCTCTGTTCTGCTTTGTTTTTCTCAGGCTCAAAATTTTTATTTAAAATCATTACCACATGATCTAGTTCTTAAGAGGATCTGATTATCAAACAAATGTTGTTTGATTTAACCTAGATTAATGTTTAAAAATTTAAGTTAGTCAAAATAAGGCTTGTTTGTCTCTGGAAGTATTAAAACAACTGTGCATGTTAAATAAAATCAAAACTCAAGCCTTTTTAATTTATAAATTCAGTATTATAAATCGAATAAATCAACTAAATCATGATTTTTAACGCTAAAATCAGGATTTTTAGAAATAAAATGAAGGTGCAGTTTGGATTTTGAACTGGAATGGGAATATTAGGTTTTTTTGGTGATATATGTGTTTGGAGGGGTCAGGGGTTCTTCCAGATGATGGAGGAGTGATCGTAGTATCTAGGAAAAATGCTTGATTGTGGTGCATTTCATCGAGGAGGAAGCGGTGGCGAGATCCTTTCTGGAACCCTAGTTTCAACTAAGTATAATGAATCGATCACCATGACAGTTTGGGTTGATCGAGTGCAGTGAGGTTTTGAGGGACGATAGCTTGGTCGTAGACGAGGTCAGGGTCGGAGTTGCAGAATCTACGGGTGTTGGAGGATCGAAGGCGAAGCGTTGCTAGGTTTGTAATGTGCTATAGTGTTTTCTGTTCCAGGTTTGGTTTGGAGTCTCGAATTCGATTTCAAGTTTTGGTAAGCGATCTGATGATCGTGGTGAGATGTGAAGTTGTTTGTCGATGTAGGAAGATTGGCAAAGTTGGCCAGAGATGATCAACGGCACCATGCATGTGCACGGTGCACTGTTGTCTGGCGAAATTGTGTTTGGTTTGGTGTTTGTACTCGAGTTGCTCAAAGTTGTTGGGTAGTTTGCTCGGGGAAGTTGGGTTTTGGACACGAAGCATTATGGGATGGTGTCTCGGGTTATACTTTGGTTATAGGTTTTAACAGAAACCTGTAGTGTTTTGTTTTAAAATTTTAAACTGAAGTATTATAATGAAAAGTAAAGATTTAAACTAAGTTTTAAATCCAAGTTTAAAATCTGGAATTCAAGTTTAAGTTTAAATCTCAGTTTTAAAAAATAAATAAATAAAGTTTTAAACTCGAATTGTTAAACTACTTTAAAATAATTAAGTGGTTTGAATTTTTAAAAATGAAGTTTTAAAAATGTAAGTAAGTTTTAAAGTTAAGTTTAATTCTGGAATCAAAGATTTAAATATGTATCAGTTTTTGAATAAAAAAAGTTTTAAATTTGAAAGTTTTAAACAACTTTGTATGTTAAAGTGTATATTTAAATTGGTTTGAATTTAAAGATGAATTTGGTTTTTAAATTCCTTTTTAAGCTTCTTTATAAAATAAATATTTCTTTAACTTGTGAAATAAAAAGGTTTTTGAATTGTTTTAACTTTGTTTAAGTTAAATTTGTATTCATCTTAAATTTTAAATTTGGAAATGAAATTTAAAAGTAAATTTGAAAACAAATTGTTTTTAAATGCTTTATTAATAAAAATTTGATCATTAATAAGAAAATATTTTTATCTTTAAGTAAATGAAGATTTAATAATTTGAATTATTAAGTTAATTAAAATAGATAATTTATTTATTTATTTAATTAATTGGATTAATTAAATATGTAATTAGAATTTTAAATTTATTAATTAAAGTTTAAGTTAATTAATTAAGGATAATTAATTTGTATTTAAGGATTATTAATTTGATATTAATTAA
This sequence comes from Allium cepa, assembly GCA_030765085.1. Lineage (NCBI taxonomy): Eukaryota > Viridiplantae > Streptophyta > Magnoliopsida > Asparagales > Amaryllidaceae > Allium > Allium cepa. Next base: position 167,497,511 of record CM060932.1, read on the forward strand.
TGATTAAGATTAATTAATCAAGTAATTAAGAATTAATTAAGTTTTAGTTAACACTTAATTAATTTAATAATTAAAGATTAATTAATTGGTAATTAAAGATTAATTAATTTGTAATTAATAATGATAAATCTAAGTTTAATTACATAAAGAAAGTAATTAAAGAATTGTTAGTAGTTAATGAAGATCATTGACCTAAGATTATTGAGTAATAAATTAATGTGATTAATTTTAATAATTAATTAGATTAATCAATTTAAAGATAATCAATTGAGAATTGTTTAAGAATAATTACATAATGGAAGTAATTAAGGAATTAATTACTTAATGTAATTAATTGAGTTTAATGTGATTAGTTTAAATTGATTAATTAAGTTTAATTAATTTAAACACTAGATGATTTGATAATAATTACTTAATGTAATTAATGGAGTGTAATTACTTAGTAAAGTAATTAATGGTAATTCCCAGATGTAATTAATTGAAGATGATGTAAGAATGGAAGTAATTTGGATTAAATTACTTAGTAATTAATCAAGGGATTAATTAAAGATAATTAATTAAGGAGTAATTAATTTATTTATTGAAGTAATTAAGGGTAGTTAATTACTGAATATGGTTAATCAAGAGGGATTAATAATTATGGTTTAATTAAGATTAATTACTTAATGTAATTAATTTAAAGAAGATAATTAGTTAAATGTAATTAAGGATCATTGGTTAATATAATTAATGATGTAATTAAGGGTTGATTAATTAAGATTAATCAATGATAAGTGATTAAAGAGTAATTAATTAAGGATTAATTATAGTTAATTAATTAATGAAGTAACTAAAGGTTAATTACTGTTTTTGGTTAAGGATAATTAATTTGTGAAATCAATTAAAGGATAATTACTTGAATGTAATTAAAGGATAATTAATCAAGGGTGATTAATTAAGGTGATTAATTAGAGGATGTTTAATTAATTTTTAATTAATTAATGGTTATGTAAGCAAGAATTATAAAGATGAAGTAATTAATTTAATTCACTTTAAATTAATTAGAGATGCAAGTAATTAATTTAATTTATTTTAAATTAATTATAGATGATGTGATTAAGTAAATCATTGCTTATGTATGGATGGATAATGTTGATTGCCTTGAATGGTTAGAGATATAAGAGATGAGATAAGTGATGTTGTGTGATATGAATGCTTTGGCTACATTGTGATGATAATATGGATTATATGTTTATAATGATAATGTGGATTATCTGTTTATGATGATAATGTTGATTATCTATTGTGATTTGTGATTTATCTATGTGTGTGTATATAGATAATTGAATTGAATTGTTTTAAACTTTAAAACAACTTGGCCTTAAAAGATACGTTTTGGGATTTCAATGAGACCGGGATCGGGTTTCCAGATTTGGATATCTGAAAACCACATCGATCCAAATTAACGATAGGTCGTGAATCTCAAGTGAAGATGAAGATTCAGAGTGCAAGGGTTATCGTCGTTAATTCTGAGGGTGATTCCAAAATGAGTGTAACGAGATAATGCCTTCGGTTTCATTCGAACCCGGAACGAACTTGTATGGATTGAATGCTTTCAGAACATCGTCAGGTGGACGATGAGCATTCTAAGAGATGTGTTCTCTAAAGGTAATCGTAGCCTCAAGCCTCATTAACCGGGAATGGCTAAAACAGGGGAGGTGTAGCAAGGCTAAGTGGGTCATGCCCAGGTAGGACGAGATTTTCCCCTGTCTAGAGGTCCCTTTTATTTCGGTTGTGTGGGCAGTTGTTGAGCTCCAACGTCGGGTTTGTCTTATTCGGGACTGTCCAGTAAGGGATGGTTCCGGCCTTGTGTTGCAGGGGATTAGGAGTAATCCTCGGTACGTTGATCTAGGCCACGTATTGTGACGGGCGGTACCCCCAGTAGCCCTGCCATTGTATGGCCAATAAGTGCCATCAGATTTGATTGTATTACCCACTTTTGTGGCTAATAGATGGAATTTAATCATGTAACAATTTCTGCTATTTCTAATTTACTTGAAAACCCTAGACCTATTATAATATCACAGGATTTCCTATCAAATGTTTTGGTTAGCGTAAGGTAAAAACTTACTCATGTTTATGTGTGGGGAGTCTTATGTGATACCTTTTGATTTCAAAGGTTTTTCAAAGTTAAGCAACCTTAACCTGTTACTCACACCAGACCCATGTCTGACCCGGAGTTTATTTCTGTTTTACTTAAACTCTTGGGTACTTAAATTTTTACGAGTAGCCAAGAGATTCAGGTTAGCTTTGACGAATTATGGAGGAGCAATGGAGTAGAAGGCTTCAGCGTGTAGATATATAGTGTTCCGTTGTGTTGATATCTGTATTGTGTATTGAATTGTATAACTAGACAGGTGTTTATAACTGTCTAGTATGTGATGTATAATCTGTGTAACTCTGATAATTGTTGTATATTATGTAATACTTATGTTATTAATATAATTTATTCGTTCCGCTGTTGAGATTCTGATGTTGTTTCTTCTTTCTCTTCTTTCTTTTCTCTTTTCTATCCCTTTCGTTCTTCAAGATGATGCGATTTTCTGTGGTGAGAAAGTCGGGTCGTCATAGAACCATTCCTTACTGAACACTTTCAAACAAGGTAACCTCGTAGTTGGCTGCAGATCCAACTGTCCACGCAGCCGAATAAAAAGGGACATCCAGACAGGGGTCAATCTCGTCCTACTTGAGCGCGACTGACTTAGCCTTGCTGCACCTCCCCTTTTTTAGCCATTCCCGGTTGATGAGGCTTGAGGCTGCGATTACCTTTGTAGGGCACATTTATCGTAGAATGCTTATCGTCCACCTGACGATGTTCTGAAAGCATTCAGTCCATACAAGTCCGTTCCGGGTTCGAACGGAACCGAAGGCACTATCTCATTACACTCATTTTGGAATCACCCTCAGAGTTAATGACAATAGCCCTTGCACTCCGAATCTTTATCTCGAATCTGAAAGTACTATTTTCATTAAACTCATTCTGGAATAACCCTTGGAGTTATAACGATACATAGTTCTTCCACCTCGAGTCTTCACATCACTTCACTTGGATTCACGACCTAACGTTAATTTGGATTGATGTGGTTTTCGGATATAGAATCCGATCCCGGTCTCACCTAATCCAAAACGCCATTTTAATGTCCAAGTTGTACTTAAGGGTTTAAACAGTAGATATTCAGAATATCACTTAACATAAATGGATGATTCATAACACACAGATTAATAATCCACTATTATCTAATTCATCCACACATATCACAAAGCAGCATATATGTATCACATCTCAGATATACCACGTTCAAATCAACAAATATCAACCAATGACATCCAATATCATCCAATATCATTTACCCATTCACACACAAAGTTTGATCCAAACTAAATTAATTTAATTAATCCTTAATTAAATTAATTCCTTACTTAATCACTTGGATTATCATTAATCCAACTTACTTACCATTAATCAATTACCAATTAATTAATTATTCATCACTTAATTTTCCACTTTAATTAATCTCCCTTGATTAATTATTTCTTAATTACTTTAAGTAATTATTCCTTAATTACCATTTTAATTAATCATCTTGGTTAATTACTTCTTAATTATACCAAGTAATTATCTCTTAATCACCCTTTAAATTGATCATCCTTGATTAATTACCCTTTAATTAATCACACTTGATTAGTTACTCTTTAATTACATTTAGTAATTAAACCTTAATTATAGATTAATTATCCTTTAATTATTAATTACAAATTAATTATTTAATTAATAATCACTTCCATTAATTAAATCCATTCTAGTTAATTATTTAACAAGTAACTAATCACTTTATTAATTACCCTTAATTATTAATTAATTATTCTTTAATTAATTAATTTAAACCTTTAATTAATTATTTTAATTAATTACTAAGAGATTAACCCTTAATCACTTCCACCTAATCACTTTCATTAATTAATTATTCTTTAATTACTTTATTAAATAATTACCCTTTACTTAATTACCTCCAGTAATTAATTACTTCACCAAGTAATTGAACTTAATTAAATCATAAGTGATTATCTTTAATCACTTACTATTTAATTATTTAGTTAATTATCTAACTAATTATTTAAAATCAATTAAATAATTTCTTAACTTCTTATAATTTAAAAGACCCTTAATTAAGAAAAATCATTATCTTAATTAAATTATTTATATTAACCAATAACTCTTTAATTATTAATAAGAATTGTATTATCTTAATTACCTTCACATATTTATTTATCTTTAATTAATCAAAATTCTTAATTACTTAAGATAAATCTCTATTATAATTGATTACTAAATCTTAATCATTAAACTTTATTTAAAATAAAATATTTTAGAAATCAATTATGTTTAAAACAATTTGAAGATTCAAATTTACTTTTAACCTTTGAAACTTTTCTAAGTTATTGAATAAATTCAAATATAAAAACCATTTCAAAAATCTACTTTTATATTCTTTAAAAAAAACCCTTATATTTTCAATATATAAAACTTATCAAAACTTATTCTTGGGAACAAATAAATCTTATAAGCAAAACTTGTTTTACTTTTGTTTTAAGAATTTGTAAACATTTTAAAAATCAAATTCATTTATTTAAAAACTTAAGCATCCAGTACAATTTAAAACCTGTAAAATTCTTAAGCCCTAAACTACTAGAATCCTACACTGCTCAAACTCGAGCAAAACTTCCAAATGCTCGAACGAAACCCGAGTTTTCCCCGCACTACTCCTGCTTCGAGTAAAACTCGAAAATGCCCGAACAAAAAACCCGAGCTCACACCTTCCTCTCTAAAACCATACTCGGATGCACGCAATCGTGCACATCCACGTGCATAACTCCCTTGGCCATCGACGAACTCTCCTCCGCCCTCCGACACATCACTCTCGACCACGGCAACAACACTCGATGACCCAGAAACCATGATTCGAACGAGAATCGAAATTGACCCCAAGACCCACATAACTTTAACCAAATACCATCAGAAAACTAATCGCCACCGACGATCCAAACCTCGAGACTACATGCTATCTTCACCGTAGCTCCGCCGCACCTTCCAGCATCCACAGCACAAATCGCGATTGACTCCAATCGCTTCATGCCGCCGCGAAACCCATACCAATGCCGACGACATACCCAGGAAGCAAAACCCTATTTCTCCCATGCCTGGCCACCGTGGCCATTGTTATACCACCGCGCCAATTTTCCCAACCTCGTCGGCAACTCAATCACCTCTGACCCAAATTTCGCTCCTCTACTTGCCGCCGATCGCTAGAAAGCAACCAAAATAGCTCGAACGTTCAACACAGGAATACACATCAAATTCCAAACTAAAAATCGTGATATAACCATTAGAATTCATTGTTTTGCATCACGAATTCAACTATGTAATTCAATCTTAAAATTGAATTGATTAAATTTTGACCAAAATTAAGATTTCGCTATAATTTTAAAAAAATTCTAGGCAATATCCAATATAATTTCCTATAATGATTTTAAATAGTGTTATTACATGTTTTCAAACAATTTCCATTTACAAATCATAAGCTAATTTTGATTCACAGATGAGATAATGGATCAAATAGAGAATTTAAAACCTGTAAAAAACAAAAGAGTACATTCTTTTAAGTCTACACATGCATTCATCTCTAATGCACATACATGCATACATTTAATTCTAAGCATTTTAAATAACAGCATGGTTTTTTATTCATACATCCAAAATAAAACCAGATTTAAAATGTTTTTAAGATTTGTTTACTAACCAGGCAATATTGAACGGAGAACAGATGTTTGTTTCCAGGCTTATGTTTTCCAGACTTATTCATTTGCTCTTGAATTTGAATCTGGTGTTGATCTTTGCACTTAGTTTCTTGTTGATTAATCTTCTTGCCTGATTGCATTTGAAGATCTTGCATTGATGTTGATTTTTCCTTTACCTTTGATTTCTTTGATTTCTTGATTCCAGATTTTAGATTTCAGGTTTTTATTTCTTTCTTTTGATCTTTGATTTGTATAAACTTTTAGTTGAAATGAAGAAGAATTTAGCTGAAAAGTAAAAGTAAATCTCTTCTTCATATTTTAAAAAAAAATTATTAAAGAGAATGTTGCCATTTGTCCCCTTTATGTTTTAATTAGCTTACACCTATGCTTATATTTTTACAAATGTCTCTAACTCAAATTAATATACTTACAAGTGTTATTATTGTTTATATTTTTTTAAATTTATTTAAGCCTTGCATGTATAAGTATGTAATATTTACATGTATGTAATGTGTATTTTTTTTTTAAGCTTTTTAGATTTTATATATATATACAATGTGAATTCATGTAAACATTTATTTTATAAATAACTTATGCTTTGATCAAATTAATTGCATCATTCATTTATAAGCTTGAGAAATGTATTTTAACTCTATATATAAAATTTCCAAACCAAATTTATCTTATGCTAGAATTTTAAAATGAAAGAATATTAAAAACAAATGAACTTTTTAATTTAAATCTTATTTAAAACTCAAGTTTAAAATATATATCTATAATAAATAAGAAATTATTCTTGTTGTTAAAATTTTAAATTTTCAAATATGACTTGAAAAGTATTAAGTTAAATTATAATTTCCAAATTACAAACTATATATATTTCAAAGTTTGAAAACACTTTATTAAGTTCAAAACAATTTTATTTTTCATTTCCAATATATATAAATATATACATTTTAAATGGAAAAAAATTTAACATTAGCTTTGAATATTATCATAATAAATTTTGAAACACAATTCCAAATCACAATATATATATACATATATATTACAATTTGAAAACATAGCTTTTATTACATTGAAGACTTCCTATATATAATATATACCAATATATATATTATAAAAAGAAAACATTTTGATTAGCTTTTGAAAGATAAATCTTACCAATTTTAAATTGTTAGAAAAAGATATTAATAATTATTGCCAAATTAAATATTATTAGCTTTTAAAATAATTTAACTTGTCAATTTATAATATAAAATGATCAAATTAATTTAATTTTTATTAAAGATTATTAAATTGATATTGCTCAAAATCCCGGGTCACCACATTTATAAATCTTAGAATTATTTCTAAACTATGTTAATAAATATTAAAAATGATTTTTTAGCATGTTATTTTATATATTAAGCATGTTTGGTAAAATATATATTGATTTGGAAATATAACTTTGGAAATACAAATCTAACCTATTTTTGCATAAAAGTGACTATAGAATTGGAATATAAGTATTATGTTATTACATAAATAATTTAGGATTCATGGAATTTGGAAATGTAGTTTTGAAAATTATAAACTTAGTTTATTTATAAATAGATTTGTTATATTTTAATAGGATATATAAGAGTAATTAAATATGGTTAAAATATAGTTTTTTGAATAATACAGCTATATGAAAATCCGAGACAACCTTGTGCATATAAATGAAATCTTAGAAATCTTCAAGTTTATGGAATATTTCATCAAATAAGTGAAAATTTATTTTAATCTAAATAATAAATAAACTTTTCGAAACTTATGACTAGTGTTTTTAAATAATAAAATCAAAGAGAGAAAAATGTTTTGAGAATTTAATTCTATAATTTGTGGAGTATAAATAATCAACTTAGTGTCATCGATTGGTTTAAATGCTTTCGAATAATGCTTTATCGAATATTGTATAACTTATTGAATAGAATGTTTAAGTAGAACTTACTAGCCCATTGGCGAATACTCGAATTTGACTGGGTAGTATGGGATGCCTTGGTTAAATTCGTGTAATTGTTATTAGGAAGTATTTTACACTTTAGAGTTGTATTCTCTTCTGGTATACGATAAGTGGTTGCTAGATCCTTAAGAGAATGTAGTTCAGGTTTTCCAGTGGTATCCATAATAATTGATATTTACTAGATTTTAGTAAATACTTGAATTTGACCATAAGGTATGGGACGTATTGGTTAAATTCTAATGATTACTGAAGGTGATAGTATTTGGCACTTTAGAGTTTACTCACTTTTGGTATGCAACAAGTGCCTGCTAAATCCTTAAGAAGTTTAATCTTGGATTTCTTTTCGAACAAAATAATATAATAATATTAAATAAATGTAGATTTATCGAGTCATGGTTTCTACGGTCACCTTGATCGGTATGGAATATCCATGTTCTGAGTTAATCATTGATATTTGCATGCTTAGAGATATTGTGTTTTGTTCTGTAAATTCAGTGTTTAGCGACTATTATGTGTTCGTGACTTAAATGTATAACCATGTGCCTTATCATGAACTCTAAGTTAAATTGATTTCCGTTTTTCGTTATTTTATGGACATCCATATGTACTTTTATGTTGTTTTTGTGTTATATTCTGTTCTCACCCGTTTGGATATTTAGTAATAGCCTGATCCAGGTGTTATTTTGCTCGGGTCAGGCCGAGACTTTTCAAGTTACATGACAAGTTAACCTTTGAATGTTTGGGCTAGCAAGAACATAAACACTTTTGACTTTTTAGTCTATCTCATTTAGGAAATTTCTGAATATGTTTATAAGATGTATAATTGATATTAGAGAATTGCAAAATTTGTTTAACAATCAAGTTTAGCATTACATTTTGTAAACTAAATAATTTGTATATGTATAAGTTGAGATTTATTCCGTTGTGATCTTTGATCTTTATTTATATGATCTATTGTTCTGATTTTGAGAAACCGGTGTGTCTATTACTTTGTATTAATACTATACACATCAAATGCAGTTTAGATATCAAGTGAAAAGGGTATAAATGACGTGTCAGTGTTAGTAGAAAGATATATTCATATTCGACCTCCCCTAACAAGTCATATTCTCCAGATTAGATGACGACATTACTTGTAACGTTCCTTGCTCAACTGGGCATCATGTTGGGGTCGTTATAGTTTGGTATCATAGCTGTGTCAGAACATTATAACATATAATATCATGGGTCCAAGACTTAGATGATTTAGAGTCCTATCCCCTAGGGTGTGTGGTAGATAGTTATATTAATTATCTAAGTAGGGATAGGAATATTAAATGATTATCGGGATAATCATTTGGGATGTAAATAGATTTTTAATTTTTTAATTTGATAAATTGGAATTTGTGATGTTAAATCCTTTAGTGAATAATGAGCAAAATCTTTTAGAGTTGAGAAAAGTTTGGAATTAAAATGGAATGAAATAAATTAAAGTGAAATATTTTATTTTAATAGAAAATTTAGGAAATTTGAGTGAATAAGTACAATATTTAAATGATCTAAGACTAATCAGAGTTGTGCAGTGGAATTTCAGACATTGAATTGTTCCGTTGTAATTGATTATGTACATTTTGGTGGATTGGCTTATTGGTTACTAGGAATTGATTGCTTGGTTGCATTTATTTAAAATTCGATGCATGGAGGTTAGGGATAATAAAATAAATGCATCTAACCTTGTGATTATCTATTGTGTTGATGTAATGACCCACTATTTTGGACTGTTTAAATCGACAATAAAACCACACATGTCGGACTTAAATAATTCAAAACAATATATTGTTAATATAATTTGGAGCAATAAAACCAATCACAGAATCACAGACAAAGAATATCAGAATAACTCACGGTAGAAATAAAATAACCATAGTAGTTCATGAAGCTACTACATACATAGTCTCAAAAACAAATACAAAATACTAGAGTCTAAAAGCAAATACAATAGAAGTCCACTAATAAATAAGCTGAATAGAAATAACTAAGATAGAAATAGATAGACAACTTGATAAATCGATAATCTCCAGCAAATTCTTTAGCTCCAGAAGATGAAACCGAAAGCTGTGACAATCAGGTTGATCAGAGCGTAAAGCAAAACAAAAAACACTCGAGTCAGGACATACATACTTATAAAATGTGAATCAACACAAGTGAACTATAATAGAAATGCACAAGTAACTTAAAGGATGCTTGGGATCGCCCATCCTTTAAGGATCCATTAAACTATCTACTATGTAGTAATATACGCTATTATAATAATGTCTAAAGCAAAACAACCTATTTAAAAATAGCGTTAAGGCGTTACCCATATCCCCCTTAACACATCTTATAGTCCAATAGTCTATATAGTACTATACCATCGTACCTCCAGATCGGGAGGCTACCATAGAATACTCCATAGGTACGACACAAATCAAACTCATAGAAAGCACGGTAGGGTAGGTGACACGGCATAATTAGGCAATGCCAGGGTAATAGAATGGCATCGAAGGAGTGTGTCCGATCAGAGAAGCTACCTCATTGGCCCGAGAACCGCTCTTGTTTTAGCCACCTTATGCCAACTCACGGGAGTCAGGTCCACGTATATACCTCATATAGGATCTTCGCCACCATCCTACTTCATTCTGGAATCTCCACCGTGTACACAGTTGTTAAAGTGGTTTTCGGAGTTGGCAGAGAATATGACAACTTCTGATCCCGGTCTCTTTAACAACCAATCGTTATTATAACCCATAGTTATTTATTTCAAATGGTTTATCCTTTCAAAATCAAGCATATTCATTTCAAAACCATTTAAATTCAATACCATTATACCTTAAAATAAATATGCATTTCTAAAGTTGTAACAGTTTCAAAAAACTATACACTTAGTTATAACAGTTTTAAAAATGTAATAAGTTAGAAACCATAACACTTTGAAAATGTGACCCTTGCACTTTGAAAATGTTACATTTAAGAAATAGTAACACTTTTTAAACATAACTTAAAGTAGCATAGCTTTTTTAAAAGCATGAATTAAAATAACATAGCATTTTGAAAATGCTACAAATTTTACTAAAACATAATATCTTCAATTTATCATAGTTTTATAAAATCTATTTTATTATACAAAACATATCCCTTTCATAAATCAAATCTATCACTATCATTAGGTTAGATTTAAAATTCCATATTAAAAAAAATTAAATTATTAAATTATATTAAATTTTATATCCTAGATAAATCTTTAAATTTAGTTTAAACAAACCATTTATTTACTTCTAAAATTTTAACTTATTAGAAAATCAATATATATTATTTAACTCATTTAAATAAAAATTTAAGTTAAAATTTCATATATTTAAAATTCAAAATACTTAATAATTTTTAGAAAACTATTATTCAAAAATTAACCATGGGTCTGTATAATATTTTCTAACCAAGGTCAAGTGATACGGATATGTATTATTTCAATCCATAATATATAAAATCCCTGGTTTTATCATTTCAAACCCGCAATCCCAAGTCAAATAAAATAAAAATCGCTTGAGCGTATCATTTCAGCTCATAACGATTTTTCCCTATTCTAAAGTCCATTTGGGTATGTATCATTTCAACCCATAGTGAATTCTATACTAACAAGGAACTTGCAGAGTGAGAAATAGGAAAAAATAAACAGAATAACATAGCATATCATGTCATGTGATAAAACAGGTATAACATAAGGTGATAACATTATAAATATCATATCACATGCATATATGAAACTACTATCAACATAGCATATCACTACTACAATTCCACAAGTCATCAATTTACTATGATATAAGTATGTAATCGAGAGTCATAAACTCACCTTCTTTGGCTAGAGATGGCAATTCAAAACACAAGAACAACTTCCGAAAAGCACGACAAAGAACGAATTAGACTTGAGTGGATGTAGAGCCAAGATCCAAATCTTGTACACAACAAAATACATCATACATAAATATATATACAATACATGAAAATATGAATTAGAACAAAGCAAAATGGGTTAATATGACCTAGTGGGCTCGGCCACTTTGCAAGAAAGTTATCCAACAAGATTACATGGCTCGGCCATGTTGTTTTGAAGCATGCTAGGCTCAGTTATGGTGTGCATAGGGTACCGCTATGGGGTAGATGAAGTGGTGGCAAGCCAAAGGTCATTAGGAAGGCAAAGGTCAAGGGATATGTGAACTTTGGTTCGGCCCAATGGCTAAAATGGTTCGGCCCTATGTGCTAAGGTTTGGTCAAGTGGTGCGATAGGTCATGGAACATCAATACACGGCTAGGGATGGAAGTGGTCACGGCTAGGCATGGAAAAGGTGAGGAATTGATGGTGGCCGAAGCTAAAGAAGAGGAGTGGATGATGTAGAGGCTTGGCTAGGGTTTGCAAGCATGGCATGGTGGGTTTTTTGGGTCTAGGAAGTCACGGCTATGGTGGGAAGATGGTGGAGATGGGTGATGGCCGAGCATACGGTGGTGATTGGGGTGGAGATGAATTCGGCTAGGGGAGAATTGGTGAGGCTGAACTATGTTGTAGGAGAAAACAAAAGAAAAAGAATAAAAAGACGAAGAAGAAGATAGGAAACTTACTGTAGATTTTTTTCCAGAAAAGTGAAAATGAGAAAAAGATGAGGAGAGGAAGTTTTGTATGTGAATGGCAAATGGAAAGACATCTTTTCAGATGAATGGACAAAGACGTGTCTCTTAGGAAATTCTTAATCCCATTAGCCAAGCCTAATAACAAAAGAAGCCAAAAACACTAATAAAATCAAGCCCAAAGCCAAAATAGAAAATAGAAAATAATATACTGAAAAATATTCACGTAAAATGCTGAAATTTTGTAGATTTATAAAGTAGGGATTAGAGTTTGATGAAACTAAAAGCATAAAGAATGTTAAAATCATTTGTAGCTTCAAAGAAAAAGAATAGGAATTTAAAATTCAAATTTAAAAATTTCAACTGAAAGGCAAACTTTGACCAAAGTTGACCAAAAATTCAAATTTCAGAAAAATCTTTATTTTATTATATTTGGAAAAATAATTCTCAACAAATCCCAAAATTTCATTATAAAATTCCAAATTTTGAAATTTAAATGATTAAAAATAAAAGTTTCAAATAAATTATATTTAAAAATATTTACAAAATTTATGGGTTGGTACACTGTCCCTCACTCAAAACTTTTCGTCCTCGAAAAGGAACGAGATATGAAAAACGAAGAAAGAGAAGATAGAATAACAAATAGTGCCTGAAACAAACAATTCCTTATTCGAAGCAAGCATGCTCTCCTCCGTCTCCTAGGTACAATCCCGATCATCAGTATGCCACTGCACTTTGACCAGGTTGACAGATTTCCTTCGCAGCTGCTTCATACCTCTATCAATAATACGAAGTGGCTTCTTCTCGACAGTAAGGTTTTGCTCAATATCCAAACTCTCAAGAGCAGAAGGTAGGACAATCAGAGATGGATCATAAAGATATCGGCAAAGATGCAAAACATGGAATACATTATACTCCAGAAAGCTTCTTTGGCAAATCCAGGCAATAAGCTAAAGAACCAACCCTCTCTAAGATACGGAAAGGACCAATGAACCTAGGAGCAAGCTTCCCTTTTCGACCAAACCGAATCACATTCCTTATGGGAGAAACCTAAAGGAAAACTTGATCACCAATAGAAAACTCCATACTCCTCCTACACCGATCAACATACTTCTTCTACCTTAAAAAGACAGTCTGGATTGTGCTATATGGAATTATATTATACTAGTGCGGAAATAAACTAAGTTACTATAGCAATGAATAAGTAAAATAAAAACAAGCACACTAGGAATTTTATACTGATTCGAACTTCCCATTCTACGTCCAGTCCCAGACTCCTTCTGGAATTTCAACTACAACAACCCTCTCTTAACCCGGAGGAACAATTTTACACTGCCTGAGCAACCGAACAGGACTTCACCCGCCTAAGCAATCGAATAGGACTTCAACTGCCTGAGCAATCGAATAGGACTTCACCCGCCTAAGCAACTGAATAGGACTTCAACTGCCTGAGCAACCGAATAGGACTAATTTTATAAATAACAAATGTATCTGACTATAGTGTGTTCTTAAATAACACTGATAAGTCAATTAAGTACAATCTTCTCCTTTATGATATATAGTGTGATGTGCTTTGAGAATTGTGGAAGATAAAGTGATTAATGATCAAAGTATGTAAGCAATTTGAGTGCAATTTGAAAGCTTGAGAATAGATGAGAATTCAAGAATGCTAAAAGTAAATTCGGTGAATTGTTTGTTGAATTCTGTAATCTATTTATAGAATATAAAAAGTTGCATCTATAAATGAAAAGTTATGTTGAAAAGAACAGATGCAACTATTGATTTAAAAAATGTTTCTCTTGGCGAAGAAAAGTGTCTTTTCAAGAAAATAGCAGTTGAAAATATTCAGATGTCTGAAATAAAAATTTCAGACTTCTGAATTTAGATTGAAATTCGAACAACAAGCTTTTAGGCAAATTTTGACTATATTTAGACGTCTGAAAATTATCATTCAGACGTCTGAATATTGTGAAACAATATTCAGTTTTCAGCATTCAGACGTCTGAATGAATGGTTTTAGATGTCAGAGTTTGGACTTTTGTGCATGTATGTGCATATGTGTGCATGTACATGCATATATTTATATATATATCGTTTCAGAAGAGATTTTAACAAATTTCTAAGTAAAGTACAGACTCTAGACACACAATACTCAGCTTTAAACATCTGAAAAGGAATCTGCAATAAATCTCCTCCAAAGATGGTTAGTATACACATAATATTTTATATAGGTTGTCATAATCAAAATAGAGATTCCAACATTCTCCTCCTTTTTGAGGACGACAACTATATAATCAATAATAAATATTTAAAGTATTGTTACTCCCCCTATCAATATGCATAATTTTATATTTCTCCCCCTTTGTCATCGACAAAAAGAAAGAGCATAGAAATAATAGATAGTTCATTTCATTAAAGCAATCAGAATAGTTAATACATCAAGAGATAATAACTCAAAATTTTCTCATATAACTAGTCAAGTAAAGTTATAAGCAAATCAAACATAAGATAATAATTGAAATAGACAAAGATAATTAAAATTGGCTTGAAAGAAACGGATCATTGTGATTAGAACTCGAGGTTGAGGAAGACCACTCAAATGGGGAAGGATTGTAAGCTTGAGTGGATGAAGAACCGGAACAAGAAATTCGATCCCATATTTTATTGAGAAAGCCTTTGATAGAGTTGAACTTTCTTTCCGTTTTCTTCTCAAGTGCCTTAATGTCCCGACGAATTTTTGATTGATTTCGGGAGAGACTAATGATGGCTTGTCTTGAAGAAGTTTCCGGGCCAATTTCTTGAATGGTGTCATCGTCCTCCTCTTCTTCTTCATGTTGAGTATGAGAAGAAGAAGCAATACTAGTGTCTCGCGGTTGAGCAACACCTTGTTGAACATTTTACGACCATTGATGGAAGGAAATAATTTGTTAAGGAGGAGGCCACGTAGGAAGACCCATCAATCCTAGAGTTTTAGCGCATAACTCACTAATAATTGTAAAATCGGAGTCGAGCATTGGTACATCTACATTTAGGAGGATGCGCATAATATAAGCACCATAATGAATGGTTCTATATTTTCTCTGTATTGTGATGTCTTGAAATTCATCCAAAATAATTTTTTCCCAATTCACTTATTGATTGGAGTAGATAGAATAAAGGGCTTGAAAGTTTTCTTTATACACTTTTTCATAACTTCCCGTCCTTGGTTGAGAGAACAAATAAGTGCATTGTGAATGAGCCTAGCTTGTGGCCTTAAGAAGGTAGATTTTAAATTGCCCAAATTTATAAGTTAATCGGACAAAAATTGATGTGAAAATTCGTCCCGATGATCCATATCAACTTCAATTTCATTAATATCAATTCCTTGATAAGGGCAATTTAAAATATGACCTAGTCTTTGTAAAGGTAAGAAAATTCTTACGCCACAAACTATCGACCAAACATAATCTTGTCAGTTTTGGGGATTATGATGGTTCAAATTTAAGTTTGCAAGAAAAAGTTTAATCATAAGATGATTAATCTTAACATTGTTAGGAGCATACCCAATCAAGCTATCGAAGTTGAATTGTTCCGCTAACTCTCTAACACGATATGCTGCGAAATCTGGGAATTTCATAAATGATCCTTCGAAGATTTTGGAATCCTTCATAGAATTAAACCGAGAAACAACAACATCGTTCCATAGCCATTGCCGGAGTTGGTCTTCGGATGGTCCGGAAGTTGATTCTCAAGTTCTTTTTGATCCTGATGCCATTGGAGAGTTAGTGGAAAGGTAAAAGCTTTGAGAGAGATGAAAATGGGGGCTAGGGTTCTAAAGTAATTGGGAATGGAGTGAAAAAGGAAATATATAGTGGGTGAAAACTCAGGGGTATAATTGGAAAGAAAATAAAGAAGAAAGGTTAAAAAAATAGGCTCAGAAGAATTCAGCCGTCTGAATCATTTGATTCAGATGTCTGAATTGGGTTGAGATACAACCCGCAAGGAAACAGTTCAAAATTGACCTTATTCAGATGTCTGTTTTGTTTGATTCAGACGTCTGAATTTGGGGCAAAAATTTTCTATTATGAATATTCAGACGTCTGTTTCGAATAAAACGGCCGTCTGAATTTTGCTCAGAGGCATATATTAGCTTTTTGAGAATAGAAAAACAATATATATATGTATTAATAATTATAAATGATACAATATTTGTGGAATAAACAGAATGAAATAACAAATTAACAACAGCATATAATCAACAAAACATAATTAAAAAGACTTTGAAGAAGAGGATGGAGTATGATATGGCTCTTCTTCAGTTTTAGTGTTCTCTACAAATGGTCAAAGTGGAGACCATCTGCTGCCACGTTCCCAAGAATTTGGTGATGTCGGTGGACGTTGTGGTGATGGTTCCCAAGGATTGCGACGATTTGGAGAACGAACTGTAGATGGTTGATGAAGTGTGTCTTTTGATGAAGAACCACAGAACTTTAACGCGGCTTGTTCCAAAAAGCTAAGCCGTTTGGCATTAACTTTTTGTTCATAGTGTAATTCACGTTGTAATTCTAATGTTTCTCTCTGATAGTGATGAATATCATCTATTTTCTCTTTTTTGGATGGTGATCCAAAAGAGAGAGACCGTCTCGTTCTCTTAGTTGTTGGAGTATATCCAGTATGAGTTGAGGGTGAAACAAACGGAACCGGTTCATAGATTGGTGTAGGAGTTGGTAGAGTTTCCGATCTCGAGGAAGGAGAAGTATAAGAAAGCTCAGACGATTCGGAGTTGTAATGAGATGACATGTTGAAAGAGAAAAAAAAATTAATAAAAAATTTGAATGAATCCTGATGTAAAGAATGAAGAATTGCAGAGATTATATAGTTAGAAGCTAGATAAAAATAGAGAAACATTGTATGGTTAGGGGAATAATGGCCATAGGAAAAAAGGAAAAAAATGATAGGTAAATAAAAATTTAACAACAAACTTATATTTTAGAAAAAGATAACGAGTGAAGTGGTAGAGCAGAAGACTACCGAGTATGAGATCCTGAGTTCGAGTCTGGAAAACACCCCTAATTTTTTTTTTAAATTATGAATATAAAAAATAAAAGCCATATAATTAAAAAAATGTGAACTTATAAATCTTTAAAAGAGATGATTCCAAGTTCTTGTCTTAAATTGATGAAAGTATTTTCATTTAATGGTTTTGTAAAAATATCTGCTAATTGTTTGTCAGAGGACACAAATTCTAGATTTATTAAATCTTTTTCAATATATCATGAAGAAAATGATGACGAATGTCATTATGTTTTGTACGTGAGTGTTTAACAGGTTTTTTAGATAAATTTATAGCACTAGAATTATCACAGTAAATATGTGAATCCAACGAAGTATCAGTGGAATATTGGGTAATTCAGCCCGGACATGGAATTTATGCCGGAAAGGTACGAAGTTGGACGAATTTGGAAGTTGATTTAGATAAATTAATACCAAAATCTTGTAGTGTTTGTTGCATATAGATAACTTAAGCACATGTCAACGCTGCAGAAATATACTCTGCTTCACATGTCGATAATGAAACATAGTTTTATTTCTTATTAAACCAAGATACTAGAGACCGTCCAATGAAGTGACAAGTCCCACTTGTTCTTTTTCTATCTGTCTGGCTTCCTCTAAAATCAGCGTCACTGTAGGACACTAATTCAAAAGGACATTCTTTTAGATAGAATAGTCCAAAGTCCTTGGTCTTATTAAGATACCCTAGTATGCATTTCACTGCTCGCAAATTCTTTGGGATCTGCTTGAAATCGTGCACACAAACAAACACTCATCATTATGTCGGGTCTACTAGCTGTTAAATATAGTAACGATCCAATCATACTTTGATATAATTTTTGGTCAATACTTTTGCCACTTTCATCTTTATCAAGATGTATAGTTGTACTCATAGGAGTTGGTTTGGTAGAAGTATTTTCCATACCAAAGCGTTTAATTAGATTGTTACAGTATTTTTCTTGATTTATAAAAATACCATTTTCTAATTGTTATATTTGTATGCTAAGAAAATAATTTAATTCACCCGTATGTGACATTTCAAATTCTTTGGTCATTATTTTAGAAAATTCTTGTCATAGTTTTTCATTTATAGATCCAAAAATAATATCATCAACATATATTTGAACAATTAAAATATCTTGTTTGTTTCTTTTAATAAAAAAAGTTTGATCAACCTTCCCAATTTCAAAACAAGAATATATTAAATATCTTTTAAGACGATCGCACCAAGCACGCCGTGCTTGTTTCAGACCGTACAAGGCCACTTTAAGTTTATAGACATGGTCAGAAAATTATTCATGTATGAATAAAGGATTCTGTTCAACATAAACTTTTTCTTTTATAAAACCATTTAAAAAGGCACTTTTAACATCCATTTGATATAATTTAAAGTTACGAAAACATGCATAGGCTAGTAAGATTCATATTGCTTCTAGTCTAGGGACTGGAGCAAACGTTTCTTCATAGTCAATCCCTTTTTCTTGATTATATCCTTGTGCAACTAATCTAGCTTAATTTCTAGTAATATTTCCTTGTTCGTCTGCTTTATTTTTGAAGACCCACTTTGAAACTATAACTGATTGATCACTAGGCCTTGGAACTAAATCCCAAACGTCATTTCTTTGGGATTAGTTTAGCTCTTCTTGCATAGAGATTAACCAATTTTCATCGGTGGATGCTTCTTTAATATTTTTAGGTTCAATATGAGAAAGGAAAGCTACATGACCCATTTGATTTCATTGACTTCTTATTCTAAAAGATGAGTTGAGTTCTCCAATGACATTAACAGATGGATGATCCCTTAATAATGTAGGTGGAGATCTTAATTCATTGTTATCGTAAACTATGTTTTCATTATTTTCAAGATTTGAAATTTCTGTATTGGTGATATTATCAGGGAATTCTTCATCATCTCTTATACTTGGTATTTGATTAAAATTTTCATCGAAGGATACATGAAGTGTTTCTTCGATGATATTGGTTCTTTTATTATAAACTCGATAAGCTGTGCTTCAATCTGAATCTCCTACAAAGATTCCTTCATCGGATTTTGAATGGAATTTACCAAGCTGGTCTTTTGTGTTTAAAATGAAACATTTTGAACCGAAAACTTTAAAATAATAAATATTTGGTTTTCGATCATTAAAAAGTTCATAAGAAGCATTCTTAGTTAGTAGTCGAATAGAAACACGATTCAAAACATAACAAGCTATTGCAACTGCTTCAGGCCAGAAATGTTTTGGTAACGTACTTCCATTTAACAAGGTCCTTGCACATTCTTGTAAGGTTCTATTTTTACGTTCTGCAACTCCATTTTGTTATGGAGTTCTAGGACACGAAAAATCATGGGATATTCCCTTCTTTTTACAAAAATGTTCAAAGGCTTCGTTTTCGAATTCACCTCCAGGATCACTCCTTATTTTTTTGATTTCAATCCTTTAAAATTATGAATTCTTTTGACAAAAGTTTTGAAATTATCAAAAGTATCACTTTTATTTTTCATAAAAATAGTCCAAGTATATCTAGAAAAATCATCAACAATTACAAACACATATCTACTGTGATTAATGGATTGTACTTGTGTTGGTCCAAATAAATCCATATGTAGTAATTCAAGTGGTTGTAAAGTTGAAATAACCTTTTTAGATTTAAAAGATGACTTAGTTAATTTTCCTAACTGACATGCATCACAAATTTGATCAATTTTAAAGTTCATTTTTGGTAGACCTTTTACTAAATCATTTTTGGAGAGCTTGTTTATAGCTTTGAAGTTAATATGACAAAATCTTTTGTGCCATAACCAAGGATCATTTTCTTTGGCTATTAAACACATATTTGAATTATGATTTATTTTCATATTCAGAACGTAGATATTTCTATCCCTATTTCCTTCAAAGATAAGATTTTGATTTTTATCAAAAATACTACATTTGTTTTCAGAAAAAGTGATTTTGAATCCTTTGTCACATAATTGGCTGATACTATGTAAATTATGTTTTAAATTTTTGACGAGTAAAACATTTGAAATAAGAGGTAAATTTGAAATACCGTTGTTGCTCACATCGCCTTTGTCGATGATATAGCCTTTGGAGTTGTCTCCAAATGTGACGGATCTCTGAGTAAGTAATATTTGATAGCATATCTTTGTCTCCTGTCATATGTTTTGAGCAATCACTGTCGGGTATCCATTTTCCTCTTTTCTTGAGTGGGACCTACAAAAAATATGAGATAACATTGGTACCCACCTTTTTAGTAGGGTCCTAAGAGTTTAGTCTTAGGAAACCAAACCGAAGAGGGTACAATATCCCATTTGAAAATGTGATCTTTATTTTTGAACAGTTTCTAAAAAGGTGTTAATATATTTCTTCCTAATTAAACTGTTGTTTGTTTTAGGAACCCAAACTCTTATGTTTTTCGGGTAAGTATTTCTTTTTGACTGTTTTTCAGTAGGATTAATATTTCTCCTAATTTTCTTTTTAGGTGAAGCTTTTGATTTCTTATCATATCCTAATCCTTTCCTACTTGAAAAAGATTGAGAGCTATCAATAATTTTAGATAGAGTTTCTCTTCCTTTATTAAAGTTTGAAACATTTTTGGTGATGCTATCTAACTTAGTTTTAAGACTAGTATTATCTAATTCTATCAATTTTACTTTTGTCTTTAATTCGTGATTTTCAAAAACAAGAGCGTCATTCTTCTCTTTTTGAGTTTCAATTTCTTGACTCAAAAGAGTGAGTTGAAAATTAATATTAGAGTATGATTCTTGTAATTTTTCAAGTTCTTCCTCTAGTATTTTCTTCTCATCTTTAAGCATATCTCTTTCGAATTCTGCTTTGTTCTGATGTTTACGAGTCTCCTTATATTTTCTTTTGAGTTTTTTTAGATTGTCAACTAGCTCTGAATTTATTTTTATCATATCATCAAAGGTAAAATTACTAACCTCATTTTCGGTAGCCATGAAACAAACATTAGCTTGCCCATTTTCACTGTCACTGCTGCTATATAATGAAGAGGTATCTGAATCATCCCATGTAACAGAAAATGCTTTCTTTTCTTACCTTTTCTGCCCTTGTTAGAGTATTTTTTTTAGTTCTGGACATCCTTTCCGCATATGACCTATCTTATGACAACTAAAACACTCTAGAACTGAAGATGATGGTTTGCTTGGAAAGTTCCTTTTTTTATTGCTCTATTGTTTTTCCGGAATTTCAAGAACTTTTTGAAATTTTTGGCAATAAATGCTAGATCTTCTTCATCTGAATCTTCATCCTTTTCTTCTTCAACATGGAAAGCTATGTTCTTTTGGTCTCGTGCTTGTACTCATTTTGCCTGCAAATTCACTTCATAGGACATTAGATTTCCTATTTACTCTTCAGGTTTCATGACAGAGACATCATTAGCTTCTTCAATAGCTAAGACTTTTCTTTCCCATTCGTCCATTAAAAATTTTAGGATTTTTGATGCAATATCAAAATCAGTGTACTTTTCTCCTAATCTTAATAGTGAATGATAGATATCTTGAAATCTGAAGTACATATCATTGATGGATTCATCTTGTTTCATTCTAAAATTTTGAAACTGATTTTTGAGCATGGAGATTTTGATTTGTTTGACTTTGTTAGTCCCTTTATGAGTGATTTTAAGCATTCTCCATATTTCATAACCAGTTTGACACATGCTAATACGAATTTCTATATAGTGCATAAAATAACATGTTCATTGCTTTAGCATTGGCAGTAGCATCTAATTTTTGTGTGTTTGTCCATATGGAGTATTCTCCTGTAAGAAGAGTGTAATCATTTTGTGTGATACTCCATGATTCAAAGCTATTTGGTTGCATATAGATTCTCATATGAGTAGCCCGATAATTATAGTTCAAACCATTGAAAAATAGAGGTCGCTCAGTGGATTGACCTTCTATAAAACTGGTGTTAGTGCTTATAGTACTAGTGCTAGTGTTATTATCCATATTAGCAAAGAATCAAATAACTATGTTACGCTTAGATAAAACCTTGCTCTGATACCAAATGAAAAGACAGTGCGGATCGTGCTATATGGAATTATATTATACTGGTGCGGAAATAAAATAAGTTACTATAGCAATGCATAAGTAAAATAAAAACAAGCATACCAGGAATTTTTATACTGGTTCGAACTTCCCATTCTACATCCAGTCCCAGATTCCTTCTGGAATTTCAACTACAACAACCTTCACTTAACCCGGAGGAACAGGTTTACACTGCCTGAGCAACCGAACATGACTTCATCTGCCTAAGCAACTGAATAGGACTTCAACTGCATGAGCAGCCGAATATGACTTCTTTTATAAATAACAAATGTATCTGACTGTAGTGTGTTCTTAAATAACACTGATAAGTCAATTAAGTACAATCTTCTCATAATCTTCTCCTTTATGATATATAGTGTGATGTGCTTTGAGTATTGTGGAAAAGTGATTAACGATCAAAGTACGTAAGCAATTTGAGTGCAATTTTAAAGCTTGATAATAGATGAGAATTCAAGAATGTTAAAAGTAAATTCGGTGAATTATTTGTTGAATTCTGTAATCTATTTATAGTATATAAAGAGTTACATCTATAAATGAAAAGTTATGTTGAAAAGAACAGATGCAACTATTGATTTTAAAAATGTTTCTCTTGGTGAAGAGAAGAGTCTTTTCAAGAAAATAGCAGTTGGAAATATTCAGACATCTGAATTAAAATTTTCAGACTTATGAATTTAGATTGAAATGCAAACAGCAAGCTTTTAGGCAAATATTGACTATATTCAGACATCTAAAAATTATCTTTCACATGTCTGAATATTGTGAAACAATATTCAGGTTTCAGCATTCGGACGTCTGAATGAATGGTTTCAGACTTCTGAGTTTGGACTTTGTGCATGTGTGTGCATGTGTGTGCATGTGTGTGCATATATTTATATGTATATCATTTCAGGAGAGATTTTAACAAATTTCTAAGTAAAGTAGGGACTCTAGACACACAATACTCAACTTTAAACATCTGAAAAGGAATCTACAATAAATCTCCTGTAAAGATGGTTAGTATAAACATAATATTTTATATAGGTTGTCATAATCAAAATCGAGATTCCAACATGCCTATCCTGAGCACTCCTCATCTTCCTCTTAATCTCCTCAACACTCTCAGAAGCCTCCAGAATCATATCAGGACCCAGAACCAAACGATTACCAAATTCAATCCAGTAAGATGGAGATCTGCAAGGTCTTCCATAAAGAGCAACAAACGAAGACATTGCAATACTAGCCTGGATTCAAGGATGAAATGAGATAGATAAAGGATTAAGACAAGACTAAAATAGAAGTTTTGAGATTATACCTAATAACTGTTGTCATAGGTGAATTCAAAAGGATGGAGATGATCTTCCCAAGATCCTCCAAAATCAAGAAAACGGGCACGAAGAAGATCCTTTGGAATCCGATCCACTCTTTCCGTTTGACCATCGGTCTGTGGATGGTAAGCAGTGCTCAGATTCATGTGAGTACCCAAAGATTCCTAAAAAGCTTTCCGAAACTGACTGGTAAAGATGGGATCTCTATCACAAACAATACTGACAGGAACACCATGAAGGCGAGCAATCTCCCTCGGATAAATCTCAGCCAAACAAGAAGCAAAACAGGTAGACTTGACCCGAACGAAATGAGCTGACTTGGTCAATCTATCCACAATAACCCAAATACTCTCGTTTCCTCTCCTAATCCTCGGTAATTCATCAATAAAATCCATAGAAACCTGTTCCTATTTCCAATTGGGAATCTCAAAAGGTTGCAATAAACCAGGGGTCTGATGATCGGCCTTGACTTGCTTACAAGTCGCACACCTGCTAACAAAGATAGAGATATCATGCTTCATACCCTTCCACCAATAAAGCTTCTTCTTATCCTGATACATCTTCGTCACACCCGGATGAATAGAAAGTCTGGATCGATAATTTTTCCTGAAGTAACTCTTGTCTCAATCCATCGACATTCGGAAATACAAATCTGATTATTAGTCCTCAAAATCCCTCTGATCTAAGCTCCACTACTAGCCTGGATATTACTACCAACCATGCAACAAACATTCTCCTTAATAAGCCTAAGCATCTCATCCTCATCCTGCTTAGCCATGATGCGATCCATAAGAGGAAAAGAAGAAACAACAAGCTAACACAACATCACCTTCTTTTGACTCAAAGCATCAGCCATAGCATTAGCTTTCCCAGGAGTATAGTTGATGTCGAGGTCATAAGAAGCAAGGACACCTAACCTACCGCTGATTCAAATCCTTCTGGGTGAAGAAATACTTCAAAGAATGATGATCTGTAAAGAGCTCAAACTTAGTACCCAAAAGATGATGCCTCCAAAGCATCAAAGCAAAAACCATGGCAAGCAATTCCAAATCATGAGCTGCATAATTGGCTTTATGGGTCTTCAACTGACGACCGGCATATGCAATGACCTTCCCATCTTGCATCAGAATGGCTCCCAAACCCTCTCGACTAGCATCAGTATATACCTTTAATCCCTCATTTCCATTTAGAACGGTAAGAACTGGTGCGGAAGTAAGCTTACTCTTTAACTCATTGAATGTAGCTTCACACTTATCATTTCGTATAAACTTAGCATTCTTACAAGTCAAAGCAGTGAGAGGTGCAGCAATCCGAGCAAAATTCTCAATGAATCTTCGAAAATAACCGGAAAGGCCTAGAAAACTACAGATATCAGATGGAGTCCTAGGAGTTTCCGAATTCTGCAACAGAATAGGGAGAAATAAGGACCGTAGAAAAGATAGAATAATCAAATTACAAAGAGAGAAGAGAAAAAACTCACATTGATCGCAGCGATCTTAACTGGATCAATAGAAACTCCATTACTAGAAATAATATCCCCAAGAAATTGGACTTCACCCTTCCAGAAATGGCATTTCTAGAATTTGGCTTTCAAATGATGATTCCTAAGAGTCTCCAGAACAAAACTCAAATGCGACTCATGCTCTTCCCTCGACTTAGAGAAGACAAGAATATCATCGACAAAGACTATAATAAATTTGTTAAGAACATCATGAAAAACATGATTCATCAAATCAACAAAGAAAGTTGGGGCATTATTCATACCAAAAGGCATAATTAACCATTCATAGAAACCATTCTCGGTATGGAAAGCAGTCTTGGGAATACTTTCCTCAACAACTCTGAGCTGGTGGAAACCTGTGGCAAGATCAAACTGAGAGAAAACAGTAGCTCCATAAAGCCGATCAAATATATCATTGATACTAGGCATAGGACATCTGTTTCCCATAGTGAGCTTGTTCAGATCCCTATAATCAACACACATCCTCAAAGAACCATCGGACTTAGTGAAGAAAACCATTGATGCTCCCCATTCAGAATGGCTAGGTCTGATCAGACCTTTGGAGAACAAGTCCTCAATTTGCTTCCTCAACTCAACCTTCTCATGGGGTTCCATTCTTCTAAGAGGAAGAACTACAGGTCGAGCTCTAGGAATAAGATCAATATGAAAATCGATTTCCTGCTTAGGAGGTAAAGTAGTGACTTCACCAAATACATTGGGATAGAGTTTAACCACATGAGTCGAGTTAAGATCATCCGAAGAAGAATCAAGAGAATAAATAAAACTACCAGCATAATCCTAAGGCAAACGGCACTGAATCACCAAAGAATTACCCAAATTATCAACAAGAGAAATAGTTCGGGTTTTACAAGAGATAACAGCTTCATGCCTCTTCAGTCAACCACCTCCAAGCAATAGATCAAAAGCGTCGAAACCCAGAACATAGAAATCACCACTGAAGCGGTGATTATCAAGGATGAGTTTCACTTAGTTACAAGTCCTACTAAGGTTTGTGAGACCAATCAATAGGATTTTTAACATACAGAGGTTCACCAGCAAACTTAGGAAAAAGGAGATGCTCAAACTTATCACAAAGATCCATAGAAATAAAACTATGGGAAGCTCCAATGTCAAATAAAACACGAGCATGAAATTTAAATAAAGTAAAGGTGCCCTGAAGAGTACCTTGAGTATCACTAGGAGCTGGTGGAGCAGGTGGAGTGGCAAAGGCAATAGCAAAGATACCAGATGGCTTGCCCTTCTACTGAATAGGACAATCCTTCCTAAAGTGGCCAGCCTGCACACAAATATGTACAGAGATCATGCCTATTCAACTGAGGGAAGAAGATCCCAAACCTGGAGTCTTATTCCAATTCCTCTTCTGTTGATAAAAGTTAGGCTTCCTCTTCTTATGGTTACCAAAGGAAGGCTGAGATGAAAGGGCATGGGCAACAGAAGGATCCTTAGAAGTAGGATTGTCATATCTAATGGCCATATCCATCAAACTAGTGAAGGGGCTATGCACATAAGAAATGAGACGATCATAAAACTCTTGGCGAGCTCCAGCTATAAACTTCTCATTCTTCTTAAGAGGGGTGCCAATCAGGCAAGGACCAAACTTGGAAAGTTCATTGAACTTCCTCTCATACTTAGAAAATTACATGTCTCCCTGCTTAAGATCCATAAACTCCCGATATAGCTGAGACTTCCCTGCTTTGGGAATCCACTTCACCACAAAGCATCCCTAAAGCACGATATCGAAACATAAGAAAGATTCCAAAAGGAGAAAATAGAACCAAATCAAAATTAGAAAAAAGGATACCTAAACTGCTCCCAAGAAATATCATCCTCGATAGTCTGAGCTGTAATAGACTCCCACCAATCTAAGCCTACCCCCTTCAACTGCCAAGCTGCCAACTGATGCTTCTGAGCATCAGTGATCTCAAGACCAGAGAAAATCCTCTCTAAACTCTTCAACCACTACCGAGCCTCGATAATGCTCTTTGATCCAGTAAACTTGGTACCACCAAGCTCAATGAATTCCTTACAGAGAGTAGTGAACCTAATGGGTGCAACTGGCTCAAGAACTGGGCAACACCATGACCCCGACCTCTAGTATTCCTACGATCCATTCTGAAAAATGAAGAATTAATTTTAGGACAAAGGTAATCGAGAAACAAAAGACAAGATTCAACTAGAATAGAAATCCTAATCAAAGAATTTAATTAACAAGGTGGATAAGGAAAGGAAGGAAGTTTAGAAAAATTAGATTTTAAAACAAGAAAATTTATATCCAAAATAATCTTTTAAAATTTCTTTAAAGTCATTTGAAAAATCATTTTATGCTGTAAAATACGTTCTCTCACAAGGAAATGATTCTAAGATTGATTTCACTCATTCTAGGGCATTTCTACCCTATCTCTAATGAGTTTCTGCCCCGCAGGCTAAGGTTTGCCTAAAATCAAAGCTCTGATACCAAATGCAACGACCCACTATTTTGGACCATTCAAATCGACAATAAAACCACACATGTCAGATTTGTATAATTCAAAACAATAGATTGTTAATATAATTTGGAGCAAATAAAACTAATCACAGAATCAGAGACACAAAATATCAGAATAACTCGCAGTGGAATTAAAATAACCGTAGTAGTTCATGAACCTACTACATACATAGTCTAAAAAACAAATACAAAATACTAGAGTCTGAAAGCAAATACAATAGAAGTCCACTAATACATAAGCTGAATAGAAATTACTGAGATAGAAATAGATAGACAGCTGGATAAATAGATAATCTCCAGCAAATTCTCTAGCTCCAGAAGATGAAATCTAAAGTAGTTATACTCAAGCTAATCCGAGCGCAAAGCAAAACACAAAATACTCGAGTCAGGACATACATACTTATAAAATGTGAATCAACTCAAGTGAACTGTAACAGAAATGCGCAAGTAATTTAAAGGATGCTTGGGATCGCCCATCCTTTAAGGATCCGTAAAACTATCTACTATGTAGTATTATACGCTATTATAATAATGTCTAAAGTAAAGTAAACTGTTTACAAATAGCATTAAGGCGTTACCCATATCCCCCTTAACACATTTTTTAGTGCCAATAGTCTATACGTACCATCGTACGTCCAGATCAGGAGGCTACCATAGAATACTCCATAGGTACGAAACAAATCAAACTCATATAAAGCACAATAGGGTAGGTGACACGGCACAACAAGGCAATGCCATGGTAGACATACCAATTACGCATCTGTGTTGGTGGTAACGCATAGCAGCCACTACCGCCCATCTCGAGCCACACTCCCAAAAAAATCAAAAGGTGCACCCAATCGATCACAAAGTAATAGAATGGTATCGAAGGAGTGTGTCCGATCAGAGAAGCTACCTCATTGGCCCGAGAATTGCTCCTGTTTTAGCCACCTTATGCCAACTCACGGGAGTCAGGTCCACGTATATACCTCATATAAGATCGTCGCCACCATCCTACTTCATTCTGGAATCTCCACTGCATACACATTTGTTAAAGTGGTTTTTGGAGTTGGCAAAGAGTATGACAACTTCCGATCCCGGTCTCTTTAACAACCAATCGTTACTATAACCCATATTATTTTTTTCAAATGGTTTGTCCTTTCAAAATCAAGCATATTCATTTCAAAACCATTTGAATTCAATACCATTATACCTTAAAATAAATATGCATTTTTAAAGTTGTAACACTTTCAAAAAACTATACACTTAGTTATAACACTTTTAAAAATGTAATAAGCTAGAAACCATAACACTTTGAAAATGTGACCCTTGCACTTTGAAAATGTTACATTAAGAAATAGTAACACTTTTTAAACATAACTTAAAGTAGCATAGCATTTTGGAAATGCTACAAATTTTACTAAAACATGTTTAAAACATAATACCTTCAATTTATCATAGTTTTATAAAATCAATTTTTATTATACAAAATATATCTCTTTCATAAATCAAATCTATCACTATCATTAGGTTAGATTTAAATTCCATATTAAAACAAATTAAATTATTAAGTTATATTAAACTTTACATCCTAGATAAAATCTTTAAATTTAATTTAAATAAACCATTTATTTACTTGTAAAATTTTAACTTATTAGAACAATATATATTATTTAACTCATTTAAATAAAAATTTAAGTTAAAATTTAATATATTTAAAATTTAATATATTTAAAATTCAAAATACTTAATAATTTTTAAAAAACTATTATTTGAAAATTAACCATGGGTCTGTATAACATTTTCTAACCTAGGTCAAGTGATACGGATATGTATCATTTCAATCCGTAATATATAAAATCTTGGGGTTCAGCATTTCAAACCCGCAATCCCAAGTCAAATTAAATAAAAATCGCTTGAGCCTATCATTTCAGCTCATAACGATTTTTTCCTATTCTAAAGTCGATTCGGGTATATATCATTTCAACTCATAGTGAATTCTATACTAACAAGGAACTTGCTGAGTGAGAAACAGAAAAAAAATAAACAGAATAACATAGCATATCATGTCATGTGATAAAACAGGTATAACATAAGGTGATAACATCATATAAGATCATGTCACGGGAATATATGAAACTACTATCAACATAGCATATCACTACTACAATTCCACAAGTCATCAATTTACTATGATTTAAGTACGTAGTTGAGAGTGATAAACTCACCTTCTTTGGCTAGAGATGACAATTCAAAACACAAGAACAACTTCCGAAAAGTACTTCAAAGCACGAATTAGACTTGAGTGGATGCAGAGCCAAGATCCAAATCTTATGCACAACAAAATACAACATACACAAAAATATATATATATATAACACATGAAAATATGAATTAGAACAAAGCAAAATGGGCTAATATGACCTAGTGGGCTCGGCCACTTTGCAAGAAAGTTAGCCAACATGATAACATGGCTCGGCCATGCTGTTTTGAAGCATGCTAGGCTCAGCTGTGGTGTGCATATGGTACGGCTATAGGGTAGATGAAGTGGTGGAAAGCCAAAGGCCATTAGGAAGGCAAAAGGTCAAGGGATATGTGAACTTTGGTTCAGCACTATGGCTAAAATGGTTCGGCCCTATGTGCTAAGGTTTGGTCAAGTGGTGCAATGGGTCATGGCACATCAATATCAGGCTAGGGATGGAAGTGGTCATAGCTAGGCATGGCAAAGGTGAGGAATTGATGGCGGCCGAAGGTAAAGAAGAGGAGTGGATGATGTAGAGGCTTGACTAGGGTTTGCAAGCATGGGATGGTGGGTTTTTGGGTCTAGGAAGTCACGGCTATGTGGGAAGATGGTGGAGATGGGTGATGGTTGAGCATATGGTGGTGATTGGGGTGGAGATGAAGTCGGCTAGGGGATAATTGGTGAGGCCGAACTATGTTTTAGAAGAAAACAAAAGAAAATGATTAAAAAGAAGAAGAAGAAGATAGGAAACTTACTACAAATTTATGTTCAGAAAAGTGGAAATGAGAAAGAGATGAGGAGACGAAGTTTTGTATGTGAATGGCAAATGGAAAAACATCTTTTCAGATGAATGAACAAAGATGTGTCTCTTAGGAAATTCCTAAGCCCATTAGCCAAGCCTAATAACAAAACAAGCCACAAAACTAACAAAATCAAGCCCAAAGCCAAAATAGAAAATAGAAAATAAAATACTGAAAAATATTCGCGTAAAATGCTAAAATTTTATAGATTCATAAAGTATAAATCAGAATTTGACGAGACGAAAAGCATAGATAATGTTAAAATCATTTCTAGCTTCAAAGAAAAAGGATAGAAATTTAAAATTTAAATTTAAAAATTTCAACTGAAAGTCATGCTTTGACCAAAGTTGATAAAAAATTCAAATTTTAGAAAAATCTTTATTTTATTACATATGGAAAAATAATTCTCAACAAATCCCAAATTTTCATTGTAAAATTCCAAAATTTCAATTTTGAATGATTAAAAATCAAAGTTTCAAAAAGATTATATCTAAAAATATTTATAAAATTTACGGGTTGTTAAGTTGACTTGTCCGGACATTGTTTAAGGATTCTGATCGATATGTAGGACGCCATGTTGGAATATTATGATGTTAAACATCGAACTAAAGTGTAATCATGAATTAAAAGTAATAATTAAAATCATTTCAACCAAACATCGAACGTGACATTTTGACATAAGTAATAATTAAAAGTTGGAAATTTAAGTATGGATTTCTCCCATTATGGAATATTACGATGTCAATCTAACTAAAATGCAATCGTGAATTATTAATATCTCATATAAATTTGATATTAAATACTAATATGAATTTTTTTTAGATAGGTGCAGGTATCTGAAGTTAAATAGATATCATTTAAAAGATCATAAATTATTCGCTTAAGGAATATTAGCGGACTCGCTAATACTTCAAATATAAGGTACGTATCTCAGATTACATATCACATTCTTTTGTTTTTTTCTACGGGATGCCTCATCCTTGAGATGAGATGTATATTATGTAATTATATTCATATTGTAAATTTTCGAAATGCTAGCCGCGCAAAGGAGACGATGTCAAAATGTTACTTAAACTTAGGGCTTTAGAAATATTTTGAGAATTTTGAAGATTTTGATAACTAAAAATTTAATACTAATGTTGTAATTCGGAGTAACACTATTGGGTTTATTTTGGAAATGAGATTAGAAATTAGTTAACAATAATTATTTTCAGGGAAATTTTTATTACAGATTTCTTTCATTTAGGAAATTGCGGGAACGTAATTTATCTAACAGGGGAAGTCTTTAACAACCCGTATTTTTGAGTAATTAATTTAATTCTTTTATTTTATTGTATTTTTATAAAAGGGAATTTGGAGATTTTTATTTGTTAAATTGTTCGATCATGGACTTGTAAATTTGAAAAGCATATCAATTAATAATTTCTTAATTAGTCAATTGAAATTGCAATTCGTATAAATCAAATGTATAATATAGTTTGATTTTTATCATTGATTACTAAGTAAAATTGTAAATTAGTTAGTGTGAAGTGACGAAATATTTAGTTTAAATAAGTAACACTTTTATATCAAAACAAGAAGGTAATAAAAATAAATGTTTAATGAAAAAGTAATTTTGTAAAACATTAGTTAAGAGTAAAATAGTGTTTTATGATTAGTAAAACATAATAATAGTAACACTTTTATCATAGAAGAATTTTCAACACCTTAGTTATTGGATCATAACCAAACCCTATTTGGCCAAAATAGGGGCTAGAGTAAGAAGAAAATAAAACTTAACTTACATTCATTTTATTCTCATTCTATTCTCAGCTCAAGAAACAAAAAACAAAAATCTTCTAATTATCAAACCCTAGCTCCTAAATCATCCCAAATCAAGTGCAAGTCATAGGGATTTTTTGAATAAATATAGAAATCAATCTCAGGCAATCTTCTCTATCCTCTAATGGGTTTAATTCATTGATTAGTTCTAGTTTTGGTCTAGGGTTGTACTCTTTTCTCTTTCAGTTTCTGAGTTTAACCTAGGTCTAAATGATGAGAGATGCTAGCATAGGAGAATTTGGGTTTCTAGCATTAATTCAAACTTATAAAGGTGAGTTAACCCTCACACGTCTATCTTTAAATTTCAGTTTGCATATAATTGTTGTGTGATGAAAGATTGTAAATTTGAATAATAGTTTGGTTGTGGTTTGCTGAAAATTGTTTGTGAAAAATCGCTGCAGTAAAAAAGCGATATCTTAGTGTAAAATTATCCAAATTAGCTCAATCTTTTTGCAGTTGAAAGAATTTTCTGTTGTCTACAAGGTCTCTTTTAATTAATTTATGAAATTCTATTGTTTAGAGGGTCGAAATTGAGTTTAAAACTGATGTACGTAGCTTTGCTCTGTGCAATTTTCTTAGTTGAAACCTGATATTAAAATCACCATAACCTTTGAATGGTAGATCAAAATTGAGTGAACATTTTGTCAGTTGAAAGGTATATCTATAAGGAATATTTATCATTTCTGTAAATCTACATTTTGCTAATCATAATATTTATTTAAAGAGCAGGTAACCTCTATTTCCTGTGTTTTTTATTTTAACTTTGAAACACAAAATTGTTTTAGCCATATCTTTTTCGTCACCGATCGGAATTTGATAATTTTTGAAAAGCTTATACTTTTAGCTACAACTTTTAAGTTTTTGATAAATTTTGAGTCTGAATAGTCAAAAACATAATTTTGTCTTTGCCCTGAGAGTAAATGACAGCAACAATGAATTTAAATCTAAAAATTATTTCGGCCATAACGTTTAAACCGTAAATTCAAATTGGATGATCTTTTTCATGTTTGTAAGCTGAGACTTTTGTATACAACTTCCATATTTTAAGTTTTGTAAAATTATGAGATTTAGCGGTCGAAACTGCATATCTTTAGGTCACAAATTGGAGTTAAGTGATGTAAATAGACAAGCTTTGTATACAACTAATTTTACGAAAAAGAATTATTTTTAATTTATAAATCTTAGATTGTTTCTAAATTAAGTTAATAAATATTAAAAACTATTTTTTAGCAAGTTATTTTATATATTAATCATGTTTAGTAAAATATTTATGGACTTGGAAATATGACTTTGGAAATACAAATCTAATCTATTTTTACATAAAAGTGATTATGGAATTGGATTATAAGTATTATGGTTTTATTGCATAAATTATTTAGGATTCACGGAATTTAAAAATGTAGTTTTGAAAATTATAAACTTAATTTATTTCTAAATAGACTTGTTATATTTTAATAGGATTTAAAAGAGTAATTAAATATGGTTAAAATAGTTTTTTGAATAATATAACTATATGAAAATTCGAGATATCCTTGTGTATATAAGTGAAATCTTGGAAAACTTCAGGTTTATGGAATATTTCATCAAATAAGTGAAAATTTATTTTAATCTAAATAATAAATAAACTTATGGGAATTTATACAAGTGTTTTTAAGCAATAAAATCAAAGAGGAAAAAATGTATTGAGAACCTTAATTATATAATTTGAGGCGTACTAATAGTCGACCTAGTGTTATCGATTTGTTTAAATGCTTTCGAATAATGCTTCATCGAATATGGTATAACTTATTGAATAGAATGTTGGAATGAAACCTACTAGTCCATTAGAAAATACTCGAATTTCACCGGGTAGTATGGGATGCCTTGGTTAAATTCGTCTGATTGCTATTAGGAAGTATTTTACACTTTAGAGTTATATTCTCTTCTGGTGCACGACAAGTGGTTGCTAGATCCTTAAGAAAATGTAGTTTAGGTTTTCCAGCGTTATTCGTAATAAGTGATATTTACAAGATTTTAGCAAATACTTGAATCTCACCATATGGCGTGGGGCGTATTGGTTAAATTCTAGTGATTACTGAAGGTGATAGTATTTAGCACTTTAAAGTTTACTCTCTTTTGGTGTGCGGCAAGTGGCTGCTAAATCCTTAAGAAGTTTATTCCTAGATTTCTTTTCGAACATAATAATATAATAACATTAAATAAATGTAGCTTTATCGAGTCATGGTTTCTACGATTACCGTGATCGGTATGGACTATCCTTGAGATCATTCTGTAGTTCTATGTTCCCGGTCTAAGTATGATCCTTGGTATCGGATAGGTTCGAGTGATACCAATTTGTTTGTTTGCCACGGGTTTTCAGTACAATCATTGCGATTGTTTCGGACGATTATTACGATCGGTTTGGATTAAGATCTCTTGGATTCTGGATATTTGAATTTTGTGACTATTCTATGTTTGTGAAACAAAAATATATATTCTTGTGTCTTGTGATGGATGTTAAGTTAATTCTGTTATTCTGCGTTTAGGGAATAGTTCATGTTTTTGACTTAAACTTATAACCATGTTCTGAGTTAATCATTGATATTTGCGTGCTTACAGATATGTGTTTTGTTCTGTGAATTCAGTGTTTAGTGACTAATATGTGTTCGTGACTTAAATGTATAACCATGTGCCTTGTGATGAACTCTAAGTTAAATTAATTCTCGTGACTCGTCATTTCATGGACATCTATATTTACTTGTGTTTTTTTTTTGTGTTGTATTCTATTCTCACCCTATTGGATACTTAGAGATAGTTTGACCCGGATGTTATTTTGCTCATGTCAGGCCGAGACTTTTCAAGTTATAGGACAAGTTGATCTTTGAATGTTTGGGCTAGCAAGGAGATAAACACTTTGGACTTTTTAGTCTATCTCATGTAGGAAATTTGTGAATATGTTTATAAGATGTACAATTGAGATTAGAGAATTGTAAAATTTGTATAACAATGGAGTTTAGTATTTCATTTTGTAAACAAAATAATTTGTACATGTATAGGTTAAGATTTATTCTGCTGTGATCAATGTCTGTTACTTATATGATATACCGTTCTCATTCTGAGAAATTGGCGTGTCTATTACTTTATATTAATACTATAAACGTTAAATGCAGTTTAGGTATTAAGTGAAAGAGGTATAAATGACGTGTCAGTGTTAGTAGAAAGATATATTCACATTCGATCGCCTAACAAGCCGTATTCTCCATATTAGCAGACAACATTACTTGTAATGTTCTTTGTTAAACTAGGCATTGCGGTGGGGTCGTTACACGCATAATATTTTAAAGTTTTAGAAACAAAGTAAAAGAGAAAATGGCAGCACTTTGCTATCCCGACTAGTCGACCACCCACTATAAGCGATCGACAGGCCCAAGTAAGTGGGTCGACCATGAGGTCCCATATTTATTATTATTTATTTCCTACTTTCATTTTTAATTATTTTTGTTTTAAAAACTTCAAATGCTAATAACTTCTTTGTTTGAGCTTCGACCACGAAACTCCAAATGTGAAAGTTGCTCATAAAATTGCCACGGACACAATGATTCAAGTTTCATGGCTGTATTTTGTCCTTTGCTCAAATTCAATTTTTGGAAACCTATTAGTTATTTATTAATTATTGTTAATTTTACAGGGTGTTACACGTAACTTATGTTACATCTAACCTCGTATATTCATTTTGCTTTCTAAATGGTGGAAACATTCAAAAGGTAACCCTTGCTACAATATCATAATGAACCTTTTACAATAGTGCATTTAATCATCCCTAGCATTTAGAAAATCAAATATTGTAAATTCATCAAAGTGACATATCAGTGTCGAGTTCTTATACCTATCTTATAGCTTTTGGTCTAATGTTACATTTAACATGACAATATTATTATTGTAATCTCACACTATAGTTTACTTGCTTATTTTAAGTGAACCATTTTCATTGGGGTTTCGTACATTACGAATTACGACCATTCAATATATAACATTAAAATGTGATTGTACATTGATCAAATATTCATGTTCAGGTATTGCTTTTAGAGTTCAAAAGTATAACATTATCTATCTAGAGGACCAAACTAAGTGCTACAGATACTACAGTCGTCTATATTATTAACATCCAGTGACTAAATACAACTATGTTAATGGTACCCATAATATCCAAGCACTTGAATATGAAACAAATCACAGATTTCAAAACAACATTTTCCCATCGCATTTCACAACACATGTTCCGTATTCACATTACATAATCCCAAAATGTTTCCCAAGCAATGATAAAATATATTTATTACAAAATATGCCAAAAGCAACATATGAAGATTTCCCTTTGGATGATCAGATTCATATAATCATAATTGACTTAATACATACACAGCAGAAATAAATAACAAAACAAAGAACTGCAACTCCTAATAGGTATCCGTTAGCCTCTTGCTCACCTCCGGTAGCTTTATTCTTCATTTTACTAAAACCTGAAAAGCCTCAACCCTCAGCCTACTCCAATCAATTATAAGCACCCTAGAGTTTAAGGGAAAAAACATAAACTTTGAGTCAGACATAAAGCCTGGGGTGAATAATACTATACATCCCGGTTATCAATGTTAAGTGAGATCATGCCACTTAGCGGAATGGGTTTACCCTCACTAACCTTCTTTTAAAACATATCCTTTGCAAATCTTTTCTTACAACCAAAATTGGTTAAATACGGTAAAGCATCCTTATGTAAACGTACATATTAGGTAATAAAAGAACTATCTGTTCAAACACTTTAGTTTTTATGGGATGACTATTAACCTTTGGCTGACTCGGGTCTACCAGAAAATGCAACAAAATAATCTAACATCTGTTAGACGCTCTTCTTCTGGACAGTCTTTCCTTGACTATCTGTTTAATACTTCTCTTATAGACGATCTGTCCCTGACTTATCATCTCTCAGGGTCACCTAATCCTAATGGTTTTGTGGGCTCACCAATAACCTATCTGTATACAAACATATATTCCCTTCTAGGTGTAATCATAATGTTAGTCTTACCTGTGACAAAGCCCTACACATTGGAATTTTGGACTAAATTTGCTGGGGCCAATAGCTAAAGCATAGGGCGCAACCCTATATCAGTCTCATCTGATATTCTAATATCTGAGTCATCTTAGTTAGGGATCCCTTCCCATAATTTCCTTGAAAACATTTTTCAAAATGAATTAAGACCTTTAAATCAACTCACATAAGAAAAATACATATACTCCTTGCTTTACTCAAAATCACCATGCCATGTTACACACACACACTTTACTCAACCCTTTGTTAATGAAAACCTTTAAACATTTGAAAGTACCCCTTCAATCCTATTGAAAGCACATCTTTCGAAACCATGTAAAACCCTTTCTTTCATTTAGGCTGAAAGACCAAATCTTCCTTTCAAAAACATTGAATTTTTTTACCAAGACCAAATCTTCCTTTCAAAGCCATTGAATTTTTTTTCCATCGAAAGCTAAAAACCATAGACATTCCTTTTTAAAACCAATAAACATTGCCTTTCGGAACCACAGGAAAAATCTTTCCTTTAAACTTATTCAAAACAATTGGAAAAACCATTCCTTTAGACCAGTCGAAAAAATATAGGGAAATCACCCCTTCGAAACCTTCTTTAAAACCTTTCGAAGGTATTAAAACCTTAAACCCTTCGAAAGCATTTGGGTTCAATTTAAAACATTTGGAAATACACCTTTCGAAATCATTCAGCATTAACTAGTGGAAACCATTGGGTTATTCTTTAAAATCACTAAGGGTCACAAGCAACAGGGTCGAAAGTATACTCTTTCGAAAGCTATAACTTAAATAGGAAAGTGATGGTATCGAAACCACCCCTTCCGAAAGCATAGGAGAAGTGGTAGAATTTTTATAAAATAAAACAACCCCTTCGAAAGCTCTGTAACGAAAGGTGGGAGGCAACTGTAAAGGCTTCGACATAGTCGGAAACTATTATTTAAAAGCAAAGGAGCTACTATTTCGAAACCAATCTTTAAACCATTGACTTAGTCAGAAAGTCGAAAGCTATTTCTTACAATCAACCTCTTAAAACCTTTCTTT
This sequence comes from Allium cepa, assembly GCA_030765085.1. Lineage (NCBI taxonomy): Eukaryota > Viridiplantae > Streptophyta > Magnoliopsida > Asparagales > Amaryllidaceae > Allium > Allium cepa. Next base: position 167,536,338 of record CM060932.1, read on the forward strand.
AAATCAATAGACCTAGTCGAAAGCCAACCAAGTCGAAGGCTACTTAGTCGAAAGTAAGCAGGCGCTTTTCTCATTTAAAATAAAAAGGCGCTTCGACCCTTTCGAAACCCCTTGGTTTCAACTCTTACCTTCCGCCTTTTTTTTTATATAAAACCCTACTCCGGAGAGTAGAGCTAGGGAATACAGCTGTCCGCTACACTGACCCCCCTTTTTAGCTAGCCCAGCCCAGAGCATCAACCCCTTACCATGTTAAAGGTTTTGTTGAGGATAACCTCTCTAAGCCTTAAGGGAAACATACCTTCCGCCTTTTTTCAATTCATTGTGTACCAAGATGTTGATACTATGTGCATTGGTTTATGGAAGGAGACAGAGGGTCTTGGTCAGAAGCTACCTGGGCGAAACCAAAATAGGTGAAACATGCTTTTGGCATGAATTTCCGATGTTAAACCTTTTTAAGTAAACTTTTTAACAAACCTGCCTTATTTGTCAAACTCTTATTGGTTGCTAATTTTTCTTTTCTAAAAATACTACCATAGTTTCAGAATTAAATAATTTAAATCATTTGCAAAACACCCCTTCTCCTTAATTAAATAGGTAAAACATTTAATTCGCATACCATAAATAATTTTATATATTCACCAAAATTCTTCGGAAAATTCCACAAAAATTCCAAAAAATCAGTTTTAATATGTTTTCTAATGTATAAAAATTTCAGACCCAAATAATTATTTATTTTTCCGTAAATAATTATAACCCAATAAATCATTTTCTTCACTAGAAAATTAATACAAAATCCACTTTAATTCATAAAATTATGAAAATTGAAAATCGTCTCTAAAATATCATTTCTGATCTACATTTTAATTCGCAAGGCATTTGGATGTCATTTAATTGGGTTTTCATATCAAACATATCATAAATATTAATATAAATATGCATAAATCATCAACAAGTATATATAAACTTTTAATCATTCAAAACATGGCATAAACATGTAAAAATACTTCGGATTAACCTTAGAACTGAAAATCATAAGAAAATGAGATATAGTAACTATTCACCTTAGCTTTGTGATTAGGATGTGAGACTTGATTTTCCTCTTAAGAACTATAGTTTTCCTCTTCTTCTCCTTTGCTAATGGTGGCCAGCCTTGGTGTGATTATTTTCGTTTGTGATAAAATGTAATGAGGGTGTATTCATTTTCCTAAGGGTTTGGCGTATAAGTTTAATCATTTTTCTATTTTTCCCTCCCTTATTTTCTAACACTTAATTCCATTTTACTTCATTTATCTATTCATTAATATGGCATGACTACCGCTTAATTTAATCACAAATCTCAATCCATTAATCAACACATTATTTTATTTAATTTAACTAACTAAATATATTAAATAATGTTACTAAAAATATGGGGTGTTACAATCTCCCCTTTTAAAAGAATTTCCTCCTCGAAATTACAATAAGGAACACATCAAAAAATCTAAATTAAAACATACCATCAGAACAAATCAGGATAATTGTCTCTAGTACTACTCTCAGTCTTTCTAGTACAGTCTCACTCATCATCATTCCACTGAACTTTCACTAGTCTGACTGTCTATTTCCTCAACTTCTTTTCGTCTCTCTCGACTACCCAGATGGGCTTTCTAACTATAGTCATGTCTAGTTCCACTACTAAATCTTCTAACACATTGGTGCTATAGTAGTGTCTGGATCTCTAACATACTTCTCAAATGAGATGCATGGAAAACATCATAGACACCCGTTAAACTACTCGGTAACTCTAAACTATGTGCATGTTTCCCGCTCCTTTCTAAAATAAGAAATGCTCCTACAAACCTCGGTGCTAACTTCCCTGTCTTCCCGAACCTGATAACACCTTTCATTGACGATACTTTAACGAAAACGTGATCTCCAACAGAGAACTCTAAATCTTTTCATCTTCTATTTGCATAGCTTTTCTGCCTGGATTGAGCTTCCTTCATTCTCGCCCTTATTAGCTCAATTTTTTTTGCTGCTTCTTTTCCCAAATCAGGATAAAGAACCAACCTATTCTCGGTCTCTAACCAACATGCAGGGGATTTGCATGGTCTTCTATACAAAGCCTCAAATGGTGCCATCTCAATACTAGTCTGATAAATGTTTTTATATGAAAACTCGACTAAATGTAGATGGTCTTCCCGTGATCCCCCTAAATCCTACACAACTTCGTAACAAGTCCTCCAAGATCTTGTTAACTCTTTCCGTTTCCCATCTGTCTATGGATTGTAAGCGGTACTCATCTTAAGCTTGGTTCCTAAAACATCCTGTAGAGTCCTCCAAAACTCACTAGTGAATAAGAAATCTCTATCACTAACAATACTACTAGGAATTCCATGCAGTCTAACCACATTCTTCATGAACAACTTCGCCAAAATAGGTGCCATCCTAGTTGACTTAACTGGAAGGAACTGGGCACTCTTGGTCAATCTGTCTACTATGACCAATATACTTTCATTTCCTTTACTAGATCTTGGCAACCCATCAGTAAAATTCATAGAAATAAAATCTCACTTCCATACTGGAATATCCAATGGCTGAAGCAATCCACTTAGCTTTTGATGTTCGGCTTTTAACTGCTGACAGTTCAAACACTGTTTCGCCCATAAGCCAACATCCCTCTTCATTCCTTCCCAGAAGAAACCTTTCTTAATATCCCGATACATCTTCGTTCCTTCTAAATGAATAATGAACTTCGAACGATGGCATTCCTCCAAAAACTTTTTTCTAATGTCTCATATACTTAGAACACATAATCTACCCTTCTTTCTCAACCACCCATTCTGGTCAAGACTGAAATCCTTCAATTCTTCACTCTCCGTTCCTTCCTTTAACTTCCTAATCCATTCAGCTAACACTGGATCCTCCTCCTGTTTAAAAGCAATCTTCTCAATCATTACTGTTCAAAATTCTAAACAAGACGACATAGCACCTTCTCTACTAGACCCAGCTTCGGATCTATACTGCACTTTACAAGCTTTCAATGCTTCCAAATCTTTCCACTTCACAATCATTGCCAATACTACATTCTACTGTTTCCTACTAAGTGCATCTGAAACATTGTTGCCTTTCCTCGATGTGTACTCAATCCCAAAATCATAAGCAGCAATAAATTCCATCCACCACTGCTGTCTCATGTTCAGCTTCTTCTGAGAGAACAACTACTTCAACGACTTTTGATCTATATAAAGCTCAAACCTCTCTCCCAAAAGATAATCCCTCAACACCTTTGAGGAAAAAATAACCACGGCTAAATCCAAATCATGCGTCGGGTACCTAACCTCATGCGGTATAAGCTGTCTAGAAGCGCAGGCAATCACTTTACCCCCTCTACATCAACACAGCTCCCAATCCTGTTCCACAGCATCAGTATAAACAACTAAATCCCAATTCCTCTCTAGAACAACCAATACAGGTGCATGGGTCAATAAGTGTTTCAAGCTCTGGAATGCTTCCTTATGCTTATCGGTCCACAAAAAATTTACATCCTTTCGCGTTAGCTTGGTCATCAACGCTGGTATCCACGAGAAATCCTTTATAAACATCCGATAATACCCAGCCAACCTATGACTCTTCTTATCGCGGTTACCCTTTTTGGTCTCCTTCAATTATTAACGGCATCGATCTTTTCTGGATCGACTGAAAATCCTTTCTCCAAAACCACGCGACCAAGAAACTTCACTTCCTTTTTCCAACAATGGCACTTCGAAAACTTGCCTTAAGGTCTTGCTGCCTTAACATCTCAAGCACAACTCTAAGGTAAACTTTATGCTCCTTCTTATCCTAAGAGTATATCAAAATATCATCAATAAAAACCAACACAAACCTATCCAAGTGTTCGTGGAAAATTTGATTCATCAAATCCACAAAGAATACTGGCGCATTAGTTAGTCTGAATGGCATAACTAACTGCTCATATGATCCATATCTCATCCTCAACACCGTCAAAGGTATAATATCTTATACCACTCTAAGCTGATGAAATCATGTCGCCAGATCCAACTGAGAGAATATCTGGGTCCCACTCAACTGGTCAAACAAATCATCAATCCTAGGCAACGGATATCGGTTCTTTATCGTTTTCTCATTCAATTTACTACAATCGTTACATAGCCTTAACAATCCATCTGGCTTCATAGAAAATACAGTGGCTGCTCCCTAAGGAGAACTACTCGGTCTAATAAAATGCTTGCCTTCCAGATCCACCAATTGATCTTTAAACTCCTTCATCTCTATTGGTATCATCCTGCTTGGCGGCCTACTTACCAGTTCTACCCCATGCACCGAATCTATCTGAAACTATATGGCTCGTTTCGACAGTTATCCACCTACGGGTTCAAACACATCCATGAATTCTCTAAATACGAAAACTCGACTCAGCTCATCTTCCAGCTCCACAACACCCGATAAATCATTCACCTCACAACTAAGGTTTTTTATGGTATAAACTATCTGATCATTACGATTCGGGTTTCTAAATGATATTTTCTATCTTGGCAAAATATCCTAGCATCGTGTTTACTTAACCATTCCATGCCCAATGTAATTTCGATTCCTACAAAGTCAAATACATGCAAACTACAAATATGGGTGTAACCTAGCAAGTCGAACTCCGAGAAGTCACACTTCATCCCAAGTGTCGCATACCCTACTAATGGATTTGCAAATCTAAAGGAAGTTACTAAATATGTGGGTTCTAGGTTAAATTTATCTACCAAACATCGAGATATAAAAGAATGAGATGCACCTATATGAAACAAAACGCTAATAGAAATACCTTGAATCTGAAGCGTACCTCTTAACACGACCTTTCCCTTCTTCTGCACTGCTGGCCTCAAAGTAGCGGGCTCCAATGCATACACTTAGCCCTTACCATTCCTTGCTGGATCCTTGCATTGATTCTTGCAGTGGACGATCTATCACAATTGAAGCACCTGATGTTCCTCTTTCCAATCGCCTCTTTTCCTTTTCCAGTACGACACTCATGAGCATAATGTACTTTCTTGTTGTACTTATTGCAGACCACCTCATACTTTTATTTCTTTGCTGATCCTCCTTTCTGAGCATTCTTCTTGTAGAAAAACTTCCTCTTTTGGCCTTGTCCAACCCGGACCTCCTTCTCCTTCTTCTTCTCTAAACAAGCTAACATCTACTCACGTCTCAATGCCATTTACACTAGTACATCACATGGGTCTTTGATATGCGGCAAAGTAGCCCCAACCAAATCCGGCTTCAAACCTCTAATAAACTTTTCATTCCTTTTCAACATTGTGTCAACAGTGGCATACCTATACTGGGCTAACTCTTCGAACCTTCCAGCATACTCTTGAACAGACATATCTCCTTTATCCAACTCAACAAACTTCCTAACCAACATAGACTGCACCATCGCTGACATGAACCTTTCTTGAAACCGGTAACGATCCCGTTTTAAAAGAAAAATTATGGATTTGTTTGAATTTTTCAAATTTAATAAGATGTATTTACTTATTTATTTTATAAATTGGATTTGAAACTTAATTTTGATTTGGAAATTCAAAATGAATTTTCTTTAAAGGGTTATACTTGGAAAAAAAATATGTATAATTATTTATTTAATGTATACATCGTGTTTTAAATCCTTCTTTCTTTATGAAGTATAAGATTTATCTTATCAATATTTAATGTAAAGTATAAAATAAAATATACGTCATAAATGTAATGTTTGGAAATTAAACTATAAATAGAAATTAAATTTTAGAATTTATGTTAATAATAAAAGTATGAAAATTTAACTATAAAATGATAATAAATGTAAAACATATACATTAGGCAAGCAAGAAAATATCTATGTAATTAAAGATTTAAAATGCTTAAAGTTAAATATCTTTGAATTGTTTTTGGATTGTAAGTAGTTAAAATTTTTTACTTAATTTCAAAACGAATTAATTTATAAAATTAATTAAAGGTAAAATTTTTAGAGTGATAAATTAGAAATTTATTTATCAATGTATAACTTTATTTTAGATAAAATTTTCTTTTGGAAAAATTATGCAAGTATAATTTATATATATATATATACACACACAATATCTAAGTTTAATGAAAAGTTTTAAAGTTCTTTCTTTTAAAATTTCTATGAACTAAGTTGTAAACTAATTGAACTAAAGGACCAAAACAAAATTTATAAAATAAATTCAAGACAAGGTTAAAAACATAAATATACAAAATTTGACAAATGTAAACTATATGACATAAAAAAATTAACAAGTGTAAATGAATGTTACAATTGGCAACATCTTTTCTTTCTTTGGAATTAAATGATATGAATATGAATTTAAAAAAAAGAAAACAAAGAAAACAAAATTATTCTCAGTAAAAATGTTTTTTTCTTAAAAACCTGAAAAACTTGAATACTTACTCAAGCAAGCTGATCAAAAGAAAAAATTTAATACCTGGAAACAGATTCAAGTACATCCCAAATCAACAGGTTGATGAAGTTCAAAATTGAAACAAAATCATAGAGCTAATCAAATAAGCAAGCTAAAGATCCAGATCAAAAGTAAATAACATTTCCAGACTTCAAAATCAATAATAGGTTCACTGTCCTGTTCTCTGTTCAAACATACCTAGGTGAGCAATTCAGCTTTGAATTTCTCTCTCTGTCTTTCAATCATATAAGTGAGTGAATATACTATCTTAAAGTAAAACTTGATGATTGATTTGTAGAAATTTTGGGTTAGCTAGCTATCTCGGTAAATATGGTATATCTGTGATGATTTTGTTTACTGGAAATGGTATCTTGCCATGTTTTCAATGTTTCAGGCTATAAAGAAAATGAAATTAAAGAAATTTAAATCAAAATTCTTCATATAATTAAATTAAAACCTAAGAGTTTAAATTTAAAAAGATTGTTTGAACTACAATCAGAACTTAGTTTTGTTTTGAAAGTTTACAGTGTGATATAAACTTTGGATGTTCATATTACAGTAAAAATAATTTATAAGTTAAAGATTCGAATATTTTAAACTGTGGTTTGATTTCATATCATTATTAAGTATACAAAGTTAAGATTTTTAAATCAAAAACAATTATTTTTAGATGATTAAATACGGTGCAGTTCCTATATGAACTTAAATTATATTTTCATCAAACCTGGTTAAATCAACAAATGATAACTACTGAAATTTGTTATATAGTAAGTTTTATTATCCACGAATCCCAGAAAAATGCTAAATAATTTTTCTAATGCGCGAATTTTGGGGTCGATTCGAATTTAGGGTTTGGGATTGTTTTTCTGTGCTCTGTTTTAATTCTAGTTTTCGAACCCCTGAGATGATCGAGTGTCATGAAATTCTTGGTGAAGACAGAGGAGGGCATGGTCAAGTGGTGGTCGGAGTTTCATCGCATTCGGTGGTGTCTGCGATGGTGACGAGGTGATTTTAGCGATGCGGTTGAGTTCTGTATTTTAGGGTCGGTATGTTGATTTTTGATTTGAATTTTTTTTGAGGTGATTCGTGCTTGATTTCGTATCTACGTTTGAATTGGGACTTGCCGACGTTATGGGTATTCACCGGAGGCCAGTGGTGCCGCCGTGCATGTGTACGGCGGTGGATCTCGTGTCAGTGTCGTTGGTTCGTGGCATCTCGAGTCATTCTCGAGTTTATCTAGGGTTTGCTTCGGGTTTAGTTCGTGCGCGCGTATGGGTTTCCTGATGTTTGATTGCACTTAGTTTAAATATAAACTTGCTGGAAAAAAAAGGGAAGAAGAAAATATGTAGTGGGTGTCTCGGGTGGAAGCTGTAACAACTCGAAGCACTGCTCGAGTTACACTCGGGTTTTAATAAGGAAGGCCTCGTGCTTATTTTAACTGCAGTATTGTATTTATAAATAAACAGGTGTTAACAGTTTAAGAAAAAAAAGATTAGATTCAAAGCTTAATTATGTAGTAATACTTAACAATGTATTTAACAATTATTATTATTTTAATTTAGTAATTAAGTTAAGATAAGTTATGAAAATTAATTAACATTAAAAGCTTATAGTTAATATTAAATTGACTTCCAAAGTTTAAGAAGATTTCTTTAAAAATGTTAGTCAAGTTTGAATAATTAACATCAATTAATTATTTTAGAAAGTAGTTATGAATAATTACATTATAATTGTAATTAAAGTTAGAATTAATCAATGCTTAAGTGATTACTAAATTTAGAATTAACTATTTTAAGTTAATTTATTAATGATTAATAATTAAGAGTAGTCGAATAATTTAATTATGAATTAATAAATGATTAATTAAGTGATTAGCAGTAAATAAACGGATAATTAAGTTATTAAATAATAATTAAGGTCATTAATTTTTGATTAAGGAATAGTTAAATAAGAAATTAAGTTAAATAAATTGATTAAGAAGTAATTAATTAAATGGTGTGAGATAAAATAGGTGATTTATTAAATAATTATGACTTAACAATTGATTAAGAATTTATTTGTTAATTTACTAATTTGAAATGAAATAAGTAATTAATTGATAGTTAATGATTAATTAAACAGGGTTAAGGAATTAATTCTTAAGTAATTAATTTTGAGTTGAATTAATTACAATAACAATTTAAGATGATTGCTTATGGATAATGGCGTATATAGAATCTCTAATTTGTGATAATTACTTGGTGATATTCTGTGATGTTCCTATGATATTGCTCTTGATACATATATATATATATATATATATATATATATATATATATATATATATAGATATGATGATCGTGTATGATTTATCTGTGATAAATGTTATTTGGATTCAAAGTCTTGAAATAAACTGTTTAAATTTAAATTTACAACTTGGCCTTCAAAATGGCGTTTGGATTTCGATGCGACAGGGAGTCGGATTCCAGTAGGTTATCCGAAACCCACATCAAAATCGTAATGATGAATCTTTATGATTGATACACTTATTTTATCTATGAATCTGTGAATAAAGACAAGCGCTATAGTTTATACCGCATATCGATATTTATGTATCTGTGATGATTGATGTTGTGCACTGTTGTGTAAAACTCCTGGACTACACTTATACACCCACATTATGGATTGCGCATGGAAATCTATTAAATCACAGATTTTTAAATAGTTTTGAATTTGAATTTTTAATTCAAATAGTTTTGGAAATGAAATTGAATCAAATATAAAAAGCTTTTGAAAAAAAAGGAATTCTAAAAATAGAAGTTATTCTCAATAACTTGATAAAGATTTGAAATTTGAATAATTTGATTCAAATTGGAATTCAATATTTGAAATTGAATTTTATGTTTGGTATTTATGGTTTAAAAAGGATTATACAAGTTTATATGAGTTTTAAACCATTTTTAAAAGTATTGTTTTGAGGGATTGAATTAACCCAAAGGTTTAACTTGTATAAATGAGATCAGGTTTCTCTGAAATAAAACTGGTGGTTTCAAATGATAAAAGTTTTCCTTTAAGAAATGAACTTTCAAATTTATATTAAAGGAATTCCAAGTTTGAATAAAAATAGTTTTCCAAGTTATGGATGAATATTTTGAAACGAGTTTTGAATGCTATAAGTTAAATCTTGATTTAAAGATTTAACAAGTTTATCCAATTGAAATGGAAATTGTTTGAAAAATCCGTGAATGGATCTTTGTGAAGTGAATCTTTTTGTTTAAAGATTTGAAAATGGTAACTGATTTAAACCTTTTGAAAGAAAGTTTTGAACTATTAAGTTGTGACTTAATTGAAATCCCATATCCATATGTTTTAAGTATTACGCTCATTTATTCGGTTTTGCCGGGAGAGGACCTTTGTGTCATATAACCCATTCCGAATAATGATACGTCGTTAGGGATAGCATTTGAAGACCGGTGGTGAAGATTGGGTATTTGCGAGACGATAGGATGACCTATAGATTATCTCTGCACTGAGTAGCTATGGTATAGAGATTTCCTAAGTGATGGGAAGTCCAATCGGGATTATGAATACCCGGATTGCAAGGGCTTCTTCGGAAGTGCCTTCGGTTCTGTTCGAACCCGGGATAGACTTGTATGGATGTGTGTCTGACACTACACTTTGAGATATAAAGCAGATTTCTTTCAAATACATATCTGTTGGTGGCGGAGAATTTATTCTCTTAGCTTAACACCCTTCTTTGAGACGTACGAGCTCAGAGGTTATGTAGTTGAAGGTTATCAGCGTTATACTCAAAATTTGGTGGTGTGACATGCTAAGTGCTGCTGTGTGTTGATGATCATTTGTGATCAAAGCATTGCTTTAGTGTAAAGCATAGCTTTGTGGACGAAACCTCGTCGAGCCTCACAAACCGGTAATGGTCGAAACAGGAATGATGCGGCAAGGTTTCAGGGGAAGCTCCCCTAGGGTGTGACCATTCCTTCTGGAAAGCGGTAGTATCATGGTATGGAGCCCAGATACTTACTCATGTGGGTGTTGTAGTATATCTATTACTATGTGATGTTGTTGGTGCTGAGAGCTCTCGGATAAAAGTCCAAAAGGACAGGGGTGGCATATATGTAGGTGATACTTCCGTACAGGAGGTACACCGGCCTTGTTTTGGCAGAGAACTGAGGGATGGTTCTCGGGGCGTCCCACCAGAGGCGTTCCCATATGACAGTAGGAAGTTCCTTAGCCTGACCATTTGTTGGAAATCCATTCACCCAATACGAGCTTTGTACGGTTTTAGTTGTATTACCTGCCATCTACTTATGGTGGCGCCCCACTATTTGGATGGTAGCTATAGTAGGCATAGTTCGAAATGTCTATGCTGGCTAAGCTTAATATTATACTTTCGAAATGTTTTCCACTATGCACTAATAATAATAATATCAAAATGGTTTTACGTATCAAGCACTTTTGACTATCATAAGGAGAAATCTCCTCCAATTCTGCATTTTCATGGTGTGTGTGGTGGGAGGCCTTATGGTAGTTTCATTTTCCAAAAGCATAGTGAATTTCAAAATTTAAATTCTTTTGTTTGTTTTTAAAAAGACCAACTGTTTTTATTTGCTCATACCAGTCCCATGACTGACCCGGAGTTTATTGTTCCCTTCCTAAACTCTGGGTGCCTAAAATTTTCCACACGGGCAGTCTAGAGTTGGGACTTTCATATAGTAGATATAGAATCGATTCTGTAGCTTTCGGCTTTCTCTTTGGTATTCTTTGAAGACCTTGTATATTGAAGTTTTTGGTACGGACGACTGACCTTGCTTATCTTTGTGCAATCTGGATGGTGGATCGAGCTTGAAGTTTTAGAGCTTTTGGATCAGAGTTGCAGTATTGGATTCTGAGAAGACATATCTCATATTGTATCGTGTTCCGCTGTATTATATGTTGTATCTTCTTTGATGTTGATGGTTATCATTGTATCGAATTGATGTATCGAATTATTGTATTCATGTTGTATCAATGATATCATCTTTTATTTCCGCTGTGTTATTTATCATCTAATGGGTGTTGCAAGCTCCCGTGATACGAATTTGATGTTGTTGTCGGACATCGAGTTCGGGTCGTGATAGATTGGTATCAGAGCTAAAGGTTGAGTAAGAACTTTAGCTACGGAGTGTAACACATTAGATGGCTCATTAGAGATTGGATGAAGTATACCTTGGAATGAGTGCAACCAGTGGAACAAAAAATCCAAATTCCTCGGTCTATTCTCTTTATCTGTTGTTATTCTCTAAGATATTTCGTCTGAATGCCTAAATCGGTCTTCTTACTATTTACAGATAGTAAGAATGAGTAGAAGAAGAGGACGAAATAGGAGACAGGAAAGTACCACTTCAGCTGGTCAAAGCCCTGCAACGACAGATATTCCTATTCAATCTCAATCAAATTTGACTGATCTATATCGTAGTTTTTCTAGACCTGGTGGAAAACCTTTCACAGGCAAAGAATCCGTTATTGAAGCACAAGCCTGGATTCGATCGTGTGAAAAGATTTTCAAAGGACTAAAGTTAGGAGATGATCAGATGCGATTGATAGCTTCTTGGAAACTCCAAGATGAGGCTTTAATTTGGTGGGAAACGATTAAATTGGATGAGCCGACGGATGAATTTAATTGGAGTCGTTTCAAAGGAGTGTTCGAGCAACGATATATGTCGTCTGCTGGTATCTCTAGAATGTACCAGGAGTTCATAGATTTGAAGCAAGGAAGTTTATCATTTGAGGAGTACTTAAACAAATTCAATATATTATCTTGATTTGGTCCATAATTGGTGAATACACCGTTAACGAAGAATGAAAAGTTTATTCGAGGAATGAACCATGAGTTTCAGGAAAGGATGACTACTCACGTTAAGGGATCGTTTTCTGAATTAATTGATATGGGTTATAGATACGATACTCTGGATGAGCAAAAAGATCCGAAAGAGAATGGAAATACAACTAATCTGAATTGGAGAAAAAAAGAAATTTGGTGGAAAGAAATTGAGGAAAGATAAAGGAAAGAAGAATGTAGGAAAGAAAAAGGTGAAAGACGTTACTTGTTTCAACTGCTTGGAGAAAGGCCATTACTTGAACAATTGTAAGAAACCCAGGAAACAAGGACAGAGAGAGCCATTTATGAAGCCAGAACAGGAATGTAGGGAGTGTTGTTACTGCCACAAGCCGGGACATAGGATCATAAATTGCCCAACACTGAAGCAAGTTCAACAGCAAGGGCCTGTGAAATCAAAGGTGATTTTTCAACCTTAAAAGTTAGTTAAGGAAATGAAAATTTTATAAGGTAACTATCTCATTTACGATTAAATTGTTCGAATTTTGTTTGACATAAGAACTACCCTTAGTTTTGTTTCTCCGTAAATCGTAAATGAGTTAAATCTTGAATCGGAGATCGTAATCAAATCTATTTCTATATGTTTCATTGGGTTTCAATATAATCTACAAATGGTTAGTTATTCCTTCGAACTAACCAATACCCCTGTATAATTCATAGATCAGATAACCCAATTGTTTCATAGTTGATTGAGTTTGTTCTCACATCTATTGTTGATATTCTGATTTGGTAAGCCAAATGCAGAATTGATATTCAATTTGGTTTGGAAAGATATTTCTCTATCTTTCATTTACCTTTGTTATCTCCTTGGCAAATTTCAGGGACGAAATTTCTTAAAGGGGGAATCTGTAACGATCCCGTTTTAAAAGAAAAATTATGGATTTGTTTGAATTTTTCAAATTTAATAAGATGTATTTACTTATTTATTTTATAAATTGGATTTGAAACTTAATTTTGATTTGGAAATTCAAAATGAATTTTCTTTAAAGGGTTATACTTGGAAAAAAATAAAATAAAATAATATGTATAATTATTTATTTAATGTATACATCGTGTTTTAAATCCATCTTTCTTTAAGAAGTATAAGATTTATCTTATCAATATTTAATGTAAAGTATAAAATAAAATATATGTTATAAATGTAATGTTTGGAAATTAAACTATAAATAGAAATTAAATTTTAGAATTTATGTTAATAATAAAAGTATGAAAATTTAACTATAAAATGATAATAAATGTAATACATATACATTAGGCAAGCAAGAAAATATCTATGTAATTAAAGATTTAAAATGCTTAAAGTTAAATATCTTTGAATTGTTTTTGGATTGTAAGTAATTAATTTTTTTTACTTAATTTCAAAAAGAATTAATTGATGAAATTAATTAAAGGTAAATTTATTAGAGTGATAAATTAGAAATTTATTTATCAACGTATAATTTTATTTTAGATAAAATTTTCTTTTGGAAAAATTATGCAAGTATAATTTATATGTATATATATATATACACACAATATCTAAGTTTAATGAAAAGGTTTTAAAGTTCTTTCTTTTAAAATTTCTATGAACTAAGTTGTAAACTAATTGAACTAAAGGACCAAAACATAATTTATAAAATAAATTCAAGACAAGGTTAAAAACATAAATATACAAAATTTGACAAATGTAAACTATATGACATAAAAAAATTAACAAGTGTAAATGAATGTTACAAGTGGCAACATCTTTTCTTTCTTTGGAATTAAATGATATGAATATGAATTAAAAAAAAGAAAACAAAAAAGAAAACAAAATTATTCTCGGTAAAAATGTTTTTTTTCTTAAAAACCTAAAAAACTTGAATACTTACTCAAGCAAGCCGATCAAAAGAAAAAAATTAAAACCTGAAAACAGATTCATGTATATCCCAAATCAACAGGTTGATGAAGTTCAAAATTGAAACAAAATCATAGAGCTAATCAAATAAGCAAGCTAAAGATCCAGATCAAAAGTAAATAACATTTTCCAAACTCCAAAATCAATAATAGGTTCACGGTCCTGTTCTCTGTTCAAACATACCCAGGTGAGCAATTCAGCTTTGAATTTTGTTCTCTGTCTTTCAATCATATAAGTGAATGAATATACTATCTTAAAGTTTAAAACTTGATGATTGATTTGTAGAAATTTTGGGTTAGCAAGCTATCTGGGTAAATATGATATATCTCTGATGATTTTGTTTATTGGAAATGGTATCTTGCCATGTTTTCAATGTTTCAGGCTACAGAGCAAATGAAATTAAATAAATTTAAAACAAAACTTCTTCATATAATTAAATTAAAACTTAGGAGTTTAAATTTAAAAAGATTGTTTGAACTACAATCAGAACTTAGTTTTGTTTTGAAAGTTTACAGTGTGATATAAACTTTGGATGTTCATATTACAGTAAAAAGAATTTATAAGTTAAAGATTCGAATGTTTTAAACTGTGGTTTGATTTCATATCATTATTAAGTATACAAAGTTAAGATTTTTAAATCAAAAACAATGATTTTTAGATGATTAAATATGGTGCAGTTCCTAAATGAACTTAAATTATATTTTCATTAATCCTGGTTAAATTAACAAATGATAACTACTGAAATTTGTTGTATAGTAAGTTTAATTATCCACGAATCCCAGAAAAATGCTAAATAATTTTTCTAATGCGCGAATTTTGGGGTCGATTCGAATTTAGGGTTTGGGATCGTTTTTCTGTGCCCTGTTTCAATTCTAGTTTTCGAACCCATGAGATGATCGAGTATCATGAAATTCTTGGTGAAGACAGAGGAGGGCATGGTCGAGTGGTGGCTGGAGTTTCATCGCGTTCGGTGGTGTCTGCGATGGTGACGAGGTGATTTTAGCGATGGGATTGAGTTTTCTATTTTAGGGTCGATATGTTGATTTTTGATTTGAATTTTTTTTGAGGTGATTCGTGCTTGATTTCATATCTACGTTTGAATTGGGACTTGCCGACGTTATGGGTGTTCACCGGAGGCCAGTGGTGCCGCCGTGCATGTGTACGGCGGTGGATCTCGTGTCAGTGTCGTTGGTTCGTGGCATCTCGAGTCATTCTCGAGTTTATCTGGGGTTTGCTTCGGGTTTAGTTCGTGCGCTTGTATGGATTTCCTGATGTTTGATTGTACTTAGTTTAAATTTAAACTTGCTGGAAAAAAAAGGGAAGAAGAAGATATGTAGTGGGTGTCTCGGGTGGAAGCTGTAACAACTCGAAGCACTGCTCGAGTTACACTCGGGTTTTAATAGGGAAGGCCTCGTGCTTATTTTAACTGCAGCATTGTATTTATAAATAAACAGGAGTTAACAGTTTAAGAAAAAAAAGATTAGATTCAAAGCTTAATTATGTGGTAATACTTAAAATGTATTTAACAATTAATTATTATTTTAATTTAGTAATTAAGTTAAGATAAGTTATGAAAATTAATTAACATTAAAAGCTTATAGTTAATATTAAATTGACTTCCAAAGTTTAAGAAGATTTCTTTAAAAATGTTAGTCAAGTTTGAATAATTAACATCAATTAATTATTTTAGAAAGTAGTTACGAATAATTACATTATAATTGTAATTAGAGTTAGAATTAATCAATGCTTAAGTGATTACTAAATTTAGAATTAACTACTTTAAGTTAATTTATTAATGATTAATAATTAAGAGTAGTCGAATAATTTAATTATGAATTAATAAATGATTAATTAAGTGATTAGCAGTAAATAAACGGATAATTAAGTTATTAAATAATAATTAAGGTCATTAATTTTTGATTAAGGAATAGTTAAATAAGACATTAAGTTAAATAAATTGATTAAGAAGTAATTAATTAAATGGTGTGAGAAAAAATAGGTGATTTATTAAATAATTATGACTTAATAATTGATTAAGAATTGATTTGTTAATTTACTAACTTGAAATGAAATAAGTAATTAATTGATAGTTAATGATTAATTAAACAGGGTTAAGGAATTAATTCTTAAGTAATTAATTTTAAATTGAATTAATTACAATAACAATTTAAGATGATTGGTTATTGATAATGGCGTATATAGAATCACTAATTTGTGATAATTACTTGGTGATATTCTATGATGTTCCTATGACATTGCTCTTGATATATATATATATATATATATATATATATGATGATCGTGTATGATTTATCTGTGATAAATGTTATTTGGATTAAAAGTGTTGAATTAAACTGTTTAAATTTACAACTTGGCCTTTAAAATGGCGTTTGGATTTCGATGCGACGGAGAGTCGGATTCCAGTTGGTTATCCCAAACCCACATCAAAATCGTGATGATGAATGTTTATGATTGATACATTTATTTTATCTATGAATCTATGAATAAAGATAAGCGCTATAGTTTATACCGCCTATCGATATTTATATATCTGTGATGATTGATGCTGTGCACTGTTGTGTAAAACCCCTGGACTACACTTATAAACACACATTATGGATTGCGCGTGGAAATCGGTTAAGTCACGGATTTTTAAATAGTTTTGAATTTGAATTTTTAATTCAAATAGTTTTGGAAATGAAATTGAATCAAATATAAAAAGCTTTTGAAAAAAAGGAATTCTAAAAATAGAAGTTATTCTCAATAACTTGATAAAGATTTGAAATTTGAATAATTTGATTCAAATTGGAATTCAATATTTGAAATTGAATTTTATGTTTGGTATTTATGGTTTAAAAAGGATTATACAAGTTTATATGAGTTTTAAACCATTTTTAAAAGTATTTTTTTGAGGGATTGAATTAACCCAAAGGTTTAGCTTGTATAAATGAGATCGGGTTTCTCTGAAATAAAACTGGTGGTTTCAAATGATAAAAGTTTTCCTTCAAGAAATGAACTTTCAAATTTATATTAAAGGAATTCCAAGTTTGAATAAAAATAGTTTTCCAAGTTATGGATGAATATTTTGAAACGAGATTTGAAATCTATAAGTTAAATCTTGATTTAAAGATTTAACAAGTTAATCCAATTGAAATGGAAATTGTTTGAAAAATCCGTGAATGGATCTTTGTGAAATGAATCTTTTTGTTTAAAGATTTGAAAATGGTAATTGATTTAAACCTTTTGAAAGAAAGTTTTGAACTATTAAGTTGTGACTTAATTGAAATCCCATATCCATATGTTTTAAGTATTACGCTCATTATTCGGTTTAGCCGGGAGAGGACCTTTGTGTCATATAACCCATTCCGAATAATGATACGTCGTTAGGGATAACATTTGAAGACCGGTGGTGAAGACCGGGTATTTGCGAGAACGATAGGATGACCTATCGATTGTCTCTGCACTGAGTAGCTACGGTATAGAGATTTCCTAAGTGATGGGAAGTCCAATCGGATTGTGAATACCCGGATTGCAAGGGCTTCTTCGGAAGTGCCTTCGGTTCTGTTCGAACCCGGGATAGACTTGTATGGATGTGTGTCTGACAATACACTTTGAAATATAAAGCATATTTCTTTCAAATACATATCTATTGGTGGCGGAGAATTTATTCTCTTAGCTTAACACCCTTCTCTGAGACGTACGAGCTCAGAGGTTATCAGCGCTATACTCCAAATTTGATAGCGTGACATGCCAAGTGCTGCTGTGTGTTGATGATCATTGGTTGGTCATTTGTGATCAAAGCATGGCTTTAGTGTAAAGCGTAGCTTTGTGGACGAAAGCTCGTCGAGCCTTACAAACCGATAATGGTCGAAACAGGAATGATGCGGCAAGGTTTCAGGGGTAGATCCCCTAGGGTGTGACCATTCCTTATGGAAAGGGGTAGTATCATGGTATGGAGCTCAGATACTTACTCATGTGGGCACTGTAGTATATCTATTACTATGTGATGTTGTTGGTGTTGAGAGCTCTCAGATAAAGGTCCAAAAGGACCGAGGGTGGCATATCTGTAGGTGATACTTCCGGGCAGGAGGTACACCAGCCTTGTGTTGGCAGAGAAATGAGGGATGGTTCTCGGGGCGTCCCGCCAGAGGCGTTCCCATGTGGCAGTAAGAAATTCCTTAGCCTGACCATTTGTTGGAAATCCATTCACCTTATACGATCTTTGTACGGTTTTAGTTGTATTACCTGCCATCTACTTATGGTGGCGCCCCACTGTTTGGATGGTAGCTATAGTAGGCATAGTTCGAAATGTCTATGCTGGCTAAGATTAATATTATACTTTCGAAATGTTTTCCACTATGCACTAATAATAATAATATCAAAATGGTTTTCACGTATCAAGCATTTTTGACTATCATAAGGAGAAATCTCCTCCAATTCTGCGTTTGCATGGTGTGTGTGGTGGGAGGCCTTATGGTAGTTTCATTTACCAAAAGCACAGCGAATTTCAGAATTTAAATTCTTTTGTTTGTTTTTAAAAAGACCAACAGTTTTTGTTTGCTTATACCAGTCCCATGACTAACCCGGAGTTTATTGTTCCCTTCCTAAACTTTGGGTGCCCACAATTTTTCACACGGGCAGTCTAGAGTTGGGATTTTCTGATAGTAGATATAAAATCGATTCTGTAGCTTTCGGCTTTCTCTTTGGTATTCTTTGAAGACCTTGGATATTGAAGTTTTTGGTACAGATGACTGACCTTGCTTATCTTGGTGCAATCTGGATGGTGGATCGAGCTTGAAATTTTGGAGCATTTGGATCAGAGTTGCAGTATTGGATTCTGAGAAGACTTATCTCATATTGTATCGTGTTCCGCTGTATTATATGTTGTATATTCTCTGATGTTGATGGTTATCATTGTATCGAATTGATGTATCGGATTATTGTATTCATGTTGCATCAATGATATCATCTTTTATTTCCACTGTGTTATTTATCATCTAATGGGTGTTGCAAGCTCCTGCGATACGAATTTGATGTTGTTATCGGACATCGAGTTCGGGTCGTGACAAAACCTCCTCCTAAACTCTGCCCACATCATAGTCTCTTCATCCACACCAGTAGTTATAGTATTCCACCGAAACAAAGTAGCTCTCTGAAGCTGTCTTGAAGCAAGCCACATTTTCTAATCGTCATTGAGCTCTAAGTCAGCAAAAATCATTGCACAGTGTGGCAACCTCGATAGCGTCCCCAGTTCCAATAAATGTCTTTCCCCCAAGCCTAGCATAATCTCTGCTCAAGTTACCATACCGATTGACCAATGGAGCTTCCTGAACTCCTCCTCCAGAAGCACTCCCTCCAAAAATTCCAGCTACGATTCCAGCTTGCATCATGTTTACGAAGAACTGATACATAGCCCTCATATTTACCTTTGGAACCCCAGCACCAACATTCTCAGCCTGAGCCTGACCTTAAGTTCTTCTAACATTCGGTCGGGCATTTCCATTTGTGGTGGTGCTGTCTCCTCCTAGGTTAACTCTGCCTCTTCATCCATCCATATCTGTATTCAAGCATCATGAGATACAAAAGAATAGCCTAACAAAGATAGGAGTCTAGAGATAAAGCGTATATTTATATATAGCAAATACAAGTACGTTACTATAGCATTATCCCACACCTCGATCTTAACTCTAATTCCCAAGGATTATGTTTTCAAAAAATCATTTTAATTAAAGTATTTCATAAACCTATGCTCTGATACCAAGTTGTCAAATCCCCTATCTAGGGGCCCAAAGCTAAGCGCTACAGATGCTGCAGTCACATATAGCATTAACTTCTAGCGAATAAATACGCCTATGTTAATGGTATCCATAATATCAAAAGCACTTGAATATGAAACAAATCATAGATTTCAAAACAACATTTTTCCATTGCATTTCAAAACATATGTTCCATATTCACATTACATAATCCCAAAACGTTTCCCAGGCAATGATAAAATATACTAATTAGAAAATACGCCAAGAGCAACATATGAGATGTCCCCTTGGATGATCAGAATCATACAGTCATAACTGACTTAATAGATGTACAACAGAAATAAATAACAAAACATAGAAATACTACTCCTAATAGTTATCCATTAGCCTCATGCTCGCCTCTAGTAGCTTTATTCGTCATCCTAATAAAACCTAAAAAGCCTCAACCCTCAACCTACTCAAATCAAGTTATTAATGTTATGTGAGACCATGTCGCTTAGTGAAACGGGTTTTCCCTCACTAACATTCTTTTAAAACATATCTTTTGAAAATCTCTTCCTACAACCAAAACTGGTTAAATACTGTAAAGCATCATTATGTAAACATATATATCAGGTAATAAAAGAACTATCTTTTCAAACATTTAGTTTTGTTTGGCTAACTATTAATCTTTGGTTGACTTAGGCCTACCAGACAGTACAAAAAAATAATCTAACACCTGTTAGACACTCTTCTTCTAGATGGTCTGTCCTTAACTATCTATTAAATACTTCTTTTCTGGATGGTCTGTCCCTAACTTATCATCTCCTAGGGTCACCTGATCCTAATGGTTTTGCAGGCTCACCAATAACCTATCTGTATACAAACATATATTCCCTTCTGTATGTAATCATAATTTTAGTCTTACCTGTGAGAAAGCCCTACACACTAGAATTTTGGACTAAATAGTTGGAGCCAATAGCTAATGTATAGGGTGCGACCCTATACTAGTCCCATATGGTATTCTAATAACTGAGTCATTTTACTTAGGGATCCCTTCCCATAATTTTTCTTGAAAACCTTTTTCAAAATGATTTAAGACCTTTAAATCAACTCACACATGGAAAATATACATACTTTATGCTTCACTCAAAATCACCTCGCCATGTTATATATATATATATACACACACACACACACTTTACTTAAACCTTTGTTGATGAAAATCTTTAAACATACGAAAGTACCCTTTTGCTCCTATTGAAAGCACCCTTTCCAAAACCATGTAAAACCCTTTTTTTATTTAGGTCAAAAGACCAAATATTCCTTTCGAGACCATTGAAATTTCGTTTCCATCGAAAGCTAAACACCTTAAACATCCCGTTTTAAAACTAATTAACATTGCCTTTCGAAACCATAGGAAAAATCTTTCCATTAAACTTATTCAAAACCATTGGAAAAACCTTTCCTTTAGACCTTTTGAAAACATATGGGAACCACCCCTTCGAAGCCTTCTTTAAAACCTTTCGAAGATATTAGAACTCAAACCCTTTGAAAGCATTTGGATTCAATTTAAAACATGTGGAAAAATACCTTTTGAAATCATTCAACACCCGTTAGTCGAAACCTTTGGGTTATTCTTTAAAATCACTAAGGGTCACAAGGAACAGGTTCGAAATTATACTCTTCCGAAAGATATAACTTAAGTAGGGAAGTAATGGTATCAAACCACCCCTTCTAAAAGCATAGAAGAAGCGGTAGGGTTTTTATAAAGCAAAACAACCCCTTCGAATGCTCTATTTTGAAAAGTGGAAGGTGGCAGTAAAGGCTTCGACATAGTCGAAAGCTATTATTTAAAAACAAAGGAGCTACTATTTCGAAACCAATCTTTAAACCATTGACTTAGTCGAAAGAAGACTTTGTCAAAAGCTATTTCTTACAACAAAGGTGCAACCTCTTAAAACCTCTCTTTAAATCAATTGACTAGTCGGAAGCCCACTAAGTCGAAGGCTACGTAGTCAAAAGCAAGCAGGCAATTTTCGCATATAAAACAAAAGGGCGCTTCGACCCTTTCAGAACCTCTTGGTTTCAACTCTTACCTTCCGCTGCTGTTCAATTCACTACGTCCCAAGAATTTGATACTATGTGCACTGGTTTGTGGAAGGAGGCGGAGGGTCTTGGTCGAAAGCTACCCGGGTGAAACCAAAATAGGCGAAACATGATTTTGACATGAATTTCTAATTTTAAACCTTTTTAAGTGAACTATTTAACTAACCTATCTTGTTTTTTAAACTCTTATTAGTTGCTAATTTTTCTTTTTTTTCAAATAGTGCCATAATTTCAGAGTTAAGTAATTTAAATCATTTGCAAAACACCCTATCTCCTTAATTAAATATATAAAACATTTAAGTCCAATACCTTGAATAATTTTATATATTCATCAAAACTCTTTGAAAAATTCTATAAAAATTCCAAATTTTTTTTAATTTGTTTTCTAACATATAAAAATTTTAGACACAAATAGTTATTTATTTTATCGTGAATATTTTATAACTCGATAAATCATTTTCTTCACTAGAAAATTAATATAAAATCCACGTTAATTCATAAAATTATAAAAATTGAAACCCATTTCTAAAATATTATTTCTGATCTACATATAAATTTTTAAGGCATTTGGATATTATTTAATAAGGTTTTCATATTAAACATATCATAAAAATCGATATAAATATGCATAAATCATCAACAAGTATATATAAACTTTTAACCATTCAAACATGGCCTAAACATGCAAAAATACTTCGGATTATCCTTAAAACCAAAAATCATAAGGAAATGAGATATATAAGTTATATGTTTATATATTACATAAATTCACCTTAGCTTTGTGATTGGGATGTGAGATTTGATCTTGATTAAGTTGATTTGATTTTCCACTTAAGAACTTTAGCTTTTCTCTTCTTCTCCTTTACTATTGGTGGCCGACCTTAGTATGGTTATTTTCTTTTTTGATAAAATGAAATGATTGTGTATTCATTTTCCTAAGGGTTTAGGTATAAATTTAATCATTTTCCTATTTTTCCCTCCCTTATTTCTTAAAACTTAAGTCCATTTTACTTCATTTATCTATTCATTAATATGGCGTGGCTACACCTTAATTTAATCACAAATCTCAATCCATTAATCAACATATTATTTTATTTAATCTAACTAATTAAATATCCTAAATAATGTTACTAAAAATATGGTGTGTTACAAAAACTCATAAAGGACAACACGCAATCACAAGCAAATGAACACATAAGTGGCCAATTACTAATGTATTTAGTAGTTATAAAATTAAGTACTTGCATGGATATTGATACAATAATATGCAAAAATATTTATTGATAATTATATTTTATATTTCTTTCATCAATCTTTACTTTGGTTCATTTGTGTATCTCAACTGATAAACATTTTATCAATTATTCTAATTGCATAAATTTATCAGTGTTAATTATTATAACTTTATATATTACAGTATTACAAAGGTTAAGTTTTACCATTTCATTTTTCTAATAAATCTCCTACTTAGTGTTTATATTTATCAAAATCCTAAGAAAAATATAGGAATCGTTTGATTTCTCTAGAGGATGGTAGGACATGCTTGCCTTGGGATTCTGACCATGAGGAATGTCAATAAATTAAAGGCCCATAAGCAATGGATAACACTTTACTGGTTGTGTCAAATACAACTACCAACTCCTGGTCTTTGTCCTAATTTCATCTCGATATTGAAGAATATCAAAAAATCAAAAGTAATTATTTTCTCATGCCCACTATTTTGCAGTGACCTAAGCATAATGCACTACCTTAAGGAATGTCAACAAACATTATGGGTTACGGAATAATAGATCTTAAGGCTAATTCAACACTAGAGGGGGATGAATAATGTTTTCTAACTTAAGTAAATCCTTTTTAAATTCTAATAAGATTAATATCAATTTGTAGATTAACAACATAGATTTATACTAACAATCAGTCACAGATGCAATCACAAATAAATATAAAAGCAATAAAGTAAATTAAGAGTTAGAGAGATGATACTAAGGATTTTATACTGATTCGAATTTCTCCTACATCCAGTCCCATGCAATTTCTTATACATATTTCTTTGCAAGTGCCAAACTTTAAACCAAGTAGAAGGCAAACCAGAATACAATATCGATTTCAAGGCTACGAAACACATTCTTGTGTATCATAAGTTTAGGGGCAAACTCTCTTGATTTACTTGGCAACAATATCACCCCTTATATTTACCGAGCTACTAAGCACACCCACCTGATTTGAATGTCTACTAGCACACTCATACAAACAAGAGTAGAGTTGATATTTATCCAAAGACAAACAAATGTACTTTGGATACAACGGATCCTATAGCCTCTTACACTTAAATTTTTGAATTGAGAGAGATGCTTGCAAAACAATATGTGAATAGTAGTGAATCAATACAACGGAGTATGGATTGATTTTATATGATTTTGAAGAGAATAGAGTATATTTTTCAAGATAATTTTCGAGAGTGTAATGAGTGAGAAGAAAGTAAGTTATTAGTTGGTTAAAGATTCATTCGCACCCCTCTTTGTATAAAGAATAAACAGATATATCCATTCATGATGGGTTATGTCCAAAAAACATTCCATTCAAAAATTAAAAAATAATTTAATGACCTATATGTCGACATATTAAAATATGTATCTCGACATATGCTACTTAAAATTGAAAAGTATTTCCTTTTAAATAGTTTTGAAAATTCTACATTTGTAAAGTAATTTGAACATAGTTTTTAAATATTTTTGAACTTTAAAAAAACTACTATAAAATATTTAAAAATATATTTTGTAACTAAAATAATTTATTTTTGTTTAAAATATCAAAAATCAGAAATTGGAGGTAAAGACCAGAAATTTCTATCAAGGAATTTAACAAAATATTTAAATGACTCTAAATACAAAATTATAATCTTGAGCTCTTCAATCTTTATCTTTGAACTCATGGGACTTCATATCTTTTATCTTGAGTCTTTATACTATACAGTCGTCGATTCAGCACCAATGTAATATTCTACACTATATACCAATAACTTGGCGAAAAATTATTGTCTATATTTTATATGGTTGTTGTCATCAAAATCAATAATTGAGGAATTAATGATCTCCCGCATTTTGATGATGACAACCATTAAATATTCTTGTATATAAAATATGATATAACTTCCACCGACCCTAAATATATGCATGTGTATATTTTATATTTTCCTCCCCCTTTGTCATCAACAAAAATGGATGGAAAAATAAAACTTCCTCTAAATAATATATTCATAAACTATGGAACCAAAATCAATATTTAAGAATCAATTTATATGCTAATCAGTTATGGGTTTAACTATATATTGTGATTGGACTAAAATAATTAAAGCATAAAATAAAGGTGACATAAAAGATCAATTTAGGAGACATAAATGAAAAAATACTGGATATTTAATATGACATAATCATGGCATATATTAATATATACAATGATCAATCTTTAAGTTATATACAAAATATTAAAGACAATAAATAAATAGATAATGCAAACTTTATTTATTTATTATACAGTACACACTATAATATAATCAAATCAAAATGAAACTTAATTATTTTATAGTCCATACTATGATCTCACTAAATCAAATGAATCCAAGCTTAAGAGTATTAATTATTGACATATTAATCAAATTGAAAATATACACGTTTACGAATTAAAACAAGCAGAAATCTAGATATTTCTAAGGACATCAACCCAACCTTCATATCCAGAGTTTGGATTTGCTTTGATGGCATCCCAATATTCATTATCCTTCGTGTTTGAGCATTATAGGTTGTTGGTTTGACCATCTTTGATAAGGAAGGAAATCAACCAGTGTAGAGCATCAAAATGCTTCTTCTGTTCTTTAATCATTTGCATTTGACTTAGTTCCAAATGCCTCTGATTTCTCTGTACGAAGGAAAGAACATCTTTGAATGATTGGTGTGTCTCTTCAGGTTTCTACAAAAAATTTGGTGTATGGTAGACATTTTTATTAAGAAAAATATCGAGGATAGAAGGGGATGAAAAGATGAATTAATGAGTGAAGTTTTTTTTGGAAGAAATGGGCTTAAATAAGAGTGAAAAGTCATTAATAATAATTGAATTGAAGGTAGTTACAATTTTTAAATTTTTTACCTAATAGCTATAGTATGTCGACATATACAAATATGTATGTTGACATATGTACCTAAAATTACTTTTTATGTTTTTAATATATTTTTGTTTTCTACTTAATACCATTATATTTCAATGATTTCCATAGACTAATAGAACAGTATATAAAAACAAGAAGTAATTTTCACTGGTTAAAACAAGATGATGCATAGCAAAACCGAAAACAAAAGAAGTAACTTGAAATAAAATAAGGAAATACAAAGAAATAAAAGCTATAAAAGATACAATGAATAACTAGGTAGAATTAAAAGATAACTAAGGAGATGAGCTCCTATCAAGTTTCTTCATAATCTTCCCAAAGTACTAATCCACTTTATTGGAAAGATTAGTGAATTTCTTACTTAGCTTCTTTTGGTTTTTGAGAATTCCTTTGTATGAGCCATAAAATGGTCTCTCAAAACTTTCAAATCTATACTTCCTTCTCCTCTTCTCTTTCATCTTCTCCTTGAATTCCATAACTTTCTTCTTCTTCAATTTCTTGTTATTTTCCCTTGCTAGTCATCCTTCAAGAGTCTCATATGGTTCAAAGTAAGTAAGAATATGCATGAAAGAAATGTTGTATTTGTTGAAAACGTTTCGAGGCAAAGTGGGTTCTCCTCTTAAATCTACAAAAAAGTATTCGGAAACTCTAGTGAGATACACACTATAGTAAAGTGTGTTCTCATGTCTAGAAATATTCTTTTGAACAAAATAATCTAAGATGACTTGTTTCCAATTGATATTATAGTTTTTATAAATAGCAAAAAATGCTTTAAAAACCTTTTGAGCTGGCTATTTTAATTACCCATCTTTGAAGTGATGCTTTATTGTAAAATGAGACTCATAAGTCTCGATTTGGGTCTATGATTTTTGTATTTGAATTCAAAGTCTTCATCTTTTAAAAATTGTCATAAAACTTCTTGATTTTTTTCATCTATTTTAAAAGTGGAGAGGTCAATTCCACTAAATTTGCAACCAAGAATTTGATACAAAATTTCGCAATCTAAAACAATTGTAATGCCTTTCACACTGCTCCAAATTCATCTCTCTTATCCTTTAAAAAATATTCTATTTAAATTCGCATAAAGCATTTTTACTAAATCCGGATAACAAACAAAATCATTTTAAGAAGACTCAACTAAACAAGGAATATCATTTTGAAAACAAAGGTCTTGAAGACCATAAAAAGAAAAATCATCAAATTTTGCAAATCTTTCGAGCAATACCTTCCTTGAAGTATCATCTTCATTATAAGTATCGACGGCTCCTTTGTCATTGAAAAGAAAGCCTTTGATTCATGGCTTCATTGTCGTTGAAAAGAAAGCCTTTGATTCTTTTTGAAAACCTAATGGTTTTTTATGGTTGGCTTGAGGAGGCCATTTTTGAGTAGTTTAGAAGATAAGAGAGTGGAATGATATTTTAATTTTTGAAATAAAGTGAGTGAGTGAATGGATAGAATTGTATTGATTAATATGGTATGGACTGACATGTTTGAGGTCAAAAGATTCCTTTTTAGATTTTTAGAATTAATGCAAAAGAGAAGGAAATTAAAATTTTGAATTTGAAAAGAATTTCAAAATTCAGGCTAGTATATCGATATATGGAGTTGGGAACTTCGACATATGAGCCAAAAAATTCAAAAATAAAACTAAGGCAAAAGATTCATATATATATATATATATATATATGCGTCCATTATTATTATTAATCTATATTTTACTACTAAATTTAATAAAAAATGAAAATAAAAGTGTACCGCTTTTTGCTCCTTTCCTTTGATCTGTTTTGATTATTCTACTTTTATCATGAAACACATGTTCGCATCCTCAATGTTCGGTTCATTATCACTTGAAGTAGTATCTGAATCATCTAGTATTGTTGTGTAAGCCCTCATTCTTTTTTGGTTGAATCAGTGATTGTCTAGATCCTTGATTTCTTTTGATGTGAATAGTCTCTTTATAGGTTACCAGGTTCATTATAGTTGAAACATTTAATTGCAGTTCCATTTCCAAAAGTTTTGAATTCTATTTTATGAAAGTTGTATATCGTTCTATACTTCAAAAAATTTCTAAAATTTCTAGTCATGAAAGTAATCTCCTTATCAGTGTCATTGTCTGAATCCTGATCGTCGGTTATTGCATTGAAAGAAATGGATTTTTTGTTGTTGCATTGCTTTCTCTTCTAGCTTACGATTGCATTTCATGGGACATTAAATTACCTGTTAACTCTTAAATTTTTAAAGTACTAATGTCATTACCATCTTCTATTGCTAATGTCGTTGATTCCACTCTAAGGAAAGTGAATTTAGGGTTTTCCTAACTTAGTCCTCTTTAGAAAAGTTTTTACCAAATGATACTAAAGAATGTACTATTTCTTGGAACCTACAATACATGTCAGAAATAGACTCATTCTAATTCATTTTAAATAATTGAAACTGATTAGTTAGCATAGAAATTTTAATCTATTTAACTTTACTAGTGCCCTTGTGTGTAACATGCAACGTTCTATAAATTTCATTGCAAACTTAAAAATAGAAACTCTATTAGATTGATTTATATCTAAAGAGAAAAATAAAATATTTATAGCCTTAGAACTATTAAGTGCTTGTGTCTTTTGGTGAATAGTTCGTTGTGAAAAGTTAGATTGGGGTTCAATGTACTCATCATGTGTCCAGATATCTAAACCATTATGCTGTAAATAAATCTTCATCGTACATAACTAATAAGTGTAATTAACACCATTAAAAAGTGGGGTCTAGCAATAGATTGTCCTTCTACAAAAGTGTTAACAAGTGTACTAATAGTATTGCTAGCCATTTGTACTTTTCAAAAATCAAATTACGAGTTTTTAAAAACCTAGTGCTCTGATAACAAAGGTGGATTGTGGAATAATGGACCTTAAGGCTAATTTAATGATGGATGGGGGTTGAGTAGTGTTTTCTAAAGTATGTGGATCCTTTTAAAATTCTTATCAATTCACATATTAACACCACATATTTATACTAACAATTAATCATAGATGCAATCGAAGATAAATATAAAAGCTTTAAAGTAAAAATAGGGAGATGACACATGGATTTTATACTAGTTTGGATTTATCCTACATCCAGTCACATGCAACTGCTTTTATGGATTTCTTTTCAAGTGCCAAACTATAAACCAAGTAGAAGGCAAATCACAATACAATCTCGATTTTAATGCTACAAGACACTCCCTCCTATGTTATGAGTCTAGGGAAAACTCACTTGATTTACCAAGCAACAAGGCCACCAACTAGATTTATTGGACTATTAAGAACACCCACTTAATTTGAACGGGCTACAAGCACATTCGCAAAAACAAGAGCAGAGTTGATGTTTTTCTAAAGACAAATAGTTATACTTTGGTGCAATGGATCCTATAACCTCTTCAATAGCACTTTATTCTTTGAAATGAGATATAGATGCTTGCAAACAATAAGTAAGTCATGGTGAATCAATACAATGGAGTATGAATTGATTCTATATGATTTTAAAGAGAACAAAGTATATTTTCAAGAGAATTTTCAAGGGAGTAAGGAGTGAGAAGAAAGCTATTAGTTAGTTAAAAAATTATTTGCACTCCCTTTTATATAGGGAATAAATTAATATATCCATTCATGAAGGGTAGTGTCTAAAAGGCCCTTCCATTCAAAATTTAAAAAATAATTTAATGACCTATATGTCGACTATCAAATATGTAGTCGATATATGCTAGTAAAAATTAAAAAATGTTTTCTTTAAAGAGTTTTGAAAATTCTATACTTTGTAAAATAATTTGAATATGGTCTTTAAATATTTTTGAACTATTAAAATACTATTAAAAAATATCTAAAAATATATTTTGAAATCGAAATAATTTATTTTTGTTTAAATATCGAAGACTGGCAATTGGAGATAAAGATCAAAAATTGCTACCAAGGACTTTATATTTTAATGACTCTAAACACTAAATTATAATCTTGAGCTCTTCATATCTTTGTCTTTGAACTCATGAGCCTTCATATCTTTTATCTCGAGTCTTTACACTCTATAGTCTTCGATTCAACATGTGTGCAATATTCTGCACTATATACTATATAACTTGGTAAAACATTAGTATATATATTTTATATGGTTTTTGTCATCAAAATTAATAGTTGAGGTATAAAAAAATATGTGCATGTATCTTACCCTGTATAGTCAATATACTAACAATACTATACATAACATCTCTAGCTTGAGCAATATCAAAAATTAGAGAGTATGCAACCAATCAATTAATACGTAAATGGTAGAGGAAAACTGTACATTAAAAGATTCACAATCTTTAATATATTAAATTAAATGATATTGACTTGTGGAGCAAAGTATTTATTATAAAATACCCTTGTAATTCAAGTGTTGGATACATTATAAATCACGTATGCATACTATATGCACGTATTTATCTCTTAAGTCTATTGGGGTTTTTTCTCTTCTGTTCCACTTGATTTTTTCATCCATATTATGTAAGTTTAGTTATGGTATACTTTTATAATATAATTAACTTATATATAGTTTCATGTACATTACATAATCAAATCTTATTTAATTAATTAACATTTTAACTAATTTTATTAATTCAATTAACATTATGTACTAAATATGTATACCACAACATTTATGGTTATACACACACATATGCGTATGTATGCATGTATTTTATTATTTGTTAATTATATCTTAATTAACTTATTTAAGTGATTTGGAGTTGATTTGGTAGCCCAAAATCATGTCGTCAAATCGTGTCAATGGTGGGGAAAAGTGCTCGAAATGTGATGAAATTTGGATATGATGTAGTTGAAGCCTTAAGGATCCTACACAGAAAGTTTCATATGATTTGCAATTGATTTGATGGCCCAAAATCAACTCATCAAAAGAGGTCAATGGTGAGGAAAAGTGGTCGGCGAAAACCAGAAATGGAGTTGGATTGAAGTGCTTCAAGCCAAGGTGATCATTGCTTCGGGTTTCAGGTGGGAAAGCTCCGGGTAATGACTAAAAAATCATCTGGGGGTTGAATTTTTACAGGGAATTTTTTTGGAGTGCAAAGATCTTGGTTCCAATATCTTTCTGCTTTGTGTTTTTTGCATGATAGATTCGAGTTTTGGAATGGATGGCCTTGGGTCAGCATGGGGTCAAGCAAGGAAGAGAACTATTTTAACTTGGTGAAGTTTTGGCTTGGCCAAAAGTGGTCGTGGCCAACCTCTTTTGGTGGTCGCCTATGTGTACGAGGTTTGGGGAACGTACATGGGTTACTCTAGTGACCGTGCATGTGTGTATATTCGATCTTTAGATGCTCATTTTCGATGGTTACAATGCAATGAAGATTGATGACAAAAGATGAGGTGAAGGCATAATGCTTCGATGTGATGACTTCGGAATTGTGATGAGATAGATCCATAACATTGAGATGACGAGTAGAGGTATTCCAAACTTTGGCGATATAAGGTGTTTAATTAAGTATTTTTAAGTGGGAAGTGAATAGATTGGACTATAGTTGTTTGGGAAGCACGTTTGACAAGGAGAAGAGAAGGGTTTAAGATGTTTCGAATCGAGTTAGATGCTGAAGGGATCATTGATAACACTGGATAGGATGGTTGTTCCTAGGGGCAGGAGGATGTAAGGATGATCATGTGTCTATTATGGACGTGAGGTGGTTTGGCTTTCCCTGAGAGGACAATACATATGAGATAGGTATTCAAAAGAATGTTGGATCCAACTGTAGCATGAGATGTCATTGGTCTGGGAGGTCGTAAAGTGGGTTATCATGTATCCAAGAGACATTGAGAAGCTCATGATGAAGGAGAACTTTGACAAATTCATAATGGAGTAAGACTCCAAAAATGATCATGATGGGGTGTGACTTCGGAAATGATCATAGCAAAGTGAGACTTTAGAAATACTCTTAGAAGGTCAGATGAAAGGGGGACTTTGAGAAATTATAATGGAGTGAGATTCCAAAAGGAACTGTGGTAAAGTTAGACTTCGGGAATGGTCATGATGAAGCGAGGCTTCGATGGAAATCATGGTGACGTAAGACCTTAGGGATGGTCATGATGATGCATGATGAGATGAGACCTGGAAATAAACATAGAGATTTGAGACCTCAATGATGGTTGTTGTGTGTTTAATTTGTGCTTATTATGATTGTTATGATTGGTATGATCTTAGGATGGCCTGTGATGTTGGCATTATTAAATAGGTACCTGACACCATAATATACTTAGTATAGTATACCCATACAATAATTATAGTAGTATAACATATATTGTATTATGTGCTAAATCTTTGCACGTAGGGACATGTTAGGTATGATTACCCATAACTTATGTCTTTTATTATATCGGTTTTCATAATATTTTGAGATTATTCATCGCTCACATAAGACTGTTGTATGACTTAAGGTTTCATGCTTTGTTTCTTATTATCTCGGGTACTCTTGAATGAGTAGGCTAGAGTTTAGCACATGGAGCTATTCAGAGGATGAGCATGAGGCTAGCCCTATTATACTTATTACTAGAGTTTGTTGCTTATTATATTGTGTAGCATTGTGGAGCTTTAGCGGTGCTTTACCTTGTTTAGAGATTTATTTCCTTTGAGTTTATTTTAATGATGTATAAACTCTACTCCAGTGGTTTTTTATGACCATTATTGACCTTACACTCTGATATTTGTTCTGGTTCACTCAGTTATACATATTTGTCTCACCTGTATTACATGTACGATGATATTACATTTTATTCAATGCACTGAGAGATATACAAGAGATTATGATAAGCGATTTAGATATTTCACCCTTGACGATCAACCTATATCTACTGGGTACTATTATAGCGCACTCTTTAAGTATATTAGGTACCGAGGGTGTAGGGCGGCCATCGTACAATTCGAAATTAATTTGAAAATATTATAAATTTATAATAAAACTAATATAAACATATAGATTGTACAATATATACACACATACACAAACATTATCCTAATAGTAACCATTCTTTCAAAATTATGTCCAATAACCACAAGTTGGTCAGTTCAACCCTAAACTTGAAATGTCTTAGACCAAGCCGAATATTATATGAATAACATATGCTTCAAACTATGGGTAGAATGGGGATGTTAATAAACAATAATAATTGGCATGGTATTAACATATGTATGTCAAAGTGGCTTATGAACATCTCAAAGGTATCGATATATCTCAAAATCATGCACATATATCATCTCCTATAACAAAGTAAAATAAAATTGCACATCAAATGGTACAATATCAAAATAGGTGAGCTAACTACCGAACCAACAATAGTCAATAAATAACCATCATCAAACTCAATTATGGCATGCTCTCAGCCATGCTCAAGATTATCTCTTTGATAATCATAAAGTAGACATACTTAGGGTCCGTCATACTCAACATGCAGATAAATAACAAACAAGCATCCGTAGCAAACAAATGTCAAACACAAATATTGCATGCTCTCAGCTATCCTATAGTTAGCTCCCATCCAACTATAGAATACCTAAATTAGTACAGGGTCAAACTCCTAAATTTACATGCTCTCGGCAATGTCATAGATTATCTAGCATATAATCATAAAATAAACATTTATGCGATTGACTACCTCATGGACTCTTAGCCTTAGAAATAGTTATATTGGCTCGTAGCCGTATACCTAATGATATTTAAAAGGTGAATAAGTGTAGTATAATTCATCTCATCAATAAAAAAATGAAGGAATGATAAGCTCATAGATCTACTTGAGGAGCCATCCTTACATGCTATCAGTGCTACCCATACAGCCTTAAGTTACCTCGACGCCCATAGTGACTTGGTATTCATCTTGCACCAATGTGTTGCATGACTATGCAATGCACTAGTCATGACATTGCAAGCGCCCCCAAAACGGTAACAGACTGCTAGCCTAAGCGACATGTGGAAGTGGCTCACATCCATATACAACAAAATGTGTCATTGATCTAGGGCATAACCCCGTAATCAGGCTTCTAGGATGGATACTATCCTAATCTCGTTTACTCCTCATGAAAATAATGGGAATACACTCATAATTGATAAACATACTCATGGCTCTCAGCTTGTAACACCTAACCCTGTCTTATTCATCCCCATAAGAGTAACATTTACTTAAAAAAACAACTGAAAAATCTCACCTCAGACGTCTTATGCCAATTGGTGCTACTCGCTAATTTGCTCAATGTTTGTAAACAAGCTACACACAATAATATTATATGTAACAAGTCCATAGAATAACTAGAGAAATATCATCTAACATCCCATAAAAAACGATATTGAAACTCCATTTATTCAATATTCTCTTTGCATAGAAAATATAATCAAACAAAGCACACAATTTTGTTGGGAATGAGACTTTATTTATAGAAAAAATATTAAAACTTTCAAAGGCCTCTATATTGTCTAAAGTTAAAGATACAATTTTTCCCATTTATCCATAACAAAACGATTTTATACCTTATAACTAATTTTCAAATATCTTTTCCATATTTAAAAATCATAAAAATCTCTTTCGAAATCAATTATTATTACTATACAAATTTCTCATAATTTTACGAGACTAAATACGATTTTAAATAATTTTTAAGACCTAAAATCAATTTTATAATTAATAAATCAATTGGTTCAATCATCATCGATAAAACGTATATCAAGTGTAAAGAAAACACCACCATAAGGCAAGTGTGCGTTGAATCTTATCTAACAAGGTTAAGACGCGACAAAGAAGGTCACGATACAACCTGCCATAATGCACTCTCAAGGTAGCTGCACTGCTACCCTTATATGTACCATCATAGGTTTGGTACCATCGTGTTATACCATTCCCTGTTATTTCATGAAGGACGAGGTGAATAAGTGGAAACTTCATGTCAACTCCTAGCAGAATCTAGCTTGAAGCCATGTTAGAGGTTGTCCCTAACCACTTCATTGATCGCTACATGATTTCACTCAGTCGAGGAACTATCTCTCTAAAATGCTAACAAGAACTCAATTCCTAATGTTCATAGTTGAAACCAAGACTTACGAGAAGTGTCCCACATACGAGCCTTCGATAGGATGTTGGTGCCCATCAAAGCCAATACACAACATAACAATGGCATTCATAAACAAAGGATTTAAACAAGGTGTATATGGTAATTTTATCTTTAAACTTCCATCGAGAGCCTCCACAAAACACCTAGACTGTTCTTGAACTCACTTCGATTGTCCTCGGGCCACCTAGGTTCAACCTAGCAAAATTCCCATTAGTTCGTTGACTAGTATAAGGTGAACAATTGATTGCGAACCTTGGTCAGTCTATTGATTTTCATGACCAATCGGTTAAAAGGTTCCAAATCGACACTATTTCCTTTGTGGAAATTCCACGTCATTTTTGGGTTCAAATAGTCAGCAAACTAGGGTTGGCAAGCCGACCGAAAGCAATGACTACTGACTGAGTGGCATAAACAGTCGACTGAAGTCCACAGATTTACACTATATTCTTTCTAGAAATCTCATTACATTTTTAGGCTCGAACAACTAATTGACTGGATTGAACCATCGATTGATCATGCCTAAGAATGCACGATAAATTTACGTTGTGTACTTATAGTGTTCAAGCCCAACTCTTTTTGTACGGGCCTTTAAACAACCTCTTCGTAAGTGTTTTGATTTCGTGCTAGCACCTTGAACACATCTTGAAGTCATCCTAACAATGTTTGGGGCATTCCTACTTTGTGGCATTTAAACAACCATATTAAGGGCAGCACTTATGGCGGTGGGCTAATGACTCTAAGAGAGTGTTAAATACTTCCTTAGGCCTCTTATGCATTCAAACACCAACCATAAGCAACCAAAGATCATCAAATGAAACAACCAACATACAATTACCAAGATTATTGACCTCGAGGTTATAAATCAGTTTTGTAACTTCAAAAATCCAACGATGTAAGTGTCTCTACTATGTTCATATAAAAATATAGTTTCAAAAGATCATTAATGGGGTTAATTATCTTATAATCCCAATTCTAGCACCATGTCATCATTTCTTAACTCATCATAACATATGAACATGAATTAAAACCATAAGAAAAATCACAAAGGGTAGAGAGTCTTTCCAACTTAACTAATTATATAATGAAAAACCTAAATAGTAAGAAATTCATCCTTAACACCAGATTCGTCTCTATCCCAAAATGCAAATCTCCTCTAATTGCTCCCAAACGAATTGGGGTTGTAAAGAATCTCTCGAGAAGAGTTATGGTAATTTTTATTTGATTTTAAAAGTTTTATTTCATGGAGTTTGAGGGGTTCTAGGGATTTATGTTGGAGAAAGAAGAAGAGAAGAGGAACATAAAGTAACATGAATGAATATCAAGGGTGGTCGGACATATTATGTAGGGAGATGTTTAGGCCTTAGGCCCAAACACAAAAACCCCGATATTCTCTAAAATTGTTTCCTTCACGTATTCATATCCATTGCTCCAAAATATAAAGTTATATATATAATTTTGCATTTCTCAAATGCACTGGACATAATGCAATACGTTTATTGGTCCAATTCATTCATATGGAAATTGGTTTTTTGACCAATTTTCAGTGATCCATTTAAATTTCTATGTCCATTACATACGTTATTAGGGATTAATTTATGAGTTTATAGTACCCGGTGCAAGAGGCTTACACTAAAAGTAGGCTCTGCCAAAGGTCAATATAGTACATTCTCTTACGGTTCAAGTAGCGAGACTGTTTCTAAGATTCAAATTTATGATGCCCCTATTATAGAGTAGCACCCTTAGAGCTCTACCGATATCTAACTTCTCCAATGGAGAGGAAAGCCACAAATTTCAAAACTATTTCCGTAGGCAATCCACCTTTTTCCTACTTATGTTCATTAAGCAAATATTTCTTTAATTTTTGTGTACCCTACTCCGATGTGGCTAATATACCGATAAGGTGATAATTTATATTAAAAAATATCTTTTAATTTGTCATAGGAAAATACTGTTTGATCACAATGTAAAAAATTGTTTATGCATAACCCAATCTTCCTCATTCTAGAACTAACTCATCCCATTCCAAGCACTAACAACACATATTTATACATTTAGCATCATCAATTCACACACGAATGTAGGATATATGCTTGATTTTTGAAACACAAACAATGGGTTTTAACAAGGCAGTGATAGATATAGCAATTTAATTCACAATCAACCAAATTAGCTTTGCATTCAACCATTCAAACATATATTCGACTGAAAAATAAATCACCTAACTCTTTCAACTAAAGGCCTCTTCTAGCACTTAATAACTCCTCCAAACTTCAAATTTTCATTCACGGTGAATTTCAACTTGACTTCGAACTATGTCAAAACTAGATTTTTCAAAACTCCTATTAGAGTAGTATCATACGAAGAAGCATGTATCCAAAATTCACAATTTCTAGAGTTTTATTTGATTTATTTTGAATTTTTGATGAAGCAAGTTTGGGTTTTAATTTTTTCAGAAGATGAAAAAAGTGAATAAAATGAGCAACATGATGTATATTTGAAAGTGTTAAACAAAGTTTCAAGAGTACTCAAGAAAAATGAAGAGAGGAAATATACCATGTCCCATTTTCTTAGGGTTTGGGCAAAGCGGGCTTTATCCCAATAAAAATCATATTATTTTTATACATTTATTCATCCAACATTTGATATTTTATAAAAATCTATACTGTACAATTTTTACCCATTTGAAAATGGATATCATTTAATCGTATTTATAGGCTCTTTTACAAGTAAAATCCTAATTTCACACATAAATGAAATAAAAATCATTCATTAGTATGATAAGCTCAAATCTCTTTTATGCACCATTGTTAATTTCATAAAATATATTCAACCACTTTTAATTTATTTTTAAAAATCATTACAAGTTTAAAAATATCAATTTTAATTTAAAAATATCAAATCTAACGTTTACTGGTAATTTATCATCTCATAAATAGTTTCTACCAAAAACAATCATTTAATAATCTCTTTTAAATCTTTTTGGGCTTAAGCATAAATATTAACTCAAAAATGTTCAAAGCATCATTACTAATGATTCGTTACTTAAAAATACTTAAAACCAAAACAATTTATTTAACAACAAATTCCATCAAATAATTTCTTCCAATATACTTTTAATTCCAACAATAAATTTATCTTTCTCTCAAATCTCAAAAATATTTTTTTAATTAAAATCTTCAACTTCACCAAAATTACTTCATCATTATATCCCAAAAAAACTTTTATATTTCTAAATCACCAAAAATTTCCAATATTTTTTCATTTAAACTCATTTAATTATTTTAAAATTTATTATTAAAATCAATTGATATTGCTTTAGTGACGATCCGGATTCAGTGCTCGAAAATCGACATCCATACTTCACTCGTATTCGAATGCCGTAGATTCAAACGTTGATTCTGGTTCGTCGGAGCTTATAGCACATTAGGTGATAACAACACAGCGGAAATAAAGAAGAATTTTATTGATACACAATAATTAATTACAACAATGATACAATATGAAGTGATCAACATTATCAGAAATATATACAACAGCGGAAAAACACAACAGTGGAAAACAACAGCAATAGCAGCAGAAAGATAACATCTTCATTGCCAAAGCACCAAAGCTCCAAACCAAAAGCTCGAACCACAATCATGCTGCAATGTAGCACAATGCGATCGCCAAATCCACAGACTTCCAAGATTAAAGACTTCCAAAGACCGCCAAATCTACATCTACTAGCTAACTATCTGATAACCTGACTCCAGGCTGCCCGTGTGGAAAATTATGGGCACCCAGAGTTTAGAAATGGAACAATAAACTCCATGTCAGTCATGAGACTGGTGTAAGCAAACAAAAGAAGTTGTTTGAACAAAAAGAAACAACAAAAAGAAATAAAAGAAATTTGCTATGCTTTTTGGTAAATGAAACTACTATAAGGCCTCCCATCACACACACAATGCAATCGCACACTTGGGGGAGATTTCTCCTTATGATAGTCAAACATGCTTGATACGCGAAAATCCTTTTGATATTATTATTGTTGCATAGTGTGGAAAATATTTCGAAAGTATAATATTAATCTTAGCCAGCATAGGTACCATTATATTATGCCTACGATAGCTACTATTTAAGAATGGCAGGTTATACAACTGAAATCGTAAAGGGCTCTTATTGGATAATTGGATTTCCAACAAATAACCAAGGCTAAGGAGCTTCCTTTTCGAATGGGTACGCATCTGGAGGGACGCCCCGAGAACCTAAGCGGATATCTTCCAACACATAGCCAGGTTACCTATGTAACTAGGTAACTAACTTTCACGAGTATGTCATCCCCTAGTCATCACCGACCTTTATCCCGGGATTCACCAACAAATTCCAACAACCACATAAGTTAAATATCTGGACTCCATACCATGATACAACTTTTTATCCAGAAGGAAATGAACATACCCTAAGGGGTGCGACGCCCGTAACCTTGCTGCATCCTTCCTATTTCGACCATTTTCGGGGTGTGAGGTTCGATGAAGTCTCGTCCCACAAAGCTACGTTTTTAATAAAAGTCATGCTTCGATCAACCAATGATCATCACTTAGCATGGCACATTACCAAATCGGGAATATATCAATAGTAACCATCAACTACATAACCTTTGATCTCGTACATCTCAAAGAAGGGTGTTAAGCTAAGAGAATAAATTCTCCACCACCAAACAGAAATGTATTTGATAGAAACTAGCTTTATATCTCAAAATGTAACGTCAGACATACATCCATACAAGTCTATCTTGGGTCTGAATGGAACCGAAGGCACTTCAAAAGAAGTCCTTGCAAATCCGGATATTCTCAATCACGTCCGGACTCCCCATCACATAGGGTAATCTCTATATTGGGGCCACTCGGTGCAGAGACATTCGACAGGTAATCCTTTCGTTTTCAAAAGTACCCGGTCTTCAACCACCGTCTTCAAATGCTATCCAATTTGTCGTATCATTAATTCGGAATGGGTTTTATGACATAAAGTCCTCTTCCGGCTTAACCGAATAATAAGTGCTTATTTAAAAACATATGGATACATTCGGATCTTAGTTAAGTCACAACTTTTTGACCCCCCAAAAGCTTTCCTTTTGAATGGTTTTAAACAAATTTCCATTTTAAAACAAAGATCCGTCTTCAAGATCCACTTCAATTTGAAACAAGGTTTACCCAAATCTTCAACAAAGATTCATTCATAGCTTTCAAAACTATTTTCAGTTTGATTCACCCATAACTTGAAATCCTTTCAACAAAAAATAGAAATTATTTCTTTATATGAAAGCTATTATCATTTGAAAACAAATGTCTTTCGTTCCGGGAAAATCTGATTAAATTTGCTCGAGTTATAAACTTTTAAAGTATAAATTAGAAAATTAGCGAACTACCGCACCCTCGGAAAGTTCTATTTGAGTTAAATTTAAATTTCCAAAATAATTCATTTAAAATACATTTAAAATGGCTTTAAATCCATATATGTGTGTGTGTGTGTGTCTTATAACCTATATAACACTTTTTAAACCATAGTTTCCAAAATTTCAAATTATAGATATATACATATAGAATTCAACTTCAAAATCTTGAATTCAAATTCAAATTAAACTATTTTTAATTTCAAAACTTTAAAAAGCCAATCAAAATAATTTTAACTTCAAAACTCACTTTCAAAAGTTTTTCATATTTAACCCAATTTCACTTCCAAACCACTTTGGATTCAAAATTCAATTTTAAAATTTTAAATTTAATTCAAAATACTCATGACTTAACCAATTTACTGTAAAATCCATATTTGTGTATGTGTGGTGTCTGGGGTTTTGCATACAACAATAAACAACCATAATAAATCCAAGCACAATTATATCAATAAGCGGTATAATCCTATAATGCTTATCTTTCATTCACAGATAAACAAGTAAATTCATCACAGCTAAATAAATCACAGTTCATAGCTCAATTCAAAACAATCATATCATAGAACATCACATATCAGAGACATCAAACAATTCAAGGCATTCAATGTAATCCAATCATCCATAAGCAAGATTAAATTAATCATCTAATTATAATTAATTTAATTATCTCAAAATAAATTAATTACTTATGAATTAATCACCTAAACCTGATTAATTAACATTAATTAGTTACAAACCATTTGTTATTATTTTAATTAATTAATGAAATTAATTAATCATTCTTAATTATCCATCTTAAGTAATTATCCTTAATTACTTACATTGATTAATTATCCCTTAATTAATCACATAAAATAATTCACCTTAAGTTGATTACATTAATTATTTAACCCTTAATTAATTACATTAACAAATTAACCCTTTTAATTAAGTAATTATACTATAATCACTTGATTAATTAACCTTTAATCATTAATTAATTAAACTTTAACTAATTAATTAACTTTTAACTATTTAATTATCCTCTAATTACTTAATTAATTATCCTTTAATTATTAATTAAATAACCTTAATCACTAATTATCTTTTAATTACTTACATTAAGTAATTAATCTTTAAGTAATTAATCTTTAATTACTTACATTAATTAATTAACCCTTAATTAATTATCCTTTGATTAATTACATTGATTAATTACATTAATTAATTACACTATAATTAATAAATCCTTTAATTACTTACATTAATAATTCATCTTTTAATTAATTACATTAAGTAATCATTTCTTAATTACATACATTAATGAATTATCCTTTAATTAATCTTATTATTTAATTAACCCTTAAGTAATTAACTATACTTAATTATATTATCAAATTCCTTTTGAAAACAATTAGGAATCACATTAATCAATCACCTAATATATAATTATTTAAAATCAAAATAATTAATCTTTTAAAAACATTTAACTTTAAACCTTTAAATCTTTGAAACAAATTTATTATTAACCCATGAATTAACTTAGACCTTTAAGTAAACTAACAACTATAAACATCCTTATCTTTTTAATAACTACTTATTTAAGCCATTTAATTTTATTTAAAATAAGCTTATGAATTAATTAATGAAAGTATTATATTAAAACACTTTAAAACTTGATAAATTAAAATAATTTATTTTAAAACCTTTATCTATTTCCAATACTTAAATAAAACATTAATTATTTAAAGAAATAGGTTAAAAAAATTATTCAAACCTTTCAAACTTGAATTTTTTTTTTTAGTTTTCTGTCCTGGGACAGCTCCGGGTATCAATCCGAGCCAAAACCTAAATTCCCCGAGTGTAGTCCCAAGCTACCCCTTCTTCTTTCCCTTTTCTTTTATATTTTGTTTTATTTTTAAAAAATTTAAAACCTGTTAACATACACATGTATCAACCCGATAGCAGACCCGAGCAACATCCCAACCTTCCCGAGTTCATCTTCGAGCCTCCCACTTCTTCTTCCGACAGCATTACCCAGAAACACAAATACATGCTTGCGCATGCGCACGCCAACACCTTGCCTCCGATCGACTTCGTCATCGCCTACAAAGTCACCGATGACCTGCCTTAACCTCCTGATCACCCAGGTCTTCAGATTAAACACGAAATCAAAATAGAGACATATGAACACTACCTGGAACAAAACCCAATCACTTGGAAACCGCCTCATGTCGTCACCTTCGACCACCGGTCACCACGCCTCCGCGTCCAGAGCCTCGCCACTCACCCATGCCTCAATTCCACCACCACTAAACGACTTCGATGCATTGATGATGAACTACCCTTGAATTCGACAGTGGTCCAACTTGTACCTTAAACCCTAGTTCGACGTCGACACATCACACCGACGATCGATAAATACTTCAACCATTTTTCCATTAAACCCGACTCACGAGCCACCTCCAGGCTTGATCGCGACAATCATCACCGCGTTGATCATTGAAAATTGACGAAATACCCAATTCAGTTCAACTCAAGAATTCTCAAGATTTTCAAACTTAAAAATCTTAATTCGATTATTAAAATTCATCGTTTTGCAATACAAAACAGATTGTAGAATCAAAACACAAAAATATGATCATTGA
Organism: Allium cepa; assembly: GCA_030765085.1. Taxonomy (NCBI): domain Eukaryota; kingdom Viridiplantae; phylum Streptophyta; class Magnoliopsida; order Asparagales; family Amaryllidaceae; genus Allium; species Allium cepa. The sequence goes on from CM060932.1 coordinate 167,579,698, forward strand.
TTTCCAAGTTAAAAATGATTTTTACTGTAATTTATTAATTTCTAAATAATTACCTAATTTAAACACTTTGAATTTATTTTTAAAAATGAATTTATATTCATTTAATAACTTTTCATTCAGAGATCACATCCAGAAATGGATTGGAGAAAGAGGAATTGAACTTTGAAATTGTTTAAAACCCTATAAGTTTTAAACGGAGGCATATATATATATATATATATATATATATATATATGCATACACAAAATCCCCATATATTCAGGCATGCAATCACATTTTACATTCATACAAACTATGTTGTTGTTTAAATTAGAAACTTATATATACACTTTTTATACACAATGCATTTTATTATAAGTATGGTTATAACATTCATTCAAATCACAACAACATCATACATCTTGACATATACATAATTCATGTTATCACATAGCGTACATTTTCAAATTTATACATTTTCAAATTTATTAATATTTTAAAAATATAATGATGTTGCCTTGCTATGGATTTTAGCAATCGCTTAGTCGATTTCTATTGTATTGATCATGTACTCAAGATTGCCTCACTATCGGCCTTACTACCAACTAATACTCGATGGCTGCAAATGCCGTTTAAAACTTCTAAACTTATAAAATATCCTTATTATATCCTAAACAACTCATTACTTCAAAATATGATATGGACTTGCATATAAAAACATTCCTAAAATATTTTGGGACATTTACCAAAATATTGTGTTCTTTTCAAAATAATGCCTTAACCTTTCTAAAAATATTACATCTTTTCCTAAAATAATGTTTTGGCATTTTAAAACATTATACACATTTCAAAATATTTTCTTTCCATAAATATTGTACAATTTTCTACAAAGTATTTTGATCTTTATAAAATATTGTATTCTCTTCATATGTTACATTCTTTTCAAAATATTAATTGGTTTTAATATTTCTTAAAATATTATTCTCCTTTTAAAACATTGTCCCTAAAAAGTTTATCTATAGTTTTTTTCAAAATATTTACTTCTTCCAAAATATTTTCTAACTTATCTCAAAACATTATTTTCTTTTCAAAATATTGTTGCATGCCTCGTCCTTATGTTCAGGAATTCCTATCGATACATTTGCCTAGCGAATCGACCAGATTTCTTTAATCACACAATGGATAGATTAACACGAAATCAACTTCAACTTTTTTCGAAATATTTACATATATAGGTATGTCTTTATATACTTTAATAAAAGAGATTTTAATCAAACATATAATTTTATGTATTTAAAAAAAACTCTACAAATAGTCTTTATAAATTCAATCAAATAATCAACTACTTAAAATTATCCAAGCATCACACAAGCACACAATAAGTAAGCTTCCAATTAATTTTTTTATTTATATCATACATTTAATCACTTATAAGTATAACATTTTCTTTAATATAAGACACACTTCTTATCCCTTGTGGTAACTTTCGAGCTGAAGGATACCACTAGCTTCTAATATCAACTCTTAAGTGGATGTCTAGCTTTTGAGTCATGCCTTCTATCCAATACCGCACTCGAAACCAAGTTCAAACAATTCTTTCCAACTATTATTAGAATAAAGTAACCATCGATCAAAGAAACAAGTAAAGAAATCCAGCCACCTAATAACCCGAAAAACACAAGCACTCGGCGAAAAGAAAACTATCAACTTCCATTGTGCACAATTTTGATCATTGCTAGATCATGTTGCGCCAACTCACATTGTCACAAAGTACCGTTCCGAAGTACGCATTCGTATGAGATTAGATTTGGGTCATCTAAGGAATTACTAGCTAGATAGTTCCCTACTCTATTCAAAGCCACATAGAAGTCTAACATTCATCACCAATGCCGACACTACTAGTGGAACAAACTATTTCTACCTATACTACCCTAATAAACCACTATGTTTCTCATATGGAGATTTACACTCATAAAGTGGTAGAAGAAATATATTCTATAGTAAAGGAAATATAAATACATTCCCAAATGATTACCTCAGTAATCATTATATACTCCTACTATCTCTTACTAATAGAGTAACTACCTAGCATGCCAAAAGGCTAAGTCTTATCTAAGGTCAAACCTCATGTGTCTTATATTATATATTGTTCTAAACCTGCTTTGATACCAATTATAACGCCCCACCTCTATACTTATACTACCAAGGGTATTATTGAGTAATATTGTTTAATAGTACGAAGAATAAGGTGTATTTGGCTATCACACATGAATATTCCCTTGCGCTAATACTTAAAAATTACATACTACTTACATATACGTACTTGGCATCGACACAAATAAAGAAACATAAGCGTTTCCCGGATAGAACAATATACAATATGAAATAGTTCATAGATTCATAAAGCACATCAATAACTTGTAATAAATATCATATACAAATCTAAATGGGACTACATAACTGGTCAATGCCCACTATCTCTAAAAATATACAACATATATTCATTACATACATCACCACATAAATTGATATATACATAAGAGGTTGTACAAAATAAGTATACAATACTTGGTCCTACTAGTACCTAGCCTCTTAACTATGTCCAACAATACAAACTAGTCACTTAGTCCATGAATCTGAAATGTCTCGGACTAACCCGAGTATTATATAAATAAAACATGGGTCAGACTATGTTTAGAATGGGATGTTAGCACATAATAATAACAGGTATGGTATAAACATGTGTATCTCAAAGTGGCTTAAAAAATCTCAAAGGAATCAACATATCTTGAAAACCAAGCACATACATTATCACCCATAATAAAGTAAAATCAAATTACACATCAAACCGTACAATATCAAAATGGGTGAGCTAACTACGCAGCCAATGATAAATCATCAACCTCAATCATGGCATGCCCTCATATATGCCTAAGATTATCTCTTAGATGATCATAATATAGACATACCCGGGGTTCGTCATACTGAACATACAGATAAATAACAAACATGCATCAACGAAAAACAATGAAAGACACTAATATGACATGCTTTCAGGTATGCCACGATTAGCTCTCATCTTATCACATAACAGGTAAATTGATACGGTATCAATAGAAACCATCTTATAATTTTTTGAGATCAAATATATATTTTAAATAATTTTTTAGACCTAAAAAATCAATTTTCTACTTAATAAACCAATTCCTTTATAAAAATAATTAATTATCGATCAAATCAAATTTTTTTCCATAAAATATTTTCATATTTAAAATATGTCAATTTATACTTCTAACGCAATTTTTTTAACAAATGCACTCAAACCCTTAGAGCAAGGTGTTAGCCAGTCAATTGCCCCTCATAAACCGGTCAACCAATTATGGGTAAAGAAGGGACTGGCAATGCATTCTAAGAGGCCCAACATGCGTAGTCTTCCCTGTTTGCTTCTTCATAACCCAATCTTCCTTCATTATAGAACCAATCCAACCCGTTTCAATTACTAACAGCATATATTCAAACATCTAGCATCATTAATTTACATACAAACATGGGATATGGATTAAATTTTTAAAGAATATACAATGGGTTTTAACAAGGTAATGGTAGAAAAGCAATTTAGTTTACAATTAACCACACTAGCATTACATTCAATCAATTAAACATTTGGAAGTGAAGAATCGTTAACCAGAATCTAGCAACTAAAGAAGCTTTTCTAGCACTTCATAGCTCCTACAAACTTCATCATTTCATTAACTATGAATTGCAACTTGACTTTACACTAAATCAAAACTTGATTTTTCAAGCTTCTAGAGGAGTAGCATCATATTGACAAGCATATATCCAAATTTCATAATTTGTAGAGTTTTATTTGATTTGTGTTGAATTTTTGAAGAAGGGGATTAGGGTTTTAATTTTCTTCATAAGATGGAAAAAGTAAATAAAATGAGCAATACAATAAGCGTTGAATGAAGTATACAGAGTACTCAAGAAAAGTGAAAAGTGGAAATATACCATATCTCATTTTCTTAGGCTTTGGGCTACATGGGCTTCACACAAATATTATTTCACCTTTTAATATTCTACCATCTTCTTTTACAAACTAATTTCCCACTTAACTAAAATAAATCTCTGATCTTAATAAGAATCATATTATCTTATATATTTATTCGTCCTACATTTTATATTTTATAAAAATCTTTATTCCATAATATTTCCTCATTTTGAAATAATTATCATTTAATTATTTTTTAGGACCATTTACAACTAAATTCCTAATTTCACATATAAATGAAATAAAAATTCGTTCACTGGTATGATAAATCTCTTTTATGCACCATTACTTAACTTTATAAAAATTATTGAACCACTTTTAATTTATTTTAGAAATCATTTCAAGTTTAAAAATATCAATTTTGATTCATAAATATTAAATATCACCTTTATAGATTATTTATCACCTCAACAATAGCTACCATCAAAATAATTCATTTAATCATCTCTTTAAAACCATTTCAACCTTAAATTATAAATATTAATTCAAAAACGATCATATCACCATTATAATTAATTCATTTTTTCAAAAAATATTTAATGCCAAAATAATTTATTCAATAACCAATTCCATCAAATAATTTGATCCAATATAATTTTAATTTCAACAAAAAATTTACCTTTTTCTCAAATCTCAATAATAAATATTTTATTATTATAATCTCCAACTTCACCAAAAATACCTCATCGTTTAAATCCCTAACAAACTTCTATATTTCTAAATCACCTTAAATTTCTAATGTTTTATCATTTAAACTAGTTTTTCTCTTCAACGTCAGGTTGTTATATTTTGCCTCAAGTTTATTCGGGCCAATGTTTTAATATAGGTTGGAAAACCCCATACTTTCATATACTTGAGGCGGTGTTTCCTTTCATGCCACATCTCATATGGCGTCTTAGGTACAAATTTAGTAGACATAAAATTCAACACATGCAATGTTATTTCCTATGCATATCCCTAGTAAGAAAGGGGTAACTCAGCCTTACTCGTCAGGAATGAACCATATCTAATAGAGTCTGATTCCTTCTTTTTAAAATACCATTGTCTTATAAAGTATAGGATGGAGTAATTTGAAAGTTAATCTTATTATTTTTTTGAGTTCTGTTGGAGCTTCTATCCAATATACTCAGCTCCTCGATTTTATCAAAGTATGTTTATTTTATGGCTCACCTAATTTTCAAACTCATTCTTGTACTCTTTAAATTTCTCGCAAACTTTGAATTTATTCTTCATAAGATATACATATCACAGTCTCAGGTCATCATTAGTAAAAAATTAGAAAATAAGTTGAATCATCCTTAGTCATTATGGCCATCAAGCCGTATACATCAATATGTATGAGCCAAAAAGTTCATGAACTCTTTTATTGCTCCTATCAAAGGGTTGTTTGGCCGTTTGACTCACAAGTGCCCAATGATTCATAATTGAATAACATTAGAAAATTCTGTATTTTAGTTTGTGCAGTCTTTTTTCCCTAATATGACATAGCCTATGGTGCTATAAGTAACAATTATTAATGTCAATAGAAGATTTATTACCAATATAGATATGATTGAAGTTAAGTACATAAATATCATTATCTAAAACACCATTGCTTATATTATATCCATCAAACATAATATTTATAATATTGTCTTTACAATGAAAACCAAAATCTATCTCAAACAATCTACAAATATATATATATATATATATATATATATATATATATATATATTTCCATAAATAATGTTTTCAACATAATAATAATAAGTTTATACTAAATCAAAAAAGAGGGTGGTTTAGGAGTCATTAATCTTCGTAATATGAATTTGTCTCTTCTTGGTAAATGGTTATGGAAATTCAGAGATACTAGTGATAATTCCATTTGGAAGGAGATTATTTCTAAATATTACTTCTACAAATATCTATTGGATGTCTATGCACCTTTTTCCTGATGGGTGATAGACAAAATAGATAAAATTAGAAGAGACTTTCTTTGGAGTGGTGAGAGTCCAAACAGTGGCTTTAAATGTTTAGTTAATTGGGATTCTATCTGTAAGTCCAAAAAAGAGGGTGGTTTAGGAGTCATTAATCTTCGTGATATGAATTTGTCTCTTCTTGGTAAATGGTTATGGAAATACAGAGATACTAGTGATAATTCCATTTGGAAGGAGATTATTTCTAAATATTACTACAATGGTAGTAATAATCTCTATCAAATTAGTCCTTCGATTTCTCGTAAATTTTCTTATTTTAGGAAATCCATCTTAAAATGTAGTGATATTTTTAACTTAGGTGTTAATATTATTGTTCATTCTGGTAATAATACATCTTTTTGGCACGATGGTTGGATTTCCGCTTCTCCTCTTAAGAATGAGTTCAAAGATTTATATGATATCTGTAATTTTAAATTTGCATTCATTTCTGATGTTTTTAATTCTGAAAGTGACCCTCCTTGGATTTTTAATTTTAATGGTATTTTAGTAGGTTCCACCCTTAGACATCTTTATTTGCTTTATGCTAAGCTTAATCTCTATAATATTGACAATGATAATGATCATATGATTTGGGAGTGGGATAAGAGTAAGAAATATTCTTCGAATTCCTTTTACAAATTTATTAATTTCTCGGGTGTTTCTGATATTTGTTTTAAATTTATTTGGAAGACCAACGCTCCTCCAAAATCTAAAATTCACATGTGGCTCATCATTCATGGTAAATTAAACACTATTGAATTTTTAAAAAAGAAAAATATTAACATTGATAATAAATGTTTTTTTTGTAACACTTACTCTGAAGATATTAACCATATTTATTTTGATTTCTTGGATACTCATTTTATTCTTATAAATACACTTAATATTTTTGAGTTTAATTTTAGTTCTAGAATTGCAAATTGTTTTTTCTATTGGAACTCTTTTAGATTTAAGTTCAATAAGGATATTAGATACTTACTTGATACTATATTCACTACAACTTGTTGGTTCATTTGGCTTGAAAGAAATCAAAGAATGTTTAATAATAAATATTTACACTATAATAATCTTATTATTTCAATTTCATCATTCTGATTAAATTGGGTATCTAATCCTAAATATAAATTAGTCAATAATGATTGCTTTAAGGCTATCTTAACAAAGTTAAATTTAATATTAGCATTTTCAATATTAATATTAATAATTTTGACTCTAATAATATTTTTAATAATTCTTTTTCTAATTTAAGTAACATTCACATGTTGCCTTATATTTTTCTTCCTTTTATAGGTCCTTAAAGTAGTTTCTTTTATTGTTGTTATCTCTGTCTGTATTTCCTTTTATATTGTTCTTGTTTTCTTTTTTGGTGTTCCTTTTATCTCTTATAATTGTTAGTTTTTGGTTCTAGCTTATCCTTGTTTTATTTTTCTCTTTTATTTTTATTTTCGCATATATGTATATAAATTCTTTTTATATACATATATGCTTTTCTTACTAACTTGGTTTCCTAGTTTTGTTTTAGGTTTGGTTTTAGGTTGGTTGCTTGTTTCTCTTATCTGGTTTGCAGGATAGCTTGCATCTTTTTACAGTTTGGCAGGATTGCATTACCCAGGGGTTCTGATCGCATCTGGCATTTCTTTTAGGTTTCGCTGAGTCTTCAGAGTGGAGTTCTTCATTTTGATCCACATCTTAGAGTTTCTCCGTTTTGGATCTTCTCTTTTTAGAGTTTAGCTTTTTCTCTTCAGAGGCGGTTTTTTTGAGTCTCTTTTGTTGAGGTTGTTTTTAGTATATTAGATTTTTCATACCTCTAACACCCTATTATTGGGCGGTGGCCTTGCCGGAGCTCGGTATTAGGGTGTAGTGGGCGGTGGCCTTGCCGGAGCTCATTTGAGGGGTATCTATCTTTCTTGTTTTGCAGACTTGTCACCTGCCAGGCATGTTGGAAGCACCTTTTTATTTGTTATATATATAGCTTTATGTGTGCTCTCCTCTTTTATTAGAGGATCACACATTTTTCTCAAAAAAAATCCACTGGGCAAAGTCAACAGATAGTTTTCGATTACAGTTTCATCTGCTATAGATCCAACACTAACTTGAAGCTTCATTGCATCTTTTTCCACATGATGTCTTCTCTTAAGTCCTCGTAATGATATCTAAAGCCCAAGCTAATTTATTGATAGAAAAACAATTTATATTGTAAACATACCTCTAGGAGCAAAAGAGTTCGACCCCTTTTTCTCTCTAACCATCTTCAAATAGTTTGGACAATTATGTTTACAGTGCTCCTTCTTGTGACAATGGTGACATTCATCTTTGATGATAGGAGCATCTTTCTTTCCTTTCATAGAACCTTGCTTGCATTTCTTTGAACCTTTTGAAGATGACGCCTTACCCTTAACATCTAACACCATACTTTTGTCCTTGAATGATCCCTTAGCTGACCTCAACATTTTAAGTAGCTCGATGAGGCTTATGCTCAACCAATTCATGTTATAATTAAATATAAATGGCTCAAACCGCGAAGTCGATGAGCGTAAGATTAAATCTACTTGTAGTTCATTTCTTATCATAACATCTAGCTCAGAAAGTCTATAAAATATAATCTTCCATCATAATTACAAAATACTCAAATTGACTGCCCTTAGCCATCTTCGTATTAAACAGTCTCTTAGTAATATTGCTTAACACCACGCATTTTTATACAGTTAAAATTTAACATATAACGATAAGTAATGAAATAAACATTTTTGGAATTATCGAAATATGGCTTCGAAACTTGTACCACTGCGTCCGGGGCGATTTTCTGATTAGTTTGCATATATAACTTGTCAAAATATATACCAATATGAAGAAGTTATGAACGAAACAAAAACAAGAAACAAAACGGAAAAAAAAATATACATATAAATCCGATGGTCTGGGATCCCCAAGATCTAATATAAATAGGATCCTAGGCCTAGCTATCTTCTCACAATTATATTTTCTCCCATGGGTTTATTGCCCAAGGCTGAACCCTAAATAGAAAATATTTCTTTAGGTTCTTGGCCTAAGGCTGAACTCTAAAAAGAAAATAATTTCTTGAAAGAAGATCTTATAAATTAAAATATTATACATCTTGGAAGAAGGGAATCCAAAAGGACCGTGGAGCCAAGAGGAGCACAAGTGAAGCTAAGGACGACAAGTGAGTGGATATATATATATATATATATATATATATATATATTAAGTTTAGGATATATTATCGTTAGATTTCCGCTTAGAAAATTTTATTCAGTAGTTAATCATATTAATTAAATTATGCTGAACTATAAAAAAACTTGCAGTTTATTTACAATATTTATTTCTATATACTATTGTCTATACCTTATTTACATCTATTTCTATATTTTGGATTTTATGCAAGCGTCGGTTTTCTTCTATCCTCTCCTTTTTCTTCGTGTATGGATTAGAATCGATTAAACGTGAATATGGATTATATAATTAAGAAAATTGAAATGAAGGAAATTAGATGTAAAATAATATAGGCTGAGGAATAGAATTACTGTAATAAATTGCATTAAAATGGGAAGAGTTCGTTTGGGAGTAATTGTTAGATTAATTAGTTGGTTTGGAAAATAGGATACAATTCCATAATTTAATATCTAAAAGATAACGATAAATGTAACTGCCAAAAAAAAGAAATATAAAAGGGAAATTAGTGTAAAATAGAGAAACCACTGTATTTTACGCTACTCCAAAATAGTAAAAGAGATACCTTACAGTTACGGATTACTGTTTATAGTATTATCCAATATTATGATATGGAAATGGTTATATAGTTTTAATAACCAACCAAATAGAATAGAATTACTTCCTAAAATCGCGGACAATAACTTAAAGTATGATTTCAAACAAAAAAAATTATTAATTTAAGAATTTGAGACTATAAAAAAAAATAAGGAGCCTAAGTCTGCATTTACTGCGTAGGCTATTTAACTAGGCAACTATTATGATAAGTGAATTATGTGATATTAGAGAATTAAAGAAAATTTTATATCATAATAATAGAAGGTAGAATAAAGCAGACTAGAAACGCTTGTAATTACATAACAACTATAAAAAAAGAAGAAAAGATAATAATTACGAGTAGAATTATGACATAAGTTATAATTATGAAATAAAAAATGAAAAAGCTTATCGTGAGACTTATAATAAATTTGTAAGCAATGGTAGAAGCTTACTTAAACAATTTATATTAATTTGATAAGCAAATAACACAGCAATAATAAAAGAGGCTTATTTATTGAACTTAGGGATTCATATATTAAGTTAAATAAGCAAGATAATGAATGTGGCTCATACTAACAGCATTCCCTATTAGACCTATAGTTATCTCACAATAGTTAGAAGTGAGATGAGGGCAAGAATATGATAATTTAATTAAAATAAGTAGCCAACAAAATAAGAAAGAAAACTAAAAATAAATTAAAAGATTAGACTTGGGGTCTAATAAAAGAATCAAAATGCATTTGGAGCAGTCCAAAAGATGAAGTGCCTAATAAAGCAGTTCATCACGTATTTCAGCAACGGAGAAGCACGTCCAACTTAGTATTTTTGGGATTTAAAAAAGTACAAGACTTCAACGGGACGTGAGGATACTTTAGGATGGCCCTCTAGGTAGGTCTAACGAAGCTGCATCCTTGGAGGCTTGTCTGTAGGTGTTCCATCAAGAGAGTATGCCTTGACTGCATTTGCATTATAGGCCTAACGAAGCGGACCATTGCAGGCAGTCAGAAGGGATTGGTGTACGGAGTAGGGTATTTGTATGTCCAGTACTTGCAAGTAAGGTTAAGGATAGTCGCATGCGGATATCGGCCAGCATCAAAACAAAGAGCGATTTTGCGAAAGACTAGATTTAAACCAACAGGCAAATGATTCTTTCACTATCGAGATATTGGGTGGAGGAGCACTGCCAATTGGATGCTATATTGTTTGTAGTAGGGCACGACCACTTAACTCTTTAGAAGACTTTCGATTAGTTGAGAGGTGGCTGCGTGAGGCGGTAGCCACGATGAGAAAAGGAAAGACCAACCAGAATGTGACGCCCCACCTCTATACCCACGCTAGCCAAGGACACTACGGTGTAATGCCGTCAACTAGCGCGGAGAATAAGGCTGTTGAGGAGCGACCATCTGTGTAATTGCTTTGTGCAAGCACCGATATGTCAGATAGTACACCATGCATTTGGTTTCAGGAGGAAATCCGACATACCGATACAAACTCAAAGCTACTACACAGTGGCTATAATATCTTCGGAAACAAACATAGAAATAAACATAACACAAATAAGTCACAGATATCCATATCATAAAGGCGGAAAAAGATATGAATATAACACATGAAAGTGTACATCAGAGTAGTGGTCAAAAAAGATCCATAATATCACAAAAGAATAGCTACAAGTGCTAGACAAAAGAATATGGATACATCAATGAGTCTATATCTCAAATGTATACAACAAAAACTACTAATCTAAGTAGTTAGCAAAAAGTCAGGGTGATAATCCAAGATGTGAAGTCAAGCAGAAGCACCTGTAACATCTCGGTCTGACCCTAATATTATTTAATAAGAAAATAATAAACGGATTGGTCTAGCTATAAATATCAGATAAAATAATATAAAATAAGAGATATGACAAAAAAACATATAATAACCATAAAGCCATACTGTGATAAGTATGCAGTTGAAAATCAACTAGAAATTAATCAATATCACAAGAATCTTCTCAAAGATCAAAAGGAATGTCATACTCTTTATTTTTATTCACCAAACCATAAATATTGACAATAATATCAATGCCAATCACAAAAGTTAATGACACACAAATTCAACAATGCACAAATATTGATAAAACTTATCAATGTAAATCACGAAAATTGGTGAAACAAAAATTCTAGAAATCATCAATGGAAATCCAGAAATCACAAAAAGGGGGAGGCCTATCACGAAACGGGAGAATGAAAACTCACCAACACGTGTATCACAAAATGGAACGCTATTCCATGGTTGCTAACCATTAATTTTGAGCCGAAGCTCCACAAAACGGCCCGAAAACCATGGGTCGCTACCCCACCAAATTAAGCCCCACAGAAACGGGGTTTAGTCTCCCTCATAGACAAAGAGACATCGCACATTTGCTAGTCTAAATCACAAAAATGATCATCAACGATCATCAAGAAGTGTCAATTACAGTAAGCTAGTGAATATATATATAAGCTTAGCTTCATGTCCCACAACCACTAGCTTAACTTAAATATTTACGAACAAATTGTAGATCTCCACTCGAAGATTGTCACAAGAGATTCAATCGAACAAGTCCAAGAATTAACCAGCGAAGTAAACGCAAGTGTTTCATACCACTTGTTTTAGTAAGCCGTTTAATTAGATTTCTCGTACGAGTGAGGTAAAGGTTTATATATACTAGTAAATTGGAAAACGGTTTAAGAAACAAGCTTTGTAATAAAATAGGGTTGAAATCGTTTTGATAAAGGAGTTTTGATATTTACTACGAGTATTGAAACCTTTATATTTTTAAAATGACAAATCACAAAAAATGATTGTAGAAACAATAAGTCACAAAAATTCACATTCGAAGACGTGAATAAAATACAAAGAATTCGATTCCAAATCCATCCAAGTGGAAATACCCTTGCGACTTAATAGCCGCGGCTTACGACTTAACACAATACAACACGAGAAATCAGCGGCACAACTCATGCGACTCCACGGCATACGACATAAGGGATCGGCGACATAACATGCGGCCTAACTGAACGACCTAAGAAATGGGCGACATAAGATGCAAGCGACCTAAGGAGCTAGCGGCTTAAGGAGTAGCATGCGGCCTAACATGGCGCGACCTAAGTGGTGTGAGCAAGCCGAGCTATCTAAGTGATCCAAGCAGGCCTAGCGACTTAAGGAGGTGAGGCTGAGCGACCTAAGTGGTCGCGACCTAAGTGGTCGCGACCTAAAGCGGCCGACTCATAGCAAGGCGAGCGACCTAACGTAGCCGACCTAAGATGATACAGCCGAGCGACCTAACATAGCCGACCTATAGCATGGCGTGACTTAAAGCATGGGGAGACCTATGTTGGTGCGACCTATATGCAGGCCGAGTGACCTAACTGGTCAGCGACCTAAAGGGGGCAGAGTGACTTAAGGAGGTGAGGCCGAGCGACCTAAGTGGTTGCAAGCGGGGCAACCTAAGATGTTGCGACCTAACTTGGCGCGACCTAAGTTGGTTGCGAGATATAGCAGGTGCGACTTAACCTGGCCGAGCGACCTAAGGTACTGGGGCAAGCCGAGCGACTTAACACATGGCCGAGCGACTCAAGTAATGGAACGATCTAACACATGGCACGACCTAAGCATGGCGCAACCTAAGTTGGTGCGATCTATATGCAGGCCGAGTGACCTAAATGTGCAGGCCGAGCGACCTAAGCAACAGAAATGCAAAAAATCTCTCAATTTGCAACCGGTCGAGCACGAACGCTAGGGGATTATGCCCATTGGCTACTCGGTCCTATTGTCTCCTCGATGCATCACCAAAAACGTGTTCAAACTTCAAAGTTAAGATTTTTAAAGATTTGAACCCAAAACACTAAAAATTGGGATTTTCACTAATTCAATCCAAACCAAAAGCAAATGCACATGAATAAGTGTTAGGAATTCATACCCAACAATCAAAGATAGTTATAGACAAAGATGTGAGATAAAAATCTCACCTTTTCACAAAATCAATGAAGGAGAAGCTTAAAAGCAAAGGAAGAATTAACCACACTTCAATCTCAACACAAGAAGCTTGAATCAATGGCTTCTCTTTGGATTTGGAGTTAGATGTTGGATTTGCAAATGATCTAGGGCTTGGAGTTTTAATTTCCCATTCCTCTCTCCATTTTTGATGAAGCTTGAGTGTTAGGAAATGAAAGTGAAGTAATGAAGGGAAGAGGGGGTTGAGCTAGAGTTGATAGTTTAGGCTAATGGGCTAAACCAAACCCAAAGTGTAAAAGTGGCAAAATTCCACTAACTCCAAGCATATCAAAGTTTATACTAAAAAAGATCGCAAACGGCATTTTGAACCCAATGGAAGTGGTCCGGAGTCCTAATTCGACCGTATGCAAAAAGTAACTTTTTGAACTAAAATCCGACTAACGATAAAATATTTAAATAAAATATTTAAATATTCAATCGTAAATATGCGGGTTGTTACAGACTCCCCTACTTAAAGAAATTGCGTCCATGCAATATTTAAGAAGAAAATATAAGGTAACAACCATGAAAGCATATCAACACAAAAGAAATTTGAAATAAGAAATTCACCTCAAAGAGCATGGGAAAGTAAGTCCGGATGTGTTCGCTCGATGAACTCTCTAGATTCCCAAGAGCAATCCTTAGGATTTGAGGACCATTGAACTTTAACAAGCGGAACATCTTTATTTCGAAGGCGTTTGACCTCCGAAGCAATAATACGAATAAGATGTTGCTCATAAGTTAAATTAGGCGAAACTTTAATTTCTTCCACAACTCCGGGCTCAAGAATAGAATCGGAATCTCGAAGGCATTTCCGTAATTGAGAAACGTGAAACATGTCATGAATAGCATAAAACTGAGCCGGTAATAAAAGGCGATAAGCCACGGAACCAATACATTCGGTGATAGGAAATGGCCCAATATATCGAGGCGCTAATTTTCTCGATCGACTGAAATGTACAACACCCTTCATAGGTGAAACACGAATAAACACAAGATCTCCCATAGAAAATTCTAATTTCCTTCTCCGGTCATCGGCATAGGATTTTTGTCTACTCTGGGCTTCTTTCATCCTATGACGAATAAGGTCAATCTTCTCTGTGGAATCACGAATAAAATCTGAACCTAAAACCAGCTTCTCACCGGCCTCAAGCCAACAAGAAGGAGATCGGCACGGCCTTCCATAGAGTGCCTCGAAATGTGCCATGCCAATACTAGATTGGAAGCTATTATTATAGGAAAACTCAACAAGAGAAATATGATCTTCCCAACTTGCACCAAAATCAAGAACACATGCATGAAGAAGATCTTCAAGAGTTTGATTCACACGCTCGGTTTGTCCATCGGACTGAGGATGATAAGCGGTGCTAAAATTAAGCTTCATTCCCAAAGCTTTTTGAAGACTCCTTCAAAATCTACTAGTAAATAATGGATCACGATCACTAAGAATAGAAGAAGGAACTCCATGCAATTTAACAATTTCTTTGATAAAAAGTTTGGCCAAAAGAGGTACGGTTCGATTAGACCGAACAGAAAAGAAATGGGCGGATTTAGTAAGTCTATCCACTATCACCCATAAGCTATCATGACCCGAACGAGAACGGGGAAGGCCGTCTATAAAATCCATGGAAATTTGGTCCCACTTCCAAATTGGAATTTCTAAAGGTTGCAATAACCCACCGGGCCTTTGATGTTCGGCCTTGACAAGGTGGCAAGTCATGCAACACTTAGCAAAGTTAGCAATATCAGATTTCATTCCCTCCCAATAATAAAGTCGCTTCATATCCGCATACATTTTACTACTACTGGGATGAATGGTAAATTTAGAATGATGAGAATCTTCTAAAATATCCATACGAAGATCACTAGTATTTGGCACGATAAGTCTACCAAATTTTCAAATGCCTCCATACGAATTAATATCAAAGTCTTTCAAACCTTCAATATCAATTTTATCCCTAAAAATTTGGCTAAGAAGAGCTAATTCGGGATCTAGCTTTTGAGCTTCAAGAATGCGGTCTAAAAGAGAAGGATGAGCCTCAAGGCTACATAAAACAAGAGATGAACATAAATCGGAAACACGATCTCGAATTTCACAAGTGGATAAAACCTAGAGATCATTCCATTCAGATATCATCATAGAAACAACCACTTGTTGCTTGCGACAAAGTGCATCGGCAACACGATTTCCCTTTCCGGGAGTATAAAGAATATCAAGATCATAAGCTGCAAGAAATTCGAGCCAACGTTGTTGACGCAAATTAAGTTCCTTTTGAGAAAATAGATACTTCAAAGATTTATGATCGGTGTAAATAATAAATTTTTCTCCCAAAAGATAATGACGCCAAATACGAAGGGCGAAAACAATAGCCATGAGCTCTGAATCATAAGTGGTATATCTAGTCTCGGCTGGCTTCAATTTCCTAGAAGCATAAGCAATAACGCGTTCTCTTTGCATAAGAACGGCACCCAAACCAACGCGACTAGCATCGGTATAAACAATGAAATCTTGGTTTCCTTCGGGAATCACAAGAATAGGAGCATTGGAAAGGAGTTCTTTTAACTTCTGAAAAGAAGCTTCACATTTGTCCGACCAAATGTATTTAACACCTTTCTTTGTTAAGCTTGTAAGAGGCACGACAATTTTAGAAAAGTCTTTAATAAAACGACGGTAATAGCCCGCCAATCCAAGAAAGCTACGGATTTCTGTCACACTCTCCGGTCTTTTCCAATTTTGAATCGCTTCAATCTTTGAAGGATCCATGGAAATTCCGGATTCGGAAATAATATGACCAAGAAATTTCACACGAGATTGCCAAAAATGGCATTTAGAAAATTTTGCTTTTAATTGATTGCTCCTAAGAGTTTCCAACACAATCTGAAGATGCTTTTCATGTTCCACCTCGGTTTTTGAATACACAAGAATATCATCAATAAAGATGAGAACAAACCGATCGAGGAAGTCTTTGAAAACTCGATTCATAAGGTCAATGAAATAAGCCGGAGCATTCGTTAAACCAAATGGCATAACAAGCCATTCATAAGATCCATAACGAGTACGGAATGATGTCAAAGGAATGTTATCCTCTGCGATACGAAGCTGATGAAAACCGGTAGCTAGGTCTAATTGTGAAAAGACTCTAGCACCACTAAGTTGATCGAATAGATCCTCAATCCGAGGTAAAGGATATTTATTTTTAATAGTAAGATCATTAAGCTTGCGGTAGTCAACGCAAAGCCTAAGTGTACCATCGGATTTCTTCACGAAAATAGCCGAAGCTCCCCAAGGCGAGGAACTAGAGTGAATAAATTGCTTCGCCTCCAATTCGGATAATTGTTTGCGCATCTCCTCATTTTCCCTATTGGACATACGATAAGGAGGACGAGTGATAGGTTGAGCTCCAGGGATGAGATTAATTTTGAACTCAATTGCTCGCTTAGGTGGTAATCCTAAAACGGGCTCAAATATGTCGGAAAACTCATGAACAACGTGAATAAGAGAAATAATATCTTCCTCATCATCATTATCGTCATCATGAGGATTTAAAGAATGTAAAGGTGCAACCAAGCTGGAATCCGACTCTTTAAGATCAATAGAAATCTGCTTAACAGATTGAGGATGTCGAAGATAAATAGTCCGTCCAGGATATAGGATTTAGGCTTCATAGCGGTTAAGCCAATCCATTCCCAAAATCATTCCAAAGCCTAAATAACACATAACATGCAAATCGGCATGGAAAGAGTAATCACACAAAATAATTTCGACATCTTTACACAATAAACTGATTGTTGCGGATCCACCAACTGGATTTGCAATTCTCAAAGAAGTCATTAAACACAAAACATCCAAAGAAAAAGTGTCAACAAGTTCTTTTGATGTAAAAGAATGGGACGCACCCGTATCAAAAAGAACTCGAATAGGATGATCAGGAAATAAAATAATGCCATCAAGGATAAAATGAGAAATACCTTGGCCACGATAAGTGTTGCCAGGGGATTGAGCAACATTGAGCTTTCCCTCCTTCTTGCCTTGAAGTTTGGGACAAGAAGATAAATAATGATCCGGGCTTTTGCAATAGCGACAAGCACAGGGCTTTGAACATTTATTTGCATAATGGTCCTTAGAACCACAATTGTAGCATTGCCCACTACTAGAGGTAGAAGTCTTTGCCACTGAAGTTGCTTGCTTCCCTTTCTTATTGGGATAATGACCTCTGAACTTATTAGGCCTTTTCTTGTTGTTGAAGTTTGATTTGGCACCCATAACTTCAACATCACTCTCCCTATCTGCCTCTTCAAGACGAAGAGCGATATCAATGAGTTGATCAAAAGAAACTTCTAATTTTAGAAGTAATGGCTTCTTGAGATTTTTATTCAAGCCATAGACAAATCTTTGGTTCTTCTTCAATGGGGTGTTTATGTGTTCGACCCCGTATTTAGAAAGTGACTAGAAGGATGCGACATAATCTGCTATAGAGGATTCACCTTGAACAAGGTCTATGAAACGACGAGCCAAAGTCGCCTTCTCAACTTCTGGCACAAATTTTAACTCGAAGCATTCCCGAAATTTCTCCTAAGTAAGATCCGCTTCATTTATTTCAGAAATCAGAAGCTCATACCAATCTAATGCTCTTTCTTGGAGCATACTAGAGGCCACCTGAACAAGGAAAAGATCAATAAGATTCATGCGAGAAAAGACTCGATCGCACATTCTCAGCCAAGCCTGGACTTCAATAATAGTTTCAGAACCTTTGAATGGCTTCCCACCCAAATTGGTATAATCGTTGCACAAACGTGCAAATCCAGACTTAGGGTGAGTAGACTCCGGATTTGAACCGGCTTCCTGAGTATTCTTTACGAGATCAAGAAGCTGCTGGGCAGACATAAACACTCCATCTTGGGGAGTAGCACTAGATTGACCGGTGCTGGGATGGCCATGACTAACCATTTATCTTCCTTTAGAAAGAAAGAAAGAAGAAGGAAAAGGTTATTCAACAAATGAATATCAAGCAATCTTGATAAATAAAATAAGGAATCATAAAGAAAGTAGGATGAATCGGTACGAAGACTCGAATCAAATCCTAAAGCACGACTCCTAAGAAGGACTTAGGACGATGATCCTTGCTAGATTATTCTACATTGTTCCGAAGTTTGGCTCTGATACCAAGCTATGACGCCCCACCTCTATACCCACGCTAGCTAAGGACACTACGGTGTAATGCCATCAACTAGTGCGGAGAATAAGGCTGTTGAGGAGCGACCATCCGTGTAATTGCTTTGTGCGAGCACCAATATGTCAGATAGTACAACATGCGTTTGGTTTCAGGAGGAAATCCGACACACCGATACAAACTCAAAGCTACTACACAGTGGCTATAATATCTTCGGAAACAAAAATAGAAATAACATAACACAAATCAGTCACAGATATCCATATCACAAAGGCGGAAAAAGATATGAATATAACACATGAAAGTGTACATCAGAGTAGTGGTCAAACAAGATCCACAATATCACAAAAGAATAGCTATAAGTGCTAAACAAAAGAATATGGATACATCAATGAGTCTATATCTCAAATGTATACAACAAAAACTACTACTAAGTAGTTAACCAAAAGTCAGGGTGATAATCCCAGATGTGAAGTCAAGCAGAAGCACCTGTCACATCTCGGTCTGACCCGAGTATTATTTAATAAGAAAATAATAAACGGATCAGTCTAGCTATAAATATCAGATGAAATGATATAGAATAAGAGATATGACAAAAAAACATATGATAACCATAAAGCCATACTGTGATGAGTATGCAATTGAAAATCAGCTAGGAATTAATCAATATCACAAGAATCTTCTCAAAGATCAAAAGGAATGTCATACTCTTTATTTTTATTCACCAAACCATAAATATTGACAATAATATCAATACCAATCACAAAAGCTAATGACACACAAATTCACCAATGCACAAATATTGATAAAACTTATCAATGTAAATCACGAAAATTGGTGAAACACAAATTCTAGAATTCATCAATGGAAATACAGAAATCACAAAAAGGGGGAGGCCTATCACAAAACGGGAGCATGAAAACTCACCAACACGTGTATCACAAAATGGAACGCTATTCCATGGTAGCTAACTATTAATTTTGAGCCGAAGCTCCACAAAACGGCCCAAAGACCATGGGTCGCTACCCCACCAAATTGAGCCGAAGCTCCATAGAAACGAGGTTTAGTCTCCCTCGTAGACAAAGAGACATCGCACATTTGCTAGTCTAAATCACAAAAATGATCATCAACGATCATCAAGAAGTGTCAATTACAGTAAGCTAGTGAATATATAAGCTTAGCTTCATGTCCCATAAGTACTAGCTTAACTTAAATATTTACGAACAAATTGTAGATCTCCACTCGAAGATTGTCACAAGAGATTCAATCGAACAAGTCCAAGAATTAACCGGCTAAGTAAACGCAAGTGTTTCATACCACTTGTTTTACTAAGCCGTTTAATTAGATTTCTCGTACGAGTGAGGTAAAGGTTTATATATACTAGTAGATTGGAAAACGGTTTAAGAAACAAGCTTTGTAATAAAATAGGGTTGAAATCGTTTTGATAAAGGAGTTTTGATATTTACTACTAGTATTGAAACCTTTATATTTTTAAAATGACAAATCACAAAAAATGATTGTAGAAACAATAAGTCACAAAAATTCACATTCGAGGACGTGAATAAAATCCAAAGAATTCGATTCCAAATCCATCCAAGTGGAAATACCCTTGCGACTTAACAGCCACGGCTTACGACTTAACACAATACAACACAAGAAATCAACGACACAACTCATGCGACTCCACGACATACGACATAAGGGATCCGCGACATTGCATGCGGCCTAACTGAATGACCTAAGAAATGGGCGACATAAGATGCAAGCGACCTAAGGAGCTAGCGGCTTAAGGAGTAGTATGCGGCCTAACATGGCGCGACCTAAGTGGTGTGAGCAAGCCGAGCTACCTAAGTGATGCAAGCAGGCCTAGCGACTTAAGGAGGTGAGGCTGAACGACCTAAGTGGTCGCGACCTAAAGCAGGCCGACTCATAGCAAGGCGAGCGACCTAACGTAGCCGACCTAAGATGATACAGTTGAGCGACCTAACATAGCCGACCTATAGCATGGAGTGACTTAAAGCATGGGGCGACCTATATGCAGGCCGAGTGACCTAACTGGTCAGCGACCTAAAGGGGGCAGAGTGACTTAAGGAGGTGAGGCCGAGCGACCTAAGTGGTTGCAAGCGGGGCGACCTAAGTGGTTGCAAGCGGGGCGACCTAAGAGGTTGCGACCTAACTTGGCACGACCTAAGTTGGTTGCAAGATATAGCAGGTGCGACTTAACATGGCCGAGCGACCTAAGGTACTGAGGCAAGCCGAGCGACTTAACACATGGCCGAGCGACTCAAGTAATGGAATGACCTAACACATGGCACGACCTAAGCATAGCGCAACCTAAGTTGGTGCGATCTATATGCAGGCCGAGTGACCTAAATGTGCAGGCCGAGAGACCTAAGCAACAGAAATGCAAAAAATCTCTCCATTTGCAACCGGTCGAGCACGAACGCTAGGGGATTACGCCCATTGGCTTTCCGATCCTATTGGCTCCTCGATGCATCACCAAAAACGTGTTCAAACTTCAAAGTTAGGATTTTTAAAGATTTGAACCCAAAACTCTAAAAATTGGGATTTTCACCAATTCAATCCAAACCAAAAGCAAATGCACATGAATAAGTGTTAGGAATTCATACCCAACAATCAAAGATAGTTATAGACAAAGATGTGAGATAAAAATCTCACCTTTTCACAAAATCAATGAAGGAGAAGCTTAAAAGCAAAGGAAGAATAAACCACACTTCAATCTCAACACATGAAGCTTGAATCAATGGCTTCTCTTTGGATTTGGAGTTAGATGTTGGATTTGCAAATGATCTAGGGCTTGGAGTTTTAGTTTCCCATTCCTCTCTCCATTTTTGATGAAGCTTGAGTGTTAGGAAATGAAAGTGAAGTAATGAAGGGAAGAGGGGGTTGAGCTAGAGTTAATAGTTTAGGCTAATGGACAAAACCAAACCCAAAGTGTAAAAGTGGCAAAATTCCACAAACTCCAAGCATATCAAAGTTTATACTCAAAAAGATCGCAAACGGTGTTTTGGACCCAATGGAAGTGGTCCGGAGTCCTAATTCGACCGTATGCAAAAAGTAACCTTTCGGACTAAAATCCGACTAACGATAAAATATTTAAATAAAACATTTAAATATTCAACCGTAAAATATGTGGGTTGTTACACAGAATACCTATATTGTAGGCCTAATGAAGTAATCCTTTACATATGCAGAATATCCCTGACTAAGTTTCGTACAAGGTAGAACTCGTTGGCGGGATTCAGATAGTAGAAATTGTAGGATCGATTTCACCCTAGAGGAGGGTGAATAGGGTGATACTATCAATTATTAAAATTATCGTGGAAGTTTATATAATCTCAACACAGATATATCAAAATTATAGCAGCACAGATAATAGCAGAATAATTAATGCAGAAATAGAATGATACAGAATTTACCCAGCTTCGGCAAAACCCTGCCTACGTGCTCCCTCCAAGGTTTCTACTAGAAATTAAGCAGTTAGACGCTTACACACGTAAACTCGCGACACCCGCTATCGGCTAGCCCTAACTTTACGCTCAAAACCCTGCCACAACTCAGCCACTGATTTGTGAATTCTCAAACTATGCCACGTAGTTTGTCCCCTAGTCACACGACTTGAAATTACACAATTTAAAAGAGAAAATACAAATTTAAGACAATTTAAATAATAAAAACCTTAATTTAAAATATTAAGGCTCAAATAAAAACAAGGTCGGCCCAAAATGTTTAAGTGATGATCGTCCATTTTCCTTTTATTCCTTCGGCCCGGCTTTGTTTCCTTTTTCTTCGTCGTTCGTTCCTCTGTACGAAATTAGGGCTTGTGAATGAAGTCGCCGCTTTGTCAAATTGAATGTGATGATGCTTCGAATCCTTTCTTCGGTTGATTATATTGCTCGCGGGTTCTTCAATTTAGTCGAGTACTAGTATGTGCTTTTACTTTTCAATTTGCCTATGCTCGACTTGATTCAAGTTGAAAGATTTGTTCTTTGTTGCTTAAACTCGAATGCTTTATTTGCCGATGATGTTCATCGTTTATATAAGGTTCGAACCCTTGTATTTTCGTTCGTATATAATCATTTGGATTCGCCTATTGATTTATCTCGGCCACTTGATTTTGGTTGAATGATTATGATGATTTCTGACTTCTTCAGTTCGGATATTTTTGGTTACTTGATAATCACGGTGTTGATCTCTTTCGTGGCCACCATGGCTTTGATTTCTGACATCGGCTTTGACTTTGATCGTGTTGACTTTGTGAAAACTGCTATGTGAATTTTTGGTACTCTGAATTTGTTGATAAACTTGATTGACTTGCGGCTTGATGGTCATATCCACTTACTGTTGGTCTTCATGTAGCTGTTTTTTCATGGTGATTTTATTCTTATCGTCCCGCCGTTTTGATCTTGTCCTTTGTGACTTTTGATGACCTCTCTGACTTTGGTTTGAAACTAGATTTTATGAAAATATTTCGAGTTTGACATTTAACTTAACTTGATCAATCACCTTGTTGTTCCACGACTTCGGCCATTTGAAACTGTGATGATTTTCTGGCTTGATTTAATTTGTTCATTTTCACCTGACTTCGACTTTGCATTTGGTTTGTGTATTGGCTTCGGTCATTATGCCTTTGACTTTGGTTTTACTTTGAGCTACATTTTGAAATATCCTCTGTCTTTGTTCAAACTTGTATCATGCACATGTATATATACATGTGTGCTCACGTATGTATATAATCAGTTACATGTTGCTTGCAGTTGTTTTTGGTTTCACTACACTGTTGTCACATGTCATTGTTTCGGTTTTAGATCATCGTGGTTTGCACTTTATATAGCTTCGAGTTGTTAGTGCACTTGTATTTCATGGTTGTTGTTGCCACTGATTGATTTTGACCCGATGCTTGTGGTTATGTGTGATATACCATGGTCTTGCAGTCATATTCACACTGCATATATGTTGTTTCATGGTTTTGGCATTATTTGAGTTCATCATGGTTTGCACTTTGATGCTACCTGGATTATGTCACTGTTATTTGATTCAATCGAGTCTGGTACCTTTTGTAGCATTGTTTTGTTATTTGATTCAATGATCTTTTGCATATTTATCACTGTAGTCTGAGCTCTGTCTTCACTGCAACCATATGTGTGCATACATGGTGTACCTGTTATTACTTGAGGCAGATCATGTTTTCAAGTTGACTGTGACTTGCTTATGCCCTATACTTCAGTTTTGTGCAATCTGATTTTGACTCAGTTGCATGTTGTACATTTGTGTGTCTAGTTGCTTCTGTAGTGCACTGCTTGCAGTCATATCATTGTTGTCTCATTGTTTTAAAATTGTTTATCCATATATGCACATTTGAATTTCACTGTGTTTAACTTGGTTTTGTTTACATGTGCACAGCTTGCTGGTTTGATGTACTTGAATATGGTATGCACTGTGATTTGTGTGTTTGAGCCTTTGTATTCAGTTTTGTTCTTGTTAGCTGTGGGTCTGGTTCGCCTTTGATTCATGTTGTACATATATGCATTTGATGCTTTGAAAATCTTTCATTGTTGTCCAGACAAAATAAAAGAGTAGCATGGTCAGGTTGCTCTGTTTTCATGTAGTCTGATTGCACTTGAGTCATGCCTGATTGAGTCCCTATCTTGATCAAACTTGTATATTCTGACTGTACCTGTGTTGAATCCGGCTTTATTGCTCGAGTTTGACCTTGTGCTCGCGTTGTGACTTTATTTGTGTTGCACTTGGGTTGAACCTGGATTTTCGTTTGGGTTTGACCTGTGCTCACCTGTCCCTGTAATTTTATCAAGTGTATATCGGTATGCACGGCCTTATAGCATGTACAATGATACACTGTGCATGTGACAAGCTGTTCGTGTATGATGAATTAAAAATTAAATGATGACGAACAACCCAAATAACCGAGGTAAATGATATTTTCAAACATCATTTTATTTTCTACTGCAAAAATATTTCATTTTCAATTTTATTGCGTCAGTACTTATTTTTGCAGATTTCTCAGATTCTGGATTCAATCTGGAACGAAGTTAAAGATAAATACGAGTGAATGAGCCATATGTTGTGAGGTGTATTTGTAAATGGAAATGTATTGTAATTGCAAATTGTATATCTATAGTGAAAGCTCAAATTTGTACTATTCAAAATTGTAATAAATATTTGTTTGAATAAAATATCTGTTTGAATTTAAACTTTTTGTTATTTATTTTATTCGGCAAATATTTATTTATTCTGTGAAAATAAAATAGTACATTAACAAATACATTTAATGAATATATATATATATATATATATATATGTTTATTATCATTAAACAAAAATCATATACTCGCATATTAAACAATCTCCCCCTTTGATGATAACAAACATATATTTAAGATTTTGAGTTTGTTAAATGTATTTGATCATTCAATTTGCTCCCCCTATTTGAATGCTTCCTCTCTACATAAAGCTCTCCCTTCATATATGCATGTAAATAAAAATATACAAATAAGCCTAGATCCAAATAGAAAATATTTGACCTTTCTTTATCAAAATCTTTACTTTTCTCTCCCCCTTTTGTTATCAGCAAAAGAGTAATAGTGTTAGAAAAATAGACATAAAGTGACAGACATTAATACAACATTAAACTCAATCGATAAATATTAAATTTCAATAAAAAATCAAACAAAAATCATAAATACTCTATTTGAAGCATATTCCACTTGAGAATTATAGGGATGATGTCATCATTCAAAACCATACAGTTGCGTCTATTTGTGGTATATTTATTTCAGGAATTTGAATGTCTACTAACCATGCATAACCGATAGGAATTTTAAATGAGATTAGTAGTATTCCAAAAAAATTCTTTTTAAAAAAAATGAATTCAAGTATCTTCTAACCACGCATAACCGTGAGGACTTTTAAATGGGATTAGAATCAACTTGTCTATTTAGTTAGTCAATTTTAATATGTGTTCCATACATGCATAATCGTGAGGACTTTTAAATGAGCATGGAAGCACATAAAAAATTCCAAGTAATTCACTCATGCATAACCGTGAGGACTTTTTAATGAGAGTGAATACTTTGGATGTTTTTATTTGTTAAAAAATAATGAAATGAAAAACGAATGATTCCCATTTAAAATACCACATATTGACATACTATATTGAATTTTGATGAGTGATGCTTGTTAGAAATATGGTAGAAATAGAGATGGTCATGGAATTTTTACCAACAAAAAGTTTTTATAACTCTTTGTTCAAATTTCTAAAAAAAATTACTAAATATACTGTCTCAAGTTATAATATATGATTAATATCAACGCTCGTCACTTTTTCAATCACAATTTATCTTTTTGATAATTAATAGGGAGTTAGATCAGTTAATATAGTCATTTAAAATCATATTCAAAAATAATTATTAAATTTTCTAAAAATGGCTAATCTGAAACATGGTCAAAAACGATTTTCTAGAAGGGTTTTATAAGAAAATTTTCTGCTATTTGAAAATTTAATTGAAATGAAAAATATGCAGATATTTTCTTTGAAAAACGATACAATTACTGAATGTCTCAACATAAATCACTTCAACTAGAAAATTTTCTATCAACTAGATTACCAGTGTAATTTGCATTTGAATTTTTCTTTCACTCGAGATTATCTTAGTTGAATGTTATAGACCAGACTGTGAAGTTTCAACAAATTTCTTTAAATTATTTTTATCAGCTTTTAAATGAAGTTCTCTTGAATTTGAATCGAAGCCGTGTAAACGATCAAAAAATAACCATAATGTCAGATCCCGAAACAATAAGGTAAGCAAATATATCCACGTGTAGCGTGAGTAATCAGTAATCATCATTAGTCTAAGAAAATCTATAGTTCAAAGATGATTGGTCAATATTTTGAATAAGTCAGAATCAAAATCATCATTCATTTCATCATTACATTGCTGGCTGATTTAATTCAGATTACGGTACAGATTATCACATTTAATATATCATTCAAAATATAACATTACATGTTTTACCTTTACTCTAACTTTTCGTTGTTGCCCATTGTGATTCTGTCACCTTTATACTAGGCTAAGGAACTTTGATTTGTCGCTTGTTGTGTTTCTAGAACAGCTAGAATCCAGATAGCACTGTTGTTGTTCCTTTCCTGCCACTACACCTACATGTTAAAAGGTTTTTGTGACTTATTTTTTTTATAGGTCCATGGTTGTTAGTGGCAAGATATTTTGAAAAATGATTTTGTGGAGACCCATAACTATTTACATATGTTCCTTTTAGCACCCAAATTTGTTTAACTTTGAGAGATTTTATATTTGTGCCTTTTGGAACCCAAATTGGAATGGTTTTCACGTGTTTGGGTCTATATTAACAAATATTTTGATTGTGTCCAATTTTTCTACAAATTGTGCACATGGAATTGACTTGTTTAATTTCGTTTCTAACATTTTCAGATTGATTATATCCAAGTCTTGTCTAACTGTATTAGCAGTTTGTTTCCCTAAAAGCATATTTAACGATCCTTCACTTTTTGAAAATTTTTCTAAATTCGTAGACAATTGTTGGACTTGTGTTTTGAGGGATTCATTTTCATCCAATAACTATGTGCACTTTTTAATTGAATTTTCTCTTCTAGTATTTTCACTCTCTTTCAAAATCAGAATTTCATTTTCAAGCGATTTAATTTTAATTTCTGATTTATTTAATTTCTTCTTCGAGTGATGGACACTTATCACACTTGGGGATCCTACTTTGATAGTTTTTAAGTAATTTGTCAAGTTGTTTATTTGATTCTATCAAAGTATCTCTTTGTGATTCAATTCTAGCGTATTTCTCCCTAAATCTTTCAAAACAGCCATTTACTTCGTGGAAGTATATAAGTAATTCTGAGTGAGTGAGTTTTGATACCTCGCTTGGCTCGTCATCGTCGCTATCAGTTATATCACCTCGTAAGCACAGATTTACTCTTTCACTCTCGCTTCCAGTGCTTTTACAATCATGACTTTTATTCCATGTGGCTGAAAAACTTTTCCCTAGTGAATCCTTTTCTTGGTCGTGTTGAAGTCCAGGACAATTGGGCTTGATCTGTCTGGATTTGTTGCACTTGTGACAGATGATCTCCCGTTCTTCTGGGTTGTCTAGTTCTTTGTCTATTCTGCTTTTCAATTTCTTATTTAGAGGTGCATTTCTGTATTTGTGATTCCACTTTTTGAATTTCTTCATTAGTAATTCCAGCTCAGTTGCTCCATCTTCATCATCATCACTACTGCTTTTTATCAATACTGTTAAGCATGTTTCTGTGTCGATTATGGAGGATTTCTCATTGCTATTGACTTTTGCTCATATAATGCATCAAAAGTATTCTATATTTCCTGTGCACTTTCACAATGAGAGATAAAGTTAAAATTATCTTGATTAATATGATAATATAACATATGCATAGCAAGAGCATTAATCGAGATAATTTTCTTGTCTGTTATATCACACCCATTTTCAATAATATCCCAACTTTTAAAATTAACAAATTTTAAATAAAATTCCATTTTTAATTTCCAATTCAAAAAATATGTTCCATCATAAATAGGAGGGATAATACTAGACCGACCCTAAGCAAAAGTAGCCATTTTAAAAATTCAAATTTGTAAAAAAAATTGGTCTTTGAAAAATCAAAATTTTTTAACACAAAAATGGCTTTTGTTCCTAGCTCTGATACCACTTGTAGGATCGATTTCACCCTAGAGTGGGGGTGAATAGGGTGATACTATCAATTATTAAAATTATCGTGGAAGTTTATATAATCTCAACACAAATATATCAAAATTATAGCAGCATAGATAATAGTAGAATAATAAATGCAGAAATAGAACGACACAGAATTTACCCAGCTTCGGCAAAACCCTGCCTACGTGCTACCTCCAAGGTTTCTACTAGAAATTAAGCAGTCAGATGCTTACACACGTAAACTTGCGACACCCGCTATCGACTAGCATTAACTCTACGCTCAAAACCCTGCCACAACTTAGCCACTGAGTTGCAAATTCTCAAACTACGCCGCGTAGTTTGTCCCCTAGTCACACGACTAGAAATTACATAATTTTAAAAGAGAAAATACAAATTTAAAACAATTTAAATAACAAAAACCCTAATTTAAGATATTAAGGCGCAAATAAAAACAAGGCCGGCCCAAAACGTTTAAGTGATGATCGTCCCTTTTCCTTTTATTCTTTTGGCCCAGGTTTGTTTCCTTTTCCTTTGTTGTTCGTTCCTCTGTGCGAAATTAGGGCTTGTGAATGAATTCGCTGCTTTGTCAAATTGAATGCGATAATGCTTCGAATCCTTTCTTCGGTTGATTATATTGCTCGTGGCTTCTTCAATTCAGTTGGGTACTGGTATGTGCCTTTACTTTTCAATTTGCCTATACTCGACTTGATTCGAGTTGAAAGATTTGTTCTTTGTTGCTTAAACTCGAATGCTTTATTTGTCGATGATGTTCATCGTTTATATAGGGTTCGAACCCCTGTATTTTTGTCCGTATATAATCATTTGAATTCATCTATTGATTTATCTCGGCCACTTGATTTTGGTTGAATGATTATGATGATTTTTGACTTCTTCAATTCGTATGTTTTTGGTTACTTGATAATCACGGTGTTGATCTCTTTCATGTCCACTACGGCTTCGATTTCTGACATCGGCTTTGACTTTGATCATGTTGACTTTGTGAAAACTGCTACGTGAATTTCTGGTACTTTGAATTTTTTGATAAACTTGATTGACTTGTGGCTTAATGGTCATATCCACTTGCTGTTGGTCTTCATGTAGCTGCTGTTTCATGGTGATTTTATTCTTGTTGTCCTGCCGTTTTGATCTTGTCCTCTGTGACTTTTGATGACCTCTCTGACTTTGGCTTGCAACTAGATTTTATGAAAATATTTCGAGTTTGACATTTAACTTAACTTGACCGATCACCTCGCTCTTCCATGACTTCGGCCAGTTGAAACTGCGATGATTTTTCTGGCTTGACTTTAATTTGTTCATTTTCACCTGACTTCGACTTTGCATTTTCTCAGTGTATTGGCTTCGGTCATTATGCCTCTGACTTTGGTTTTACTTTGAGCTACAGTTTGAAATCTCCTCTGTCTTTGTTTAAACTTGTATCATGCACATGTATATATACATATTGTAACGACATGCTATTTTCAACCATTCGCATCCGCACATGTCGGACTTGAATTGCTCAAAATATCAGATTATTAATTTATATTTTGCAAACTCAGCATATACAGTAAATAAATCAAACACAGAATCACAGACACAGAGTAATACAATAATACGCAGCGGAATAAATAAATAGTAGTTCATGAAGCTACTATACAAATATCAGAGTTAGAAATAGAATACAACAGAATATCTTAAATACAGCGAAGTCTTCAGTACAAACAGATGGCTTCTCTGAACCAATCAACTGGAAAAGCTGAAAGCTGAATCGATAGTTGGATCTCCAATGAAGCTCCAAACTCCACAGGTGAGTTTTAAATGCTGTATCACTCAGTCTAACCCGAGCATAAAGCAAAACACAAAACACTCGAGTCAGGATTAACGTTCTTATATCAATAAATCCAACTCAAGTGAAATATCAACTGAAATACAAGTAACTTAAAGGATGTTTGGGATAACCATCCTCTAAGAGTCCATGGAACTATCTACAAGGTAGAAATATACACTATAACACCGAGGTCATTTCAAATTAATTTATACTTCACAAAATATCATTTCATTTCAAATATATATTTCCAAAGTATATATAAATATTTTATAAAGTAGAATATTTGTAATTTCCTCAAACTTAACAAATCACTTCAAAATCAACCCGACTTCCCTATTCAAATTAAATTCAATCTCAATTTATCAATTTCTATTCAATTCAGTTTCTGACCAAACAAATTCAATTTATATATATATATTTCAAATACAGATCTAAATCACAAATTAACCATTTAAATTCTAGTATATTTCAAAGCTTTAATATTCAACATTCCAAAGTTCAATTTAAAAGTTTCATATAGATCTCGATTTAACCTTATTATTTAATCTTGAAATGTTCACGTAATAAATTCAATATTTATTAAATAACCTAAATTTACCTTTAAACTAAGTATTCCTTTCGATTTGTTTAAACTTGAAACTTCCATTTAATCATTTAAATCAAAATCAAGTTATAACTCAAATCTTAAATTTCAAATTCAATAGTTCAAATCAATCCAATTAAGAAGAATTCTTAACTAAATACCATTTCAAATAAATTCAACTCTATCTTCTCAACCTTAACTTATTCAAATTATTACAACAATCAAATTTGAAATATAAATTTAAATAAATACTTAAACATATTATATGGATTGATTCAATCTCAATAACATATTTTAAGAACCAATATTTATTAAAAACTATATATTTCCTTTCAAACTATAGAAATTATTTTCAAACATTTATATATATGTGGACCAATGGTGTTTGTATATAATTTCCTACCCTATGGTCAAGGGATATGAATATTTATCATTTCAATCCGAAATTTAAATATACGGGTAGATATCACTCCGACCCGCAATCTCAAATTCAATTTAATTGAAAATCGCTTGGGTTTATCATTTCAACCCATAATGAAATTCTCCTATTCTAAAGTCCGTTCGGGTATGTATCATTTCAACCATAGTGAATTCTAAACTACAGGAAACTTGCAGAGTGATAACAGATAATAAAATAAAATAACAGGCATATATCATCAATACCAATATAATATAAACAACAGGATATGGTGTCATAACCCACAAGTGAACAATTGCAGATAACAACATATATAGCAATGTAAATAACTAACAACAGCATATTTCAATTGTCATTTCAATTGAAATTGAATTTAATAAATAAAAGAATGTTAATCGTGAGTGATTTCTCACCTTTTGAGGCTAGAGAGGGTTTGACGATGAAATGTGTTACGGATCCAAGCACGTATTTCAAAATAAAGCTAACTTGGCACGAATTTAGATGGACAAAGCTGATAATAAGGTATTGATGAAATGAATCAGAATCGGCTAGATATTTTTACGGAAAATATATTTTATCATTGTCATTTCCATGAATAAATGTTTAATTTGAAACAAAGTATTAAAATAATATATTTTGAAATAAATACTTATGTATATATTTATTTTTAAAATAAAAAATACTTATATACTATAGTTTATTACTTTCAAAATGCCATAACATATTATATATGTACATAAAAAAAATAACATGACTTATACATATATATACTAACGTATATATAATTTAAATTTATAACATATCCATATAACTTATATGTAGATCTTAACATCACTTTGTATGCCTACAGCCTTTTAAAACACATTACACTAAAATCATAGGTTTAATATATCATTTATTCAAAGTCAGGTATTAAATATCACTATATAATAACAAGCTACCCATATATGAAAAAATACAAGTATTTCAAAATAACATATGTAACTTTTATGCATAACAAACATGTATGACATACTTATATTTTAAAATATTAAAACTGTTATGTATATAATATATCTATACATTTTGAAACCGACTCATGAAAATATATGTAAATCTTATAGCAGAACAATAAAACTAATACATATAACTTACTTTACAAAAATATTTATTATAACACTACATACATATATAAACAACTTTGTAAAACTATTATACATATGCATATACTTATAATAACT
Organism: Allium cepa; assembly: GCA_030765085.1. Classification (NCBI taxonomy): domain Eukaryota; kingdom Viridiplantae; phylum Streptophyta; class Magnoliopsida; order Asparagales; family Amaryllidaceae; genus Allium; species Allium cepa. Next base: position 167,612,447 of record CM060932.1, read on the forward strand.
ATTTAAAATATAATATTTTCGTAAAATAAATATATACACATGTCATATTAAAGCAAATCTCTGTACTGGTATATACATAAACCTATATATATAATATGTGTAAATCATACTAGGGCGGTTCTAAAATAACTGGTATATACAAAAGCATTGCGGGTATACAAATAACTTATATAATAATGTCTTAAAGTCAATAAAAATCAAGTAAAAATAAAGTATTTAACTTAACAGATCACAAAACCCTATATAACTTATACATGCGTAGGCTGCTAGTAAATAACTTATACAAATAGTATAAAATAAAAATAAAAAAAATATAGCACACTTACAACATGCACGGAGGCAGAGGACGAGATGATGGTTGCCGAGGTTGAGAGACAAGGCCGTAGATCTGGATTTGGTTTAGGCGCGAGTTCAAGGCTTGCTCTGGAATTGGCGAAGGCAACGAGATCCAGGCGGCAAAAGATGAAGCAGCGATGCTTTTATTTTTTATTCTAATTTTTTTTCCTTCTCTTCTTGCCGAGTGAAATATGAAGATCAGTTTGTCAAATATATTAAAAGCAGAGGACAGGGAGGGGAGAAGCAAAGCATGGAAAAAAAATATAAAATAAAAGAAAGAAAATGGAGGCCATACCTTCAGAGCTCACGCACGCAAGATGAAATGAAGGAAATGTTGAGATGCAATTGAAAACTATTTGTGTATGAGGCTTATATTTATCAGGGTTGCGTTGATTGACATGAGAGAATATAGGCAAGAAATAAATTTAAATCAATTATACACGATTGCATTGATTGAGGTGAGAGAATATAGGCAAGAAATAAATTTAAATCAATTATTCATGATTGTGTTGATTGAGGTGAGAGAATATAGGCAAGAAATAAATTTAAATCAACTATACATGAATGTGTTGATTGAGGTGAGAGAATATAGGCAAGAAATAAATTTAAATTAATTATACATGATTGCGTTGATTACGTATCAGGCTATGGAATATATTCCTGTCAATTTATGCCCGAGAGGCAAGGAAATTTCCGTACGTATTGGATTGCTGATAAGTTAGTAAATCGAATGCAAAAGTGGCAAGCAGATATTTGTTGTTTTGAACGGTAAGTAAATAAAAGAGTTTTTATACCAAATTAAAACCATTGAATCAAAAAGAAGGCGTAAAAGTTTACACGTGAACTTCAAGAAATCTTGAAATGGATTTTGAACGTCTGAAGAGAAATAAATTTTCTTAAAATGGCTACGTGAATTCGGAGAATTTATTCCTATTATAAAAATGAAGAAAAAGGGAGCATAGAAATTTACACGTAACCTATCAAAGCTAGATTTAAAAGAAATTGAACGGCTAGGGAAATCATTTCTTTCCCACTTGGAATGCAAGGCTACAGATAAATTTATTTATTTAGTTAAGGTAATAAATTTTTATTAAGAATGCGCACTATGGATGCATTAATCAAATCAACCATACACCCACATTAAAATAAAAGTAACGCATTTAAATTTATATGTTTTCTTATTTATTCACTATTTATATTTAGTAGAATAAATGTTTAAAGAGTATTTCAGTAATTACGTACTATTTATATGCTAACTAGATAAATCAAACGGATACGAACGTACAAGTTAAAACGTTCATTTTATAAAGCTTATCTATACACTATAAATTTTAAATTTTATTACTTAATTAAAATACGATTTGTTTACATCCATCTGATTCATTCATCATTTACCAAGAACTGATGTATATAAGTAAAAATATTAATTACTCAATTTAAAAAGTATATAATCTAACATAAAAAAACAAAAGCGGAAAATGTTGTTCCGAAATATCCAGTTGAATTAAAAGATATGGAAATTAAATTTAAATATTTAAAATTTCAATTAATGTTAAAATTTAACCAAAATAAGAATTATAGAATTTTGCTTATATTGAAAAAAATGGTGACTATTTATAATTCAATAAATAAAATTCAACTTTTTGCTAAATTAAAACCCCAAAGTTTATAAATAAAAGAATAAAATACTTGTTAGAATTTTTGGGTTGTTACACTCTCCCCCACTCAGAACTTTTCGTCCTCGAAAAGGAACAAAGTAGGAGAATAGAAACAACCAGATGAAAAATTAGACTTTGGAAAACAAATTAACAATTTATTTAAAACCATATAATTTTTTTTATTTAATAGTTTGGTTAAACTCATTTTATTAAATCCATTCAGTTATTAATGAGATCAATTATTTATATAAAACACTAAAAAATTTAATATTAAACCAAGTAGTATGTAAATAAAAAATATTGTAAAGATTATATTCAAAAAGGAAAGGAAGGTAGATTCAGGAAATAGAATATAGGTGAATAAATAAGCTGAGCAGATAAGGTGGATCCAAAAGAATAGTATCGGGCACGAATCGTAAATTTCAAACCATAAGAGTCTCAATTTCAAATATTAATACAAAATTTCTTTGTTGAAAAATACTTTTATAATAAAATACCTTTATATCGAAACAAAATTTTCTTTCGAAAATACTTTTATAACTCGATGTTTTAACAAGTTTATCCTCGTTCTTGCAGACTCTGGCCATGCGTTGATCAGGCACAAAGCTAGAATTCTTCAAGTACTTAGTAGACCTATTTCAACACCTAGTGAAAATACTGAAAACTTTTAAAAACAGATATGGAAAGTACAATCCAACAAATCACCTGGATTGCAGGATACATAACAATGGTTACGCCTGGATCCCCTAGGAAACATCCATATCCTTTAAGCATTCACTGCCTTACGAATTACGCCATGATAAACAAAACCCGTGGATCGCAGGATACATAATAATGGTTATGCCTGGATCCTCCAGGAAACATCCATACCCATTAAGAAATCTCTGCCTTGCAGATTACGCCACGACAACAAAACCGGTAGACCGTAGGATACATAACAATGGTTACGCCTGGATCCCTAGGAAACATCCATCCCTTTAAGCAATCTCTGCCTTGCGGATTATGCTACCCCAGAAAAAAAGACCGTGGGTTACGCCAGGATAGGACACTCGAGTATCACATCCGAAAAACCGAAAATCAGAGAGAATAATATCGATAGAATGAATCCACAATGTGGCCACAGAGCGGATATCAAGCAGAAGGCACTTTCCATATCAGTACTTCGAAAATATATATCATATAGTACCTTTTCAAATCACTTTCAAATATCATACTTATGTAAAGTCCATTATATATAAGATTTCATTTTCAAATCGAATACTTTCCAAAATCAATAGTATATCAAATCACACTTATATATACTACGCCTATGTAAGATTACACCTTTCAAATTGAGTACCTTTCCAAATCAATAGTTTTCAATTCAACTTCATACTTATACAAATCAATTCTATAGAAGTTCGATAACTCCCAAATCAAGTATTTAGTAAAACAAGGTTCTCAATTTCAATTTCTTTTAATATCGTTTCGGTTTCAAAATCATATATGATTTAACCAAATTATTTCTTCCATATTTAATATCTTCAGTTTCAAAATTTCCAAATAATAGGTTTAGAAAATAATCCTAGTTTCCAAATCAACATAATCTAGGTCAGTCAAATTCATTTCCAAAATCATCATATAAATACTGGGTTTTAAATTCCAAATCTTATTTTTCGAAACCAAATATTTTCTAAAATCAATTATACCCAAATGATTTTCAAATTTATAACCACCCCTTCGAAACCTTTAAACTATTTATAAAGCATTCAAAACCGGATTTCATATTAGTATAATTCAAATTAGTCCTATCCATTTACTTAACAAAGTAGTTTTAAACTTATATACTTTATCCATTAATTTATACTTTTCGAAATTATTTAGCTCTAAAATTTTAAACCTTGATTTGGAAGTGTTCGAACCTTCAAAATAGTCGGTGAAATCAATTTCAAATCCAAGAGTTGGAAATCAGCAACATATCAGTAAATTAATTTTTATAACTCGAATTATACTAAATCAAATCGAAAACTCGAGGATTGAACACCGGCTTACTTTAAATCGTTTCAAATATATATAAATATATCTTTTGAATATCGAATTAAACTTCGGAATTTGAAATCAAAATTGGTTTCACAAAATTGCTCGCATAGCGAAGCTATTAAAGTGGCCTCTCCCCCACTTTGAAACTCGGAAATCAATGTCGATGATGCGTGCACTCATCACCGAAATTATTCTCCAGCGACATAAGTGAGTTCTGAACTTCTATTTTCTTAAAACTTCTTTGAAGTTTCTTTGAAATCATTGGAACTCGTTTAAGTCATTTGAAACACTTATTATTCGGAAAATACTTTCAAATCGTATTATTATATATTTTCAAAAATCTTAAAACCAATTTCAAAATACCGGAGTTCAATCTCTCAAATTTCAAATTCGGAACCCTTCTGTTATAAATCATTTTTATATAAATCAAATTTCTTATAAAATTTTCAAAATTTCAAATCCTTTCGAAATTTCAAATTCTAATTTTTTTTAAAGGTATATAATCCTTTCAAAAACATTTTCACTTTCATATATCGAATAAAATCATAGTTATCAAAATAATAATTTCGGTATATAAAACAATTTCTAAAATACAAACAAAGCCCGATTTTCAAAGGATGATTCAAGGATGGATTTCAAAACAAAGATAGAGATTCAAATTAGAGGAACTCTAATCAAATAGAATTCTGATTCGAAGCTAGGCCTAAACGAAGATGAGATAATTAAATTTCAAAATAGAAGATGGATATTAATCATGGGCGACCTTAACCGGGTCAACCGTGACTTCAGGAATATGATCGATGCGGAATTCCAAGGCAAATCGACATTCGATCGCCAGATATAGAATTCGGCATAACCAGAGATACAGCATCTAAACCGAGGGTATATAAATCTTCGTTGAATCGATGCTATTATAAAGGAGTTTCACCCCTTTACAATCATTCAGTGGAGCTATGGGATACTCCAGAATCTAGAAAACACGAATAGGGAAAGACAAAAATAGATTTGGAACCGAGGGGAATGTTCCAAAATTCAAAGGAGAATCGAATCAAATAGGAAGAGATTCAAGCTCGAACGAAAGTGATTCTCTAAATAAATTTACCATATATGCTATGTTTGCCTAGAGCCAAAGTTCTGATACCAACTGTAACGACCTGCTATTTTCAACCATTCGCATCCGCACATGTCGGACTTGAGTTGCTCAAAATATCAGATTGTTAATTTATATTTTGCAAACTCAGCATATACAGTAAATAAATCAAAACAGAATCACAGACACAGAGTAATATAATAGCACGCAGCGGAATAAATAAATAGTAGTTCATGAAGCTACTATACAAATATCAGAGTTAGAAATAGAATACAACAGAATATCTCAAATACAGCGAAGTCTTCAGTACGAACAGATGACTTCTCTGAACCAATCAACTGGAAAAGCTGAAAGCTGAATCGATAGTTGGATCTCCAATGAAGCTCCAAACTCCATAGGTGAGTCTCAAATGTTGTATTACTCAGTCTGACCCAAGTGTAAAGCAAAACATAAAACACTTAAGTCAGGATTAACGTTCTTATATCAATAAATCCAACTCAAGTGAAATATCAACTGAAATACAAGTAACTTAAAGGATGTTTGGGATAACCATCCTCTAAGAGTCCATGGAACTATCTACAAGGTAGAAATATACACTATAACACCGAGGTCATTTCAAATTAATTTATACTTCACAACAAAATATCATTTCATTTCAAATATATATATTTCCAAAGTATATATAAATATTTATAAAGTAGAATATTTGTAATTTCCTTAAACTTAACAAATCACTTCAAAATCAACCCGACTTCCCTATTTAAATTAAATTCAATCTCAATTTATCAATTTCCATTCAGTTCAGTTTCTGACCAAATAAATTCAAATTATATATATATTTCAAATACAGATCTAAATCACAAATTAACCATTTAAATCCTAGTATATTTCAAAGCTTTAAAATTCAACATTCCAAAGTTCAATTTAACAGTTTCATGTAGATCTCGATTTAACCTTATTATTTAGTCTTGAAATGTTCACTTAATAAATTCAATATTTATCAAATAACTTAAATTTACCTTTAAACTAAATATTCCTTTCGATTTGTTTAAACTTGAAACTTCCATTTAATCATTTAAATCAAAATCAAGTTATAAAATAAATCTTAAATTTCAAATTCAATAGTTCAAATCAATCCAATTAAGAAGAATTCTTAACTAAATACCATTTCAAATAAATTCAACTTTATTTTCTCAACCTTAACTTATTCAAATTATTACAACAATCAAATTTGAAATATAAATTTAAATAAATACTTAAACATATTATATGGATTGATTCAATCTCAATAATATTACTATTAAATCTATATATGAAATTTCCATTTATATATAATATTTTAAGAACCAATATTTATTAAAAACCATATATTTCCTTTCAAACTATAGAAATTATTTTCAAACGTTTATATATATATATGAGTGGATCAATGGTGTTTGTATATAATTTCCTACCCTATGGTCAAGGGATACAAATATTTATCATTTCAATCCGAAATTTAAATATTCGGGTAGATATCACTTCGACTCGCAATCCCAAATTCAATTTAATTGAAAATCGCTTGGGTTTATCATTTCAACCCATAACGAAATTCTCCTATTCTAAAGTCCGTTCGGGTATGTATCATTTCAACCTATAGTGAATTCTAAACTACAGGAAACTTGCAGAGTGATAACAGATAGTAAAATAAAATAATAGGAATATATCATCAATACCAATATAATATAAACAACAGGATATGGTGTCATATCCCATAAGTGAACAATTGCAGATAACAACATATATAGCAATGTAAATAACTAACAGCAGCATATTTCAATTGTCGTTTCAATTGAAATCAAATTTAATAAATAAAAGAACGTTAATCGTGAGTGATTGCTCACCTTTTGAGGCTAAAGAGAGGTTTGACGATGAAATGAGTTACGGATCCAAGCACGTATTTCGAAACAAAGCTAGCTAGGCACGAATTTAGATGGACAAAGCTGATAATAAGGTATTGATGAAATGAATCAGAACCGGCTAGATATTTGTACGGAAAATATATTTTATCATTGTCATTTCCATGAATAAATGTTTAATTTGAAACAAAATATTAAAATAATATATTTTGAAATAAATACTTATGTATATATTTATTTTAAAAATACAAAATACTTATATACTATAGTTTATTACTTTCAAAATGCCATAACGTATTATATATGTACATAAAAAAACACGACTTATACATATATATACTAACATATATACAATTTAAATTTATAACATATCCATATAACTTATATGTAGATCTTAACATCGCTTTGTATGCTCACAGCCTTTTAAAACACATTACACTAAAATCATAGGTTTAATATATCATTTATTCAATGTCAGGTATTAAATATCACTATATAATAACAAGCTACCCATATTAGAAAAAATACAAGTATTTCAAAACAACATATGTAACTTTTATGCATAACAAACATGTATGACATACTTATATTTTGAAATATTAAAACTGTTATGTATATAATATATCTATACATTTTGAAACCGACTCATGAAAATATATGTAAATCTTATAGCAGAACAATAAATCTAATACATATAACTTACTTTACAAAAATATTTATTATAACATTATATACATATATAAACAACTTTGTAAAACTATTATACATATGCATATACTTATAGTAACTATATAAAATATAATATTTTCGTAAAATAGATATATACACATGTCATATTAAAGCAAATCCCTGTACTGATATATACATAAACCTATATATATAATATATGTAAATCATACTAGGGCGGTTCTAAAATAACTGGTTTATACAAAAGCATTGTAGGCTATATAAATAACTTATATAATAATGTCTTAAAGTCAATAAAAATCAAGTAAAAAAAAGTATTTAACTTAACAGATCACAAAACCCTATATAACTTATCCATGCGTAGGCTGCTAGTAAATAACTTATACAAATAGTATAAAAAAATGAAAAATAAATATAGCACACTTACAACATGCATAGAGGCAGAGGACGAGATGATGGTTGCCGAGGTTGAGCGACAAGGTCGTAGATCTGGATTCGGTTTAGGCGCGGGGTTCAAGGCTTGCTCTGGAATTGGCGAAGGCAACGAGATCCAGGCGGCAAAAGATGAAGCAGCGATGCTTTTACTTTTTTATTCTAAATTTTTTTTCCTTCTCTTCTTGCCGAGTGAAATATGAAGATGGATTTGTCAAATATATTGAAAGCATAGGACAGGGAGGGGAGAAGCAAAGCATGGAAGAAAATATAAAATAAAAAGAAGAAAATGGAGGCCATACCTTCACAGCTCACGCACGCAAGAAGAAATGAAGGAAATGTTGAGATGCAATTGAAAACTATTTGTGTACGAGGCTTATATTTATCAGGGTTGCGTTGATTGAGATGAGAGAATATAGGCAAGAAATAAATTTAAATCAATTATACACGACTGCGTTGATTGAGGTGAGAGAATATAGGCAAGAAATAAATTTAAATCAATTATACAGGATTGCGTTGATAGAGGTGAGAGAATATAGGCAAGAAATAAATTTAAATCAACTATACACGATTGCGTTGATTGAGGTGAGAGAATATAGGCAAGAAATAAATTTAAACCAATTATACACGATTGCGTTGATTGTGTATCAGGCTATGGAATATATTCCTATCAATTTATACCCGAGAGGCAAGGAAATTTCCGTATGTATTGGATTGCTGATAAGTTAGTAAACCGAATGCAAAAGTGGCAAGCAAATATTTGTTGTTTTGAACGGTAAGTAAATAAAAGAGTTTTTATACCAAATTAAAACCATTGAATCAAAAAGAACGTGTAAAAGTTTACACGTGAACTTCAAGCAATCTTGAAACGGATTTTGAACGTCTAAAGAGAAATAAATTTGCTTGAAACGGCTACGCGAATTTGGAGATTTTATTTCTATTATAAAAATGAAGAAAAATGGAAGCGTAGAAATTTACACGTAACTTACCAAAGCTAGATTTAAAAGAAATTGAACGGCTAGGGAAATCATTTCTTTCCCACTTGGAATGCAAGGCTACAGATAAATTTATTTATTTAGTTAAGGTAATAAATTTTTATTAAGAATGTGCACTATAGATGCATTAATCAAATCAACCATACGCCCACATTAAAATAAAAGTAACGCATTTAAATTTATATGTTTTCTTATTTATTCACTATTTATATTTAGTAGAATATATGTTTAAAGAGTATTTCATTAATTACGTACTATTTATATGCTAACTAAATAAATCAAACGGATACGAACGTATAATTTAAAACGTTCATTTTATAAAGCTTATCTATACACTATAAAATTTAAAATTTATTACTTATTAAAATACGATTTGTTTACATCCATCTGATTCATTCATCATTTACCAAGAACTGATGTATATAAGTAAAAATATTAATTACTCAATTTAAAAAGTATATAATCTAACATAAAAAACACAAAAGCGGAAAATGTTGTTTCGAATATATCCAGTTGAATTAAAAGATTTAAAATTTCAATTAATGTTAAACTTTAACCAAAATAAGAATTATAGAATTTTGCTTATATTAAAAAAAAATTGGTGGCTATTTATAATTCAATAAAAAAATAACTTTTTTGTAAATTAAAACCCCAAAGTTTATAAATAAAAGAATAAAATACTTGTTAGAATTTTTGGGTTGTTACACATATATGCTCACAGATGTATATAATCAGTTACATGTTGCTTGTAGTTGTTTCTGGTTTCATTGCACTGCTGTCACATGTCATTGTTTCGGTTTTAGTTCATCGTGGTTTGCACTTTATATAGCTTCGAGTTGTTAGTGCACTTGTATTTCAGGGTTGTTGTTGCCATTGATTGATTTCGACATGATGCTTGTGGTTATGTATGATATATCATGGTCTTGCAGTATTATTCACACTGCATATATGATGTTTCATGGTTTCGGCATTTTTTGAGTTTATCATGGTTTGCACTTTGATGCGGCCTGGATTATGTCACTGTTATTTGATTCAATCGAGTCTAGTACCTTTTGTAGCATTGTTTTGTTATCAGATTCATTGATCTTTTGCATATTTCATCACTGTAGTCCGAGCTCTGTCTTCACTGCAACCATATGTGTGCATACATGGTGCACCTGTTATTGTTTGAGGCAGATCATATTTTCAAGTTGATTGTGACTTGCTTATGCCCTATACTTCAGTTTTGTACAATCTGATTTTGACTCATTTGCATGCTGTACATTCGTGTGTCTGGTTGCTTCTACAGTGTACTGCTTGCATTCATATCGTTGTTGTCCCATTATTTTAAACTTGTTTATCCATATATGCACATATGAGTTTCACTATGTTTAACTTGGTTTTGTTTACATGTGCACGGCTTGCTGATTCGATGTACTTGAATGTGGTCTGCACTGTGATTTGTGTCTTTGAGCCTTTGTATTCAGTTTAGTTCTTGTTAGTTGTGGGTCTGGTTCGCCTTTGATTCATGTTGTACATATATGCATTTGATGCTTTGAAAATCTTTCATTGTTGCCCAGACAAATAAAAGAGTGGCATGGTCAGGTTGCTCTGTTTTCATTTAGACTGATTGCACTTGAGTCATGTCTGATTGAGTCGCTGTCTTGAGTCGAACTTGTATATTCAGACTACACCTGTGTTGAATCCAGCTTTAAAGCTCGGGTTTGACCTTGTGCTTGTGTTCTGACATTATTTGTGTTGCACTTGAATTGAACCCGGCTTTTCATTTGGGTTTGACCTGTGCTCACCTGTCCCTGTAATTTTATCAAGTGTATATCGGTATGCACGGCCTTATGGCATGTACAGTGATACACTATGCATGTCACAAGCTGTTCGTGTATGATGAATTCAAAATTAAATGATGACGAACAACCCAAATAACCGAGGCAAATGATATTTTCAAAAATCATTTTATTTTCTACTACAAAAATGTTTCATTTTCAATTTTACTGCGTCAGTACTTATTTTTGCAGATTGCTCAGATGCTGGATTCAATCTGGAATGAAGTTAAAGATAAATACGAGTGAATGAGCGATATGTAGTGAGGTGTGTTTGTAAATGAAAATGTATTGTAATTGCAAATTGTATATCTACAGTGAGAGCTCAAATTTGTACTATTCAAAATTGTAATAAATATTTGTTTGAATAAAATATCTATTTGAATTTAAACTCTGTGTTATTTAATTTATTCAGCAAGTATTTATTTAATCTGTGAAAATAAAATAGTACATTAACAAATACATTTAAATGAATATATATATACATATATATATATATATGTTTATTATCATCAAACAAAAATCATATACTCTCATATTCAACAGAAAGGACGATTACGTAGTCCTCAATCTACGCACTGGATGGTACAATGTCGATGTTCGAGCATTGGTATAGACTAGCGTGGACGTGATTTACGTTTTCATCGTAAGTAGTGGAGCATCTGTATTTTAGGCCTTACGAAGCGGTCCTTTATAGATGTAGAAACGAAATGCTCGTGAAGCAAAACGGTGGAGTATCTGTATTATAGGCCTCAAGAAGCAATCCTTTAGAGATATAACTACCAAGAAAGATGGTGGAGCTTCTGTATTGAAGGCCATACGAAGCGGTCTTTTACATATGTAGTTACGGAACACCCTCGAAGCTAGACGATGGAGCTCTTTTCGAGGAGGATATGGAAGGTACCATGGGTGGTACCTAGGACCAATACAGTCATTGGGCATATAGCTACATATATGTATATATTAGTTATTAGGTTCTAATCTAATATGGAGTAGATGGGCACGGTCCATGAACAGTGGCGAGAGTATGTAACCTAATGAACCTAATATAAGAGTAAATAGAAATAAAACAATATATGTAGAATTATGCCTAGAAGTATATAATTTATTCATTCACTAGAACTTTTGTCCAGACCCCCTCCACATAACATGCTAAAGGTTAGGTGATGGTAAAGACTTCTCAGCTTTACGACACTTGCTTAGAAAGTGTTATTATTTGGGTGAGTATTCACTTACTATTATATTTTAGTCAATTCCGCAGTGAGATAATAAATCGAGCTCTGATATATTTATCTTTGCATATTGCATGATACTAGATACCCAACTCGGGCTTCAGTGGACTTGGTTTTTAGCATTTTTACGAAAAATCCGGACCACTGGAATTTGGGTTGTTACATTTGGTATCAGAGCTTAGGTTTAGATCCCTAGGTAGATAGTGAGTAAACATATTTGTATTTTAAATATATATATATATATATATATATATATATATACAAACACTTCTAAAACCCCAAAGAAAAGTCCATTCTTTCAAGTAAATCAATATTTGGAGAAAGTTTGGAAAACAATTCGGTATATCAAAACTTGGAACGAGGAAATTCCAAAAGCTAAAAGACCTCATATGGCAAAAAAAATTGGATTCGGTAAGGGATATTGAGAAAGGTGAAAATAAATTAAAAAGCCACTTTTTAATCTAGCCTAGCAATTAAACTCTCAAGAATTTATAAAGTTTTGGAAGATTTTCAAATTTTAACTTTAGAAATTTACACCTTTATAATTATATTAGTTTAAATATGGGGAGTTGGAGAGAAACAACTTTAAAGCATTTTTGAATTTGAAAATAGATAAATATATAGTTTAGAAAAATATAGGTGTTATTAACTTTAATTGAAAACTGGTATTTTGGGCTGTAGTGACGATGTTTTACGCGACATATGTCTTGCCAAGTAGAAACGTATTTTGAAATCCTTATTCAAGTATGAAAAGGTTTATATGTACGTAAAAATATTTTTCTAGCTATAAAAAAATTAAAGCTGTTTTGAAAAAGAATTTTTGTAGGTTGGGCGAATTAAGTGGTTGGAGCAAGTTTATGGACATTAATATAGATTCAGTTGAAGTATGGAAGGCATCAAGGCTCCACTCGAAGGGTGGAGAGCGAGCAAGGATATTTAGCCAAAGACGTAACCACGACTCAGACAGTCGATAATAGATAACACTTACTTAGGCTTGAATTAGTTAGGGAGGAGATGGTCAAGGCAAGCACCATAGAAGTGAAAAAAAATGAGTGGTGGGGGGAGGGGCAGGTCGACCTAGCGGTCGAGCTGGGTGGTTGACAGGCGGGTCGACCGCACGGTCGATTGGTGACCAAGGCTGGTCGACCGCCCTTGTTTGTTTGCACGCGTATAAACGCATGTCCCTCCCGTTCGTGATTTTCACTTCCTCCTCCCCGAAGATAGCAGTCGCACCCAAAATCCATCCCTTCCGACCACCCAAACTCCTCCAAAACTCCACCATTTCGCTTGCGGCTAGTATCAAATCAAAGCGTGTCGCGAGATCTACACGGATCCATACTCCATTTACATAGATCTAAGAGTTTTTCACTATGCCTTCAAGACCCTCTCTCGTTCACCTTTTTTCCCAGCTCATAGCACAGGAGATGGCTTGGTGCCAAAGTGATAGGCGGATAGTATAGTCTTACTCCAATACAGCCGCATACCAGTTCCTACAAGGAAGGGCAGTGAAGTTTACTGATTTTCCAGGCACACGTTTAGAGCAGCTCTTCTTGGACACAGGACTGCGATAGATTCTTAAACATGAGATGTTCGAGAAGATAGCGCATCCTGGGTTAGTATATCTTTTTGATGATAACTTACGCACTAGCGATGAAGATGAGGAGTTGGCCTTCCAGTTGGAGATCAAGGGAGTTAGGATAGTTTTCACCGAATCTCAGTTGGCTAGTATTTTAGACGTCAGAGGATATGGCTTAGAGGTAGGGTAGATTAAGATGACGGACATGGCCGTTTTGCAGTAGATTCTTTTAGACCCCCAGCACCCTGACTGGAGCGCTGGGCAGTTGACCCTGTTGGCTAGGTTAGTTATCCACATTCTACAGAATAACCTTTTCCCCAAAACATGGAGTTTTGATCAGATATACCCTATTGTGAGGCGGGCCACATATGCAATATTCGAAGGATTGCAGGTGAACTGGGCTACGACGATTATGGCCCAGTATATGGTAGCGACCAGACTTCATAGATTTATTATGATTTACTGTCATCTTTGTATAAGGGTCTTCAGGTAGGCCGGGGTTGAGATGGAGAGAGAGACTTACAATGAGCAGGCCCACCCCATGATAAATTCATCCACTTTGAGCAGGATGCATATAGGTTTGGCCCAGATTCAGGCTCCATAGGAGGAGCAGGAGCACGAGCAGCAGCCATCACCACAGCCCTCACCACATTGGCAGGCACTCCAGTACTTTCATGAGCATCAGCACTTCCCCTAGCCACCATTTGGAGATGGCATAGGGCATACCGAGTCGACATGGCCCACTTGGCTATTTGAGCCCACGACACAGAGTACATGGGGATATGGACATGGATATGGATCTTGGGGAGAGGGGGCCGGACCTTCACAGCCCCCTCCACTGATGAGCTACGAGGATCAGTTTAGGACCCATGTCGAGAGGCAAGAGCAGCTCGTTAGGGAGCATGCAAAGATTCTTCAGGGACAGCAAGAGGTGATTAGGAAACAAGATGAGTTAGCTAGTCTTAACGTGAGGTTGAGGCGAGCACTAGGCGATAGTAAGAGAGCCTAAGTTATTTGGATTCCTTTATTAGAGTCTTCCTATGTCAGGTCGGACATGGGCATAGGCCTCCTAGCCCGAGATGATGGCTATGTTGGCATACGTATGTCATCTATCTAGTATCGTATTGCAGTAGGATTTGTTTTCTCTTTTTAGTTAGAAAAGTGTACTCTTATGTATGCATTTAAAATTCTATGGAAATATATCAGTAGTGATGCTTTTTCTCTTTATTTTTGTGATGTTCACATTTAGAAGGTAAGGATATATGAACGTTATTATAAAAAGTAAAAGAAAAATTAAGAATAACAAAAAGGAAAATAGAAAACTAAAGAAAAGCAACGGAAACGTCAACAAAAGACTTAAAAAAACTATTTTCTTATGTAAACTGTGGTTGGAAAAAATAGAAAGTGATTTTTATAGGATAGCAAACCAAAATCCCGAGTATGGGAAAGATGTGCATAAAATAGAATCGGAGAAATATGAAGCTTCTCCGTTTTCCGCCTTCCTAACATAAGAACTTGAATTTAGAAAATTAAATTTTTTTTTGAAATTTGAGCATTAAAAGTTGTGTTAGGATTTGGATGAAAAATTGGTTGAACTACACCATTATTCAATAGGAATATGGCGAAAATTGGGTGAAAAATGTTTTAAGTTTGCGAAAAATTACATTCATATAGAAATTGCAAGTATATTTAGGTTGTGTGCGTCATGTTTTAAAAATAAATTTTTAAATAAAAAGCATTCATATAGGAGGCACCACTTAGAAATTTATGTACATACATATATTTTGTATTGAAAAACACTTTTGCACAAAAGCATGGATGGTTGCAAAATAGGTTGTGCACAAATTGTTTGTAATAAATATGAGAATTACATAAACTTTACCCCACATTTCGAGGACAAAATTTCCTAAGGGTGGGAGAATGTAACACCCTGCATTTTTATACAGTTAAAATCTGATGTATAACGATAAGTAATGAAAATAAATAATTCTGAAATTATCGGAATATGGCTCTGAAACTTGTACCATTGCATCCGGGGCGATTTTCTGATCAGTTTCCATATATAACTTGTCAAAATCTGAACCAATATGAAGAAGTTATGAACGAAACAAAAACAGAAAAAAAAATGAAAAAAAATAATATATATATATATATATATATATATATACATGTACATATGGGCCGACCATAGGTCCCAAATTGGCACACAGGTCGACTGCACGATCGATCGATGCTTAGAGGCGGTCGACCCGCGTGCGACCTGGATGAATTTTTCCTACAGGTACGTACGTGACGTGTTTTCTAGTTTTTACGTCGTTCGAGACATACATTCTTCGATCCTATGGCTCCGTACAACCTTGTGACGCGGTGGCTCCAGGTTCATCCAAGAGTGCAGCGGTCAGAGATCCCCAAGCTCCAATATAAATAGGACCCTAGGCCAAGCTATCTTCACAATCAGATTTTCTTCCATGGGTTCATTGCCCAAGGCTGAACCCTAAATAAAAATTATTTCTTTAGGTTCGTGGCCTAAGATTGAACTCTGAAAAGAAAATAATTTCTACGGATAAGATCTTCTATATTAAAATATTATCCACCTTGGAAGAAGGGGATCTAGAAGGACAATGGAGCCAACCGGAGCACAAGCGAAGCTAAGGACAATAGGTGAGTGGATTCGTTTATATATCTTTTGAGTTTAAGATGTATTAATGTTAGATGCCCGTTTAGAAAATTTTACTAAGTAATTAATCATATTAATTAAATTATGCTAAACTATAAGAAAAATTGGAGTTTATTTATAGTATTAGTGTTTATATACTATTTTCTATGCCTTATTTTTATCTTTTTCAACGTTTTGGATTTTATGCAAGCATCAGTTTTCTTCTATCCTCTCCTTTTTCTTCACGTATGGATTAGAATAGATTAAACGCGTAAACGGATTATATAATTAAAAAAAACTGAAATGAAGGAAATTAGATGTAAAATAATAAAGGTTGAGGAATAGAATTAATGTAACAAACTGCATTAAAATAGGAAGAGTTAACTTGGGAGTAATTATTAGATTAATTGGTTCGTTTAGAAAATAGGATACAATTACATAACTTAATTTCTAAAAGATAACAATAAACGTAACTGCCAGAATAAAAGAAATAAAAAGGAGGAATTAGTGTAAAATAGAGAAACCACTATATTTTACACTACTCCAAAATAGTAAAAGAGATACCTTACAGTTACGGATTATTTTTTATAGTATTATCCGATATTGAGATATGGAAATGGATTATATAGTTTTCATAACCAATCAAATAAAATAGAATTACTTCCAAAAATAGTGGACAATAAAGTAAAGTACGATTTGAAACAAGGAAATTATTAATTTAAGAATTTGAGGCTATAAAAAAAATTAAGGAGCCTAAGTCTGCATTTACTGCATATGCTATTTAACTAGGTAACTATCATGATAAGTGAATTATGTAATATTAGAGAATTAAAGAAAATTCTATATCATGATAAAAAAAAAGGTAGACTAAAGCAGACAAGAAACGCTTGTAATTACATAATGACTATAAAAAAAGAAGAAAACGTAATAATTACGAGTAGAATTATGACATAAGTTATAATTATGAAATAAGAACGGAAAAGCTTATCGTGGGACTTATATTAAATTGGTAAGCAATGTTAGAAGCTTATTTAAACAACTTATATTAAGCTAATAAGCAAATAACATAGGAATAATAAAAGAGACTTATTTTATTGAACTTAGGGATTCATATATTAAGTCAAATAAGCAAGATAATGAATGTGGCTCATACTAACAACATTCCCTATTAGACCTTTGGTTATCCCACGATGGTTAGAAGTGAGACGAGGGTAAGAATATGCTAATTAAATTAAAATAAGTAGCCAACAAAATAAGAAAGCAAACTAAATGAAAATTAAAAGATTAGACTTAGGGTTTAATAAAAGAATCGAAATGCATTTGGAGCAGCCCAAAGGATGAAGCGCCTAACGAAGCAGTTCATCATGGATTTCAGCAATGGAGAAGCGCGTCCAACTTAGATTTTTTGGGCTTTAAAGAAGTACGAGACTTCAACGGGACGTGAGGATACTCTAGGATGGCCCTTTAAGTAGGTCTAACAAAGCTGCATCCCTGGAGGCAGGTCTGTAGGTGTTTAATCAAGAGAGTATGCCTTGACTGCATTTGCATTATAGGCCTAACTAAGCGGACTTTAGTAAGCAGTTAGAAGGGCTTGGTGTTCGGAGTAGGGTATTCATATATCTAATACTTGCAAGTAAGGTTAAGGATAGTCGCATGCGAATATCGGCCAGCATCAAGACCAAGAGCGATTTTGGAAAAAACTAGACTTAAACCAACATGCCAGTGATTCTTTCACTATCAAAACATTAGATGGAAGGGCCTTGTCAATTGGATGTTTGATTGTTTGCAGTAGGGAACCGCCACTTAACTCTTTAGAAGACTTTCGATTAGTTGAGGGGTGGCTGCGTGGGGACATAACCACGATGAGAAAAGGACAGAGCAGCTAGAATATCTGTACTATAGGCCTAACGAAGCGGTCATCTACAGATATAGAAAATCCCCGACTGAATTCCGTACAAGGTAGACCTTGTTGGAAGGATTCAGATAGTAGACAGAATGATTACATAGTCCTCAATGTACGCACTGGGTGTTGTGGATGTCCGAGCACTGGTATAGACTAGTGCAGACGTGATTTACATTTTCAGAGTAAGTAATGGAGCATCTATAAATTAGGCCTTACGAAGCGGTCCTCTATAGATGTAGCTACGAAACTCATGCGAAGCAAAATGATGGAGTATTTGTATTTTAGGCCTTATGAAGTTGTCCGTTACAGATATAACTGCAAAGCAAGACGGTGGAGCATCTGCATTGTAGGCCTTACGAAGCAGTCCTTTACAGATGTAGTTACAGAACGCTCTCGAAGCTAGACGATGGAGCTCTTTCCAAGGAGGATACGGAAGGTACCATGGGTGGTACCTAGGACCAATGCAATCATTGGGCATATAGCTACATATATGTATATATTAGTTATTACGTTTTAATCTACTATGGAGCACATGGGCACAGTTCATGAACAGAAGCGAGAGTATTCTAACCTAATGAACCTAATATAAGAGTAATTGGAAATAGAACAATATATGTAGAATTAAGCCTACAAGTATATAATTTATTCATTCACCGTAATTTTTGTTCTATCCCCCTCTTCATAACATCCTACAGGTTAGGTAGACGGCAGACACCTCTCAGATTTATGACACTTGCTTAGAAAGTGTTTTTATTTTGATGAGTATTTACTTACTATTAAATTTTAGTCAATTTCGATGTGAGATATTTAATTGAGTTCTGATATATTTATCTTTGCCTATTTGTAGGACACCAGATACCTAACTCGGGCTTCAGTTAACTTGGTTTTTAGCATTTTTGCGAAAAATCCAGACCATTGGAATTCGAGTTGTTAAACTTGTACCTAGTAGAATGAGATTGCTCTTTAAATAAAGTATTGAGGTTTTCAAAGATTTTTTGGATAGACATACTTTTGTTTTTCCTTTGCAATGATTTGTCTGAAGGACATAATATGAAAACTTAAGCGATTTCGCAATCAGCTACCCAAGTGTTATAAGTTTCAACTGTCTCAAGGTCAGCATTTGCAATGGGATTTCCTTTTAAAGGTTCAGTAAATGACCATAAGCATTCATATATGAGTGCTATTTTGATTACTCTTAGCCAATTACTGTAGCATTGTCTAGTACTCTTATCATTTTTTGAAGATAGTTTTAGGTTGGTAGTTTTGCTGCAAATTTAATTAAATGGATTAAAACAATCTATACATAGTAGATTTTCTTATATTATTAGAAAGGTAAAATGTACTCATTTCATTTTTTAATAAACTTCCACTGGACTTTTATGTTTCTTAAAACCCTAAGAAAAACATAAAAATCTTTTGATTCCTCAAGTATGTGTTAGGACTCGCTTGCCTTCTGATTCTGATATTGAGTCTGCTCAATAAACCATAGGCTCGCAAGCGATGGATAACACTATTAGTTGTCTCATATACAACTCTTAACCCATGGTATTTTTCATAATCTCATCTCGACCCTCAGTTTGCTCAACAAATTGAAAGAGAGTATTCACTCGTACTTACCATTTCATAATGGCCTAAGTATGTACCTTTAATTTGGCCAATAAACACGTGCATGTAGCTTACCTCGTACAGTCAATAAACTAATAGTGCTACACATTACATCCCTAACTTAAGTTTTCTCAACAACTAAAGAGTATGCAGGTAATCTGTTAATATATTAATGGTAGAGGACAACTTAACATGTTAGAGGTTCATAATCTTTATCATATACATTTATTTGAGTGACATTGATCTAGGGAATAATGTAATACACCAGTGATTTAAGCTTTTGACATATAAGAAATCATGGTATATGTACAGTATGAATGTTTTATTCCTAAAACCTAAGTTTGGTTCCTTACAGTTCCATTTATATTATACATTTATATTATATCAGATTAATTCATTTATAACAGTTTACAACTTAATTAACATATATAATATTTATATGTATAATATTCATTAAATCATATTCAATTAATTTAATTTATTAGTTTAACTAAAAAATTACTTAAATTATTTTAAAACTCAAAAAAAAAATTATTCATCCTATACAATTTAAGATAAATATTTACTATAACATTCATAGTTTTATATACGTATATCATTATTTATATATATAATATATCTATATTAAGTAAAATTTAATTAATTAATTTATCAAATAAATAATTTATTTAATTAAAACAATTTTAATTAATATTATTTTAATAAATTCGGAATATTATTTTAACTTACCTAAAACAGTTTAAGAGAAATACACACACATACACACATACATATTGAACTATAACATTTATAGTTATATACATATACACATATATCTATATATATATATGTTTATTTTAAGTTAATTAACTTTTAGTTATTTATTTATTTGATTAATCCAATCAGCAAAATAATAAATAAATTTTATAATACTAAATTTAATTTTAAATAATTTTGAAAGATATTTTATAACTTATATAAAATTTATTATATATTTTAAACTTAACTTTTAAATTTAAAATATATTTTATAATTTTAAATTGAATTTTGAAAATTAGCCCAAGACCCAAATCATTTTGAACCTGTACAATTAGACTAACTTTTTGCACTTATTCCATGCAATTGGGCCAGCCCTACATCTAGAAGGGAAGAGTACTTGATTATTCGACCCTAAACTTGAACTTTTCTTCTTTTTTGGACACCTAGTCGAGTAGGTAAGCTTTACTTGATTGACCCTTAAGTTACAAATTTAGACTTTATAGACCATTTGGGCTCTGATAACATTGTTGGAACCGAGCCAGTCTGTTGCAGGTGAAATGGGTAGACTCTAAATTATTCTCCCTATTTGGATTATATTAAGCCTATGAAGTATAATAGGGTGTACTAGATTCAATCCAGTTAATTTAATTAAAATTCAATTTTAATTAATTTTTGAATTAATTAATTAAAGATTTAGTTATAATTGATTTGTTTATAATTTATGAGTATATTATATAATTACATCTGTAGATTTGGAATTTATATCCACTATGTATATACGTGGAACTATACATATGCCACTTGCCATGTTAATATTATATATATATAATATGTATGTATATAACATATAATAATTCGGAAGTATCATTTACAATACACAAAAAATTAATTTGAAAAATCATATAAAATTTTATCTAAATCTACATTTAAATGTGAATTTTAAATAAATAGCTAATTGACTTAGTAAATAAAATTTTAAATTTAAAACCATATCTAATTAAGATCGAGATTCAAAAATTGCTAAATATCCTAAAATTTGACTTTGTATCACTTTAAATAAATTATGAACTAACATATACATATATATGTGTGTGTGTGTGTGTGTGTGTGTGTGTGTGTCTATATGTATGTTTATGAACTTTTTAAACATTTGATATACATAAATATTATAATATATATACACATAATATTTCGGCAGATTTTTTTATAAAATTGCCAAAAGATTTTTTTATTATACATTTGTGTATATATATTGAAATTAATTGTATGTATATATTTAAATTTGAAATTAACTTTTGTTATGATATAAAATATTTATAATATATTAAAAATATAATTTCAATTGTATATTTTTTAAATGTTGAAAAAACAACACATATACACACATAAAGATATATATATATATATATATATATATATATATATATATATATATATTATTTCATTTGAATTTTAGTATATGTATATAATCATAATGAACATTATATATAAATGTAAACAAGGATATACCTAAAGATATTTTGCCTTTGATTCAAACGTTTATCTATTCTGTCTCTTAGAACTCTCAAATATGCACCCATTACTGCAAACAAATGACATGCCAACACCAGATCTAACTGTATTTAATTGTATGGATGTGAATGGAGTTGAAAAATAGGATTATGGTGTTGGTATTTTGGCCAAGACAAGAGAAGGACAAGCTAAATTTGTAGTCTAAAAGTGGATGCTGATGTTTGAATTTATAATGATGTTTAGGGAAAGTATCTCCATGTTTCTCTCCCGCCAATTCAAATTCAATGCCCCTTTCTTTCTCTTCTACTTACGTCGGCAATAAATGAGTCCCAGATGAACTAAAATACACATTAAGCCATTATAAATTTTCAAAATTTAAATCCAATTTAATATATATTGCTTTTGTAACAACCCGAATTCCAGTGGATCCGAATTTTTCGTAAAAATGCTAAAATCCACCCACTGAAGCCCGAGTTGGGTATTTGGTATCCTGCAAATAGGCAAAGATAAATATATCAGAGCTCAAATAAATATCTCGCAACAGAACTGACTAAAATATAATAGTAAGTAAATACTCACCAAGGTAATAACACTTTCTAAACAAGTGTCTCAAAGCTGGAAAATCTCTGCCATCTATCTAATCTGTGGGATGATATGAGGAGGGGGTCAGAACTAAAGTTCTAGTGAATAGACAAATTATACACTTCTAAGCATAATTCTACATATACCGTTCTATTTTCATTTTCTGTTATATTAGGTTTATTGGGTTTATAATACTCCGCCTCTGTGCATGAATCGTAAATCATTTGATGATTTGTTAAGTATAATTACTTAGTGAAGTAATTAGTGGGTAATTACTGGATGTAATTAATTGAAGAATGGTAGTAGTTTTGGGTTTAATTACTTTGTGTAATTAATAAGAAGGATAATTACTTAGTGGAAGTAATTAAGAATTAATTACTTGGTGTAATTAATTTAAGAACAAATAAAAAAAAGTTATTTGAAGTTAATTAAGGGTGGTAATTAATTAAGGGTAATTAATTACTGAATGTGATTAATCAAGGTTGGTTAATGAATATAATTAATTGCAGATTAATTATTTAATATGATTAATTGGAAGAATAATTAATTAAAAAAGTAATTAAGGGATCATTAATTAATATAATTAATGATGTAATTAGGGATTGATTAATTAAAGGTTAATTAATCAATAAGTGATTATAGAGTAATTAATTAATGTAATTAATTAAGGATTAATGTAATTAATTATAGTTAATTAATTATTGAATATAATTAAAGGGTTTCTACAGGATCTGAAGGCATGATTGGCGAGTGCTCCTGTTTTATCTTTTTCGGATAGGAGAAGTTAGTTCTCTACTGATGATAGTAGAGTCGGTGTTCTTGATTTTGGTAGATTTTGTGAGGATCATTTTTGTTGGGTTGTTTTTGGTCCAGTTTGATTCGAGAAGCGTCAGCGAAGGTTGAGCTGATCAGGAAGAAGATAGGCAGCCCAGGATCATTAGAAGAATTTTGTGGATAAGAGACGAAGGAATTTGGATTCTGAAGTCGGAGATTTGATTTTGGATAAGTTTTCTCCGATCAAAGGAGCTATAAGTTTTGAAAGATTCGAAAGCCAGCTCTGAAGTATATTGGATCTCTTTTGTGTTCTGGTAGGATAAGTGATTTCGTCTACAGGGTTGAATTGCCAGTTTGAAAGACTGGGATTCAATGTGTTTCACGTATCTTTGGGGGAGTACGTGTGTGATCCATCATTGGTTGTGGAACCAGCAGTTCTGGGGTTTTTGGTAGTTGAGTCAGACTTGACTGTGGTCTGATACCCTGCTCAGTTTTGTAGATCTAGATGAGTAGAAGCTCTGTAGCTTAGTTGTGTAGATTGCTTAGATTCAGGTTAGCTTTGACGAATTCTGGATGAGATATGGAGCAGGAGGCTTCGGAATTTGCAGATATATAGGCGGTTCCGCTATGTAATCTCTGAGTCATTTGTTTGTGTTGTATTTGAGTTGTAATAACTAGACAGATGATTATAACTGTCTAGTATGTGATGTATAAGTTGTGTAACTCTGATAGATGTTGTATACTATTTTATATTTATGTGATTAGTATAATTTATTCGTTCCGCTATTGAGATTTTGATGTTGTTTCTTTCTTTCTTCTCTATCTTTTCTCTTTTCTATCCCTTTCTTTCTTAACGATGATGCGTCTTTCTGGTTGAAGAAAGGTGGGTCGTTGCAGTATGCAAACATTTTGATTTAATAAAACTTTATTTATTTCAAAATCAGGTTACCAAATTTAATTTGAAACCAAACTTCAAAATTTGATTTAATCTTTGTTTAAAACCTTGCTTTCAAATTTTAAATTCAATTTGAAATTACTTTGTGTAATTAATCATGGGATAAATTAAAGATAATTAATTAAGGAGTAATTAATTAATTAATGAAGTAATTAAGGATAGTTAATTACTGAATGAGATTAATCAAGGGTGATTAATAAATGTGATTAATTAAAGATTAATTATTAAATGTAATTAATTTAAATAGAGTAATTAATTAAATAAATAATTAAGGAATCATTAATTAAGTAATTAATGATGTAATTAAGGGATGATTAATTAAAAGGTAATTAACCAATATAAGTAATTAGAGGATAATTAATTAATGTAATTAATTAAGGATTAATGTAATTAATTATAATTAATTATTGAAAGTAATTAAAGGTTAATTACTATAAATGGTTAAGGATAATTAATTTGTGTAATTAATTAATACTAATTACTTAATGTAATTAGAGAATAATTAATCAAGGATGATTAATTAAGATGGAAATTAGATGATGATTAATTAATTGGTTTGTAATTAATTAATGGTTAAGTAAGCAAGATTTATAGTAATGGAAGTAATTAATTTAATTTGTTTTAAATTAATTAGAGATGGAAGTAATTAATTTAATTTGTTTTAAATTAATTAGAAATGATGTGATTAATATATCTTTGTTATGGATGGCTGAGTGATATTGAATGCCTTGAATGGTTTGATATCTCTGATATGAGATATGTATTGATCTGTGATATTGAGATGCTTTGGTTGAATTGTAATGATATGAGTTATCTATTGTGATATTGTGAATTATCTATCTGTGTGAATATAGATAATAGAATTGAATTGTTTTAACTTTAAGACAACTTGGCCTTAAAAGAAACGTTTTGGATTTCGATGAGACCAGGATTGGGTTTCCAGATTTGGATATCTGAAAACCACATCGATCCAAATTAACGATAGGTCGTGAATCTCAAGTGAAGATGAAGATTCAGAGTGCAAGGGTTATTGTCATTAACTCTGAGGGTGATTCCAAAATGAGTGTAACGAGATAATGCCTTTGGTTTCGTTCGAACCCGGAATGAACTTGTATGGATTGAATGCTTTCAAAACATCGTCAGGTGGACGATGAGCATTCTAAGATAGATGTGTCCTATAAAGGTAATCGTAGCCTCAAGCCTCATCAACCGGGAATGGCTAAAACAGGGGAGGTGCAGCAAGGCTAAGTGGGTAGCACCCAAGTAGGATGAGATTTACCCCTGTCTAGAGGTCCCTTTTTATTCGGCTGTGTAGGCAGTTGGAATTGCGCACCGACTGCGGGGTTGTCTTGTTCGGGACTATCCAGTAAGGAATGGTTCCGGCCTTGTGTTATAGACGATTAGGAGTAATCCTCGGTACGGTGATTTAGGCCCCGTACAGTGACGGGCGGTACCCCAGTTGCCCTGTCATTAATGGAAACTCATTCTTCCAACGTGCCCTTACGGTTTTAATTGTATAACCCACTTTGTGGCTAGTATGTTGGAATTTAATCATGTAACAATTTCAGCTATTTCTTATTTACTTGAAAATCCTAGACCCTATTATAATATCACTGGATTTCCTATCAAATGTTTTGGTTATCGTAAGGTAAAAAAATTTCCGTGTTTATATGCGGGAAGTCTTACGAGATACCTTTTGTTTTCAAAGGTTTTCAAAGTTAAGCAACTTTAACATGTTACTCACACCAGACCCATGTCTGACCCAGTTTATTTTCTATTTTATTAAACTCTTGGGTAATCAAATTTTTACGAGTAGCCAAGGGATTCAGGTTAGCTTGACGAATTCTGGTGGAGATATGGAGCAGGAGACTTCAGCGAGTAGATATATAGTGGTTCCGCTGTGCTAGTATTTGTGACTGTACCTTTGTGATGTACTTGAGTTGTATGATAGACACACCTTTATAACTGTCTAGTTTGTGATGTACAAAGCTGTGTAACTCTGATAGATGTTGTATACTATGTAATACTTATGTGAATTAATATAATTTATTCGTTCCGTTGTTGAGATTCTAATGTTGTTTCATTCTTTCTTCTCTATCTTTTCTCTTTTCTATCCCTTTCTTTCTTATTAATAATGCGTCTTTCTGTGAGATGAAAGGCGGGTCGTTATAGCACCCATCTACTCCTTTGTAGATTAAGACCTAATAACCAATATATATATATATATGTGTGTGTGTGTATGTATGTATGTATCTACATGCCCAAAGACCGCATCAGTCGTAGGTATTACCCATAGTACCTTTCGTATCCTCTTTGAAAAGGACTTCATCGTCTCGCTAGGAAAGCACTCTGTAACTTCATCTGTAAAGGACAGCTTCA
This sequence comes from Allium cepa, assembly GCA_030765085.1. Classification (NCBI taxonomy): domain Eukaryota; kingdom Viridiplantae; phylum Streptophyta; class Magnoliopsida; order Asparagales; family Amaryllidaceae; genus Allium; species Allium cepa. The sequence goes on from CM060932.1 coordinate 167,639,291, forward strand.
TGAGGCCTATAGTACAAATGTTCCATCATCTGCTAGGAAAACGTAAAACTGCGTCCGCAATAGCTCACGCCAATGCTCAGACATCCATAATGTACCACCCAGTGCATACATTGAGGACTAAATGTAATTGTTCTGTCTACTCCCTAAGCTCAGCCAACAAGGTCTACCTGATACGGAACTCGTTGAGGATTTTCTAAATCTGTAAAGGTTCACTTCATTAGGCCTACAATACAGATATTCTACTTGGTCTATCTCTTTTCTCATTATGGTTATGGCCCCACGCAGCCCCCTCAACTAATCGAAAGTGCTTTCGAGAGCTAAATGGATGTGCCCTACTAAAAACAATATAAACATCAAATTGGTTGTACCCCTCATCCAATGTCTCGATAGCGAAAGAATCATTGGCATGTTGGTTTTACTCTAGTCTTTCCTGTACTCGCTCTGACTGATGATGGCTAGTATCAGCATGCAGCCCAAAATAAGTAAGTTGGACGTGCGCTTTCTGTACTTCGATGAACTGCTTCGTTAGGCTCTTTATCCAGATTCTCTTTTGGCTGCTCCGTACGCACCTTACCATTTTATTAGACCCTACGTCTAATCTTTTATTATGCATTTAATTTATTGTTCTTATTCTGTTGGCTACTTATTTACCCTAATCAGTATGCCTAGCTCCAAATACGTGTGAAACTATTAGTCCTGAACCTGAAAGGGAATGTTACCGGTACAAGCCACTGCTATTATGTTTTTGCTTATTAACTATATCCAAGAACTAAGTTTGATAAAATAAGCCTTTTTAGTTTTTTTTTTCTTTTTAATTATAACATACGTGTTACAGTTATACTTGTAATTATCACTTTTATATTCTTTTCTTTCTTTTATAACCTACATGGTAGAAATGTAATTGCAAGTGTCTCTTTTCTATTCTAGTCTGTCTTCTTTTATTATGATACTAAATTTTCTTTTGTTCTCTTATATTATATAACAATCTTAACTTGGGACTACGTCCAAGTGTCATAAGTTACTTATCATAATAATTGCTATACGTTTTACTCTACTATTTGTGCAATAGATGCAGATCTAGTCATATTTTCTGTTTATTGTTTCTAGTCTTGTCAAATAATTAACTTGATTATTTTTTACTTCTTTAATTTCTTTAACACTTCACATTATTCTCTTTTATTCTAGGAAGTAGTTCTATTCTATTTGGTTGGTTACAAAAACCGTGTCAAAAATTCATTTCCATATTTTAATACTAAATAATGCTATAAATAATAACTCGTAACTGCAAGATATTTCTTTTATGGTTTCTTTAATTGTTAGGTAATGCAAAATACAGTAATGCCTCTATTTTGCACTAATTCCATTTTTTTTGCTTTTATTCTTGCAATTACGTTTATCGTTATTCTTATAGTATTGAACTGTGGAAATGTATTCCCTTTTCTAAACCAACCAACTAATCTATCACTAACTTCCAAATCAAGTTATTAGATTTTTCCCCTTTTTAATTCATTTCTCCCCTTTTAACATAATTTACTATAAATTTCTCACTTTTAGGCTTATGCCTTTCTCTACAGTTTTTGAGCCTAATATTACTTATATTTAATTGGGTTCTTTTCTTTTTTTCCATATAAATAACATTTAAATATAAGTACACTTTTCTTACAAAATTTTCAGTTTTAACATAACTAGCTAGTAGAACCAATTACTGAAATTAGACCAAATGCTGAATTAAATATTTAATGGGAATCTAACGATATTATATACCATAAACATAAAAGATATATAATTAAATCCACCCACCAGAAAAGAAAACACTTCAAATTCCTGATCTGATTTTAGTCCAGTTCTATTATACATAGCCTTCCCCTTTGTAGCCCAATTTGGATCCCCAAACCGGAATTTGTATGGATTTATAAATCTGGATCTAATCGAAGAAGAAAAACAAATAAACTTGAAAACAAGATCTGAAAACTCAACTCATATGGATGGCTTAATTTGGACATTTCTTCTCTAGATCTATAATTTCTACCTTCAAATTGCAAATCAGAAAATCTGAATCTAATATATTTTATTTCTGAAGGATTGGAGGAGGAAGAAAAGTGACAGGGCTTCTGCGTCCATTCAGAAAAATATGAGTTTGAAGGCTAGCCATGCGTGTTTATTTATAGAGAACGAAAGCAACGCCGTTCGTTCGTTTAAAGCGATTGAAATCTAGCCGTTAAAAACAAGCAAAATGCGTCAGTTTTGATGTGTCTAACCTTTTTGTTTAATACGTATTAATTTATTTCCTCTAGTTTTAAACATTATAAATTACTAAACGTTAACTTTTAACCGTTGCCTATTCATTCTAATTAATTTTCAACAATTGCAAATTTAATTCCCTTTATAACACATGTTTATTTTGAAATTCAAACATTGTTAGTTAATGCAAATTAATTTCCTTTAATTGCTTATTTGATTAACATTTCCTACTAATGTTAATTAATTACCTCTAATTGCTGATGTCAATTAGTTTCCTTCATGACGGTCGTCAATTTTGAAATTCAAACGCGCATTATTTCTGGTATTTATACACGCATATATTTATAAACAAATTTGTTCATGCACGTTTACACGTATAATTAATTTTTTGATACGGAACTTAGAATGTCAATAACCTTTTCATACAAAGTCCGTTCGAGGCATATTATATATGTAAATTTTGACAACTTGGAAGTTTCATATATTTGATATTGGAATATTTAATTTATTTTAAATATTTGGAAGTTAGTTTAATTTGAATTTCAAATATCACTCTTTATTTTGATAATTAAATTATTGAATTTTATAAATAAAAATTGCGTAAAATGTTGAATCTTGATTTTTAAGCTGGTTAAAAATATTTCAAAGGCTTGGAAAATTTATATTTATAATACTGGAGATAATAGGGGTTGTAAATTTAAATTTGAAAGTGTTTTTTTCATTTTTAAAAATATACAGTTTAAATTAATATTTAAAAATAGCCTTCTGAGGCACAATCTTAGAATTCGACAAAACCAGTTCCATTGGATCCGTAATAGTGTATTATTATCGGATTTCACTTTTCGTAGTGTTTGGAGTGATCGTTTGGCCGTATGGTAGATAAATGCGCTGAAATTAAATCGAAAATTCAATTTTAAAATTGGATTTTAAAAAGCTATCTTCTCCATACGATCGATTTAGGACTCGGAACATTTTCCATTGCCTTCAGAATAGGGGTTTTACATTATAAACGCTTAGCGGCACGCCTAGATCAGAGGTTGAGATTTTGAGTTGCGTAATTCAAGACGACTTTAATTTGAGTTTAAATTCTAAATATATCATAAATTGTTTTACAACACTGTTGCAATCACAAAAACTTGGAGAAAAGTGAGAAAACATGTTTATCTTCATAACACGCATTCGTTAATAATAATTACGCAAAATGAAAACAAAAAGGTAAAGAAACTCGAGCTTTGTTCTTCTTCAAAACTAAATTCAAAATTCTCAGAAAAAATAAATGGCAGCAGTTCGAACCCCGCATCTCCTTCGTCTTCTCCAATTCAATTTCCACTTCGCTAAATCTATTCAAAAGGAGGGGGCCAAGCATCTCCTATCAATCTTGATCGAAATAATTAGTTCGAACCAAAATTTCTCAGTATCAAAAAAGGGAAGTAAATTAAAATAAAAAAAAATCAGGGAACCGATTGCGTCAAATTTTTCTGGCGCGAGGATGAATTCGCGAGCGCGAAAGTAAGGATCGAAATCGATTTCGATCGAATTGGGATTTTCATCTTGTGGTGAGGCTCGAGTCCAGGATTTGTCGATGTCGCATAGGAGGGCTGTGTTCGCGATTGTGACAGGAAATGGCGACCGCGGTGGCGAAGTCTGGCAAGGTAGGAAACGAACCGAGGTTGTGGGACAAGACTCGATTTCGAGCATCGTGGAAGGGGCGTACGTTATGTTGTTTTCTTGTTCGAGCAAGGTTTGGCGGTAAGGTATGCATGTTGTTCTTTTCGATTTAAATTTGGTAATACCTTATGGATATGCTCAGAATCAGAATAATAATTGTTTAACAGTAGATTTTATTAAACAATCTATTTTCTGCAATTTATAAATTTATATATGTGTGTGTGTGTGTGTGTATTTATACGGTAAAGTAAATTACTGTTGTGTTTTACAGAAAAGGAAACAGATTTTTAAATCTGTACTTGTTATTTTTAATGTGTGTAGTTTTATAAATGAGGTAAGAATAAAAAAGGGATTTACGTATGTACATTTTAAAACCTATTAGCTTATATGAAAAATAAAAATAAATATAACAATGTGTATTATAATGATTAACCTATTAGTAAACTTATCTAATCATTTTGCTAACTAGAAATTTATTTATTATAGAAAAATTAGTTTAAGTAAAGTATTAGATTGAGTTAAAATTTATTAAATGGAAAATAATTGTTCGATTAATTCAAATGTTAATAAACCATATAAATGTTTATACAAGGTTTAAATCGTGAAGAGACCGAGTCGAGATTGAAGTGGATTGCAAGAATCAAAGATGAGTTAATCTCACTCATCTGGATTGTTATTTAAATGTAAATAGTTAAATTTAAATATTTGGTTGAATGATTGATTTGATTAGATGTGGTATATTATATATAGTAGTATATATATATATTGGAGTGATTGATTTCCCGCATTATATAGCGGATGAGACCCTATGCGCCGCATAATAGCGGAGGATATTATATATACCCATATACCGCGATATTCCACCTCAAAGTGGAATTGGTATTTTATATTGTGCTAACATCTGTGGATGTAGGGAAACAGGTTGGAGGGATCCTACTGGATTCCTCACAAATATTTAGATTTTTAAATATTCTGTGTTATGAATTATTGGATAATCTGTGATAGATTACATTGGTAATTGAAAATAATAGATGCTGTGTTTGATTGAATATAGTATACCAAATGTACAGATTGAATTTTTGAAATGAAATAAAAGAGAGAATTTTAAAGTCAAATAATTACAGAGAATTTGAATAAATTAGAGAATGAATTGGAAAAAGAATAAAATTGATGGTTAAATTCTAATAAATAAATTCCGAGTATGGGAAGGGGATTTTGAATAAAAGGGAAATAATGAATTTTAAAGCTTAGGTGAAATTATTTTAAGGGATAAAGAATTTATTTTGAAATTAAAGGTTTAAATTTATTGGAAAGGATAAAGAAGGATTTTGGAAAAAGATATGAAATTGGTATTTTCTGGTAAAAAGATTTTAAATCATAATTAAGAAGTAAAATCTAAAATTAACGGGTTTTGAAATAAATTAAGAAGTAAAGGAATTTATTTCAAAATGTAGTAATTTTGAAAATCAATTTGGAAATTGATTTAGTATTTGAAACTGTGTTATGAAAGAAGGGTGAGACTATGGAATTTATAAACTGGGTTTATAAAGTGAAATGGATATCGGCGGATATTCGAGAGTATAAATTCACGGTAGGAATTTATAAAGGAAGGGGAATTTGTTTTAAAAATAAATAGTGGTTTATTTTTAAAAGTACGGGAGAAAAGTGTATTTTCCTGAAAAGCCAAGTACGTTTTTCAAAGCAGATTTTTAGTATAAGTAAAAGTTTTTTAAGGTTTGTTTAAAGGAATGTTTTTAAGAAAATATTATTTAAGTTGTTTAAATTTTTTAAAAAAAGTAAACATTTATTTAAATTAATTTTAATAGTAATCATGTGAAAGGTTTGACTAGTATTATGATTTTAAAGATAACTATTAATATTTATATTTTATAAAATAGTTTTATTTTAAAGATAGTTTGGTTAAAGTTTATTTGAAAACTTGAATTGAATTATGTAACTCTTATTTTAAATTTTGTTTGGCTTAACTTTTATTTAAAAAAATTAGTTTTATATTTTATAAAGCAGTTTAATTTTAAATATTTTTAAAGTATATATTCTTGAATAAAGTGTTTAAGTAGTTTAATTTAAATGTTTTAAAGTATAATTTATAATAAAGTGTTTTAAATTATTTTAAAATCTAAAATATTTGTACTTGGTGATTACAATGGAAATAGAAAATATTTGGGGAATTTATTTCCATGAGAGGGAGATGGTTTGAAACTGTTTCAAGGGATTGAATATTGGAAATATATCTTGCGAAGATATTTTGAGCATTATAAATAATTTGGAAGAAATTATTATGGCTTGATGATTGTTTGTTAATGTTATTTGATAGTTAAATAACTGACTATCAATATTGGCCAATGCGCTGATCGTTTCGAAGAGACCGGGATCGGGATTAATTTCCTGAAAACCACTTCGATCTGGTTTGAACATTTTCGTGAGGAAGACAAGAGCTGGGAGTCGAAGATAGAGCAGTGAAGTGCAAGGGCTAGTCGCTACTAATCCTGAGGATGATTCCAAAATGGATGTAGTAGGAATAGTGCCTTCGGTTCCGTTCGAACCCGGGACGGATTTGTATGGATGAATGCCTTCAGAACATCGTCAGGAGGATGATGGGCATTCTAAGTGAAATGTTCTAAAAAGGTAACGCTTAGCCTCGAGCCTCGTCAACCGAGAATGACTGAAAATCAGGGGTTATGCAGCAAGGCTAAGTGGTCGCGTCCATTAGGGTAAGGTCATCACTGTCTAGATGTCCCTTTTTATTTCGGCTGTGTGGTGCGGTTGCTGATCCCAACTACGGGGTGATCTTACTCGGGATTATCCCGTAAGGGGTAGTCTCGATCTTGTGTTGCAGGGGATTTAGGGTGAATCCTCGGTACGCTGATCTAGATCAGGTACTGTGACAGGTGGTACCCCGGTGCCTAGTCATTAGTTGGAAATCCATTCTCCCTACGTGCCTTTACGGTTTTGTTTGTATACCTATTAGCTGGAATTTAATAAATGTAACAATTTCGGCTATTTTGAACAAGTATTTGTATTTAGACACTATTATAATATCATAGGAATTTGATAAGAAATGTTATGGCTACCGTAAGGTAAAAATCCGACATGTTTATTTGTGGCGTGGTCTTACGAGATGCTTTTGATTCAAAGGATTTTGAAACTTTAATAATCCAATTGAGTGTGTTTTCTCACGGTGGTTTTCCAGACTGACTCGGGTGTTGTTTAATTATAATGCTCGGGTCAAACCAAATATTATAGAGTACAAATTCTGGATGGACTGCTATGGAGCTCAAGAGATGAGCTGGATGGCGAGACGTATCGGACATATTTGATGTTTTTCCGCTATGTGTTCAGCTTTGGAAGGACGAGATATTATAATCGTCCTGAATTGTGTTGTTGATTGTATTGAACTCTTATGTTGTATTCTGATGATGTATGTACATAAACAGACATATTTTCTTTTGTATAAAGATCTGTTATCATCTATTATATTTTATTCCGCTGCGTTTGTGAGATTCTAATATTGTATCCTGTTTCTTCTTCTACCTTTTCATCTTTTAACCCTAATGGTTCGATTTTCGGGCATTGAAAAATCGGGTTGTTACATAAATCAATTAGAAAATCACCACGAACACAATGATATAAGTTCGAGGCCATATTTTAACAATTCCAATAACGCTCATTTTCACCATTTATAATTATATTGGTTATTTAATAAAAATGCGGGGTGTTGACAAGCACCATTGTCCCAGTGGTTAACTGATTTGGCTTTGGTGCGAGAGGTCACAAGTTCAAACTTGTGTAGCGTGATTCTAACATTTATTGACATGTGATACATTGTCACAGTGATTTGTTGTATATAATATACCATTTCAAAAAAAATGCGGGGTGTTACATTCCCCCACCCTTTAGGAAATTTCGTCCCCGAAATTCGGTAAGGGTAAGACTATGTAATTCTCCGCATCAATCCCATCCATTTTGTGTACATCCAATTTTTGCAACCGTCCATGTCTTTTTGCAAAGTGTCATTCAACATAAAATATATGCATGTACATGAATTTCTAAGTAGCACATCCTATATGAATGCTTTTCTTCTTTAAAAACTCCTTTTTAAACATGATGCACACGTCCTAAATATACATGCAATTTTTATATGAATGCAATATTTTAAAAACTCAAAACATTTTTCATCGAATTTTCCCTACACTCTTAATAGTTCAACAGTTTTTACATCCAAATCCTACCACACAACTTAAAATATTTGAATTTCAGGAAAAACTATTTTTTTTTTCAAATTCGATTTCTTATGTCAGAAAGAAGGTAGAAAACGGAAAACCGCACATTTACCATTTTACTTTTGCGCATCTCTTTCTCCATACTTGGAACTTATGCCGCTATTCTATAAAAATCTCTATTTTCTTTCTCAAGCACAGTTCACATAAGAAAAAATTTCTTTTCAAATTTTTCTGTTGACCTTTCTGTCACTTTCTTTAAATTTTTTGTTTTCCTTTTAGTTGCTCTTTTTGGCTTTTACTTTTCTTTTATTACTTACGTGCTATGTTCTTATTCTCTTCTTGTGAAAATCACAAAAAAAACAGAGAAAAAGCATCATACTAATCGTCACTGATTTAATACAATAGGAACTAAATGCTTACATAGGAGTATAATCTCATAACTAAAAGAGAAAAAAAGTCCTACTACAAAGCGATACTAGATAAATAAATATAGCAGCTAAACACAACTATCATCTAGGACTTGGAGACCTAGGACCATGTCTAACCTGACACGGAAAGATCCTACTTTAGGAATCCAAGTAACTCATATGCTCCCCTGCCACCTATTACTCATTGCTAACTTACGCTATATTACTCACGATGAATAAAATCTATTCATCTCTTCCGTTTCATACTCAAAATGGAATAACCTAGTCTCATTTACTACAATGAATAAGGATTTCAATCTATGCAGTCTCTATCTGAAAAGACAACTAAGCTTGGGGAAATTTTCTCTTTACCTTTCATTTTCCCTCAACTAAGGTCTACATATCCCAACCATGTATGTCTTACTATCTTACTAATATCACTCTACTATTCTTCAATAGTCTACACACATGAAGCAACATTCCTAGGTTCTCACTAGTGTCCTATACACTTTACGGAAACTTTTATTATTATTACTAAAAGTAATCACTGCTCTCCTACATAGCCTTACACTTTTCCCATCACACCTAGGAAAATATTTCATCTACTCCATACTTAAAGGTTTGGCTGTATTTATCATTTCATTTCAAAAATTAAATCCCAGATTCTTACCATTAAAAGTGTTACTTTAAAGTTTCTATTAAATTCAAAGGTACTTGGTTACTCAACATCTTATCTTTCTAGACATGCATCTTTACAGCTCTTTGAATTTAAGTTATTCCCCGAACCTAGAGGGGAAAACTAACAAATTATAAGTTCAAAACTTATTCCTCTTTTCCTTTTAAAGAACTTTACAGCTTTCCATAAAAAAGTTGGATTTTTAAATTTAACTGTTTACTAAGTTTTTCTCTTCCAAAAACTTAGTTTTCACCAAACATTTTTTCTTTAAAACGTGTCTTGCTTGTCCTTAAAAAAAATTTCTTGACTTCTGAAAATGTCGTCACATGTTTTCAAAACATCTTCTTTTCATAGATATACAAATTTACAGAAACCGGAGTAGATAAGAACAATTATTTTATCAAAAATCCCTTAACTTCCATACTCTTCTAATTAACTAACCTTGGAGGAGTTTCTAACTTACTACAAATGGGTACTTTCTACAAAGGCAAGCAACCAATGCGCATAATCAATGGAAAAATATGAAATTTCCATTGCTTAGCTTTCCTACTAAGGTTCTCTATAATTCCTAACTAACACTGTCTCTAATTATTACACTTCTTATTACACCTAATGGCTTAATATCTTAATGTACTGAAACTACTTTCCCTTATGAGAAACCATTAACGCTAAGACCTTCTATGAATCCTTTAAAAGAGGATTTCATGTTTGTGTCAAATTACAAGGAACTTAGTTTATATTTTTATCGAAATATGCTATACAAAATATGGTGCTTTCCATTCTTTGTACATCTCTTTCACGTATTCCTTATAACTTGCACAAAACATCTTTGTTTTTGATTTGGTTTCATAGAAAATTATATCATTATTCATTTCATTCCAATAGTTTGAAGTATGTTTAATCTATATTTACTTATAATAGACACTACCTACGAAATTTACATCATATAAAAACCAATTTAAATTTCATACCACTTTTTTTCAAAAACCCAACATTTACTTCCTCAAACATATTAACAATTATATTTTTCAACTTTTCAATTCCAAAAGTTTCATTTTGTTGGGCTAAATATAAAGTGGATTTTGTTCTTACTACACTAGGAATACCCTTCCTAAACCTTAGAAATCGTATCTCCTTACTAAAATCTCTCATTTTTTCCAAAATAAAAATACTCTCCATACCATCCCTAGGGAACTTTCCCACTTCCTATAACATATGGATACCAGCCTTCTCCCAAAACATAGCTTATTGTACATTATAAATCGGCAATAACATAGGGCTCAACATCCTTGGGTCATCCCAAACCCAACTAGCAAACTATACACAAATATACCTCTAAAAACTTTTCATATGTTAAAATCTATAACTGGGGACTATTTGTATTTTAGTACATAATATATTTATATTTTATTCAAAAATACCAATACGTTCACTCATATTTTCTAATTTACTTAGGATCTACTAACCTAAGCTCTGATACCAAATGTAATAATAAGATTTCTAGTGGGTCTAGGTTTTTCATAAAAATGCTAAAATCCAATCGCACTGAAGCCCGAGTTGGGTATTTGGTATCCTGCAAATAGATAAAGATACATATATCAGACTCGAATAAATTTCTCACAGCGGAACTGACTAAAATATAATAGTAAGCAAATACTCACCAAAAAAATAACACTTTCTAAACAAGTGTCTTGAAGCTGGAAACCTTTTCCATCTCTTTAACCTGTGGGATGATATGATGAGGGGGTCAAAATTAAAGTTCTGGTGCATGGACAAATTATGCACTTTTAAGCATAATTCTACATATACCGTTCTATTTCCATTTTCTGTTATATTATGTTTATCGGGTTTATAAAACTCTCGCCTCTGTGCGTGAATCGTATCCGTCTATTTCCAAGTAGATTAAGACCTAATAACCAATATATATGGGTAGCTACATGCCCAAAGACCGCATCGGTCCTAGGTACTACCCATAGTACCTTTCGTATCCTCCTCGAAAGGGAATTCATCATCTCGCTACGAAAGCGCTCTGTAACTTCATCTGTAAAGGACAGCTTCGTGAGGCCTATTGTACAGACGTTCCATCGTCTGCTAGGAAAACGTAAAACTACGCCTACAACAGTTCGCACCAGTGCTCGGACATCCACAATGTACCACCCAGTGCGTACATTAAGAACTACACGTAATCGTTCTGTCTACTCCCTGAGCTCCACCAACAAGGTCTATCTTGTACGGAACTCGGTCAGGGATTTTCTATATCTGTAAAGATCCGCTTTGTTAGGCCTACAATATATATTTTCTACTTGGTCTGTCTCTTTTCTCACCCTGGCTATGGCCCCACGCAGACCCCCTTAACTAATCGAAAGACCTTTCAAGAGCTATGTGATTGTGCCCTACTGCAAACAATCTAAACAGCCAATTGGTTGTGCCCCACATCCAATGTCCCAATAGTGAAAGAATCATTAGCTTGTTGGTTTAACTTTAGTCTTTCTCGAACTCGTTCTAACTGATGATGGCTAGTATTTGTATATGACTGTCCTTACGGATCATGTCCACTATGAACTACTCGCAAACTAGAGTATGGTGTCATACGAGTATCCTACTCCATCATCAACATTTTGACTGCCTACAAAGGTCCACTTCGTTAGGCCTGCAATGCAAAAGCAGTCAAGGCGTACTCTCTTGATGGAACACCTACAAACCTGCCTCCGTAGGTGCAGCTTCGGTAGGCCTACCTAAGAGGGCTATCCTAGAGTATCCTCATGTCCCATTGAAGTCTCGTACTTCCTTCTAGCCCAAAATAACTAAGTTGGGCATGCTCTTTCTATACTAAAAATCGACGATGAACTGCTTCATTAGGCTCTTTTTCCAGATTCTCTTTGGGCTACTCCAAATGCACCTTTCCATTTTATTTGACCCTACGTCTAATCTTTTATTATGCGTTTAGTTTACTTTTCTTATTCTATTGGCTACTTATTTACCCTAATCAGCATGCCCAGCCACACCCATGTGTGAGACCATCAGTCCTAGACCTGAAAGGGAATGCTGCCGGTACGGGCTACTGCTATTATTTTTTGCTTATTAACTTAATCCAAGATCTAAGTTAATTATAACCTACATATGCAATTGTCACTTTTATATTTTTTCTTTCTTTTATAACCTACGTGTTATAAATGCAATTGCAAGTGTCTCTTTTCTATTCTAGTCTGCCTTCATTTATTATGATACTAAAAAAAATTTGGTTCTCTTATATTGTATGACAGTCTTAACTTTGGACTACGTCCAACTATCATAAGTTACTTATCGTAATAACTGCTTTACTTTTTACTCTACTATCTGTGCAATTATGCAGATCTAGTCACATTTTATGTTTATTGTTTCAAGTCTTGTAAAATAATAAACTTGATTATTTCTTCTTCTTTGATTTCTTTAACGCTTCACGTTATTCTCTTTTATTTTGGGAACTAGTTCTATTCTATTTGGTAGGTTATAAAAACTATGCTAAAAATCCATTTTCGTATTTTAATACTAAATAATGCCATAAATAATAACTTTTAATTGCAAGATATTTCTTTTATTGTTTCTTTAATTGTTGGGTAATGCAAAATACAGTAATGTCTCTATTTTTCACTATTTCCATTTTTCTTGCTTTTCTTCTTGCAATTACGTTTATCGTTATTCTTACAATATTAAACAATAGAAATGTATTCCCTTTACTAAACCAACCAACTATTCTATCACTAACTTCCAAATCAAGTTATTAGATTTTCCCCTTTTTAATTCATTTCTTCTGTTTTAACGTAATTTACTGTAAATTTCTCGCTTTTAGGCTTATGTCTTTCTCTACAACTTTTAAGCCTAATATTGCTTATATTTAATTGGGTTCCTTTTCTTTTTTTCCATATAAATAACATTTAAATATAAGTATACTTTTCTTACAAAATTTACATTTTTAACATAACTAGCTAGTAGAACCAATTACTGAAATTAGTCCAAATGTTGAATTAAATATTTAACAGGAATCTAACAATATTATATATCATAAATATAAAAGATATATTATCAAGGAAAATGATATTCATTTGATGTGTGTTTCTGAAACAAAGTTAGATATTCAGTCTACTCTAAAGGCTGTTAACTTGATATCTCCTTCTTGGTTACATGATCATTATTTTGTTGAATCTAACTATGGCAGAATCCTAACTTTATGGAATCCTTCAATCTTCAAACTTTCCAAGATTATTGCCACTGATCAATTCATTCATTATAATTGTGTTCATTTGCCCTCTAATTTGACTTTTCTCTTCACTTCAGTTTATGCTCAAAATTCTTTATCATTGAGACAGCTTTTTTTGGATCAACTTCCTACTCTAAACACTTCTTATGATCCTTGGTTGATAGGTGGTGATTTTAATTGTATGCTTGTTGGTAATCAAAAATATGGTGGTTGTCCCTTGTCTCTTAAGGATATTGCTCCTTTAAATAGTGCTATCACTCAATCTAATCTAATCTCGGTCAAATCTTTTGGTTCAGTTTTCACTTGGTCAAATAGTAATAGGAGTGGAAATCTAACTCTTTGTAAATTGGATCATATTTTTGTAAATATGCCTTTCCTTCAAGTCTGGACCAAATCATTTTATGATACTCTTCAGCTTTCTTTATCTGATCATTGTCCCTTAATTTTTCATTGGGAGTTGATGATAATTGTGGAGATAAACATTCTTTTAAATTTTTTGATTTTTGGACTAAGCATGTGGATTATCCAATTATTCTTAAACAGGTTTGGAATATGCAATTTGGCAGGAATCCTTTAGCTACTGTTTCTCTCAAGATGAAGGCTCTCAAATTTCACTTAAAGGTCTGGTCAGCAGCTAATTTCGGTAAAGATTCTAAGCTTTCTACTCATATTAGGAATGAGCTCATTAAGGTTCAGAAAGATTTGAGTGCAAAACTACATGATACTTTTTTACAACATGCTGAAGTGGAACTAAGAAAGAAACTTGAACAAGTTATAGATAGGGAATTATTATCCCTTAAATAGAAACTTCATTTGAGAATTGAGAAGGAAGTTGATAGAAATACTAAGTACTTTCATAATTTTCTAAAAGTTAAGAAAGCTAGACAAAGAATATTTCAAATTAATGATATGAATGGCAATCTGGTTAAATCTTCTGATGGTATTAATAATGCTTTTATTCGGTATTTTTTCTCCATTTTAGCACCTTCCAACCCTTTTGAACCTGATATACATCCTCTATTTGATATAACACTTCCTACCTTATCCTTTTCACAATCTGCTTCTTTGATATGTGCTACTTCTGATGATGAGATTAGATCTGCAGTTTTTAGCTTGGATCCTAATAGTTGTGGAGGTCCAGATGGCTACGATGCTTATTTTTTACAACAAAGTTGGAATATAATTGGTGTTGATATTGTCAAAGCAATTCAATATTTTTTCCTCAACAACAAACTTTCTGCTAGTCTCTCTGCTACTGCCATTTCCTTAATTCCTAAGAATGATAACCCTACTTCAGTTGTTGATTTTAGACCAATATCTTGTTGTAATATCATTTATAAAATCATTTCAAAAGTGTTGGCTAATAGATTGCAGTTAGTTCTCCCATCCATTATATCCAATAATCAGGCTGCTTATATTAGTGGAAGATCCATTAGTGATAACATTCTTTTAGCACAAGAACTATTGTTGGGGTATGAAAGGAAAAATATATCTCCTAGATGTATGTTAAAGTTGGACATTAAGAAGGCATTTGATTCTATTGCTTGGAGCTCTATTTTAGCTATTATGTCTAGGATGAACTTTCCTAAACCATTTTTAGCTTGGATTTCAATTGTATTTCATCACCAATGTACTCAATTTCGAGAGAGGGTGGTCTGTATGGGTATTTTGAAGGTGCACAGGGTGTTAGGCAGGGTGATCCTATTTCTGCCTATTTGTTCATTATGTCATGGAATTGCTCAATTCAATTTTGATGGATCTAGTTTTAAAGAAAGCACTTGATTTACATCCTAAATGTAAACATCCTCTCATCACTCATCTTCTTTTTGCTGATGATCTCATCATCTTCACAAAGCCTACTCATAGTAATATTCAGAGTATTATGTCTTCTCTGCAATTCTTTTATTCCATTACTGGCCTCCAAATTAATCTCTTAAAATCTAATATACTTGTTGTTGGTTTGCCTATTTCTAAGAAGATTGATATTATTAAACGCTCGGGACTTCAGGAATTACCTAAAAATTCATATTATTTGGGTTTACCTCTCATTAGCTCTAGAATTACCAAGCAAAATTGTTTGCCACTTTTTGAAAAAATAATTGCAAGGTTGCAGCTATGGCCTTGTAGTAAATTGTCATAAGCTGGTAGGCTCACTGTTATTCAATCAATTGCTGTGGCTATGACCACATATTGGACAAGACACTACATTCTTCTAATCAAGCTGATTAATATGATTACAAGTGCTCTAAATAAATTTCTCTGGCATGGTGACCCTTTCTCAAAAAAGCTCATACCCATATCTTTTTTCAAATTGTTTGATGCTAAAAAGTATGGTAGTCTTGGTATCACAAATATTTTCCAGTGGAATAAAGCTGCTATTTCAGTTTACTTCAATAAGATTTTTGCATCTGATCAAAACTTATGGTTTCAATGGGTTAATCAAAATCTTATTGGCAAGAGGAATTTTTGGACTATGAGTATACCCCAAAATTGTAGTTGGAGTTGGAGATATATACTTAAACTAAGGGAAACTTTCTTACCATTCATACAATGTAATTATGCATTGATTAAAGGATTATCTTTTTGGCATACTCCTTGGGCTAAACAGGGTCTGATTTTAAGTTCTTTAGTGGATTACAATTTGAGAAGAAACTCTGGAATTTCAGAAGAAGCTATAGTTGATGAATTTATACATGATGGTAGTATTGTATTACCTTACTCCAGCTCCTTTCAGTTAATAAATTTGTGGAATGTTATTACTAGTAATCCAATTATCAGTAGTGATAATACTCTAATCTGGTCAAGAAAAAGTGAAATCCATTCTATCTGGCTTGTGTATAATTATCTCTGTAAGAGTGATTCTATTTTTCCTTGGCATTCAAGAATTTGGAAAACTGGTTGTTCAGCAAAGGAAAATCTGTTGTTGTGGAATGGAAAATGCTTTGAATACAAAGGACAGGCTTTGTAGAATGGGTATTATTTCAGAGGATTTATGTGTACTTTGCAGAGCAGAATCTGAAACTAATACTCATTTATTTTTTGAATGTCCTTTTGTTTATCAAATATGGTACAGGCTCTTATCTAATGGTAGTTTTTATAAGCCTTCTACTATTAGTTCTATTGAATGGTTTAATGTATTCAAAGCAACTAGATGGAAGAAACGTACTACCAGGCTTTTGCTCAAGCTTCTTAAGAAAATGATTTATGTTGTGTGGTCTGAAAGGAATAATAGAATATTTGGTATTGGAAGCAAGAACTCATCTCAGCTTTACTCTATGATTCATGGCAGTATTTTGAGGGATTTAAGGATTGATAATTATTGAAGCAACTCTGGAATGTGAGGGAATGCTGACAATAATTTTGCTCTGGAAGTGAGGTTGGTTCATTACTGAAGATTACTAGCTGCATGGATTGATTAATGTACTCTATACTCTGGCATTTATTTTGTTTTTGATTCATGGTCAGTTGAGTTTTGTTCATAATTGTTGTAACTAAGTTTGTGTGTTTGGCTTGTATTATAGTCAATGTGTTTGGTCTAAGCTTGGTTTGTATTGTTGTAATTAAGTTTGGTTTGTATTGTTGTAACTAAAGTTTGGTCAGCAATTTTTTGTTTTGTCATGATAATGGGATTGTGTGAGTTGTAATTTCTTGTAATGGAACATTAGTCAATAAAATGAGCTTATGCTCTTGCTGTTCAAAAAAAAGGATATATAATTTAAATCCACTCTCCTGAAAAGAAAACACTGCATATTCCAGGTCTGATTATTAGTCCAGTTCTATTATCCACGGCCTTCCCTTTTGCAACCCTATTTGGATCCACAAATTGAAATTTGTATGGATTTGTAAATCTAGATCTAATTAAATAAAAATAAACAGATAAACTAGGAAACCAGATCCAAAAACTCACCTCATACGGACTGCTTAATTTGGACATCTCTTCTCTAGATCTATAGTTTCTACCTCCAAATTGCAAATCAGAAAACCTAAATCTAATAATTTGATTTTTGAAGAATTGGAGGAGAAAGAAGAGAGATAGGGCTTATGTGCCCATTCAGATTCCCCCCTTAAGAATTTAAATCTTACTCAAAAAATTACTAAATTTAAATCTTACTCAAAAATCGGGATCGTTACAGATTCCCCTCTTAAGAAAATTTCATCCTCGAAATTTGCCAGGGAGACAACAAAGATAGATAAACACACAAAGATAGAGAAATGGTTTTCCAGATCAAACTGAATATTTATTCTTGCATTTGGCTTACTAAATCAGAATATCAACAATAGATATAGGAACGAATCTATTTAACACTTCACAGGATACTCGGGTCATCTAGATCTACGAAATATACAGGGTATTGGTTAGTTCGAAGGATCACTAACCATTCGTAGAATATATCGGACCCCGGAGAATAGATAAATGGATTTAATCTTCCACAACTCTTAAATACTAGGTATGGAGTCCAAACTCAGATCGGAATACCCTAAAGTATATATTAACTTATTCCTCTTCGGACTTTGATATTCATAAGAAATTACAATAGAATTTCAAATTTGGTTCTGATCGAAATCGTTTTTACGATACAATCTTCATATTTTATTCATCTATTTATTTCAAATAAATTTTTAGATTTATCAAAGTTTAAAACGTAAAGCTGATAGGAATCCGATGAAGAGAATACGAATTAGGAACCTATCTGGAGTTTATGACCCATGCCAACCTATCTCTTGATTTAACCAAAATAATAATCTCCCATCAAAGCTTCTCCTTCGAGCTGCCATGAAGACATCAAAGAATTGAAATCGAATGATGAACAAAAGAGATTGATAGAGGAAAGATTGTTTCCTTGTTGTTACAGGATATCGCATTTGTATCGTACTTCCATGTCCCCTATCTCGTCCTCTTCTTGCACTCATACTTACTATCAGTGAATAGTAAGAGAATTTACTGAGGCGTGTAGATGGATATCTTAAGGATATACTCATTCTATGGTATACTTCACCCTATCTCTAATAAGCTACCTAATGTGTTATACTCCTGAGCTAAAGTTTCAACCTATACCTTTAGCTCTGATACCAAATATAATCGGCACCGAATACATCACTCGTATTCAAATGCTGCAGATCCAAACGTCGAATCTGATTCGTCGGAGCTTATAACACAATTAAGTATAACAACACAGCGGAAGAAAAAGAAATGAATATCATATACAACTCCAATGAATACAATATCTAATGGTATACATCAATATCAGAGCGGCAAAAATAACATCGGAAACTAATAACAATGATCTCAAGTAGAAAGAATAGTCTTCAGAAGAGAACTCCAATATCAGCAATCTCCATCTCCAAAGCACCAATCCAAAAATAACTCGAACTCCCAATCAGGATGTACAAAGCAAATCTAAGTCAGTTTGAATCCAAAGACTAAACTAGCTCCAGATAATCTACTAAACCTAACCATCTGAAAAACCCAACTCTAGACAGCCCGTGTGGAAAATTGTGGGCACCCAGAGTTTAGAAAGGGAACAATAAACTTCGGGTCAGTCATGGGACTGGTATGAGAAAACAAAAATAGTTTATCTTTAAGAAAACAACAAAAGATTTTAAAACATTGAAATCCGCAATGCTTTTTGGAAAATGAAACTGCCATAAGGCCTCCCACCACACACAATGTAAGCGCACACTTGGAGGAGATTTCTCTTTATGACAGTCAAAAATGCTTGATACGTAAAAGTGCATAGTGCAAAAAACATTTCGAAAGTATAATATCAATCTTAGCCAGCATACCACAATTTGTCGTATGCCTATTATAGCTACCATTTAAGAATGGCAGGTTATACAATTGAAATCATAAAGACGCGTATTGGATGATTGGATTTCCAACAAATGGTCAGGCTAAGGAACTTCCTTACGGAAATGGAAACGCCTCTGGAAGGACGCCCCCGAGAACCTAACCGGATCTCTGCTAACACAAGGCCGATGCTACCTCACGCTTTAACCAAGCTATAACATAGGTAACTAACACACAAGTATGCCATCCCCGGTCGTTACCGACCTTTATCCAAGCGCTCGACACCAACAACCACAAAGTAATAAATTTGCAGTAACCACATAGGTTAAATCTATGGGCTCCATACCATGATACCACCTCTTATCCAGAAGGAAATGGACATACCCTAGGGGCGCGACCCTTAAAAACCTTGCCGCAACATTCCTGTTTCGACCATTACCGGGTTGTGAGGCTCGACTATGTCTCGTCCACAAAGCTAGCTTTTACACAAAGCCATGCTTCAATCAACAAATGATCAGCAGCACTTCGAATGCCACATTACCAAATTGGGAATATATCACTAGTAGCCATCAACTACATAACCTCTGAGCTCGTACCTCTCAGAGAAGGGTGTTAAGCTAAGAGAATAAATCTTCGCCACCAAACAGAAATGTATTTGATAGAAACTAGCTTTACATCTCAAAGTGTAACGTCAGACACACATCCATACAAGTCTGTTTCGGGTTCGAACAGAACTAAAGGCACTTCACAAAGAAGCCCTTGCAAATCCGGATAATCCCTAATCATGTCCAGACTCTCCATCACAAAGGGTGCTCAAATCTCTATACCGGGGCCAATCGGTGTAGAGACATTTGACGGATTATCCTTTCGCTTTCGAAAATATCCGGTCTTCACCACCGGTCCTCAATTGCTATCCATAACGGCGTATCACTTTTCGAAATGGGTTATATGACACAAAGTCCTCTCCCGGCTAAACCGAATAGTGAGCGCAATATTTAAAATCATATGGATAATGGGATCTCAATTAAGTCACAACTTATTACCCAAACTTTACTTTCAAATGGTTCAAACAAATTACCATTTACGAATCTTTTTGAACAAAAGATTCACTTCACAAAGTTCACAAAGTTTACCAATTTTTCACAAAGATTCAATAATATCTTTTCAATTTAAATCTTTTACATAAAAGATACGCTTTTCAGATCCCTTTGCAATTTGAAAACAAACTTCACCAATCTTTAACAAAGATTTATTCATAGCTCTTTTCAAAACAATCTTCCTTTCAAATTGGATTAACTCATCCAATCTTTAAATCAAAGATTCAATTTATAGCTATCAAAATCGTTTCCACAAAATAATTCCATTCCAACACTTTTATAAAAGATACATCATTTAGAATCCTCGTCGATTCCAAAACAAAGCTTAACAATCTTTCACAAAGATTCATTCATAGTTTTCAAAACTATTTCATTTCAAAGACTTGAAATTCCTTCAACACAAATTGAAAATCCTTTCTTTATATGAAAGCTATTATTTGAAAACAAATAGTTTTCGTTTTGGAAAAATTCGATTACATTTGCACGAGTTAAAGCCCTTAAACCTTGGGTTAAATTTAAATTCCCAAAACAATATTTTTAAAATGGTTTAAAACTCATATAACTTGAATACCCTTTTTAAACCATAGTTTTAAAACATAGAATTCAATTTCAAATCTTGAATTTAAATTTAAGTCAAATTATTTGAATCTCAAAACTTAATCAAGTTATTCAAAATAACTTTAATCTTAAAAATCTCTTTTCAAAAGCCTTTTCAAATTCAACCCAATTCCATTTCCAAAATCATTTGGAAACAAATTTCAATTTTAAAAACCAGTTCAAAAATCTATGACTTAACCAATTTCCTCGTGAAATCCATATTTGTGTATATGAGTATGGTCCAGGGGTTTTACACAATAGTGCAGCAACATCAATCATTACAGATTCAATCATATTAATATCGATAAGCGGTATAATCTATAACGCTTATCTTTATTCACAGATTCACAGATATAAATTTATCAATTACAAAGATTCACCATTACGATTCGATGTGGGTTTCGGATAACTAACTCGAATCCGACTCCCTGTCGCATCGAAATTCAAATGTCGTTTTACGGCCCAAGGGGTTTTCATATTCACACAGTAGTACATTCATCACAGATATCACAGCTCAACACAAAGCAATTCATATCACATAGCATCACATTCACATAACAGAGATATCAATCCAATACACATCATTCAATAACAATCAAACATCTTCAATTAAGATGAATAAATCGTGTGGTTTAAATTAATTAACCACATAATTACTTTCATTAATTATCCTTAATCAATGATTAATTATCATTAATTAATTAAATCTTAATCGCCTTCATTAATTAATCATCCCTTAATTAATTTTCTTAATTAATTAACCTTTAATTACTTGATTAATCAATCTTTAATCATCAATTATCCATACTTAATTACTTTCACTAAGTAATTTTTTTAATTAATTTTTCATAAATTACTTGATTAACCAAACTTAAGTTACTAATTAATTTATCTTAATTACTTTTATTAAGTAATTACTTCAAGTAACTAATTTCCTTTAAGAAATAAATTTAACTTAACCTTTAAAAGTTAACTAATGATTAAAACATTTGTAAGTTTATTTAAAATAAACTTTAAAAATAAAGGTCATGTATATTTTCAAACATTTTAAAGCTTGGTTAATTTAAAACAATTTTACTAAAACCCTTCTTAACCAACCTTAAAATTTAGATACATCTAATATAAAAAGGAAATTAGTTTTAACAAACTTTATTTGAAATAAAATAATTTTTTTCCTTAAAATTCAAAACTACTTTTGCCTTAAATCAAATGACCCGAGCAACTTCCTGATTTTCCCGAGCGCAACAGCCAAACCCCCCCCCCCCCCACCCCACCCCCGAGATAATACTCGAGCCAAACTCAAACTTCCCAGAGCCATACTTTCTTCTTTTGTTTTTGATTTTAATTTTTTTTTAAACTCTGTAACGTATCAACCCAAAAACAATCTCGAGCCCAACGCAAAATTTCACGAGGTAAACCCCGAGACTACCTTCTCCTTCCCAAACACTACAAACTTCCCAGACTTCAACATGCACGTGCATGTGCACCATCCATCGGAGTAACTCCGACCAACCTCATCATCACCAGCGAGTCGATCCCGACCTCCCTTCCCCATCACGAACGAAAAAGCTTCAATTCAAACCTAAAATCCAGAATGTGCCTGTGAACCCAAGCCTGGAACGACTACGATCACTAAAGATCCTCCTCATCCGATCATCACCAATCATCTGCGACTACGCTGACCCAATCAGAGTGACGTCTCGTCCCCAGCAACGATTTCCCACTATCGTGATTTAGTCCGATTCGCCCTAGTTGACGACATTGCCACAACTTCTTATTCGAACCCAACTGTAACGAAAACCCTAGAATGATGTCGTGACACCACTATGATGATCAGGAAACTCATTGATCAATTTTCTTGAACTTATGCACCCCCCAGCTATCTTTAGCTAAAATCACAAGACCTATTACCTTGCCGATCACCAGAAAAAGCTTCGAGATTCGTTTTCCGACCATCTTTGAATTACACACTCAATATAACACTAAAAATTGTGATTTTACTTTTAAAAATCATGTTCTCAGATGAGGATTCAGATTATGTTAATTAAACAATGGATTTTAATGATTGAAACTTACCTGTTTTTGGATTTCCACTGTTTTTTCTGTAATTTCCAGAAAATACTTTAACAACTTGTACTTAAATTTATTTTTAAAACTTAAATCATGGTCATACAAACATATTTTACCTAGATCTCGAAGCCTAAACTAATTCGAGAAAGAGCTTTTAATTTCTGAAACGGGTTTTACAGCTTGTATTCTTAAAATAGAGAGATGTACTTAATCAACAGACATGCGCATCCATACACCTATGTATATATATTGTATACATTCAAGTAGATTCACAACTTTACTTCAAGCATGCATCAAGTCATAAATCAGATCAAAAGGTAAGTTTGCTCACCAGTATATGCACAGAGTAGAGAAGCAACAGGCCTGGAAATTTATTTTTAAACTTGAATCTGGAAATTTGTTTTGATTTTAATCTGGAATGCTTTACTTTGAAACTGGATTTTCTTTCCAGGCTTGAAAACTCGATTCAGGTTTTGCTTTGATTTAAACTTTAACCATTTGAAATTGGAAATTGCTTTTAAACTTGCCTGTTCTTTTCATTACACTTTGATGTTTCCAGGTTTACGTTTGCTTTATTTGATTTTCCTGGCTTTGCTCTAAATTCAGTTGGAAAACTGGAAGCTTGATGATGTTGAATTTGAAATCTTTGAATTTGTTTTTAATGTTGAGATGATTTCAGGATTTTGATTTGAATCCTTATTTTCTGGTTCATAAATTTTCTTAGTTTACAGGTTTGAGAAAAACTGAGAATAGCCTGGTCCTTTCTCTTATATATGTTTTATATGATTTTCATATTTTAAATTTTTAAAAGAAATTTTTGTTTTGCTACATGTATTCTTTGTTAACATTTGTAAAATGCACGTCTCAATTCTTGTACAATTGTGTAATCCACATAAATTTATGTAAAGACCTTCTTTTTAATTTATTTATAATTTGTGTTTAAACCCTTGCTTTAAATATATATTTTTTTCTTTTTTTTAAAAACTTTGTTTTAAATCCTCTCTTTATTTTAATTTATAAAACATGTTTTAACCCTTTATAAATTCTTTTATTTAATTTCATATTTTCAAAAGTTTATGTTTTCATCTCCTTACATATTTACATTTTAAATTCACAAATTTATATAAATTAATAAATTTAAATCTTACTCAAAAATCGAGATCGTTACAGATTCCACCCTTAAGAAAATTTCATCCTCGAAATTTGCAAGGAGACACAAAGATAGATAAACACACAAAGATAGAGAAACGGTTTTCCAGATCAAACTGAATATCTATTCTTGCATTTGGCTTACCAAATCAAAATATCAACAATAGATACAGGAACGAATCTATTTATCACTTCACATGATACTCATGTCATCCAGATCTACGAAATATACAGGGTATTGGTTAGTTCGAAGGACCACTAACCATTCGTAGAATATATCGGACCCCAGAGAACAGATAAATGGATTTAATCTTCCACAACTCTTAAATACTAGGTATGGATTAAAAACTCAGATCGGAATACCCCAAAGTATATATTAACTTATTCCTCTTCGGACTTTGATATTCACAAGAAATTACAACAGAATTTCAAATTTGGTTTTGATCGAAATCGTTTTTATCGATACAATCTTCATATTTTATTCATCTATTTATTTCAAATAAATTTTCAGATTTATCAAAGTTTAAAACGTAAAGCTGATAGGAATCCGATGAAGAGAATACGAATTAGGAACCTATCTGGAGTTTATATCCCATACGAACCTATCTCTTGATTTAACCAAAATAATAATCTCCTATCAAAGCTTCTCCTTCGAGCTACCACGAAGACATCAAAGAATTGAAATCGAATGATGAACAAAAGAGATTGATAGAGGAAAGAATGTTTCCTTATTGTTACAGGATATCAACCATTTGAAGTCGTACTTCCCTGTCCCCTATCTCGTCCACTTCTTGCACTCATACTTACTATCAATGAATAGAAAGAGAATTTACTGAGGCATGCAGATGGATATCTTAAGGATATACTCACTATAGGGTATACTTCACCCTATCTCTAATGAGTTACCTAATGTGTTATACTCCTGAGCTAAAGTTTCAACCTTCAGCTCTGATACCAAATATAACGACCCTGACTCGACCTTCGAAAATCGGCACTGAATACGTCACTCGTATTCAAATGTCGTAGATCCAAACGTCGAATTTAGTTCGTCAGAGCTTACAACACAATTAAGTATAATAACACAGCGGAAGAAAAAGAAATGAATATCATATACAACTCAATGAATACAATATCCAATGATATACATCAATATCAGAGCGACAAAAATAACATCGGAAACTAATAACAATGATCTCAAGTAGAAAGAATAGTCTTCAGATTAGAACTCCAATATCAGCAATCACCATCTCCAAAGCACTAATCCAGAAATAACTCGAACTCCCAATCAGGATGTACTAAGCAAATCCAGGTCAGTTTGAATCCAAAGACTGAACTAGCTCCAGATAATCTACTAAACCTGACTATCTGAAAAACCCAACTCTGGACTGCCCGTGTCGAAAATTGTGGGCACCCAGAGTTTAGGTAGGAAACAATAAACTCCGGGTCAGTCATGTGACTGGTATGAGCAAACAAAAACAGTTTATCTTTAAAAAAAGATTTTAAAACATTGAAATCCTCAATGCTTTCTGGAAAATGAAACTGCCATAAGGCCTCCCACCACACACACAATGTAAGCGCACACTTGGAGGAGATTTCTCCTTATGACAGCCAAAAATGCTTGATACGTAAAAACCATTTGATATTATTATTAGTGTACAGTGCAGAAAACATTTTGAAAGTATAATATCAATCTTAGCTAGCATACCACAATTTGTCGTATGCCTACTATAGCTACCATTTAAGAATGGCAGGTTATACAATTGAAATTGTAAAGGCGCGTATTGGATGATTGGATTTCCAACAAATGGTCAGGCTAAGGAACTTCCTTACTGAAATGGAAACGCCTCTGGAAGGACGCCCCCGAGAACCAAACCGGATCTCTGCTAACACAAGGTCGACGCTACCTCACGCTTTAACCAAGCTATAACATAGGTAACTAACACACAAGTATGCCATCCCCGGTCGTTACCGACCTTTATCCGAGCGCTCGACACCAACAACCATAGAGTAATAAATTTGCAGTAACCACATAGGTTAAATATCTGGGCTCCATATCATGATACCACCTCTTATCCAGAAGGAAATGGACATACCCTAGGGGCGCGGACCCTAAAAACCATGCTACAACATTCTTGTTTCGACCATTACCGAGTTGTGAGGCTCGACGAAGTCTCGTCCACAAAGCTACGCTTTTACACAAAATCATGCTTCGATCAACAAATAATCAGCAGCACTTCTTATGCCACATTACCAAATTGGGAATGTATCACTAGTAGCCATCAACTACATAACCTCAGAGCTCGTACGTCTCAGAGAAGGGTGTTAAGCTAAGAGAATAAATCTCCGCCACCAAACAGAAATGTATTTGATAGAAACCAGCTTACATCTCAAAGTGTAACGTCACACACACATCCATACAAGTCTGTTCCAGGTTCGAACAGAACCGAAGGCACTTCACAAAGAAGCCCTTGCAAATCCGGATAATCCTTAATCACGTCCACACTCCCCATCACAAAGGGTGCTCAAATCTCTATACCGGGGCCAATCGGTGCAGAGATATTCCATGGGTTATCCTTTCGCTTTCGAAAATATCTGGTCTTCACCACCGGTCTTCAATTGCTATCCATAACGTCGTATCACTCTTCGGAATGGGTTATATGACACAAATCCTCTCCCGGCTAAACCGAATAGTGAGCGCAATATTTAAAAATCATATGGATAATGGGATCTAAATTAAGTCACAACTTATTACCCAAACTTTAAAATTGAAATTCACCCATTATTTATGCTATGGGCTAACCTATTTCCAACAATGGTATCAAAGCCAAATAGACTATGCAGTCTAAATTAGTCATGTTAGGCATTAGGGTTAACAAATTAAGCTCATAGCCCATATAATAGGGTGTCTAGAAAGGTGGTGTCAAAGGATTGGGTTTGGATAATTAAGTACTCTACCCTACATGGCTACCGACCTGGCCCGAACAGATATATGAACCGAAAAGTTTTCTCTCATAGAAAATACCAATTTAAATTGTGCCTTGGGCTAATTTTTTAAAAAAAAATGGAAAATTAAAAACTAAAAGTTTTAAAGTTGAATTTAAAATAAAATATACATATATTATAAAAGTTATAATATAATAAAATTTTCGAAATTTTTGAAAATTGACATAAGATAATGATTTAAACAAATTACCATTTACGAATCTTTTTGAACAAAAGATTCACTTCACAAAGTTAACAAAGTTTACCAGTCTTTCACAAAGATTCATTAATATCTTTTCAATTTAAATCTTTTACACAAAAGATACGCTTTTCAGATCCCTTTGCAATTTGAAAACAAACTTCACCAATCTTCGAAAAAGATTTATTCATAGCTCTTTTCAAAACAATCTTCCTTTCAAATTGGATTAACTCATCCAATCTTTAAATCAAAGATTCAATTTATAGCTTTCAAAATCATTTCCACAAAACAAATCCATTCCAAAACTTTTATATAAAAAATACACCATTTAGAATCCTCTTCGATTCCAAAACAAAGCTTAACAATCTTTCACAAAGATTCATTCATAGTTTTCAAAACTATTTCATTTCAAAGACTTGAAATTCCTTCAACACAAATTGGAAATCCTTTCTTTATATGAAAGTTATTATTTGAAAACAAATAGTTTTCGTTTTGGAAAAATCCGATTACATTTGCACGAGTTAAAGCCCTTAAACCTTGGGTTAAATTTAAATTCCTAAAACAATATTTTAAAATGGTTTAAAACTCATATAACTTGAATACCCTTTTTAAACCATAATTTCCAAACATAGAATTCAATTTCAAATCTTGAATTTAAATTCAAATCAAATTATTTGAATCTCAAAACTTAATCAAGTTATTCGAAACAACTTTAATCTTAAAAATCCATTTTCAAAGGCCTTTTCAAATTCAACCCAATTCCATTTTCAAAATCATTTGGAAACGAATTTCAATTTTAAAAACCATTTCAAAAATCTATGACTTAACTAATTTCCACGTGAAATCCATATTTGTGTGTGTATGAGTGTGGTCCAGGGGTTTTACACAATAGTGTAGCAACATCAATCATTACAGATTCAATCATATTAATATCGATAAGCGGTATAATCTATAACGCTTATCTCCATTCACAGATTCACATATAAAGTAAATTTATCAATTACAAAGATTCACCATTACGATTCGATGTGGGTTTCGGATAACTAACTGGAACCCGACTCCCTGTCTCATTGAAATTCAAATGCCGTTTTACGGCCCAAGGGGTTTTCATATTCACACAGCAGTATATTCATCACAGATATCATAGCTCAGCACAAAGCAATTCATATCACATAGCATCATAATCACATAATAGAGATATCAATCCAATAGACAGCATTCAATAACAATCAAACATCTTCAATTAAGATGAATAAATCGGGTGGTTTAAATTAATTAACCACGTAATTACTTTCATTAATTATCTTTAATCAGTGATTAATTATCATTATTTAATTAAATCTTAATCACCTTCATTAATGAATCATCCCTTAATTAATTTTCTTAATTAATTAACCTTTAATTACTTGATTAATCAATCTTTAATCATCAATTATCCATACTTAATTACTTTCACTAAGCAATTATTTGTAATTAATTTTTCATAAATTACTTGATTAACCAAACTTAAGTTATTAATTAATTTATCTTAATTACTTTTATTAAGTAATTACTTCAAGTAAGTAAATTCCTTTAACAAATAAATTTAACTTAACCTTTAAAAGTTATCTAACGATTAAAACATTTGTAAGTTTATTTAAAATAAACTTTAAAAATAAAGGTCATGTATATTTTCAAACATTTTAAAGCTTGGATAATTTAAAATAATTTTATTAAAACCCTTCTTAACCAACCTTAAAATTTAGATACATCTAATATAAAAAGGAAATTAGTTTTAACAAACTTTATTTGAAATAAATAATTTTTTTCTTTAAAATTCAAAACTTCCTTTGCCTTAAATCAAATGACCCGAGCAACTTCCTGATTTTCCCGAGCCCAACAGCCAAACCCCCCTGAGATAATACTCGAGCCAAACTCAAACTTCCCCGAGCCATACTTTCTTCTTTTGTTTTTTTTTTTTTTTATTAAAACTCTGTTACGTATCAACCTAAAAATACTCTCGAGCCCAATACAAAATTTCACGAGCTAAACCCGAGACCACCTTCTCCTTCCCAAACACTACAAACTTCACATACTTCAACATGCACGTGCACGTGCACCATCCATCGGAGCAACTCCGACCAACCTCATCATCACCAGCGAGTCGATCCCGACCTCCCTTCCCCATCACGAACGACAAAGCTTAAATTCAAACCTGCAATCCAGAATGTGCCTGTGAACCCAAGCCTGGAACGACTACGATCACTAAAGATCCTCCTCGTCTAATCATCACCAATCATCTGCGACCACGCCGACCCAATCAAAGTGACGTCTCGTCCCCAGCAACGATTTCCCACTATCGCGATTTAGTCCGATTCGCCCTAGTTGACGACATTACCGCGACTTCTTCTTCGAACCCAATTGACCCTAAAACGATGCCGTGACACCACTATAATGATCAGGAAACTCCTTGATAAATTTTCCCGAACTCGTGCACCACCCTGCTACCTTTAGCTAAAATCACAAGACCTATTACCTTGCCGATCACCAGAAAAAGCTTCGAGATTCATTTTCCTACCATCTTTGAATTGCACACTCAATATAACACTAAAAATTGTGATTTTACTTTTAAAAATCATGTTCTCAGATGAGGATTCAGATTATGTTAATTAAACAAAGGATTTTAACGATTGAAACTTACCTGTTTTTGGATTTCCACTGTTTTTTCTATAATTTCCAGAAAATACTTTAACAACTTATACTTCAATTTATTTTTAAAACTTTA
The DNA here is from genome assembly GCA_030765085.1 of Allium cepa. NCBI lineage: Eukaryota > Viridiplantae > Streptophyta > Magnoliopsida > Asparagales > Amaryllidaceae > Allium > Allium cepa. The sequence goes on from CM060932.1 coordinate 167,669,407, forward strand.
ATCATGATCATACAAACAGATTTTACTTAGATCTCAAAGCCTAAACCGATTCGAGAAAGAGCTTTTAATTTTTGAAATAGGTTTCACAGCCTATATTCTTAAAACAGAGAGATGTACTTAATCAACAGACATGCGCAGCCACACACCTATGGATATATATATATATATATATATATATATATATATATATATATTGTATACATTCAAGCAAATTCACAACTTTACTTCAAGCATGCATCAAGTCATAAATCAGATCAAAAGGTAAGGTTTGCTCACCAGTATATGCACAGAGCAGAGAAGCAACAGGCCTAGAAATTTATTTTTAAACTTGAATCTGGAAACTCATTTTGATTTTAATCTGGAATGCTTTACTTTGAAACTGGATTTGCTTTCTAGGCTTGAAAACTTGATTCAGGTTTTGCTTTGATCTGAACTTTAACCATTTGAAACTGGAAATTGCTTTTAAACTTGCTTGTTCTTTTCATTACACTTTGATGTTTCCAGGTTTAAGTTTGCTTTATTTGATTTTCCTGGCTTTGCCCTAAATTCAGTTTGAAAATTAGAAGCTTGATGATGTTGAATTTGAAATCTTTGAATTTGTTTTTTATGTTGAGATGATTTCAGGCTTTTGATTTGAATCCTTGTTTTCTGGTTCATAAATTTTCTTAGTTTACAGGTTTGAGAAAAACTGAGAATAGCCTGGTCCTTTCTCTTATATATGTTTTAAATGATTTTCATATTTTAAATTTTTAAAAGAAAATTTTGTTTTACCACATGTATTCTTTGTTAACATTTGTAAAATGCATGTCTCAATTCTCGTACACTGTTTAATCCACATAAATTTATGTAAAGACCTTCTTTTTAATTTATTTATAATTTGTGTTTAAACCCTTGCTTTAAATAATTTTCTTTTTTTTTCTTTTTTTAAAAACTTTGTTTTAAACCCTCTCTTTATTTTAATTATAAAACATGTTTTAACCCTTTATAAATTCTTTTATTTAATCTCATATTTTCACAAGTTTATGTTTTCATCTCCTTACATATTTACATTTTAAATTCACAAATTTATATAATTACTAAATTTAAATCTTACTCAAAAATCGAGATCGTTACACCCTCTAAATTCTTTTAGATTCATGTTCTACTTCGGGGAATGATCTACTCGAATTCTAGTTGTATGTATAGGACAAATGATCCCAGTACCACTTCTTTTTGTTATGACTTCATCTTGGCAATTTGTTTCATGTCCCCCAAAAACTGTTCAATGATATTATTATTTTGAGAGAAATGTGGGATCTTCTAAAGTAGAGGAGAGTATACATATACAAATGTATATCACCGATAATAAAGGAGCTGCCAACATGTTTGGCAGGTAACAAATCATAACAAAGAAAATCAAAGGTAATATTATGTTACTTCTTAAATGAGCTTCGGCAAAGCCATCGTCCATTACACCTCAGTATCGAACTCAGGCAAGGCCATCGCCCGATAATGAAGTATTAGGAGTACCCAATATAAACCATGGTGTATCTGAAAGAACAAATGAGATCAACAAGCACCTCCATTAGAGAATAAACGCCTTACAGCAAGCATAGATAATCCAGAACTAAAGTAAGAAATCTCTCCTATCAACAATCTACGAACAGCATCCTGCAATCTAACCCTAAATCCCAGCGAATAGTATACTAGCACCATTTGTAGGCTAAACCTGTACCAGTAGATGGAAGTAAACAAAAATATGAGAATAATATATATATATATAAAATTATATACATATATATGCAATAATTAAATAAAAGTAATAAAACTATAATTAAACTATAAAACATCAAATAAACTATAAAAAGAGTTATACTAATAAAAGGGTCAAACTCATTATACAAAATCTACACCTACATATATGTTATAAGATAATGATTACAAAATCAAAAGGCTTAGATATTAACATTAAGCTCCTTTGATAAAAAGAACATTATGATGATTAGTAAAAAATTCATTTGAGTTTGAATAAATGTGTGATAACCCAAATTTTGAGTATCTGCTAATTGATAATTAACTGGGTTAGTTAATAGAAATACTAATTTTAACTATTAAAATACTGATTGTTAAGAATGAAACAAACAAATCTAAAAATTAATATTCATATCTGGGAAAATAATTATTTAATAATCTCCTAATATGATTATTTAAGGATGGGCAAAACTTATTATCTTCAACATAAATTCAATAATATGTTTGTTTAAATCAATATATATATATATATATATATATATATTTGAATTGATTTTTAACTTGGATTTTAAATTGAATTTGAATTTGAATTTAAAATTAAATTTAAAGGAATATATACATATATATATATATCTTAAAATAGAAATAATAATATGGTTTGGATTTAAAATATATGGATAAGGTTTTTATTTAAAATAAGATTTGTTTTATATTATTTTCTCTTAAAAAGATTTGCTAGATATAAATTTTAACTAAATAGAAATTAAATATAAAGATTTCTATAAAAAAAGTGTAAATATTTTAACACACAAATTAACATATGTAAGCTTTATAGCACATAAGGTTAACAAGTGTTAGCTTAAAATAAGAACAAGTGGAAAAAAACTTTATTTTCTTTTGAATTTTAAGTAACAAAGGCCTACGAGAAAACCAGGTTTCCATTTTTCTTTCAAAAACCAGGAAATTCACAAAAAAAAAAAAAGATTCAAAACATCAAGCTTTTACAATCTGAAATCTGAGCTCAACACAATTCAAATCCAACTCAGATCAAGGCAAATCCAGATTCAAGTAAGCAAAAATCCCAGATCTGAAACAAATCAAATACTCAAAGCAAAGTTCAAAATCAAAATTGCTTCTCTAATCAAAGCATATGCAGGTGAGTAAATTCTCTTTCAAAAATAGATTTTACTCTATGATTTTATGGATGCATGTGATGAATTAGTACAGAAATTTTTTAATATGGTTTGCATTGATTTATTTTATCTGGAATAGGTGATGGTTTTGCTTTGTTTATATGTGTGAATGTCTGTTTACATGCAAGACTATCTCTGTTATTTTCTCAGACTTGATTTACCTTTTAAAATTCATATTTGCTCTTGAAATCAGAATTTAGTTCTGATCTATGAATGAAAAATAATCATTATAGAAAGATGTTAATTCTAAAAATAGTTTTAGGATTTTATAATTAGGGATTAACTCAAATTTGGGAAAAATTACAGTGGAAATCAAATTTGTTCGAAAATCAACTAATTCAATTCCTGATTTGAATTGCATGAATGAATTCGAATCTGAAAATCATGAATTTTAACATACATTTCATGATTTTTAAATCGATGTTCGATTAGAATTCCTGTAATGAACAGTTCTGGTATTTTGGGAAACTACCATTGATTAGCACAGTGGTGGAGGTCGAATTTTCGGTTCAAGCTTGCTGGAGTATCGACGATGATGAGAAAAATAGCCTCCTATTTTTCTAATTGCCACGGTGGCCAGAATAGGTTGATTTAGGGTTTAAGGCAGTTGGATTTCGTCTTCGTTCTCGAATCAATGGCTCTGTCTAGGGTGTTTCGGGCTTAATCGCGAGTAGGGGATTAGGAGTATAGACGAGTTACGAAGTTGGGATTGCGAGGGAGAAGTCTCAGATGATCGTGGATGGTGGTACGGTGGTGATTTGTTAATTGGGTTTGGTGTTCCAGTGGATCGAGTGTCTTAAATTTGAGTTTTTGGCGAAGTCACGATACGGGGTGATCGAGTGGATTATCGTAGGTGTCGATGACTTGTTGGTGATCTCGGCGATGATCAGCGGTGATCGGAGAGGCAGTGCATATGCACGCGTGCACTAGCGTGTATGTGATGGGTTTGGTTTTAGGTGGATGAGGATTCTTCGTGACGAACTCGAAGTAGGCAAGCTTTTGGCTCAGGTTATGATTCTGGTGCGAGAGTGTTTTAAATAAAACTGTTTTAAAAAGGTTTAAACAGAAAAATAAAAGAAGAAGAACTGGCTCGGGGGAATTATGATTTTGCTTTGGGGATTAGCTCGGGCCAGTATAATAGGGAAATATCGAGGTCTGAATTTAAGTTAAAGCAGGTTTTAACCTTCTTTCTTATTTAAAGCAGTAAGTGTTTTATATTTAAGAGTTTGTTTTATTTAGTTGTAAAATTTATTTTAACTCAATAATCCTTGAAGTTTATTTAAGACTTAATTTATAATGTAATTTAATTGAGGAATAAATTTTTTGTCATTAATTAACTTAAGGGTCTTAAGTTAAATTATGGATTAATGACAATTTGATTCAAGGTCTATTTGACAAGTTTTTTTTAAACAATAATTAGTAAGTAAATCAAGATAAATAACTTATCTTTCAATTAATCAAGATTTGGGTGATTAAGATTTATTAATTAAATAGAGATTAAGTATCAAAGGCGATTAAAGAAAATTAATTAATAATTAAGGGTTGATTAACTGAGGGTAATTACCAATGGAATAGTCACTTGATGAAAATAATTGAAGCTAAATTGCTTAAGGGAAGAAATTTAAGGATTAATTAAGGGAATTAACTAAGAGTTAGTTAATTAATGGGTGTGATTAATTAAAGGATAATTAATCAATGTAAGTGATTATAGAATAATTAATTTGAGAAATTAATTAAGGTTAAATGTAATAAATCATTGTTGATTACTTTATAAGTGTAATTAAGGGATTATTTAATGTGATGAGGGAAGGCTGATTAATTTGTGAAAGTAATTAAGAATTAATTACTTATTGTAATTAAAGGATAATGTATTAAGAATGATTAATTAAGATGGATATTTAAAATGTGATTAATTAATTGATTTGTAATTAATTAATGTTAAGTAAAGGTTATCCAAGTGATTAGTAATTAATTTAATTAGAGATAAATTAAATTAATTTTGGGAGTGATCAATTGCTTATAAATGATTAAATGTTGTTTCAATGCCTTGAATTGGTTGATATCTCTGATATGAAATGTTTTGTGATATGATATGTTTGAATGGATAGTAATAAATGTGTTTATCTATCAATGATGAATTGCTATGATAAAAAAAGACATCCTATATTTAAAGTTTGAATTGTTTTTCATTTGAATAATTTGGGTTAAGATGACATGAGATTCGAAGAGGCCGGAGTCGGGTATCAGTAATACCCGAAACCACTTCGATTCTTTATAAATTGGTATGTGAAATCAATAGGCTGGAATGGAATGATTTAAATGAATTGGACTATTTAATCTAAGTTTTGGTACTTAGAAATTTGTGAGTAAAACAAGTAATGTCTATAACCAATTGTGAATTTGTAAATTGATATGAGTTACCCGGGTTTTAAGTAAGTTCTTTGTATTGGAATTTCATGTTAGATGAGTTTACTCACGCTGGTTTCCAGCCTGACCCGGTGTTACTTTGATGTAATGCTCAGGTCAGACCGAGTATTACAGATTTTTAGGTAAGGACGTTCTGGAGCTCAGGAGACGAGCTGGATGGCAGGAACGTATGGAGTGTTTCCGCTGTATTATGTTGTTGTATACCTATGACATGTTGATTGTATATGTCCAGTGTTTGTATATGTTGTAACTCTGATGTATTAGTGAAATTTGACAAGTATAGTTTCCTTTATATAACTGTTTTTATTTGTTATTATATTTTATCCGCTGCGAATGTGAGATGTTGGAGTTTCTATTTCTTCTTTTTCTTCTATCTCTTTCTTCTTTTCCCTAACTATCTGGAATTTTCGGGAACGAAAATTCTAGGTCGTTGCATTTGGTATCAGAGCTGATAGGTTAAGCAAGAACCTTGGCTCTGGTGGGTGTACTCATTAAGGATAAGGTCAAAGGTATCCTATGATGAGTTGAGTGTGTCTATATATATGAGAGCGTACTTTTTATTTTCTTATATAAAGATTTTAAATGAAAATGATTTTATATAAGATTTTATTTTGATATATGAAGTAATATTTCTTTCTAATAAATATTAAGGTAATTGGTTGTTAAACTATTGGAATGAAATTTAAGTGGTAATAGTAATACAACCAAATTTAAATAAGTTTGAAATGGATTCAAACTGAGATTAAAAATCTTGAATTCGAAGAAGAATTTTCAGAATAAGATAATAGGAATTGGTTTCCAGTTGTAATAACATTGGTTATTTTCCCAAAATGATGAAATGTTTGTTAATGATTTAGCAAACATAAAATGTTTAAGGAAGTAAACATTTATGTAAGTATGACTTATGAATTGAAATTGAAAAAGGGTTTAAATGGTGAAGTATTACATCTAAGTCCAGAAAATTTGGGGAATTTGTTCCAAGTGTTTGAAGAAAAAAAATGGTATTATTTGGATAAAAGAGCTTGATTCAAACAAGAGTTGTTTAAAAATTTATAGGAAATTGTTTTGAATTTAAAACCAAAGGTGGTTTAAAATTTAAAGTAACTTGGTGTGTAAAGGAAATAAATATGTATATTTGAAATAAACTCTAAGGTTGAGTTTTGAATTTTCCTTGGAATGTGATGTGAAAACCAAAGTGATATAAGTTTTGAACTTATAAGTAAGAAAGAATATTATTAGAAATTTGAAAATTTGAATTGGGAATTCAAATGGAGTAAGGTTGACTGGATTAAGTAAATTGAATTTAACTTGGGAGAAGTTAAATAAGTTAATGAACAACCTGATTTGGAAATTTCAAGATGAAATTGGGATTTAACTCGGAAAGTTAAATGGTTAATTTGAATTGGGAGTTTGTGTGATCTCAAAATGGGTTTGAGATCTAAAAATTACAAATGGATGGATGTTTTAAAATAATTAGAATGATACCATCCTGTTGTTATTAATAATCTTTAAGCTGAAATTGGATTTGTTTAAATGAATAAAGGAATAGGGTGTGGTAATATATCCATTATTAAGATAAAATGGAATCATTTTGGACTTAAGATTTGAATGTTTAAGATAAAAGTTCAAAGGTTGAGTTTCAAAATTGAAATTTGATGATAAATCGAATTTCAAAGATTTAGTTATTTAAAAAGGATTTGAATTATTATTTGAACTTTGAAATAGGTTAAAAATGGAATTTAGATTCAAAATTAAATGGTCTAAAGAAATAAGTTGATTTGATTTAAAGGATTAAATCAACATTTAAAAATTTAACTCGAATTTATATAATTCAGGATGGTTTAAATTTGAAATTTGAATTGAATTAGTTCAAATTGAATTTGATTTGAATTAATTGGAATTGTGATTGAAAATGGACAAGTTTAAAATTCAAATGGGAAAATTTGAATTGGATTGATTGAAATGAAATTGAATGAGTTCAAATTCAAATGGGAATTGGGATTAATTCAAACTGGAATAGATATGAATTGAAGTTGATTCAATTTGAAATTTATTTGAATTAATTGGAATTGTGATTAAAGTTGAATAAGATTAATTCAAATGGAATTTGATTTGAATTTAGGAAAGAAATTGAGGATTAATTCAACTTGAATTGGGGTTAAATTAATTTCAATGGAAATTGAAGTTATTTGAAATTGGAACTGAGTCAATTTAAATGGAAGTGGAAATTTAAATTGAAATGTTTGGAAATGGAGGTTGGAAATTGAACAGTTGACCCTGGACTATTTTCAAAATAAATTATTTTAATATAAATCTATTTTTCCAAACTATGTACTATACAACTTTTCTTTTTAAACCTAAAACTATCTTATGCTTGTTTTACAATTATTTTTGAAACTATTTAACAATTTTTCGACTGTTTTGTAAACTAATTACTATTTTTCAACTATTTTACAAATTAATTTACTATTTTACAACTATTTTGCAATTATCTGAAATTTCTAAAACTATTTAACTATTTTCCAAATATTTTACAATTAATTGACTATTTTACAGCTATTTTACAAATTATTAAATTTTTTTCAACTACTTATCTATTTTTAAACTTTTCAAGCTATTTTCTAAATTTAAGCTGGACAGAGTTTAAACTGTTTAAGATTAAATATCCATTTGAGATCAGAATTGAGGTGATAATCCAAATGGGATTGAAGCAATGGTGAATAAATGAATAAGAACCTAAGGGAATGTGAATAGAAAAGGAGATTGATTTAGTTAATAATCAATGAAGATAAATACGTAGGATGTACGTATATTATTCTATTTGCATAGTGATTTGACCCAGATTCGAGCATAGAATTTCGAGATAGTATATCGATCCGAGTTGGGATTTTTCACTCGATTTTCGACGGCGAACCTGGATATGGATTGTTGATTGGTTCTGGATATTCTCTATCATAGTTAGGCTATGCAAGGAGAATGACGGTTTCTGATTAAGAAACCAGATTTGAGTCCGCACTAGGAAGTCGGGTGGACGATACTAGTTCGGAAGTGAAATTGTATGATCGAGCGAGCGATCAGATTGGTATAGCGTACGGATGATATGTGTACATCGTACGGGTTTGAATAAAATTGATACTGGGAATTTGTGGATAAGAAATGTGAAATGGTTTTTGAAATGAAAGGTATACTTTGTGAAATATATGATGAAATAAAGTGGAAATTGGAGATTTCTATGGTAAAAATTTACATTATGGAAGTAAGTAATTTGGTAAGTGACTTTATAGAGTAATCAAATTTGAATATTTGATTTGGAATAAACAAAGTTATATATCTTTGTTATATAAGATAAATCTCCCCTTGTTGAATCTATTGCCGGAAGGAAAGGATTTTTGAAAGTATTTGAAGTATAAAAAGGGAATTTATACAAGTTTGAAGTGATCCAAAGATTTTTTAAAGTTATATATATATCTATATATATATATATATATATATATATATATATATGAAAATGATCTTATGAGAATGGTTTTGGAGGAAAAGGTTTTGGGAACCTTTGAATTTGGAAAGGCTTTGGATTTTTGGGTAAAATCAATATTGGAATTGGAAAGCCTAGTTTGAGAATTATCGGTTTTGAGATAATCGATTTTGAGAAAGGAGATTTATTTGAGATTCATACTAGGTGTATGATTTGGAAGGTACTATATGTGTATAGTATAAAGTGTTTTGAAAATGGCTCTGGGGAAAAAGGCGCTCCCTTGAAATGAACTTCTCAGGAGTGCCATAGGTTGGTACTGCCTTGAACCCTAGGGGGGGTTCTAAAGTTGATCATGTGAGGAGTCCGGACAAAACTAGTTCCTGAGGATTTTGTGTAGTGTGTAGCGGAAGTCAAGGACGCTGAGGCCTACAGAGGCATTTGGGTTATGCTGTGACGACAGTGTACCTCGATGTCATTGCGATCTACTGCATACCATAGGGAAAGTCGCATGTGCCGCTGAGAGCCAACAGTCTACGTTTGATTTTATATCGGTAGACTATGACCTATGGTAACATAGCGAAAGTCGTGTGTGCCGCTGAGAGCCAACAGTCTGCATTTGATTTTACATCGGTAGATTGCGACCTATGTGGGAGTAAAGAAGTTTCATTTTTGGAAGCGAAAATCGAAGGTGTTGATACCTACAGTTACATGGACTTTTACTGTGACGGCAACGTAACCCTGGAATGTAACTGCGATCTGTTGTGGGTTCCATGGCGTAATCGAGGGGCACGGAGTGCCTACGGTTTCATGGACTTTTGCTGCGAACCCAGGATGTAACTGCGACCATGGATGGGGGTGATGATTTCCAGAGCATTCTCACCAAAGATATTTTCTCTATTTTCAAAATGTTTTCAATATTTTCAGTAAAATTATTTTCCAAGTATTTTCACTGGGTGTTAAAAATGGGTCTACTAAGTACTTATAGATTTTCAATCTTACGCCTGATCAACGTATGACCGAATTTCTGTGAGAACGAAGATAGACTGGTTGAAACATCGAGTTATAAAATGATATTTTTATAAAACCATTTTGGTAATATTATATAGATTTTAAAGTTTTTTAAGTTTTGAATAAAAAGGAGTTTATAGTTAAAAGGGTTTAAAGGACAATTTTAATAAATTCTGGATTCGTTCATTTTCGAGGACGAAAAGATTCAAAGGGGGGAGGAATGTGATAACCTAAATTTTGAGTATCTATTAATTGATAATTAACTGGTTAGTTAATAGAAATACTAATTTTAACTATTAAAATACTGATTGTTAAGAATGAATCAAACAAATCTAAAAATTAATATTCATATCTGGGAAAATAATTATTTAAAATCTCCTAATATGATTATTTAAGGATGGGCAAAACTTATTATCTTCAACATAAAATTAATAATATGTTTGTTTAAATCAATATATATATTTATTTATATTGATTTTTAAGTTGGATTTTAAATTGAATTTGGATATGAATTTAAAATTGAATTTAAAGGAATATATATATATCTTAAAATAGAAATAATAATATGGTTTGGTTTAAAATATATGGATAAGGTTTTTATTTAAAATAAGATTTGTTTTATATTATTTTCTCTTAAAAAGATTTGCTAGATATAAATCTTAACTAAATAGAAATTAAATATGAAGATTTCTATAAAAAAAAGTGTAAATATTTTAACACACAAATTAACATATGTAAGCTTTATAGCACATAAGGTTAGCAAGTGTTAGCTTAGAATAAGAACAAGTGGCAAAAAACTTTATTTTCTTTTGAATTTTAAGTAACAAAGACTTAAGAGAAAACTAGGTTCCATTTTTCATTCAAAAACCTGGAAATTAAAAAAAAAGATTCAAAACATCAAGGTTTTGCAATTTGAAATCTGAGCTCAACACAATTCAAAAACAACTCAGATCAAGGCATATCCAGATTCAAGTAAGCAAAAATCCTAGATATGAAACAAATCAAATACTCAAAGCAAAGTTCAAAATCAAACTACTTCTCTGATCAAAGCATATGCAGGTGAGTAAATTCTCTTTTAAAAACAGATTTTACTCTGTGATTTTGTGGATGCATGTGATAAATTAGTACAATTTTTTTTTAATATAGTTTGCATTGATTTATTTTATCTGGAATAGGTGATGGTTTTGCTTTGTTTATATGTGTGAATGTATGTTTATATGCAAGACTATCTCTGTTATTTTCTCAGACTTGATTTACCCTTTAAAATTCATATTTTCTCTTGAAATCAGAATTTAGTTCTGATCTATGAATGAAAAATAATCATTATAGCAAGATGTTAATTCTAAACATAGTTTTAGGATTTTATAATTAGGGATTAACTCAAATTTGGGAAAAATTACAGTGGAAATCAAATTTGTTCGAAAATCAACTAACTCAATTCCTGATTTGAATTGCATGAATGAATTCGAGTCTAAAAATCATGATTTTTAACATACATTTCATGATTTTTAAATCGATATTCGATTAGAATTCCTGTAATGAACGGTTCTGGTATTTTGGGTAACTGCCGTTGATTGGCATGGTGGTGGAGGTCGAATTTTCGGTTAAAGCTTGATGGAGTATCGACGATGATGATAAAAATAGCCTCCTATTTTTCAAATGGCCATGGAGGCCAAAATAGGTTGATTTAGGGTCTAAGGCAGCTGGATTTTGTCTTTATTCTCGAATCAATGGCTCTGTCTAGGGTGTTTCGGGCTTAATCGCGAGTAGGGGATTAGGAGTATCGACGAGTTACGAAGTTGGGATCATGAGGGCAAAGTCTCAAATGATCGTGAACGGTGGTACGGTGGTGATTTTTTAATCGGGTTTGGTGCTCTAGTGGATCGAGTGTCTTAAATTCGAGTTTTTGGCGAAGTCACGATACAGGATGATCGAGTGGATTGCTGTAGGTGTCGACGACTTGTTGGTGATCGCGGCGACGATCAACGGTGATCGGAGAGGCAGTGCATGTGCACGCGTGCACTAGCATGTCTGTAATGGATTTGGTTTTGGGTGGATGATGATTCTTCGTGACGAACTCGAAGTAGGCAAGCTTTTGGCTAGTGTTATGATTCTGGTGCGAGAGTGTTTTAAATAAAACTGTTTTAAAAAGGTTTAAACAGAAAAATAAAAGAGGAAGAACTAGCTCGGGGGAATTATGAGTTTGCTTTGGGGATTTGCTCGGGTCAGTATAATAAGGAAATATCGAGGTCTGAATTTAAGTTAAAGTAGGTTTTAACCTTCTTTCTTATTTAAAGCAATAAGTGTTTTATATTTAAGAGTTTGTTTTATTTAGTTGTAAAATTTATTTTAAATCAATAATCCTTGAAGTTTATTTAAGACTTAATTTATAATGTAATTTAATTGAGGAATAATTTTTTTATCACTAATTAACTTAAGGGTCTTAAGTTAAATTATGGATTAATGATAATTTGATTCAAGGTCTATTTGATAAGTTTTTTTTAAAACAATAATTAGAAAGTAAATCAAGATAAATAACTTATTTTTTAATTAATCAAGATTTGGGTGGTTAAGATTTATTAATTAAATAGAGATTAAGTATCATAGGCGATTAAAGAAAAATAATTAATAATTAAGGGTTGATTAACTGAGGGTAATTAACCAATGGAATAGTCACTTGATGAAAATAATTGAAGCTAAATTTCATAAGGGAAGAAATTTAAGGATTAATTAAGGTAATTAACTAAGAGTTATTTAATTAATGGGTGTGATTAATTAAAGGATAATTAATCAATGTACGTGATTATAGAATAATCTATTTGAGAAATTAATTAAGGTTAAATGTAATAAATCATTGTTAATTACTTTATAAGAGTAATTAAGGGATTATTTAATGTGACGAGGGAAGGCTGATTATATTTTGAAAGTAATTAAGTATTAATTACTTATTGTAATTAAAGGATAATTATCAAGAATGATTAATTAAGATGAATATTTAAAAAGTGATTAATTAATTGATTTGTAATTAATTAATGTTAAGTAAAGGTTATACAAGTGATTAGTAGTTAATTTAATTAGAGATAAATTAAATTAATTTTGGGAGCGATCAATTGCTTATGAATGATTGAATGTTGTTTCAATGCCTTGAATTGGTTGATATCTCTGATATGAAATGTTTTGTGATATGATATGTTTGAATGGATAGTAATAAATGTGTTTATCTATCAATGATGAATTGTTGTGATAAAAAGAGACATCCTATATTTACGGTTTGAATTGTTTTTCATTTGAATAATTTGGGTTAAGATGGCATGAGATTTGAAGAGGCCGAAGTCGGGTATCTATAATACCTGAAACCACTTCGATTCTTTATAAATTGATATGTGAAATCAATAGGTTGGAATGGAATGATTTAAATGAATTAGACTATTTAATCTAAGTTTTGGTACTTAGAAATTTGTTAGTAAACTAGGTAATGTCTATAACCAATTGTGAATTTGTCAATTGATATGAGTTACCCGGGTTTTAAGTATTTGTATTGGAATTTCATATTAGATGAGTTTACTCGTGCTGGTTTCCAGCCTGACCCGGTGTTACTTTGATGTAATGCTCGGGTCAGACCGAGTATTACAGATTTTCAGGTAAGGACGTTCTGGAGCTTAGGAGACGAGCTGGATGGCAGGAAAGTATGGAGTGTTTCCGCTGTATTATGTTGTTGTATATCTCTGACATGTTGATTGTATATGTCAATGTTTGTATATGTTGTAACTCTGATGTATTAGTGAAATTTGACAAGTATAGTTTCCTTTGTATAATTGTTTTTATTTGTTATTATATTTTATCCGCTGCGAATGTGAGATGTTGGAGTTTCTGTTTCTTCTTTTTCTTCTATCTCTTTCTTCTTTTCCCTAGCTATCTGGAATTTTCGGGACCGAAAATTACGGGTCATTAGAAAATGCTAATGTTGTAGTTATTAATATTAAAAATATTGGTTTTCATAAATAATTCAATGCTTTTCCTAACCTTATTAAGATATTCATTAAAATGATTATTGTTAGTTAAACTATATTTTGGATTTTAGATCCAATTAAAACAAAATGATGCTATTTTTATTACCAATCTATTGATATAACTATTTTTATTATTAAATAGCCTTTGGTTTCTCTCTATCTAAATATACCAACATATTATCATGAATAGAGTATCTAGTAAGAAATTATTTCCCTTTTTAAACTTACGTCTTAAGTTATTCCAATAAAAATCACAATTAATAACTTTAGATGTAAGAATAAAGTTAATGATTTTAATAATATTATTTAGAATGTAGCATGTATCCTTACACTCGTAATATATATGATTAATACTTTCAAAATACAAGTTACAAAAAGTACATTTATTATCAATTGGAAAATTCTTTCTTTTTAAAAGTTCAATGGTATTTAACTTTCCATGCATAATTAACCACATTGGAATCTTAGCTTTTGGAGGTGCATTTTATTTCTAAATAATATTAAATGAGTTATTAGTAATGCTCGAGAAATTAAGAAACTTATAAAATGAATTAGAAACGAGTTTCTTACTTTAATCCCACTCCCGGTTAATAATATCATTTTCTCTATCAATGTTATATAAATTCAATCTCGCACTTAATAAAGAAAATTGTCTAAGAGTTGTACCTTCTAATATTCTATTAAAACTAAAATTTCAAGAGGGTTCAATATCCGGAGAAAAATATATCTTTAATTAAAGCATTTTTAAAGTTACATATTTCAAAAAGTTCTTTAAATTCAACCCTAAGAAGAATGACTAAAAACCAATGATCATGCCAGAAAGTAGTATTATTTCCTAAATGAACAATCGTATTTGTACCAAGGTTATAAATATCATGATAAAATTGTTTTCCAGAAATTAGGAAATTTATTGTTAAACGAAGGTGTAATTTGGTATAAGTTATTACTACCATTACAATAATACTTAGAAACAATTTATTTCCAAATAAAATTATCATTTATATCATTAAATTTCCACAATCACTTCCTTAATAAAGACAAATTCATGTTTCGTAAATTAATGATACCTAGTCCTCCCTCCTTTTTCGATTTACAAACAGTTTTCCAACTAAATAAACATTTTAGACAGTCGCTAGGATTATCACCACTGCATAAAAAGTCCCATCTAATTTTATCAGTTTATTGATCACCCATTCTGGAAAAAGATGCATAGACATCCAATAAATCAGAAGTGCAGATAAAATAGAATTGACGAGAACTAACCAACCTGTTGTCGATAAAAACCTCCCATTCCAATTGGAAATTCTATTTAAATTTTATCTATTATAATTAGCCAGTCATCATGTTTAAGCTTAGTTGGTCTTATCAAAAATCCAAGATACTCAATAGGAAAATTCATGGTTTTACAATTTAACGTACTAGCTACTAAACCCTCAACCTTATCAACGTCATTTAAAACTAAAAACGAACTTTTATCAAAATTAATTTTTAAACGTGAAAGAAGTTCAAAGTTGTATAAAATAAATTTAAGGGTAATGATGTGATTAGGCAAAATAGAAGTAAACAATAAGGTATCATCCACAAATTGAAGAATAGAGAGTCCATAATGTGAAATATCGCTACCAACACACCCTAAAGTTCCATTACCAACAGCTTTTTAATTATCATAGCGAAAATATCAGCAGCTAAATTAAAAAAGAGAGGCAATAAAGATCACTCTGACGTAAGCCACGTTAGACTGAATTGTATTCCCTAAAATCTCGTTAACCATTATACTAGAATTACTAGTTTTAAGCAATGACATAATCCAACCAATCCCACTTACGACTAATACCTCTAGCCAGTAACATACCATATAGAAAATCCAAATCTACCGGGTCAAAAACTTTCGCAAAGTCAAGTTTTAGAATCGCACATGTAATGTTACTCTTACAATATTGATTAATATACTCTTGAACAGCAGCCACTCCATCCGTAATATTTCTTGCCTGAATGAAAGCAAATTGTGAACAATTAGATCAATCATTCTAGTACTAAGTCTGTTCGCTAAAACTTTTGAAATAATTTTAACAGAACAATTAATTAAAGAAAAAGGTATAAAATCATCTAAATTATTAGCACTGATTTTTTATATAATAGAATGACGTTTGCAAAATTAAATCTTCCTAATTGTAGTTTCCCATTATAAAATTCATTAAACATGCTAAATAAATCAAATTTTAAAACATTCCAAAATATTTTGTAAAATAAAATAGGAAAACCATCAGGACCCAGATCTTTATCACTAGGCATGTCAATAATAGCCTTCAACATCTCCTCTTCAAAAAAAGGATTATCAAAGTCATTAAGATTAATTCTAGACGCAATAGGATAAAGTTCATTCCATCTGACTTTATTCTATGCTTTTTCTTATTGCCAAAAATATCTCTATAGTAATCAGTAAAGGCCGTATTTAGATCCCTTTGATCAACCAATTCAACATTATTCACAAAAATAGAATTTATTGTGTTGCTACGTTTTCTTCCATATTATGAAAAAAAAATCGTATTGTTATCCCTTTCATTAATCTATTAAATTCTAGATCTTTGTTTCCACATAACCTCTTCCTTTTCTAAAACTGAATTAAGCTCTTCTTTTAAATTAACGAATACATTACGCTCTCCAAGATTTAGTTGCCTACTTTCTTCTATCTTATTAATTTTAAGCATATCTGAAAGAAATTTTCTTTTTTTAAGTTTAATACTACCAAATACATTATTATTCCAATTTTTAGGAAAATTCCGAAGACCTCTAAGTTTTAGAAACCTAAGACCTTTTGGCAAGACCGTGACACCAAGGACTTGACTAGAAACCAAGGACAGCCCGTCCTGGAGATCGATTATACACAGGTTCACTATGACTACTGGTAAATTCTGCCCGAGTCCGAATCGAGCTACAATTGACAAGACACGACAAGTAAAGTTATGAGAGCCAACATTTCAAATTTCAAATCAATTGGACTTTGTATGCTCAAGATATTGATCGATCAAGATTGAGAAAACCAACTCTATTCGTATCCATCCAATTTTGTATCCATTCCCCAAGAGAGATTCAGTTCGTATCCATCGCCTACTAACTTCCTTCTTATCCATCAAAATGAAGCTACTTCGTATCCATCGTGTTAACAACACTTCATATCCGTTAACAAATGTCCATTTCGTACCGGTCTCCCTCCATCCATCTCGTATCGATTTCCTACCATCGATACAAAGAGCAACAATCACCGATCGATATGAAAAAGGTAACATGAAGCATCGATAAGAAGGCGTCCTTCAACCATCGACATAAAGTAGCATACAAGCATCGATACGAACAGAGCTACACATGACCGATATGAAATAGTATCGATGCGAAGATGCAATGTCATGCAAATCCAAACTTGCATCGATCATATCTCAAGATCTACAAGTCCAAACGCTACAAATTTTCACAGGAGCTTGTGAACTACCTCAAGAATGTACCTAATCGATCCCAACCCGAAAGGACCAATTATTGATCGATACGAACTCAATTCTTATCGCTCTTAAATCGAGTCGAAATAACATGAACTCGATTCCGTGGGCCCACCCACGTGAGAGAAGAAATCTTCCGAGATCTGGACGAGATATTTGCTGCCTACGCCTATAAATATTGACCCTGGACAAACAAAAAAAGTAATTTTTTGGCCTCTCTATGCCGGTACTCTGCCAAAATCACTTTTGTACTTCGATTGTACTATTGTAAATCTTTTGTAACCAGCGAGTTATAGTCAATAAACACCAATCACTCCATAGTGAATGTAGGTCATATGCCGAATCACTCTAAATTTGTGTGTTTCGACACTTTTTCTTATCTGTTAATTGGTGTGTTTATTAGATCTGCCTCATTTTACATTTACTTTCTTCATTTTATCTCTTCAAACATATCCGATGAGTGTTGTGCCTAATTTTGGTACAAACACTTTGGTGCTTTCACTGAGAAAACCCAGCTTTTCTCTGCTTCATTGGATCTACTACCGTCGTTGGATTGCAAAATCTAAGGAGACGATCCAGACCTGTCGTCCAATGGTTCCTTCTATTCTACTCAGATTGCTCTAGATCTAAGGGGAACTACATTCATCATGATTTTCATATCCATATTTCCGTATCTAGAAAATATGATGATTTTCGTATCAATGAAAATATGATGATTTTGTATCCATATTTTCGTATCCAGAAAATATAATGATTTTTGTATCCATATTTTTGTATCCAGAAAATATGATGATTTTCGTATCCATATTTTCGTATCCATGAAAATATGATGATTTTCATATCCATATTTTCGTATCCAGAAAATATGATGATTTTCGAATCCATTTTTTCGCATTCATGAAAATATCATGATTTTTGTATCCATATTTTCGTATCCATGAAATATCATGATTTTCGTATCCATATCTTCATATCGATCCAGCTGTGTCCAATTCGTATCGATATTCAAATACACTTTGTATCGATCCAGCTGTGCCTAATTCGTATCGATCCTCGGATACGCTTCGTATTGATTCGGCCGTGTCCAATTTGTATCAATACTCAAATACACTTCGTACTGATCTAGTTGCGCCCAATTCGTATCGATACTCGAATACACTTCGCATAGATCCAGCTACGTCCAATTCGTATCGATACTCCAATACACTTTATACCGATCCAGCTGTGTCCAATTCGTATCGATCCAGCTACGCCAAATTCGTATCGATATTCATATACACTTCGTATCGATCCAGCTGGGTCCAATTCGTATCGATCCTCGAATACACTTCGTATCAATCCAGTTGTGTGCATTTCGTATCGATCCAAGTGTCCACTTTTCGGATCGTTCAATTTTACCAACATTTGTTTCGTTCAAACATCACAGAGATTGATATGAAATTTCAAAAAAAAAAAGTTGAGTACCCTAGCCCCGACATTTGTACCCGAACCCTAGCCGCAGCGCAGAGCACCCGCATAGTGAATTCAAAGCTCAAATTAGTGAAGGAACATTCCATCCATGCTCTTGATAGTTCCATGACTGAATGGGACATATGGGATTAGCGCAGTGAATGCTTAATTGCAATCAAGGAATGAGTAATGAAATACTACTCAAACGGTGCTCCCAGAGGCTGGAGAACCTCGCTAATACACCAAGAACTGAAATTGGTTAATATATCATGCTTCCAAGGTGGATTTCAACTTCGAATAATTTACCATCTGTCACATTCCTGAATTGAAAACTATGCTACGATGGCTAATGTGACGACTGCCCTACACCGTCTACTCTGCCAACTCAAAGCATAACTGGTCACCACTGCACCATCTTCAAATGCTCGCATCTTAATCATACCATGTCCATATGACTAGAAGCTTGGCATAGAATCTCTAGAGGACTTCCTTACTACCCTATATGGGTCTCCTGGCTGGATGAGAGTTTGGGACAATCACTAATCTATTACCCATCTTAACCAACTCACCATCCAATTGACGTTACCAACCACTCAAACCTTGGGCAATCATGCATGTATCATTCACCAGTATTACAAGACCATGTAGCCAGAAAATGGACCTGACAACAAGCCAATCATGTCGGTGTACTATGAAAACGCAACCCCGACACTACCTCATGAAGTGAGAATGGCGCATGGATTCCACCAAGAGTGATAACTTCCATCAAATGCAGATGTCTTCCCCCATTCCTCAAAGAAGACTTTCAACCGTGGTTAGACAAACGAGTTCTACTTCTTATATTACTGAAGGGAATAAAGAAGCTGGCAGCCAATGAAATGATTGAAATCCACAGCCAGTTGCTACCAACACTCATAAATAGATTTATCACAAGAGCTTATTTCCAGAATTTGATAAGAGAACATAGGGATAGTCACCAACAGCTACACTAACATGTCCAGGCCAATATTGAGTTGATGAACCAGATGAAGGATCAACATGGCGAGATAAGGAGGGAACCTACTCCATAATCTAGATCAAAAAATTCCTCTTCTTTAGATGGCTACTGTGGACGCCAGTGTCATAAGGCTTCTCCAGAAAGGATAGCTACGACAATATGTGCAAGCCCTATAAAACGAAGGGCAGGGAATCCCCAACCCCTATCGATCAAGAACTTTGATCAAATTGAACCATGTTCATTAGACTTCCAACTGAGAAGGGTTGGGTTGAAGTGCAATAGTGAGCATACGATGATGCATCACTTATCAATGAGATTTGATCTGATCTCTTTTGAATTATTTCTATTTCAATTTCATTTATGTTGCGAAGCATGATCGATTTGAATTAAACTACTTGCAAATGGTGCAGGTAACCGAGTATCTAAGGTTCGGTGCCAAACAACCTCTGTGGACTATGATCAATTCATTGAGGTATCATTATGACGAGCATGATTCAACCACTCATTAGCTACTATATACCCCTGACTTGGGGCAGGGCATCAAAGCAAGAGTGACCGACAAGGTCAGGACTCTAGTACAAAGTGGATGCAATCGACCATCCACTCATCCGCCTATGCAATTTAATTAGGAGATCTGAGAAAGAGTTGGAGTTATATGTCCCAACAATTCACTCTTCATCTCATACTTGGAGCTTGCCAAAATACTTATGATTCTTCTGATGCCCAGTAAGATCAAAACCACACCAGGGGTGGACATGATGTGACCATCTAAACATCAATTTACATTAGACACTTAGGGTTATATGAGAACAGAAGTTTAAAGTGGATGTGATTTGACCATTCACTCTCCAGTTTGCATCTATGATTCGGCAAAACAATCATGCCTCAAATAGACTTCATCAAAGGCCAACCCTCAATTTAAAGTCATCAACGACTGAATGCCTACTACTAACCATCATGAGCCATCATTTCAACTCTCTTCCTCAGCTCGATCGGAAGAACGCAAAGTGTAAAGTGAACGTGAGTCGACCATCTTCTCTCCAATTCTTTCACCTGACTTAAGGGAAAATACACAACTCAAAGTGGATGTGGTTCGACCATCCTCTCCTCTGCTCGAGCTCAAAGCTTGCCAGAACACTAATTTTATTCTTTAGGCTTGGCAAAAGCGAAATCCAAATGAACATGGACGTGATCCAACCACCTATAAACTAAATCTCATCCTTCGTTGAGGGCAGATAAGTGGATCTGTCCACCTAAAGACTTCGCCCATGTTCAATCTAAGCTCGAGGAGGATGGATACATCCATCTAATGACCTCGCCTTTCATACTTACAAACGTGGGCTCAAGGAGGGTGGATCCGCCCACCTACCGACTTCGCCCATGATCGACCTATACATGAGGAGGATGGATCTGTCCATCTAACGACCTCACCTTTCATATTTACAAGCTCGAGGAAGGTGGATCTGTCCACCTAACAACTTCGCCCTCATTCAACCTAAGCCTGAGGAGAATGGATCTGTCCATCTAACGACCTCGCCTTTCATACTTACAAACGTGTGCTCAAGAAGGGTGGATCCGTCCACCTACTGACTTCGCCCATGTTCAACCTATACCCAAGGAGGATGGAACCGTCCATCTAACGACCTCTCCTTTCATATTTACAAGCTTGAGGAGGGTAGATCCGTCCATCTAACGATTTCGCTTGCCGATTCAGGTTGGATGTGATACGACCGTCCACGTACCTGATCAACTTCTTGTTTCCAAAGTGTGAATGAAATCCTAAAGCTTAAACAAATGTGACTGACTATCTGACAGCCAACTCCAGATTCCCGGAGTGTGAACTAGAGTATAAACATCAACTAACTCTGGTCCCGAGAGTGCGGACTGGAATATAAACACCAAATGGGTGTGACTGACCACCCATCAACGAACTTCAAATTCCCAGAGCGTGAATTAGAGTATAAATATCAACTAACTCTAGATTTCCAAAGAGCGAACTATAGTATAAGCATCAACTAACTCCAGATTCCAAGAGTACGAACTGAAGTATAAACATCAACTAACTCTAAGTCCGCAGAGTGTGGACTGGAGTACAAACACCAACTCGGTGCGAATTACCACCCATCAACTAACTTTGGTCTCGAGAGCACAGACTGGAGTATAATCACCAAATGGGTGTGACTGACAACCCATCAACCAACTCCGGTCCTCAAAGCATGGGCTGGAATATAAATACCAGAAAGGATGCGATTTGACTCCCCATCTATCAACTCTGACTCCTTAGCAAGTCCTATAGTACAAAAAGCGGATATGGTTCAACTATCTGCTTTCCAACTCTTCCCCAGACATGAAGGCACACTTATCACAAAAAATCGGATGTGATCTGACCATCTAGAACTAAGTGGGAACGGCACGACCATACATGCATCAACTCTTGTCCCCGGCGTGGGACCCATAACATAATTTTATAGCGATGCACTCCAACCCTACAAGACAAAATTTCTTCCTTGATTCGACTGGGAGACACAGATTTGCAAAACGGACCTAGCCGAATGTACTATTCTAAAATGGATGTGACTGCCCATCCTACCGTAGATGAACATGACACGACCATTCATCCACTAACTCTCGCCTATGATCCAATGGGTTGTGCATACAACATGGACGGATGTGACCTAAACATCCGCCAATCAATTCCTTCCTACAGTTCAGTGGGAGAAGCATTAATTAAAGTCGTTGTAATGTGACCGAACACTCTTTTACTTTTGCCCTTGACTGGGGGCAGAGGAATTGGCCAAGGTAAATGTTTTCCGACCATTTTGTACCAAAAAAATCTTAGTCCCCTGAGTGTGGGTAGGGTATAAACATAAAATAGGTGTGACTAATGGCCCTTCAACTGACTCTGATCCCTGGAGTGCGACTATAAGCATAGACAAATAAACGAATGTGATTCAACCATTCATTCACCAACTCCGACCTAAAGTCGACGGGGGGAATATAAACTCACTACAAATGCAATTAGATCGTCCACAAACTAACTCTGCTAACCCAAGACTGAGGGTAGAAGAATAAATCACTGAAAGAAGAGAAAGGTGACTCGCTAGTCACCAGCTTAGCATCCTTTACAACTTAAGGCAACGACTACAAGGAGGCCTTAATGTTAACCAATCAGAATGATTCCCGAAGTTATGGGCAACCAATTATATCATACCGCCGGATCGACGGGCATCATCAATCTACACCTTTCATATCATACCATTGGATCGGCAAGAAATGAGGTCCAAGCATTCTACATTGTGCCATTGAATCGACGGTCAATACGATCCTTTTCGACTACAAATCGATGTGACCCAAACGTCCATCGAATACCTTTAACCAACAGAGCATGTATAGAAGAATAAACCAAGAATGGCTGTGACTTGACCATTCATCCTTCATCACCTTCCTTCGATTCGTCAAGAAGAGCATGAGACCGGATGAGCATGACCTCACTGCATTTGAGCTGACTTTATCCCCAAATCAGACGGGAGAACGTAAATCAAAATGGACGTGGTTGATCGCCAAACTTCAAATGAATGCAACATGACCATTCATTTGTTGACTCTTACCATGATCCGACTAAAAGAGCAATTCAAAACAAGTGCAACCTAAATGTGTGCACACCGATTCTTTCCTTGGATTCGATAAGGAAAGCATCAATCCTGCATTAGATCTGACTAGACGATTCACTCTTTAGTTTCTGTCTAGAGTATGGCGACATAAGCAGCGAAATGAATGTCATTGACCATCCAGAACTTAGCTCGTGATTGAAGTCGATGAGGCAACGAAGAATTCTACCTAGAGGAAAGAACTAGGACACAATACAGGATAAGGCATGACTCATCCTTCTATCGGTTAACTCGATCCCATGGTTCAATGGGATAGAATGCAAAATTGAAGCGGACATTATCTACCTTGCCACTTATCGAGATATTCCCTCGACTTGGGGGCATGCGGGAGAAATAAGATGAGTGTAATTTGATTGTTCATCAAACAACTCTAGCTCTTACAGCTTGGACTATAGTATAAACATGGAAGACGCTAGGTTCGACTATTCGCACAATACGTCCATCAACCTAAGACTGGGGGCATGAATGTAATCATCCAAGAGCTGGATACAAATACTCAATCCTATAGCTCTTTCCTAGTATTTATAACAACTTGAAGTTACGACCAAAAGGATGCTTAGAGATAGAATCATCATATCGATGCCCGGACTTATGGGAAACTGATCATCATTCTGACCCTACCGATGAGCAATGGATCACGAGTACATTGAATGGAAAGCATATTGCTTGGAAACACAAGTAGATTCAAACTCATCGCTGGAGCCAGCTATGCTACACCGTGCGGTACAAGGCTAAACTCTATTAAGCCTCTGATTCAACGTGCCGACAAACCTGATCATTCACCATTGCAAATAAGCACAAGAAGTGCCTATAGCCCATCATGAGTTTAGAAGATCAGATCACAACTCAGCGCGATGATGATGAAAGAGTTAAAAGCTTTGCTCCATCTAAATCTTGATGTGTTCGCTAGGACTCAACCTCATATATACATATGGACTCTCACCGACTATTGAGAAGCCTGCATTAAATGTCAATCTTGTGGGATCATAGGTTTTGATTACTGACATGAAACAATAATTCACGAATCTACGACTACGACAACATCCAAATTCAATGACTCAAAGTATGGTTTGTATAGTTATATATTTTAACAAGAGTCATCAAATATGTATATAAATTCTAGTTTAGTGCTTTTTTGAAATCTTTCCTCAAGAATCATCGTTCACATTCAAATAAACTTGCATGCATATTTTAATCAAAATCAAGTTTTTAAAAAATGCATGGAGTGAGGCTTGAACCCGGGTCACTAGATTAGAAGGCAAGTGCTTTAACCAAATGAGTTATAGTAGTTTTTGTTTAACAACAAAATTCAGTCGACTGAATACATTCCGTCAGTCGACTGAATCTAAGCACTTTTGAATCCACATGCATGTTTTTGAATTCATTCGACTGAAGCTACTATACCAATCGACTAAACTGTATGTAACAGTCATTTTTTGAAAAGACACTTCCTTTTTGAATAGCCTTCTTCCATGTTCTACGAAGAGTTGTAGCCATTGCCACACATTGAGAACACTTCACCAGCAGTTGCAACTCCTTAACTACAATATATATGCATGAATTTCAAGATCAAATTACTTCACTTACTTGCTTATACTTGAATCATATTTTCTGAATTAACTATTCTCTTGAATTCATACATTCATTGCTTACAATCACAATTCTATATTTCTAAAGGCAATTTGAAACTTTCTAATCTTCATATACACACAGCTACACACATCATACTTGAGGAAAAGATTATAGGAAGGGTGTACTACAAGTGACAAACCCGTGTTATTAGAACACACAAGGTCAAGACAATCTACTTTGTAATCAAAGTCATGTTCTGTTGCTTAGGCGGTAAAGTCCTATTTGGTTGCTCGGGCGGTTAAGTCCTATTCGGTTGCTTAGGCGGTAGAAGTCTTGCTCAGTTGCTCAGGCTGTGTAAACCTATTCCTTCGGGTTAAATGAGGGTTTCTAGTTTTAATTTTAGAAGGAGTCTGGACTGGACGTAGAACGAGAGTTCGAACTAGTATAAAAATTCCTAGTGTCTTTTTACTTTACTACTATTATAATTTTCCGCACTAGTTATTTTTATATTCATATTCGGCATCAGTAGATAACTTATTTTATATCGCGTTACCACTACATTTACATTGTTTACAACTTTTGGACATTTCGATCCTATAGCACAATAGTCACTTTCATTTGGTATCAGAGCATAGCAACTTTCATTTGGTATCAGAGAACAGGAACTTTCAGTTGGTATCAGAGCATAGAAACTTTCATTTGGTATCAGAGCACAGGAACTTTCACTTGGTATCAGAGCCTAGAATTCTATTGATCGTCACAACATCATTGAAAAATGGCCAGAAAAAGATCCGGTCGAAATACAACAAGCAAAAAGCCTGAAACTATAAAAGCATCTGTGACGACCCGAAATTTTCGAGCATTTAAAATGGGGATATTTGATTGATTTTAAGTATTCAATAGAGTAATTTTAACTTGAATTACGAATATCACTAATTATTGATAATTAAATTTATTGAATTAAATAATTTGAAGTTGAGTAGAATGTTGAATCTGGAGTATTAAGCTTGTTGAAAATAAATTGAAGGCTTATAAAAGTTATATTGATAACACTGAAGAGAATAGAAGTGTTAAAATTAAATTTAACACTGATTTGTTTAGTTTTAAAAATATATCGTTTAAACGCGCTGAAATATAATCAACAATTCAATTTTTATAACTGGTTCGAGAAGCTATCTTTTCCATACGATCGAGGTTTCGAATTTGCGTAATTATGACCGTTTCAAATTTAAATTTGAATTTAAAAAAAATGTAGATGTATTTAATATAGTACTATTTTCAAAGGACAAATTACATATGCTATTGGGTTCAACAGTAGGCAGAGACTAGTACATGTGTTCTCCCTTCTTTGGAAGCCAAGTCGGCCTTCTAATCTAAGCCTCGCGTTTCTTCTTTTCCCTTCTATTCGAGCGTATAACAGACATAAAAAAAAGTTTTCAATTAATGGCCGATGCTTCTATTGAAACCCAGTTCGATTAATGGCCGAACCGAACCTCTTCTTTCCAAAACCCCAAATCAATTCATTTGAAAAGAAAAAATTTTTGACTCGCGATTGAATTGCAAGTCGCGAGGGAGGGGAGGAGGGCTCGTTCTAGTTGGCGTAGGCGTGAGTCGCCTCGTTTAGGGCTGGGCGTGTCGTTCTCGAGTTTAAGCGGCGAGAGGTGATAGGGGGAGAGAGTGATTAGTGCTCGCGAGTGGCCTTGGACAACCAAGGTGGGCCTAGCGTGGAGGATGCTCGCGATGGCGATTTGGGGTCTGCAACGTGGTGCACGTGTTGATGGCAAAAGGGGGCGACTACGTAACGATGGTGAGGCCGAGTATGGAAGTGGGTTTTCGTCTAAGGTATGGTAGTTTTTGGTTTTAATTTAGGTTAACATATATGTTAGAAAATTTTTAATATCATACCGAGGAAGAATTTAAAACCCAGAGTTTATTTTTTTTACAAATATAAAGTATAGAGAAAGTTATTTCTATTTACAGTAAAAACGAAGTACTGTTCTTGTTAATTAACAGCCATATATATATATTAATATATGGATAAATACAGCAAAGCAGGGAATTGTATATAGATCAGATTTCGGAAAGAAGGAATTTTAAAATGTTTAAGGTATATATAACATTAGATCTTTAATTTCAAATATAGTTTATAAACCTACTATTTAAATTTTGAAATATGGATTATAATGATTTACTTGTTCAATCAACTTACTTAATTACTTTAGTTACTAAAAATAATTGAAAAGGTAATTAGTTCAAATAAACTTGTTAGTTTAAATTAAATGGTTAGTTTAAATTTAAGTCATTAGTTAAATTAAATTATTAAATGATTTAATGGTAGTTAATTGTTCAATCGATTCAAGTATTAATAAATGATGTAAATATTTATTCAAGGTTTAAATCGTGAAGAAATCTAGTCGGAATGAGAATGGATTACAAACAAGAAGCAAAAGGTGAGTTAATCTCACGCAGTTAATTTAAATTTAAATGATTAAATTTAAATACTTGTTTGTATGATTAAATTGATTGTTTTGTTATATAGTAGTTTACACTACACCTTGAAATGATTGATTTCCCTCATTTTTATAGTGAAGATATTTTATATTGTGCTAACGTCTGTGGATGCAGGGAAAACAGGTTGGAGGGATCCAACTGGATCCCTCAACATTTATTTAAAATTATTTAATACCCTCTGCTGTGATTATGTGATATTCTATGATGAACTTTATTGAAATATTGAATGCTATGGTTCGATTGAATATAATTGAGTATAATGAACTACCAAAAATATATATAAATTGGATTTTGGAAGGAAAATAAAAGAAGTAAATTTGTAAGAAAATAATTATGGAAAATTTGAATAAGTTAAGAATGAATGGGAAAAATAAAATAAAGTGATTTTAAAATTTTAATAAATAAAGCTAGAATATAGATAGGAAATTTTGAATGACAGGAAGTTAATGAATTTTAAACTGTAGTGTTATTATTTAAGAGAACAAAACATTTATCTAAAATTTAAGATTTAAATTATTGAAAGGAATAAAGAAGAATTGGGAAAGATCTGAATTTATATATTTCAGGTAAGAGATTTAAAATCAAATGGAAATTTATAACAATAAGTCTATAATTAATGAATTTTGAAATGAATTGTGTAAGTAATGAAATTTATTTCAGATAGAGTAAATTGGAAATCAATTTGGAAAATTGATTTAAGTGATTGAGATTGGAAATTTTTCTCTGAATAACCAAGTACGTTTCAAAGTAATTTTTTAAAATATAAATTAAAGGTTTAAAATTGTTTAAAAAAAGTATGTTTTATTTCTACTATTTAAATTCTAAAGTAAGTATTTCCTTTAATCTATTATAGTAGTAATTATTTTAAGAATGACTCAGTATAATGTTTTTAAAAAAAGTGAAAACCTAGTCTATATTTTATAAAGTAACCTTATTTTTAAATATTCATATAGAATCTATCTTAGCCAATTATTGAAGAAGTATTAACTTAAATATTCTAAAGTAAACTCCAAAGTAAGTATTTTATTTTAATCTATTATCGTAATAATTATGTAAAGAATGTTTTGGAAATTTAATAAAGGAAATCTAATGTATAGTTATAAGGTAATATTATTTTAGTATTTCTAGAGCATTGTTTTATATTAAGTATTAAAGTAAAATTTTCTAATATATTTTACAATAAAGTGTTTTTAAAATATTTTTCGAAATATAGTTGTGTGCTTGGTGATTTCAGTGGAGATAGAAATATATTTGGGAAGTTTATTTTAAAGGGAAAGATGATTTGAAACTGTTTTCAAAGGATTGAAAATAGGAATATATCTTGTGAAGATAGTTTGAGGTTAATAAATAATTGGGAAAATTATTTATTGGTTGATGATTGTTGTGAATATTAATTGATAGTTAAATAACTGACTATCAATATTGGACAAATACGCTGATCATTTCGAAGAGACCGGGATCGAGATTTATTTCTTGAAAACCACTTCGATCCGGTTTGTACGTTTCATGAAAACGATTTTGGATTCGAAGATGGAGCAGTGAAGTGCAAGGTCTAGTCACTACTAATCCTGAGGATATTTCCAAAATGGATGTAGTAGGAATAGGCTTTCGGTTCCGTTCGAACCCGGGACGGACTTGTATGGATGAATGCTTGCGAAACATCGTCAGGTGGACGATGGGCATTCCAAGGGATATTCCTACAAAGGTAACGCTTAGCCTCAAGCCTCATCAAATGGAAATGGCTGAAAATCAGGGGTTATGCAGCAAGGCTTCGTGGGTAGCCCCCACTGGAGGGTGAGGTCATCTCTGTCTAGATGTCCCTTTATTTCGGTTTAGTGGGCGGTTGCTGATCCCAACCGCGGGGTGATCTTGCTCGGGACTGTCCAGTAAGGGATGGTTCCGGCCTTGTGTTGCAGGGGAGTTAGGGTGGCTCCTCGGTATGCTGATCTAGACCAGGTACTGTGTCAGGTGGTACCCCAGTGCCTAGCCATTAGTTGGAATCCATTTTCCCTACGCGCCCGTACGGTTTTGATTGTGCCCAACTATTGCTGAAACGTGAGATGCAAGCATTTCAGCTAGATTCTATTTACTTTCTATAGACACTATTATAATATCAGAGGACTTTAATAAAAATGTTTTAGCTATCGTAAGGTAAAAACCCGACATGTTTATTTGTGGCGTGGTCTTACGAGATGCTTTTGTTTTCAAAGGATTTTTGAAACTTTAATAATCAATTGGGTGTGATTTTCTCACGCTGGTATTACAGACTGACTCGGGTGTTATTTAACTGTAATGCTCGGGTCAGACCGAGTATTATAGAATACAAGATATGATGCTGTGGAGCTCAGGAGACGAGCTGGATAACGATACGTACATTCGTACTTGTTATATATATATATTCTGCATTTTGAGTTGTGTATCTTGAGTTGTTGTGTATCCATTGTATGATATTGATGTTGAGCTGTGATTGATGTACTCTGATGATGTAAGATATAAACAGAGATATTTGATTTTTAAGTAAAATTATTTATTATCTATTATATTTTATTCCGCTGCGATGGTTAGATTCTGTTGTTGTTCTCTATTTTCTTCTTCTACCTCTTCTTCTTTAACCCATAATGGTTCGTAGTTATGTGCAACTTGAGTTGATTATTGTAGAATAGTGTGACTCAAGGGGTACGGATTTGCGGGCTGTTACAGCATTGACCAATAAGGACTATAAAAGGGTACTTCTAATTTACAAATTTTAGTAAATGAGAATAATGAATTAGTTAGCATAAGCGATAAGATTTCAAAGCTTAATTTTCTTATTTTAGAAAAGAAGAAATCAATCAAACTTGAAAATGAGAAATTGAGAAATAAAAAATTAGATTTAGAAAATCAACAGGGTGGTTCGAAAAATAATTTTAATGCTTTTAAAAAGTTTCTAGATGAACAAAATACGATGTTTGAAAAAGAAAACGAAATTTTTTCCACAGAATTATGGATTTGAAAAGACAAGATGATTTATTACAATCACATTTAGATAATTCAGAATCTCGAATTTTTCTTCTCGAAAATGAGAACTGTAAGTTACAAAAGGAGAATTATGAATTAAACAAGCAAACTGATATTTTGAAAAATAGTAATATTTATTCTAAAAATAATAATTATGACTTTAAAGCTAAATTTGATAAACTTAACACTGAAGTCATAAAATTTAATAAAGGTCAAGACGGTTTAAACATGATTTTATCTACTTCTAGACCTTTACATGATAAAAGTGGTTTAGGATATAATAAAACTAATCGTAGAAATAGCACTAGACACGCTTTCATGTATAGTAAATATGTTGGTGCTAGTACAAGATTACGAGTAAAGTCTAAATCCAATTTTTATAGAAATTCAAATACTGCTATGACCAATAATGTTTATAATTTCTTTAGAAGTACAAAATCATTGATGGAGAATATGAATAAAAATTATCTAAGTATTTGGGTTCCTATTAATTGGAAAAATAGAGAAAAATACATTGATGATTATTTTGATATGGTAGTTAATAATGAAATTATATTTATAAAGGTTTAACCACAACCAAATGGATACGAGTTTCCTAAAAATTAGGAAATTATAAGAACCTTGGGCACTGCACGCTTTAAATTTTATTTTTTGATACCTTATATTATAAGTAGTAGTTATTTTGTTCTATATTGTTCTATGTTAACACTTACGTGGAAAATAATTTTTGTCATCATATAAACTCTCCTTTTGTCGATGATAAAGGGGGAGAAAGATATTTCTCTAACACTATTTGCAGGAATAAACAACGCAAGTACAGATTAAAGGGGAGAAAAGATTAATTATTTACAGGAATATATAACATAGATTCAAGGGGAGAAATCTATAGCATAATTACAGGAATATATTCAGGGGAGAGTTAAGTCAACTTGTCGAAGATTTATCTGTAGCAAATGGAGTTGCCATCATCAAAATGGGGGAGAATGTTGGATCATAGTTTTGATTACTGACATGAAACAATAATTTACGAATCTACGACTACGACAACATCCAAATTCAACGACTCAAAGTATGGTTCGTATAGTTATATATTTTAACAATCGTCATCAAATATGTATATAGAGTCTAATTTAGTGCTTTGTTAAAATCTTTCCTCAAGAACCATCATTCACATTCAAATAAACTTGCATGATATTTTAATCAAAATCAAGTTTTCAAAAAGTGCATGGATCGAGGCTCGAACCCGGGTTACTAGTTTAGAAGGCAAGTGCTCTAACCAAATGAGCTATAGTAGTTATTGTTTAACAACAGAATTCAGTCGACTGAATACATTTATAATGAAAAAGATTATAGGAAGGGTGTACTATAAGTAACAAATCCGTGTTATTAGAACACACAAGGTCAAGACAATCTACTTTGTAATCAAAGTCCTGTTCTGTTGCTCTAACGGTCAAGTCCTGTTCGGTAGCTCAGGCGGTCAAGTCCTGTTCGGTTGCTTAGGCGGTAGAAGTCATGTTCGGTTGCTCAGGTGGTGTAAACCTATTCCTTCAAGTTAAGTGAGGGTTTCTGGTTTTAATTTCAGAAGGAGTCTGAGACCGGACGTAGAACGAAAATTCGAACCAGTATAAAAATTCATAGTGTATTTTTACTTTACTGTTATATTTGTTTTCCACACTAGTTATTTTTATACTCATATTCGGCATCAGTAGATGACTTATTTTATATCGCATTGCCACTACATTTACATTGTTTACAACTGTTGGGCATTTCGATCCTATAGCACCGTAGTCACTTTCATTTGGTATCAGAGCATAGCGATTTTCATTTGGTATCAGTGCAAAGGAACTTCCATTTGGTATTAGAGCCTGGAATTCTATCGATCATCAAAACATCATAGAATGGTGGCCAGAAAAAGATCCGGTCGAGATACAACAAGCAAAAAGCCTGAAACTATCAGTGCAATGACCAATGAGGACTGTAAAAAGGTACTTTCTAATTTACAAATTTCAGCAAATGAGAATAATGAATTAGTTAGTATAAGCGATAAGATCTCAAAGCTTAATTTTCTTATTTTCGAAAAGATGAAATCAATCAAACTTGAAAATGAGAAATTGAAAAATGGTAAATTAGATTTAGAAAATCAATAGGGTATTTTAAAAAATAATTTTGAGGCTCTTAAAGAGTTTCTATACGAATAAAATACTATGTTTAAAAAAGAAAAAGAAAATTTTTCAAAAGAAATTATGGATTTGAAAAGACAAAATGATTTATTACGATCATCTTTAGATAATTCATAATCTCAAAATTTTCTTCTCGAAAATGAGAACTGTACGTTAAAAAAGGAGAATTCTGAATTAAACAAGCAAACTGTTATTTTGAAAAACAGTAATATTTCTTTTGAAAATAATAATTGTGACTTTAAAGCTAAATTTGATAAACTTAACACTGAAGTCACAAAATTTAATGAAGGTCAAAACGATTTAAACATGATTTTATCTAGTTCTACACCTTTACACGATGAAAGTGGTTTAGGATATAATAAAACTGATCGTAAAAATAGCACTAGACACGTTTTCATGTAGAGTAAATATGTTAGTGCTAGTACTAGATTACAAGTAAAGTCTAAATCTAATTTTTATAGAAATTCAAATACTGCTATGACCAATAATGTTTATAGTTTCTTTAGAAGTACAAAATCATTGACGGGAAATACGAATAAAAATTATCTAAGTATTTGGGTTCCTGCTAATTTGAAAAATAGAGAAAAATACATTGATGATTATTTTGATATGGTAGTTAATAATGAAAATTATATTTATAAAGGTTCAACCACATCCAAATGGGTATGGTTTCCTAAAAATTAGGAAATTATAAGAACCTTGGGTATCGCACGCTTTAAATGTTATTTTTTTGTACCTTACGTTATAAGTAGTAGTTATTTTGTTCTATATTGTTCTATGTTAACACTTATGTGGAAAATAATTTTTGGCATCATATAAACTCTCCTTTTTGTCGACGACAAAGGGGGAAAGATATTGCTCTAACACCATTTGTAGGAATAAACAATGCAAGCATAGATTAAGGGGGAGAAAAGATTAATTATTTATAGGAATATATAGCAAAGATTCATAGGGAGAAATCTATAGCATAATTACAGGAATATATTCAGGGGAGAGATAAGTCAACAAAGCTTGTCGTAGATTCGTCCGTAGCAAATGGAGTTGTCATCATCAAAATAGGGGAGAATGTTGGATAATAGGTTTTGATTACTGACATGAAATAACAATTCACGAATCTACGACTACGATAACATCCAAACTCAACGACTCAAAGTAATGTTCGTATAGTTATATATTTTAACAAGAGTCATCAAATATGTATATAGAGTCTAGTTTAGTGCTTTGTTAAAATATTTCCTCAAGAATCATCATTCACATTCAAATAAACTTGCATGCATATTTTAATCAAATTCAAGTTTTCAAAAAATTCATGGAGTAAAGCTTGAACCCAGGTCACTAGTTTAGAAGGCAAGCGCTCTTACCAAATGAGCTATAGTAGTTTTTGTTTAACAACAGAATTTGGTCGGCTGAATCTATGCACTTTTGAATCCCCATGCACATTTTTTAATTCAGTCGACTGAAGCTTCTATACTAGTCAATTGAACTGTATGTAACAGTTATTTTTTTGAAAAGACGCTTCCTTTTTTATTAGCCTTCTTCCTCGTAAAGAGTTGTAGCCATTGCTATTCATTGAGAACTCTTCACCAGCAGTTGCAACTCCTTAAATACTATATATGTGCTTGAATTTCAAGATCAAATTACTTCACTTACTTTCTTATACTTGAATCGTATTTCCTAAATTAACAACTCTCATGAATTCATACATTCATTGCTAACAATCACAATTCTATATTTTTAAAAGCAATTTGAAACTTCCTAATCTTCATATACACACAACTATGCACATTATACTTGAGCAAAAAATTATAGCAAGGGTGCACTACAAGTGAAAAATCCGTGTTATTAGAACACACAAGGTCAAGAAAATCTACTTTGTAATCAAAGTCCTATACTATTGCTTTGGCGGTCAAGTCCTGTTCGGTTGCTCAGGCGGTCAACTCCTATTCGGTTGCTTAGGCGGTGGAAGTCATATTCGGTTGCTTAGGCGGTGTTAACCCATTCCTCTGGGTTAAGTGAGGGTTTCTAGTTTTAATTTCATAAGTAGTATGGGACTAGACGTAGAACATGAGTTCGAACCAGTAAAAAAAATTCCTAGTGACTTTTTACTTTACTTCTATTATTATTTCCACGCTAGTTATTTTTATACTCATATTCGGGATCAGTAGATAACTTAGTTTATATCGCAGTGCCACTACATTTACATTGTTTACAACTGTTGGCCATTTCGATCCTATAGCACAATAGTCACTTTCGTTTGGTATTATAGCATAGCGACTTTCATTTGGTATCAGAGCACAGGAACATTCATTTGGTATAAGAGCCTGGAATTTTATCGATCGTCACAACTTCACAGAATAATGGCCAAAAAATGATCCAATCGAAATACAATAAGCAAAGAGCCTAAAACCATCAGAGCAATGACCAATGAGGACTGTAAAAAGGTACTTTCTAATTTACAAATTTCTGTAAATGAGAATAAAGAATTAGTTAGTATAACCGATAAGATCTCAAAGCTTAATTTTCTTATTTTTGAAAAGATGAATTCAATCAAACTTGAAAATGAGAAATCTAAAAATGAGAAATTAGACTTAGAAATCAATAGGGTGTTTTGAAAAATAATTTTAAGGCTCTTAAAGAGTTTATAGACAAACAAAATACTACGTTCGAAAATGAAAAAGAAAATTTTTCAAAACAAATTATGGATTTGAAAAGACAAAATGATTTATTAAAATCATCTTTAGATAATTCAGAATCTCGAATTTTTCTTCTCAAAAATGAGAACTGTACGTTAAAAGAGGAGAATTCTGAATTAAACTAGCAAATTGATATTTTGAAAAACAATAATATTTCTTTTGAAAATAATAATTGTGACTTTAAAGCTAAATTTGATAAACTTAACACTGAAGTCACAAAATTTAATAAAGATCAAAACAATTTAAACATGATTTTATCTAGTTCTAGACCTTTACATGATAAAAGTGGTTTAGGATATAATAAAACTGATCGTTGAAATAGCACTAGAACACGCTTTCGTATATAGTAAATATGTTAGTGCTTGTACTGAATTATGAGTAAAGTCTAAATCCAATTTTTATAGAAATTCAAATAATTCTATGACCAATAATGTTTGTAATTTCTTTATAAGTACAAAATCATTGATGGGAAAAATGAATAAAAATTATCTAAGTATTTGGGTTCCTGCTAATTGGAATAACAGAGAAAAATGCATTATTGATTATTTTGATATGGTAGTTAATAATGAAAATTATATTTATAAAGGTTCAACACACCCAAATGGGTATGGTTTCAAAAAAATTAGGAAATTATAAGAACCTTGGGTATCGCACGCTTTAAATGTTATTTTTTTTATACCTTACATTATAAGTGGTAGTTATTTCGTTCTATGTTAACACTTATGTGGAAAATAATTTTTGTCATCATATAAACTCTTCTTTTTGTCGATGACAAAGGGGAAGAAAGATATTGCTCTAACACCATTTGTAGGAATAAACAATGCAAGCACAGATTAAGAGGGAGAAAAGATTAATTATTTGCAGGAATACATAGCATAGATTCAGTGGGAGAAATTTATAGCATAATTGCAGGAATATATTCAGGGGAGAGATAAGTCAACAAAGCTTGTAGAAGATTCGTCCGTAGGAAATGGAGTTGTCATCATCAAAATGGGGTTGAATGTTGGATCATAGGATTTAATTGCTGATATGAAACAACAATTCACGAATCTAGGACTACGACAACATCCAAACTCAACGACTCAAAGTATGATTCGTATATAACTATATTTTAACAAGAGTCATCAAATATGTATATAGAGTCTAGTTTAGTGCTTTGTTAAAATCTATCCTCAAGAGTCATCATTCACATTCAAATAAATTTGCATGCATATTTTAATCAAAATCAAGTTTTCAAAAAATTCATGGAGAAGGGCTCGAACCCGAGTCACTAGTTTATAAGGCAAGTGCACCAACCAAATGAGTTATAGTAGTTTTTGTTTAACTACAGAATTCAATCGACTGAATACATTCAGTCAGTCAACTGAATCTTTGCACTTTTGATTCCACATGCACGTTTTTGAATTCAATCGACTGAAGCTTCTATACCAGTTAATTGAACTATATGTAATAGTCATTTTTTTGAAAAGACACTTTCTTTTTTAATAGCCTTCTTCTTCACGAAGAGATGCGGCATTGCTATTTATTGAGAACTCTTCACTAGCAGTTGCAACTCCTTAACTACTATATACATCCATGAATTTCAAGATCAAGTTACTTCACTTACTTGCTTATACTTGAATCATATTTTCTAAATTAACTACTCTCTTTATTCGTATATTCATTGCTTACAATAATAATTCTATATTTCTAAAAGCAATATGAAACTTCCTAATCTTCATATACGCACAACTACACAATCATACTTGAGGAAAAGATTATAAGAAGGGTGTACTACAAGTGACAAAGCCGTATTATTAGAACACACAAGGTAAGGACAATCTACTCTGTAATCAAAGTCCTATTCTGTTGCTCAGGCGGTCAAGTCTGTTCAGTTGCTCAGGCGGTCAAGTCCTATTCGGTTTCTTAAGCGGTAGAAGTCCTGTTCAGTTGCTTAGGCGGTATAAACCTGTTCCTCTAGGTTAAGTGAGGGTTTCTAGTTTTAATTTCAGAAGGAGTCTGAGACTGGACGTAGAACAGAAGTTTGAACCAGTATAAAAATTCCTGGTGTCTTTTTACTTTACTACTATTATTATTTCCTGCATCAGTTATTTTTATACTCATATTCGGCAGTAATAGATAATTTAGTTTATATCGCATTGCCACTACATTTACATTGTTTACAACCGTTGGCCATCGATCCTATAGCAAGTAGTCACTTTCAATTGGTATGAGAGCATAGCAACTTTCATTTGGTATCAGAGCACGGGAACTTTCATTTGGTATCAAAGCCTGTAATTCTATCGATCGTCACAACATCATAGATAAATAGCCAAAAAAAGATCCGGTCGCAACACAACAAGCAAAAGTTTGAAACTATCAGAGCAATGACCAATGAGGACTGTAAAAAGGTACTTTCTAATTTACAAATTTCAGTAAATGAGAATAATGTATTAGTTAGTATAAGCGATAAGATCTCAAAGCTTAATTTTCTTATTTAAGAAAAGATGAAATCAATCAAACTTGAAAATGAGAAATTGAAAAAATGAGAAATTAGATTTAGAAAATCAACAAGATGTTTTGAAAAATAATTTTAAGGCTCTTAAAGAGTTTCTAGACGAACAAAATACTACGTTTGAAAAAGAAAAAGAAAAATTTTCAAAAGAAATTATGGATTTGAAAAGACAAAATAATTTATTACAATCATCTTTAGATAATTCAGAATCTCAAATTTTTCTTCTCGAAAATGAGAACTGTACGTTAAAAAAGGAGAATTCTGAATTAAACATGCAAATTGATATTTTGAAAAACAGTAATATTTCTTTTGAAAATAATAATTGTGACTTCAAAGCTAAGTTTGATCAACTTAACACTTAAGTCGCAAAATTTAATAAAGGTCACAACGATTTAAACATGATTTTATTTAGTTCTAGACCTTTACATGATAAAAGTGGTTTAGGATATAATAAAAATGATCGTAGAAATAGCAATAGACATGCTTTCATATATAGTAAATATGTTAGTGCTGGTACTAGATTAGGAATAAAGTCTAAATCCAATTTTTATAGAAATTCATATAACGCTATGACCAATAATGTTTATAATTTATTTAGAAGCACAAAATCATTGATGGAAAATATGAATAAAAATTATCTAAGTATTTGGGTTCCTGGTAATTGGAAAAATAGAGAAAAATACATTATGATTATTTTGATATGCTAGTTAATAATGAAAATTATATTTATAAAGATTCAACCACACCCAAATGGGTATGGTTTCCTAAAAATTAGGAAATCATAAGAACCTTGGGTATCGCATGCTTTATATATTATTTTTTGATACTTTACATTATAAGTAGAAGTTATTTTGTTCTATATTGTTCTACATTAACACTTATGTGGAAAATAATTTTTGTCATCATATAAACTCTCTTTTTTGTCGATGACAAAGAGGGAGAAAGATATCGCTCTAACACTATTTGCAGGAACAAACAGTGCAAGCATAGATTAAGGGGGAGAAAAGATTTACTATTTACGGGAATATATAGCATAAATTCAGGGGGAGAAATCTATAGCATAATTAGAGGAATATATTCAGGGGAGAGATGAGCCAACAAAGCTTGTCGAAGATTCATCCTAGCAAATGGAGTTGTCATCATCAAAATGGGATAAAATGTTGGATCATAGGTTTTGATTACTGACATGAAACAATAATTCACGAATCTGCAACTATGACAACATCCAAACTCAACGACTCAAAGTGTGGTTCGTATAGTTATATATTTTAACAAGAGCCATCAAATATGTATATAGAGTCTAGTTTAGTGCTTTGTTAAAATCTTTCCTCAAGAATCGTCATCCACATTTAGATAAACTTGCATGCATATTTTAATCAAAATCTTGTTTTCAAAAAATGCATAGAGCGAGGCTCGAACCCAAGTCACTAGTTTAGAAGGCAGGTGCTCCAACCAAATGGGTTATAGTAGTTTTTGTTTAACAACAGAATTCATTCGACTGAATACATTCAGTCAGTCAACTGAATCTGTGCACTTTTGAATCCACATGCACGTTTTTGAATTCAGTCGACTGAAGCTTGAATACCAATCGAATGAAATGTATATAATAGTCATTTTTTTGAAAAGATACTTCCATTTTGAATAGCCTTCTTCCTCGTGAAGATTTGCAGCCATTGCTATTCATTGAGAACTCTTCACCAGCAGTTGCAACTCCTTAACTGCTATATATATGCATGAATTTCAAGATCAAATCACTTCACTTACTTGCATATACTTGAATCATATTTTCTGAATTAACTACTCTCTTTAATTCATACATTCATTGGTTACAACCACAATTTTATATTTCTAAAAGTAATTTTAAACTTTCTAATCTTCATATATACACAACTACACACATCATACTTAAATAAAAGATTATATGAAGGGTGTACTGCAAGTGACAAATCCGTGTTATTAGAACGCACAAGGTCAAGACAATCTACTTTGTAATCAAAGTCCTGTTCTGTTGCTCAGACGGTCAAGTCCTGTTCGGTTGCTCAGGCGACCAAGTCCTATTCGATTGCTTAGGCGGTAGAAGTACTGTTTGGTTGCTCATGAGGTGTAAACCTATTCCTCCGGTTAAGTGAGGGTTTTTAGTTTTAATTTCAGAAGGAGTCTGGGACTGGACATAGAACGAGAGTTTGAACTAGTATAAAAATTCCTGGTGTCTTTTTACTTTGCTGCTTTTATTATTTTCCACACTGGTTATTTTTATACTCATATTCGGCATCAGTAAATAACTTAGTTTGTATCGCATTGCCACTACATTTACATTGTTTACAACTATTGGCCATTTCGATCCTATAGCATGGTAGTCACTTTCATTTAGTATTAGTGCATAGCGACTTTCATTTGGTATCAGAGCACGGGAAATTTCAAATCTAAGGCTTGTCTCAGTGAATAAAAGCAATGCGACATAGATCTGGAGAGATCTGCTACACTTGAAAAGGAGGTGAATCTACTCTATACCCATGGGTTCCTCTACCCAAAATAAGTATCCAATCCTTTACTTATAGGAAAAATGACAACAGTGGCGAACGTACGTTGACTACTCAGAATTACACAAGGCATGAAGAAACACAATCTTCCACCTCAGAATTACACAAGGCATAAAGAAACACAGTCTTCCACTTCCAAGATCAACCAACCAGTGGACTCGACCATCGGACATGAGTGACTCACATCCATGGATGCCAACTCAATTAGATACTAAAGCATGTCCCAAACTAGAAATGCAATGGTTTCGTTACTGACCTAGGCCTATAATGCTATGTTGTAATCCACGGGTTCAAACTTAAGGACACCGGTGCTACTTACCAAAGGACGGTTAACAAGTCATTCAAAAATCATATCAGCCAATCGATGAAAGTATATATGGTTAATATTCTCATGAGTTCTCCAAAAAAAATGTGGAATAAAACTCGATCCTTTGAGTTGCTCTTTCAGCGTTGCATCAAAAAAATTATTGGGTTTCATCATCAATTCTCGTGAGTTGAGGCTAGTTTCCAAAAAATTCTGACAATTAGAGACATCTATGCACAAAGGACAACCAAGCAGGTACAGAACTTAAGTCAAAAGATTACTGTCCTAAGTTGATTCCACTCTAGGACCATTTACAAGTGTATTATCTTCTTCAACCTGACCAAGAGAGGGAATATGTAACATTCCTGTTTTTAAATCAAATTTAAATTGGTAATTAATTTAATTTTTGAAATTAAATTGTGAATTAATTTAGTATTTTCCAAATTAAATAGATATTTGTTTGTTTATTAATATAAATGAATATAAATATGATTTTAAAATAGAATTTCTAATTGGAAATTCAGAAACAAATATTTTGAATAATATATTAATTATAAATTTAATTGTGGATTAATTTAAAATTTTGGGTTAAATATATAAAAGATTGCAAATAAAGAAATTGATTTGAAAATTCAATAAAATATGAATAGAATTTTTTTTAATAAAATATCTGTAAAATGAATTAGGATTTAAAATTATATATTTTAAATTTAATAGAAATTTGTTTTCTAATTTTAATATACATACATATATATATAAGTGTATTTATATTTAGAAGACATAATTTGAGATTAATGTAGAAATTTTCAAAAGGCTATTCTAAATTTAATTCTTATATATATATATATATATATATATATCTGTGTGTATGTGTGATTTTTATTTAGTGTATAATTAAGATTTTTAAATCATTCTCTTTTAAAAAGTTGTGTAAATAAAAATGATATGAATATATCTTTTGAAAGTATAAGTATAAGATTTGAAAATATAATGTATATGTAAATATAAAACTGGACAAGGGTTTAGCATAAAATAGTTGTTTATAAATTAAGCAACATATTTAAACAAAAGGATAAAACTAAATTTATAAATTAATTAAAGTAAAGGATTTAAACATAATTTTTAAGTGTGGGTTAAAAACATAAAAAATACAAATTAGGACATTTGTGAAACAAGGGAAATATGAAATAGACAAGTGTTAAACTAAATAAACAAGTGGCAAGATAACAAATTTTCTTTTAATTTAGGATTTTAGAAAAAAAATGTTGAGGAAAGAAAAACAGGCCATTCTCTTTAAAACTTCAAAACTGAAACAAACTACCTCATACAAAAATTAAAACCAGGAAACTAAAATTCAAAACCAAAAGCAATTCAAAACCAAAAACCAGGAAAATTAAAATAATTCAAACCTGAAGCAAATCAGGTTACAAATCCAAATCAAAAGCCTAAAACAAACTAACCCCTGAAAACAAAAGAAGAAAAAAATCTGGAAACCTAGAATGAAAACAGCTTCAACAAGTAGCAATTCGAGATCAAAAACAATCAATGAATCAAAGCATAAATTAAAGCTGAATCAAAGCAAGATCAAGGCAAATCTGGTTTAATTCAAAAGATTTTCAAACCTGGAATAAAAATCTGAATCAAGCTAAGCAGAAATTCAACTCAAATACCGTCTCTGCTTCAAATCTCTCAGGTGAGCAAACATCACTTTCTTAAAAAAAACCTTAATATGTTTATATCTTGATGGATGTGATGAATGACTGAAGTAATGTATTGATGTGTTTGCATGGATGAAATTTAATAAGGTTGTATGTATATAAATATGATATAACATGTGCATGTCTGTGTGTGTATATATAGAGCTATGTTCTTCATTCCCAGGCTTCAAATAAGTTTTGAAAAAAAAAAATTTCTTTTCCCCTAATCATCTATAAGTATGAAGTATGAACAACATATATTATTAATAGCAAGTTATTTGATTCAAAAATAATTTCAAGTAAGAGTTGTAAATAGTTTTTCACTAGAAGGAAAATGACAGTAAAGTATCTACATATCAAAGAATTCAACTTCAATGATTTAATATTTTATGTATATAATCTGATTTATCTTCGAAAACTATGAATTTTAAAACGGAATCAGGATTCTTAATTTTGTTTTGAGTAAGAAATCT
This sequence comes from Allium cepa, assembly GCA_030765085.1. Lineage (NCBI taxonomy): Eukaryota > Viridiplantae > Streptophyta > Magnoliopsida > Asparagales > Amaryllidaceae > Allium > Allium cepa. Next base: position 167,712,317 of record CM060932.1, read on the forward strand.
TGGGTTGATCGAGAATTGGATTTCTGTCAAATTCTGGTGATCGGTGGATGGATGTGTTATGGGGTCGTGGGTGAAGTTTGCTAGAAGATCAGGGATTATAGGAAAAATAGTCGTTGACTTTCTAGTTCGTCATGGAGGTTGAACGTGGGCAAAGTAGGGTTTAACGACCCATTTTGGTCGACGTCATAGTCGAGGCATTTGCATCGTCTAGGGAGCATCAGACATGACTAGACCAGGGGGTTAGAGGCGTAGGTGTGTGACGAAGCTATGGTCAGGTGTGCGTGACCTCTGGTTGTCTGTGGCGTCGGGTAGAGATGATTATTGGTCGGTGGGTTTGTTCCAATGGAGTACGAGATGCTCGAATTTGATTTTGTGATTGTGTTGAAGAACGGGTGATCAGAATCGAAGGTGGTGATGGTCATCGACGTGCTGGTGGTTGTTCCGATGGTCGGAGATGACGAGGTCACGTGTGCACGTGCACGTGTGTCAGATCGTAACTGGGTTTCGATTATTACAAATGGTTTTGGAGAAGAAGAAGTTGGCTCGAGTCTAGTCTCGGGGAAGTGATGTGGTGTCTCGGGTCGGTTATCGAGTTGGTACGCGAATATATAACAGTTTTTAAATGTTAAGATAAAAACAAGTTTTTGAAAAAAAATGTAAGGTGGCTCAGGAAAATTTAGTTTTGGCTCGGGGAATTTAGCTGTTGGGCTCGAGAAAAACAAGCAAATGCTCGGGTTTGACTCGGGATTATTTCGAGTTTAAAATGAAATAGTTTTAAATTTTTATATAAATCAAGTTTTTAAATATAATCAACCAAGTTTTGAACTATCTTCTTGAATAAAATTTCTTTAAAATAATTTGATGTTAATTTAAAGGTTTGGAGAGATAAAAATTGAATATTTTATTTTAACATGAATTAATTATGATAATTTTCAAGCCCATTTAAAATAAATTAAATGGTGTAATATAACCCATTCCGAATAATGATACGGCAGTATGGATAGCATTTGAAGACGATGGTGAAGACCGGGTATTTTCGAAAGCAAAAGGATAACCCATCGAATGTCTCTGCACCGAATGGCCTCGGTATAGAGATTTGATCACCCTTTGTGATGGGGAATCTGGATGTGATTAGGGATTATCCAGATTGCAAGGGCTTCTTTTGAAGTGCCTTTGGTTCTGTTCGAACCCAGAACAGACTTGTATGGATGTATGTCTGACATTACACTTTGAGATGTAAAGCTGGTTTCTATCAAATACATTTCTATTTGGTGGCGGAGAATTTATTCTCTTAGCTTAACACCCTTCTCTGAGACGTATGAGCTCAGAGGTTATGTAGTTGATGGTTACTAGTGATACATTCCCAATTTGGTAATGTGACATACGAAGTGTTGCTGATCATTTGTTAATCGAAGTATGGCTTTTGTGAAAAGCGTAGCTTTGTGGACGAGACTGCATCAGGACCTCACAACCGGGAATGTTCGAAACATGAAAGATGCAAAAAAGTTATTTGGGGGTAGCGCCTCCTGAGGGTATGTCCATTTCCTTCTGGATAGAGGTGATATCATGGTATGGAGCCCAAATATTTAACCTATGTGGTTACTGCAAATTTATTACTTTGTGGTTGTTGGTATTGAGGCCTCGGATAAAGGTTGGTTACAACCGGGGGGTGGCATACTCGTGACAGTTAGTTAACTAGTTACAGAGGTAACCCGGCCTTGTGTTGGCAGAGAGCTGGTTAAGTTCTCGGGGCGTCCCTCCAGAGGCGTACCCATGTGGCCCAGGAAGTTCCTTTGCCTGACCATTGTTGGAAATCCAATCACCAATACGCGCCTCGTACGGTTTTAGTTGTAGAACCTACCATTTAACATGGTAGCTATAGTAGGCATACTATAATGGTACGTATGCTAGCTAAGATTAATATTATACTTGCAAATGTTTTCCACTATGCACTAATAATAATATCAAAAGACTTTTTGCATAGTAAGCATGTTTGACTATCATAAGGAGAAATCTCCCCCAAGTGTGCCATTTCATTGTGTGTGTGCCGGGAGGCCTTATGGTAGTTTCATTTTCCAAAAAGCATTGCGGATGTCAATTTTGAATTCTTTTGTTTTCTTTTGTTAAAGATAAAATATTTTCGTTTGCTCACACCAGTCTTATGACTGATCCGGAGTTTATTGTTCCCTATCTAAACTCTGGGTGCCCACAAATTTTTCACACGGGCAGTCTAGAGTTAGATTTTTCAGATAGTCAGATAATAGATGTAGATTCGATATCTTTTGAATTTTCTGGTTTGGTAGCACTTGGAAATCTTCTTCAGTCTTTGGATTTGGCTATTTCTTTGTGGTTCTCTTCAACATTCGGAATCAGATTTGCTTCAGTACAGCATGATAGGGGGTTCTCATTTCACGTTTGGAAAGCATGTTAGTGGATCTAACTTCTGGAGTCTTTGGAGCTTTGGCATTAGAGTTATTGTTTCTCCACTGCTGCTGTTGTATCTTCCGCTGTTATCTATCTCTAATATTTGTAGTGATGTCTCAATTGTACCAATGTGTTGTATCAAATGTTGTATATCGATGATATTAATTTCTTCTGTTGTGTTGTTATACTTAATGTATTATAAGCTTCGGCGAATCAGATTCGAACATTTGAATCTGCGGTATTCGAATACGAGTGAAGTATGGATGTCGATTTTCGAACGCGAAAATCAGTGGGTCGTCACAGAATAGAACTTTTGAGTGGACTGGAAACTGCACTGATGCAATTCCAGCTCTGGTAGATCGCTCAGAGAGACCTCCCATTTTACCCAAGCCGTTGGATCACGAAGATCTATACCTCAATTGAGTCATGTCAACACACGCCATAACCATCGCAATGCTATGTGAAGAGAAAAGAATCCAAAGACTAGCATATGATGAAGGCTTGCTATTGACAAGCTCACCCTGTTAACATCTATATCGACTAGCCATTACGATAGGTCCAATAATAGCCTTAGATGTCTGAAAAGTTACTTAAATGGAGTATCGAGCTAAGCCAATTTGATATCACTTATCTCCCTCGAAGAACTATCCATGGTCAAACATTAGCATACTTCATATCTGAATTCACTACATAAGACGATTATCCAAAGAACGGTGGGGAACCGTCCAACCGATAGAGCACGTACACAGATGGAACTTCCAATAATCGGCTTTCTAACGTCGAAGTTCCGTTAATGACTCTTGAGGAACGATCGATCTGCTATGCCCTGAAACTCAACTTCACAGCAACAAATAATGAAGCTAAGTATGAAGCCTTGGTCAACATGCTTAAACTTACAAGAAAACTAGGAGTGGAAACTTTACATATTTTCTGTGATTTCTGATTAGTGATATGCCAAGGCAGGGAGGATTATCGAACTAGGGGGCAACGTATTGCTCCTTATCTTAGCTGGATCCAAAAGCTACTAGCCGATTTTGAGAATTACACCATTACACACATCCTCGGAGAAAAAAATGAAAAAGCCAAGTCACTACTCAAGCTAGCCAGTTCTGGGGATGCGTGGTAAAAGACTTTGTCCCGGTTGAAATACTTATTATTCTAAGCATTGACATATGAAGATCAACTAGATCTTAGAGATGGATCTAGAAAAGGAGTCATGGATGACTCCTATCAAAGATTATCCACAATCGGTGATTCTTCTTAAATAAAGGAATGAGAATTGGCATATCCTCTGTGAAAAAATCACTGCATGATTATGTCTAGATCGTTCAACTCCATCGATACAAAGCATCACTCTTGTATCCATCAATCGGAGACCCAATATTATGTATTCATCGATACAAAGCATACATTCCAACATCTCAGATCGACACAGGAGAGGATCAATACAAAGGAAGGACTTAAAACAACCATCGAACGTTGTTACAACTTGAATTTCACATCAATCCAGGAGAGGATCGAAAGAAAACTCAATCCAAACAAAAACTAAAGAACTTGACAACGATCCATGAACATACAAATCTGAACAGGAGTCAGGTTAACATATGTGCATGTATGACGAGCTAACATTTGATTTTCAAAGTTAATAGGGATTGAATGCTCACTTAATGACAATCAAAACAGTGAACAACAAATCGCTAGCGCTCAACATTCAGTTATAAAAATACACTGCATGATCATTGACAATCAACAGTTCTACATTTACATCATCAAAGATCTATCATGGTAACATCTTTTGACGAAAAGACAACAACTACTAAGCGAGTCGGATAGAACTTTTTCAGAATGAAGATTGCAGCTTTTCAAAGCACGCCATGTTCATACAAAATGTACTTTAGGGGGCAAATGTTATCCCATCTTTTGGCAAGGCCGTGACACCAAGGACTTGACCAGAAACCAAGGAAAGTCCATCCTGGAGATTGATAATATATAGGTTCATTATGGATACTGGTAAATTTTGCCTGAGTCTGGATTGAGCTACAATTGACAAGACATGAAAAGCAAAGCTATGAGAGCCAACGTTCCAAATTTCAAGTCAATCGGAGTTTGTATGCTCAAGATATTGATCAATGAAGGTTGAGAGAACCAACTTTATTCGTACCAATTTCGTATCCATTCCCCAAAAGAGATTCAGTTCGTATCCATCGCCTACTAACTTCCTTTATATCCATCAAAATGAAGCTACTTCGTATCCATCATGTTAACAACACTTGGTATCCACTAACAAATGTCTATTTCATATCGGTCTCCCTCAATCCATCTCGTATCGATCTCCCGCCATCGATACGAAGAGCAACAATCACCGATCATATGAAGAAGGCAACATGAAGAATCGATATGAAGGCGGCCTACAACCATCGATACGAAGTAGCATGCAAGCATCAATATGAACAGAGCCACGCATGACCAATATGAAATAGTATCGATACGAAGACGGCAATGTCATGCAAATCCAAACTTGCATCGATCATATCTCAAGATCTACAAGTCCAATGCTATCAAATTTTCACATGAGCTTGTGTACTACCTGAAGAATGTACCTGATCGATCCCAGCCTGAAAGGACCAATTATTGATCGATACGAACTCAATTCGTATCGCTCTTAAATCGAGTCGAAATCACCTGAACTCGATTCTGTGGAGCCACCCACATGAGAGAAGAAGTCTTCCAAGATCTGGACGAGATATTTGCTACCTACGCCTATAAATAATGACTCTGGACCTACAGAAAATGGACTTTTTTGGCCTTTCTACGTCAAGACTTTGCCAAAATTGCTTTTGTACTTCGATTGTACTGTTGTAAATCTTTTGTAACTAGCGAGTTATAATCAATAAACATCAATCATTCCATAGTGGATGTAGGCTATGCGCCGAACCACTCTAAATTCGTGTGTTTCAACACTTTTTCTTATATGTTAATTAGTATGTTTGTTAAATCTGCCTCATTTTACGTGTACTTTCTTCAATTTATCTCTTCAAACACATCCGAAGAGTATTGTGCCTAATTTTGGTACAAACATCAATAAAATAATCTTTAACAAATGCTCTAATTTTATCATATTTATTTAAATCATGTTGACCCCTAATATTTTAGCTAACAATTCTCATAATCCAGATGATCTAACGCTCTCTATTTCTCTACTTCTAATGTAGGCGGTATCTAATTCATCATTAGAAAAAACAAAACCAGTATCCGTAGCTAACTAACATAACTCATTGGTGGATAAACTACCTAGAGCAAAAGGTACTGGCTAAAATAGAAACCATACTTGAGCTTGAATTCGTAGTGCTACTCGTAGCACTCGAATTAGGTGACTTAACCATAATCGAAGAATGACTGCTACGGATCCTGAAACTACGATGAACAACACCTTTAAGCACCTGATTTCCTACACCTACCTTTCTTTGCCGATGAAGATAAAAATGAAGCTTTGTTGTCAATACTAAAATCACTACCAACCACTGTTGAATTACATGACATGCATTTTATTACATCAACTACAACATTGCCACTCAATAAATCGTCAACGCCCGAGGTTACGTCTTTACCAGTATCTAATTTTGCATTAATATCTATTACTTCTTTGAATTCCTTAATCATAGTAATGTCTTTGTTCATAACTTTACCGCTCACTATAAGTAAATTACCTACATCCACTATTTGATTACTACCATCCAGTAACGTCTATGTTCATAACTTTACCATTCATTGTAAGTAAATTACCTATATCCACTATTTGATTACCTTCATCACCTAACAATCTTCTTCTATCTTCCTCATCTAACACTCCAACTTCCTCACATAAACAATCATCACTATAAACTACAACATTATCCATGCACTTACCATCCCCATCCAACAAAACATTCAAGCTTGTCAACCTATTCTCATACACTTCGTTTATATCCCTAGCCACCTGATTTACCATGTTTGATATAACCAAGCAATTTGATATAATGTCATTTATCTTGTGCATATCCTCATTTACCATGTGCATATTTAAAGTATCAGTAGTTTTGTGTGTATTATCACAAAAACCACCAGAATTTCCATGCACATAAACATCATCCAAGCATCCATATGAAATAGATCGATCGTCTAAAACAAGAGCATCACCTAATGTGCCATCAACCAAGCTTGTCAACCTATTCTCAGTCACTTCATTTTTTTGATATAATATCATTTATCCTGTGCATATCCTCATTAACCTTGTGCATATCTTAAGAACCAGCAACCTTGTGTGAAACATCACAAAAATCTCAAAAAACACAACAAACATTTACATCATCCAAGCAGCCATCTGAATTTGATCCAACATCTGAGACATGAGCATCATTTTCTGTGCCAACATCCAAGCTTAACAACCTATTCACAGACCCTTCGTTTATATCCCCATCCTTGTGCATATCTAAAGTAATAGTAGCCTTATGTGAACCATCACAAAAATCACCATAATCATAATAGCCATTACCATCATCCAAGTAGTCATATGAAACAGCCCAATCCTCTTAACAATGAACATCATCACCTGTGCCAACATCCACCACCTTGTTAACTTCTCTACCCACAAATTCCTCAATTTGATTTTCAGGAATAACAATGCAACCTTGAATCCGATTTTTCTTCTCTGTTTTCGTATATCAAGGAATCCAAAGATGAAGGAACACCAATATCTACAATATTGCACTGAGAGTTTACATCAACTCCTTCAATTAATTCAGCATTCATATCAACAACTTATATAGATTTAAGTAGTCAAAATGATTAACAGTAATTAACTCAAACCTCCCCACTTCACAAGATATTTTTTTGAATTTTTTTATTGTGAACAAAAACAAATTCATTGTTCAATTCACTCAGAAAAATTCCAATATCAGATTCACCTTTAGAAATATTTGCAGACACTGAATCATTGATTTCCAACACTGCAGGATCTAGGAGTATTGGATCAAAGTAATTAATCTCTTTCCTTTGAATTGAAACCGAGATATCAGAAGCTTCAATAACACCATCAAAACTACTCGAAATACGATTATTCATAATAGAAACATTTGCCATCCAAAGAATTAGCAGATTTCCTAAGATATTCTTTAGGATCTCCGAATTTCTTTCCATAATTACTACCGATATTAACCTCATTGATCTCCTCAAAGTCTTTGAATTAATCTTCTAAGAATTTAATTCCTAATTTCCTCTGAATCCATAGATGATCAAGCAATACTCTCTCAAGTTTTATACATTTTAGCATAAAAAGAATTCCATGCTCTCGTATAGAAAGATTTTTATTCCTGTCAGAGATAGAAACTAATTTCGTCGAACACTCGATCTTCCTGTGACCGAAATGACCACACCAACATCTAATTGGGACTCGACAATCTTTAGCTAAATGATTATAATCCCTACAATAAAGCTGATTTTTCTTCCTCTTCTAGATTCGACCCCAATTCTTGATTTTTGATTTCTGGATTAAAGGTCGTGGAGAAGGATTCTTAAAATCCTTAACCACCTGAGCATAAGTGCGGTTATACAAAGAATCGCGATTAAAAGAGAATGAGAATTAGAAAATTTAAAAAAGGGAGAAGACGAGACTGAAGATGATGGATGCAGGATCGAGAACGCAGATGATGCCATTATTTCAGAGAATGCACGTTTTAAAATCCTCTTTTTAAACCATTATAATGATATCATTATAATGGTTGACATACAATTTAAAAGTGATTCTCTAATTGAATAAATAAAATGTAGATATCTTCTATGTACTTCTAAAAGCGGTCATTCTATGTGTGTTGCTATTACTCATTTAGTATTTTATGAGATGTGCCTGGATACTTTAATTTTTCGGTGCAAGTAACTATAAATTCTTCTATTTGAGAGTGCTGCTTTACAATCTAAATTAATCCAATTTAACTTCATGCTACACATGATTGATTCTTTAATCAACATAGCAATAATTGGAAGAAACAAAGGGTATCTCAATCGTAGAAGAAAATAAGGAAGTCTCATATAACTTAATTCATCTAGCAAGTCGCACCATATGTCAACCCAAACTACATCTTCCTCTCCAGGACTCTAGAAATGTATTTTCAGAACATCAATAGGCATTAAATTAAAGAAAATTTTCAAGTAATATACTTCATTAATAGGCACGAATGATGCCCTTCTGCGAGCATGGTGCATGTTATGCCTATGTCTGAAGGGAAAGCACGGATCTCTGGTAATTTTGACTGTACAGAATCTCCATTATTTGGTGATTGTCCACTTAAACCCATTAGTAATTGGGCTTCTCTTTTTAAAGCTTTGCCAAGAAATGTCGATGAGTATGTTCCCCGCTCCTTTGACATTATTGAGATGAGTGGTGCTATGGTACCTCCATTGAAAGTTTTGGAAGGTGGAAGAGATTTTTGGTCGAAGTATTTAGTTGGCTTCTTTCTAGAAGCTAATCCTCTGTATCATGAGATTCATGATTATTGCCATGATCGATGGAATATAAGGAGTAGAAGGCAAGTCCACTTTGATAATTGTGTTCTTTTTCAAGTTTTCTAGAAAAGAAGAAAGGCTTTGTGTTCTTGAGGCGGATCCCTCCATTATAGTTAGGCAAGCCTTTATCATTACCCCATGGAGCCCTATGGTGGATAAGATTAAGGAGTAGATTCTCTCTATCTCGGTATGGGCTCACTTCACTCATATTCCTTCCGTATTGTAGCCTATGATTGGGATAATTGGTAAGCTAGTATTGTTGGCAAGCTTAAATGTTTTGATGCGAATATTATTTCTCATAGTAGGCTCGTTATGTTAGGGCTCTTATTGAAGTTGCTCCTAACAAGCCTTTACCTACCATAATTCCTATTCGTATTGCTAAGGGGCATGTCTCTTTTGTCGATGACCGCTACAATTGGGAACCAAATATTTATACTTTCGGTTACCTTTTGGATGCTTGTACTGTTCAGCCTGAGACTGCTCCAATTCTGTTTTCTAACAGGATCCCTCTTCCTCAACCTCCTATCATGAAGTGGGTTTTGAAGACTGTTCACCGTCGTTTTACTGTTGCCCTTTCTTCTAATTTTATTCCTATGCTCACTGTTAGCCCTTCTACGGTTGTTATTGATGCTACCATCACTGCTCCTGTTATGGATTCTCCTTCCTTTGGCATCTCATGGGAACTGTCTGACCTGGCTTGGCTTCATGGCTCTTTTGAAATGCAGCTTGACCCTAAAGATGGTAGTTCTATAAGTTTGTTGGTGGACTTGAAGAGGGGAGAAAGCTTTTTTTATCAAATGGAAGAGGATGGTCTTTCCCATGCAGTGCTTGGTCATTTTGGTGACTGTAATCACTCTCTACTTGCGAATGACACTTGGGATAGGAAATACTTCTACAATCCTGATTCAGTTGACTATGTTTCTTCTTTAGCTTTTCTTTTTTCAAAGTTCCTATATGTTATTGGTCATGTACCAGTTTCTAAGGGGAATGACTCTTCCTCTTCGGAGGAGGACTAGGTCTTGTGCTGTTGTTGGTTAGTAGTTTGGTATTTTAGCCAAACTCCTATTTCTCATTTCTTTTAGTTGTTCTGGTGCATGTACTGAATACCTGTTTGCGCATTCATTTACATATCCGGTAAGGGTCCAGTCAACCCTGTTAGCTTTTCTAATAATAAAAGAAACGTAAGAATGAGTTAACTGTACTCTGGAAGGCCATAGAAAGATATATTTAAAATTAAATATCTTAATGAGGAGATAGATCATTCAAATAATAGAAAGGTCGTATATTCATTCCTCTAAAATAGAAATAATGCCCCCATTAGGTATTTGTACCTATCAGATATCGAATAAATCCACTTCTCATTGTTCATATGAGTAGAAATCAATCGCTATTTTCTATAATACAATTAAAAGTAACCATTTCTCGTTCAAAATTCATTGTAAAGATCGGATAAATAGTAAGTATACTACAATGCAACAAAGTTACAGTGTTGTATTTTCAAGGGTTGGGTTGGTATCATGTTCATACTATCGTATTGAATGATCCCAGCAGATTTCTTTCTATCTATATGGTGCATAAGGCTCTAGTTTCTAATTGTGTTAGTTCGATGGCTCTATATGAATTAGCGATTTTTGATCCCTTGGAACCTCATTCTTGATCCAATGTGGAGACAAAGTATATTCATTATACCCTTCACTTGTTTTGGAATAACCAATTCAAGAGGATGGTTGTAGTATTTCAGAAAGAACTAAGCTGAATTCGGCTATTTGGAGTTATGAAGGCTTGTGGCTGGAGCACATATTACGTTTTCTAACTTGTGTTTTTAGCGACTATCTGGCCTTAGGTGTAATGAGACTTAGAAATATTCTATGAAAAATGTATAGGAAAACCTTCTTTGAATTTCCTCGAAATCTTTGGAATTTGTGTATTTATCTTTGGAGTGAATATGATTTTTCATGTATGATTTTTATATAGATTTTCTTTATTTTTTATGCTTTGCATTTTTTTAGCATTTTCTATGTAGCTGTTTTATATTTTATTTATCAAACTTTTTTAGAACTGGGGTCTTTATTACTTTAATCAGTGGTCCAAAGCCTAAAAAGAAAACTTTACACAATATTTACAAGTTCAGATGGCTATGCCCAACATTTGGCTCTTAAGTAACCACAAGATATCTCCACACTAGCCGGTTCTAGAATCGTCCTATAAGCTGCTTCAATGCTTTTGAAAACATGCTTTATCATTTTAGTGGCTCTTTAATTCTTCTAAAGAAGTTTCTATTTCGTCTTTGATGGCTTCATTGTCGGGAAAAGTGAAGAAATTTTCAATTTATGTCCTCTTTTGAGCTAAGTATTCATGACTTAGAGTCTGAAAATTACATCTTCTTGTTTGATAGTTATTAATCCTTCATGTTTTGATGACTGGTTGCAAATACGTCCCTTGGCAGCCCCAGATCTAATGAAAACTAGCTCCTAAAAATGTGATATTGTTTATATTTGTAAAATCATGTAAAGATAATTGTGATTAAGATAGGGTTGAGGAGAAAACCACAAACCAAAGGGGATCTATGCCTAGTCAATTTGCATGTACACCTTCCAATATGTTCGGGGGAAACCAATCAAATTGGAGACAGGTAAGAAACTTAAATCCATGTAGAGCAGATTTGTTCATCTTGCATGTCCTTTTATTGTTGATGTTTGGATTTATCTGCCTTATTTTCACTATTTCTACGATCTGGTTGCATAAGTAGATTTCAATTTGATGTTGGTCGTCAAAATCTGGTTATTTCTCTCCCTCCATAAAATCCATACACAGGTTGAAAGCACTAGTTTCGCTATATCCCCACTTTTAGATTTCTCATCAAATTACGAAATAGCGCTTTCAATTTCCGAAAGGAAATTTAGATTTTTATTTGAATTGGTGGTCACCTTAATCTGTTTCTGCACATTTCCTTGTTTTATTTATGAAATTTCACTTGAAAAACAAGTGTTTGATGTCTTCATCTTGTTGTTTACAGAAATCACATGTAGTTGAGATAAGCATTCCTCTTTGTTTTATTTTAATCTTTGTTGGCAAGCAATTATTTACTATCTTGTACATACATAGGGCATGGGCATGGGCATGTGAAGTGTGAATGGATTGCCAAATATTTTTGAAATTATGCTTTCCATTTTTACTACAAGCCCAGTACCAAGAATCCTCTTCTGTCTCAATATGAATTTTTGTCTCCCTGATTTCTTCTTCGAATTGAGCTAGGTAGCTAAGTCTTTTAACTCTCCATTCATTGTTATCTATGATACTTTGGACTGTTAATTTTTCACTCCTAACCCTTTCCATAACTTCAACACCCATTCTATTGGTTAGTCTACCTCCTTTCAGCCATGGGTTGAACCATACAGACGTTGATTTGCCATCCACAATGCTTCTTTTAAAGCACTTTAGAGCAATTTGCCTATTTCGAAGAATGTTTTTCCATACACCTAAATTGTCATTCCTTTCTTGCACATTCCAGAATGACTGGTGTTTTATGTATTTCGTAGACATTTTTTGCCCAAATTCTAGTGCTATTGATCACTTCCATGTCAATTTAACCATAAATATGTTGTTGTGTTCTTCAAACTGTCTAAGGCCTAAACCACACCTTCCTTGCTTTAACTGATCCCAAGGAATTCGTCCAAAATTGAGTTACTAGGTATATAGTTGATTTCAAAAGGTCTCTTATATCGATTAAACTATCGCTTTGCTTCCCACCCTTTTATTCTACCTTTAATTTTGTCAATCAGTGAGTTGCAGCGATGGTCCCTGAGGTTGACACACGATAAAGGCATACCCAAATATTTAATAAGAAATTCACCAAGACCTATTTCCAGCACGTCCATAATATCATCCTTAAATTCTGCCCCCCCCCCCCCCCCCTCCTCCAAAGAACACTTTATACTACAACAAATTATGCTATTAGTAGCGAGGGGGGATTGCATGAAAATTTAGGTTGCTATAGCGAAGTAGTTAGTGACTATCTAGGTCAATAGATTGCTTGTTTCAATGCTGTTGTTAAACGCACAAAAAAGATTGTCGCTCCAACATTTCACATTCCCTCCTCCCTGTTCTTATGCCGCTTTTCACCTTCACTTTCCCAAAATCCAAAATTAGAAACCTATTCACTCACAAATCTAATATTCGCTCATGAATTCCCGTTTAATTTCACCTCCCACTTTTGGCTGTTTTTTCTCCTCCTCGCCCTAATTATCGGCAATATCAACCCTCTCGATTTTCATCTTATCCACTTCGTCATCCTAATCCCATAAAAGATCGCGACAGAATGCAGCCAGAAGGCAGCACAACAGTGTTGCGACTGATTTCAGACTTCAATCTATGGCGAGCAACGATGACTCTAACTCAGGCAGCAGGCAAGTACCTTTTAAACCTATAAATTATTTGGACTTACTTTCTGATAACTTAGTGGCCACTGTAATCAAGAATTTGTTTTGTTAATTGTTATTGTTCTTCAATATTTGCATAAAAAGTTATATTTTCTGATCGAAGACCACTAAGATTGGATAAGAATATTTTTACTGTTCGATATTCTAGAATTTCCTTAGTTGTATACGAGAAGATAAGGTCAGCGTGCCTAAGTAAAGATTTCACAAATTCGGTGGAAGAATTGGAATTATATAACAGCCAAAACTAGAAGTGCACTCTTGATTCTCCGTAAATTTGAAATTCATCAACTATGTTCATAATAAAATTTTCATGATCAAAAAGATCTAAGGGACATGTTTAACTTAGATTAGTGAGGCTGATTTTAACCCAAATATTAATATGCACTTACTTCGGTATTGTTGTGTGCAAATACTTTTGACAAATTATACCTAATTGATATGATAATCGGTTAATTTTTTTAAATATAAGTTTTGACTCATGAACGGTTTTACAAATCCATTTCTTGTATGTTGATATTTTATTTCGAGATTCATTTTCTAGTACTATTTGTGGAAAATTTTGTTGTTCGTTGATAAAAATTAATAAAATGATATGATTTGATAAAAAATGATGTTACCTTACTTTTTTGATTTTTTTTTTAATAATTATTAATATTTAATATTTTTCAATGCTTTATTGCGATTAGAAATGCATAAGAAACAATGATTATATGGTTTGATACTGTTATCGTTTGAAAAGATATGCTTAATGAACTTGAATATGAATAGTTTCAAAAAAAATTGAATATGAAAATATTATTAGTAATTTCATGTCTCAAAAGGCTAGAAAATGTTCATAAACAATTGAAATTAGTTTTGCTGTATAAGTTGAATTATTATCATAAAGAAAATTATTTCTTTTTGTTCCTCCTTTCATTATTTATAAAATGTTATAGTAACTATTATAGGTTTGGGTTTCATTGTAACTGTTTTCATATATTACTATATTCCGAAGTCACAATTTTAAACGAAGAAAAATGACATGTTAGGCTTTATGGATTTGGTCATTTTAATTTGAGATACGCCCAACCTATTTTATACTAACTAGTTTGGTTACCCAGAATATGTTATTCTTATTGAAGTTTTACAAGATAAGAGGTTATGACTAGTTATACTATGGTTTCCAGTTGTTTTTCGTTGCTTTAGTGGACATGACTTTTAAATAATTGTAGCCATTTTCTCTAACACACACACACACACAAAAGCATAAAGACACAATGCTAAAAAATTTACAAAATGTTGTCAACTAACTTTGAAGCGTTGGCTCTGCCATTAAGGTTGTTAGACAACCAATAGTTAAATACTGCATATAATATATTTTTTATTTACGTATATTGTCGTTCGATTGTTACTGTTTTGTGATGGTTGCCTAATTAAGCAGAAGAGGTCCTACAATTTTCGCATGCAACTAACCAATTTTATCATGTCAACTTGATTTCTATCCTCAATAGTTATTTCATACTATGTAGGGAAAATGCTAATGTAATATATTATATTTATGTTTTAACCTTTTAACCCTACATGTAAAATATTGTCAATCTTTCTTCTAATACTTAATGCTAAAAGAAAAATCAAAGAAAAATCCTATGCTTACAGGTTAATAGAAATGTATGTTGCAAAGTCCTTGGAGATTACATGTATTTGACCAGTTTCACCTATAAAATACATGATTTCCTCTTCATTGGCAGTTTTTTAGGTTCATGATGTTTTACTTCCCTATAAAATAGCTTGTTACAATGTAAGACAGAGATAATCTTAAACTGAATTTTGTAGGAAAAAGAAATCAATGGAGCCAGTTTTAGCAGGTCAAACAAACATAAAGAGGAAAAACTGAAGAGAAAGTGAAGATGTGAAGTCTCGACCTTAACTAAGACTTACTAATGATTCAACCATACCTGTGGCTTCCTGACAAAAGGTTTCTAGCCACTAGAAGCTCTTATCATATGTGTTAATTTCACCATTTTTACAAGCAAACAATGGTGCCATTACATAAGAAATATATGTTTGCACTGAATCAGGTGAGTGCTAGTTTATCATGATTTTTATTATTGGCATACATACGCCTTAAATCAACCTATGAAGCCAAATTTTCTAAGTGTTGAATAAGAGAAATGATAATGACACATTGATATCATTATCTTGACCCATGTTACCCATGATGACAATGTGTGATACGTAGGCATGTACTGAACATAAACTCTTAGAGCATTGGCAATTAAAAAACCAGCACGTTGCTTCCACATAACGTGTCCTTTTCTTCTCCTTTTTTTTCTTGTCTATTTTAATGTAAAAAAAGAAGAGGGTTTCGTTTGTTCAAAATCATACCATTTAATACACTTGGAAAAATGAAGATAACAGTGGCTACACTTGCACAGAAAGAAATTGAAGTCAACTATTGATGCAATAGTTGATTGAGCGGGTACAAAAATTTTGCTTTCAAAAAAGTTGTTTGCTTTAGGTGATTTTATTTTTATTTTTTCGTCTTTTTTATTAATATGGTCACTATTGGTTATTCATACCCTGCTTATACAGTAAGTACTCTGTTGGTTATTCATACTTTATTGGCATTTAAACTGTTTCTATTATTGTCCATTTTTATTTGATGTGCACTATGTTTTCAGATTAAAATGAAAAGTAATGAGACGTGCTAGGTAGCTTGTTCTAAAGTACTCGGTACAAAATCTACAAGGAAATTCTGAGGGATGGTCAAGGATAAATGTCAAGTCTACTTGAAGTTTGTGTAGCTTATCAGCCTTAGAAGTTAAATCTTTGTAGATAATCTCTATGGGATAACTCCACTTTAGTTTATGTTAATATATGTATCTAAGAAGTTGTTTCTTTTATGTAGATGATATCACAAGTTGGGATGATGTTGTCATAGCATATGAGCCTGTATGGGCAATTGGAACATGTAAAGTAGCATCACCTCAGCAGACATAGGAGTCCACTTGGCTGTTCGTGATTGGCTCAAGAAAAACATCTTTCTTGAAGTTTCTTCTGCAATACGTATTATATGGGGGTAATATCTTTCATTATGAGTGCATCCATTTATTATGTCGTAATGCAGACGTAACCATGGAACAACTTGTTGAGAAGTACCTGTTTTTGTATAGGATTTTTGTATTCCTATATGCAAATTGCATTTTACTTCTCTTATTTGATATTGGCATGAAACCTAAGCTATTGAATATAAGTATGTGTCCGTTTAACATGTAATTTCTTCTGTTCATCGAAGCTAACTTACTAGAATGCTTGAGATAATGCATAAGCTATTGAATACTTTGCCATTGTATTGTATACATAATTGTGTCATGATGAACTTAAGACGAGGCCATGGTTAGCCCATTAATGAATCACAACTAATGAATGTGGACGCCTAATCTGATTTTACAGCCTCAAGTTGTATTTATGGTTTCAAGAATTCACCTAATGGCTAATGTAATATTGATTTTTGTTCTTATTATAGGGTCAGTGAATGGTGGTAACTGTGCTGATCTTGCCAAGCAAGAAGACATTGATGGATTTTTGGTCAAAGGTGCTTCTTTGAAGTTGTCCACATATATACACCCTTTAAATTCCCTAATATGATAAGTGGAGCTGATGTTACTTTGTTTGAGTGGTAACTAAATCAAACGATTCAATGTTTCTCTTAGTTGCTTCATTCACGTTGACAACTGCCCTTACATGATTATTTTAACAATTTAAATTTATTTTTTGTAATCTATTTTCTATTCCAAAAGCTGGAAATGCATCCATAGATTAGCAGCATTAAATGCGATCCCACCATTCATCGATATGATGTTCTTATCCCAAATCATTACTTGCATATGTTTACTATAAAACCAATGTATATACAGATTTTCATGAAGATCATATTTAGTGATATAAAGCAATGGATATACAACTTTTGATTTCATGTTGAATTGTGTGACTCTAAGAAGTATGGGGGGTACTTGGTATGTATTGGTATTCGGTTTTCTACTTACTTGGTAGAAATACAAATACTGATATTTCCTTTTGGTTTCATAGGGCACAACAAGAAATGTTATATTAATAGCAAACATGGATTAAATAAATTAACTAAGTTTAAAATAAGCAACTAAGTAACTAAGTTAACTTAGATATAAAAATTAATTAAGTTTATGAAAATTAATTAAGATTATAATAATAGTACTAGTAAATTAAATAAGTTAACTAAGTTTTATAAAAGTTAATTAAGTTTGTGAAAATGAACTAAGTTTATAACAACAACAACAACAACAACAACAACAACAACAATAATAAAATTGACTAAGTTTTATGAAATTATCTGATTTTTATAGAAATTAACCAAGTTAACTAAGTTATAAATTTAATTAAGTTTATAAAAATTAACTAAGTTTATATAATAATAATATAATAATAAAAAATTAATAATAATATTAAATTAAATAAGTTGACTAAGTTGTATAAAAATTAATTATGTTTATAAAAACTAAGTTTATAATAATATAATAATAATAATAATAATAATAATAATAATAATAATAATAAAATTGACTAGGTTAACTAAGATTTATAAAAATTAATTAAGTTTATAATAATAGTAAATAATAATAATAATAATAATAATAATAATGAAGATGGCCGGGGTGTTTGGATGGTGTAGTTACTGTCTGAGTTTGGTATTCCTTGAGAGAGTTTGGATGGTGTTGCTAAAGTAGTGTTATCTTGATGGTCTTTGAGTTGCTCTTGCCTGCATGAGCCTTGCATGGATGGGCTTGTTTATATTCAGGCCTTTATGTCTTGGGACCTATGCTTGTTCTTATGACTTGAAACTTGTTTTTGCATTGCCTTTCCTTGCCATGTTGTTTTGTATATGTCTCTTACCTGACTGAGTGGTTTGTTGTGAAACATATGCAATTTGGGCTGAAATCAACATTAGCCTTGATCCCCCACTGTCTTGCATGTTGGTGCCTATAACCTGTAGAGCAGCTTGTATTTACATAGATGTGTTCATATTCAAAGCACTTATCCTAGTTAATAGTTATATATTATTATGAACTTGTATTCCACCAAGTACAATTTGTCATTTTCAGGAATACTTTCTGTTTGAAACTATGATGTTTAGTACTTATACATTTTTAGATTTATGACTAACATATGCACGTATGTGCTTCTTTTTGACAGGTGTTGTATGTTGCTTTTGAAGTTACTACATGTTATCGCACTCGTTTTTCTACAAATCGGTCATGCGTGCATTAATGTATTGTCTATCGACGTTCATACATTTTTGTTTTTAGTATGTATTGTTTTGGTTAGCAATGGTTGTATGTATTGTTACTTTTGGTCATAAATATTTATATGCTCAGTACTTCGTGTATGAAATATTATGGGTATATATATATATATATATATATATATATATATATATATATATATATTTGTGGTTTGACTTATGACTCCATTTGATCACATACATTATAATGTGGTAAATGTGTTTTTTTGAGTTGCTATAATATATTAGTTGAAATACTGTCTGGCAAAATTGAATTGTAAGCTTGAATGTATATGGGAAGAGAAAATGCAAGGGAAATTTTTTATAACGTTTTATCTATGCTACGGAAAGGAAAATTGTTACATCTTTCATATACTACAGTATTATGCTAGTGATATACAAAATATTCTGCAAGGATTAAATAGTTTTTATAGCAAAAAACAATGCTATAATAGATAGTAATGAACTTTCTATAGCGTTTCAACGCATAATGAAAGATTAAAATAAGATTTCCACAATGTTTCTAGATGCTATAATAACATGGCATGTCAACATTTTATAGCAATTAAATGTCATAGTTGTTAGCATCATAAAACATAACTCTAAGTAACTTCTATAGCAAGTTTCAAAACTCTATAGAGAGGTGGTGGTACTGATACATATGGTCTAAGATGGAAACTAAAACATTGTTAAATGTAAGTTTTCCATTACAAGTTTGAAACGCTACTGTCTCTATCGGACTTATTACAACTTGTTGATTTATGGCTTTTATAGAAATGTTATAGAATGCTTTAATAGCGGTATTTAAATACTATAAAAAGGTCTGTTTGTTGTAGTGAATTAGACTTTGCATTGTTTTAATTCAGTTCAAAGACTACCTTTAGTTTGTTAAAAACCTCTCAAATGTAACGGCATCGGAGATGTTTACGGGATTTCACAGCCCTATCTAGTGTATGACATGTGTGCAATAACTCAAGAGATATTACAGAATTTACCACCTCTTAAGTATCTATCAAAATATTTATATGTAGTAGAATACGCTATATATATAATGTCTAATCAGTAAAAATAAATATTTTTCTTAGAGTTAAGGCTTTACATTGATCCCTCTTAACGTGTTTTTAAGCATTGTCATACAGTTTGCATATAAAGCACCAGTAAACCATCGGTGGATAGGGATGTGCCATGATACGACAACACTAAACCAAAGTCGTAGCGGTCTTGTATAGGAATAAAAGTATGACAAGGCATGTTAGGCAATGCTCAAGGTAGGAAACTGCCAGTTTACCCTTTCCGACCGGTGGAAACGCATCATAGTCATGATCGTCCACCATGTCCAACAATCCCATAAATTCGGAGGGTGCACGCCAATCAATCACAATATAAATGATGGTAATACGAAGAAGTGTGTAAGCTCGGGGTAGCTAACCCACTTGGCCTGTACGGTTTCTATTCTGGTGATTTCAATTTGGCACAAGTTCCATGCTAATCCATCATCGTTTTCTTTCTTCAAATTCAGCAAACAAGGCCAAATCCAACCACTTCGTTCTGGATCATCACTCCACGTACACAGTTGTTAAAATGGTTCCGGTATCGACAAAGAGTTTCCCCATACCCGGCGTGGGTCTCTTTAACAACCAAACATCGTGTTACACACCTGTTGGTACTTTTACATTTTGAAAACAATTCATACTTGATAGTAATATATTATTTTTGCTTCAAAATCAATTCCATTTTGAAATCATCATTTTTTTTACTCACAATTTACAATTTCATTTCAAAATCATTTTCGCCTTAATATCACGATTTCGCTTCCAAAGTTGTTCCAAATTTCAATTTAGGTTATAACTTCATTTTAACCCAGTTTGTATTTAAATCAAGATTTAAATATAAACATTCCACACTTAACAAATTTGAATTTTTGAAAAATAGTTTAAATAATTTTAAAATAGTTCAAATAATTAAATGGTTAAAAATAGTTTAAATGGTTAAAATAGTTTAATATAAAGTAGTTTAAGTATTAAAATGGTTTATGTGGCAAAATAGTTTGGAAAATCAAGAATAATTTGAATATTTAAAAAGATAGATTTAAATTGTTTATATCAAAATAATTTGTTTGAAAATAGTTTCAAAGTCAAACTGATTAAATTTCCAAATCTTCTCGATACAAATAAATTTAATTTCCATTTCCATTTAAATTGATTCAATTCTAATTTGAATTAATTTCAATTCAATTCTCAATATTAAACCATTTCGACTTATATAAATTCGAGTTCTATTATCAAAATATCAGTTTAAATCACTTAAACCAAATTTACTTTCAATATCCAATTTTAAAATCCAAATTTTCAAATATAATTTAATTCCGAGCTCAATTTTGAAATATCGTTGTATATCACTTTTACTTAGCAATATTTCAAAGTTCGAATAAAAGTCCAAACCTTTAAAACAACCCAATTTCCGAAATCCAAATCATATTTCATTATAACTTTAAAAACTCAAGTGCGATCTTTTAAACGATTTCATTTAACTAATTTTATTCTCACGTTTCAAGCTCGAGTCCAAAAATAATTCGTTTTCCATAAATTCAATGTTTATTTCTTTAAATCAAAATAATTTCAATAATTTCAAGTTAAAAATTTTAAAATCGTACAATTTAACCAATCCGGTGTTCGTATATAATTTTCTATCCTTTGGCTAAGTGATTAGTTATTTCAATTTAATTTCAGTGATGAATATATATTATTTCAATCCAATCACATTGTCATGGGTATATATAGCATTTCAACCTTTTTTCTTAATTTATTCAAAATAATTCAATTTACAGTTTTATATACTGTAAATAATTTACCCGTGATAACATGATATATATAAAAATAAATGAACATCCAATCATCAAAATATCAATCAATTGGCATCCATCATAATCACTCATCTAAACAGTCAAAATAGTTCACAATAATTTTGTAGTTGTTAATGTTAGGTATTTTACTGGCAATTAAATTCTAATTTCAGATTTATCTGTCAATTTTAATTCCTACAGTTAATTTAGATATCAATTTATACATCAATTTAACTACCAACTGCCAGTCAATAAAATAAATAACTTCATGATATCAATTTAACGAACATCGGAAAATTTTAGTACGTTGTGAGCATTACAAAACACTCAGCTTTAAACGAAGCCGGAAATTCACTCGAAGCGAAAAGCAACGAAACCAACTCTTTGACGTAGACGACGTCAGTATGAACCCAACGTGATTGATCGCGTGCCAATACGATCTCGTACGAGAGAGATACAATTTCGCTAACATCTTTATATTTAAACTAACTTAAATATAAATTAATCAATTAAATCAAACATTAATTAAACTTACCCTAATCACGTCATTGGCTTAATTACTCACCCCTCCACACCAGACTCACGCGTCCTCCCCAAAGCACGAATGAACCCAAAATCACATCGATCACAACTTCGGCCACCGCCAACCACCAACGACCACCATACTTGGCCAGACCCAAGCCTTCGCTGTGTTTTTCCATTTGCCAACATCCACTGATTGCCACGACAACCTAGCAACCCTTGTCTCCATCAATCATTGCAACGCCTCCAATCCAAACAACTTCATGCGAAAACCTCCACCGCCATGACTCAAATGATCGCCCGCTGCCCTAAATCGATGTCATCACACCCAAATCGCGATGTCGAGCCGCTCTAGGTCGCCGACCCCTCCAAGCCTGCGCCTGCACCCCACATGCTTACGTATGCGAGCTCCGCCCTAACAGCTGTCTATAGAGCCTCCCCCATCTCGATTTTACCGATGATGCCCTCCATCGCCATCGTGATTTTGTTTGTAAATGATTTTTTTAACAATGAACAATTTGATTTTCGTTCGAGATGAAGAAGAAAAGAGGAGAGGAGGTTCACGATTTCTAAAACAAAGGGAGGCGTATGCGATTTAAAGAAGAAGGCGGCTATACGTACAAAACTAGGTCGACTCCTCAAGTTAGGGTGGTTTGATTTTGACTTTGATTCGATTTATTTATCTTAATGCTAAAAATATCTCATTTTGCATAATTTGAAATCCCGAACCCCTATTGAGGCGTACCGCTTGGCATTTCTAATGTTATACCGCTATACCAAACTCAATAGAACAAGTTTCAGGACCTAACTCGATCGTATGTGGAAGATAGCTTTTAAATTCAATTATAATACTAAATTTCCGATACTAAATTCAACGTGTTTCGATTCTGTACGACCAAATGATAACTACGAATGCTACGAAATTTGAAATCCGATAATGATACATTATTATGGATTCAATGGAACTGGTGTTGTCGAAATATGAGACTGTGCCCCGAAAGGCTATTTACTTGTTAATTATAATAAGAATTTCCAATTTCTCATTATTCGCTTTTAAATCCAATTTTAAATGTCAACAATCTTCATTGTTATTTAAATAAAATTTAAATCAACTTCTGATAATCATTTCAATCATATTAAATTCAAAATTCAATTATTTAAACAATTTCCAATATTGTATTTAAACAATTTAATTATCCTATAAATCAATATAAACAAGTAATTAAATTCCAATTAAATTTTTGTTATCCGCATCATTTTATTTCTATCTAAATAATACAACATTTATTATCCAATTCTTGCTATTGATTATAAATATATCCAATACGTAGAATTCCATTTCAATATTGTTATCGTCAAAATCTTTGAAATTAACTATTTCTAAATTTTATTCAAGTTCGTATTCAATAACTATATTAATAATTCATTAAAAAAATTATTTTTAACCATTTTTATTCAATAATTACATTTAAATTTAATAAATTAAAATAGCTAAAAATACGGGTCGTTACATTCTCCCACACTCAAAACTTTTCGTCCTCGAAAAGGCTAAGTACATAATTTTATATACAATATATTTCTAAAAATTACACAACTTATAAAACATAAAATCTAATAGAAAACTTTTACCATGCTTTTGCTATGCTACTCCGATCGGCTTACGGAATTTACAAGTTATAAAAAATTTAAAACTTCAAAAAATTTCTAACTCTCGGACTTATGGAAAATTTCGGCAGAGTCTCCTTTACGCGGCTCGGTCAAAAATATTTTACAAATCCCAAATATACCAAATAGATATCAAATATACATCTCATCTCAATGATGAGGCAACTCGTAGGGAAAAATATAAATGCGCGGTATGTAATCCGAGACATGTACCTTATTATTATTAATACGAGTGAGTTCACTCGTATTAAGCAAGCAAAAGCAAAATATAATCCGTATATACATCTAAACGGTCTTCGTGTGCACCTATCTCAACTCAATTTAGAATATTAGTTGCATATAATGATATAGAAAGCATGTATGAGTTTTATAGAAGCCTATTCATGAATTTTAAACCCAAACCATAATATAAGCATTAATATACGACAAATAATGATATATACAATAAAACAGTTATAACGACGATTTACAACGAAAGAAACCATTCAATTATTAGTATTCATCCAATTAATTCATAACGATATGAATTTACATCATCCAATGCCAATATTAAATTTATACACTTCATTTCTTATTAATAGTCAATTTTTATCAACATTTAATTGATTTACATCCAATTTATTCAAATCTTTTCATTTACATTCCATTTTATTCAATTCAATTTGTTATATTTCAATTGTTTTCATTTTATGTTTAGCAAAATCTCATATCAATTCATTTATTCACATTCATTCTACAGTTAAGTTCATTTTTATTTTGAATCGATGTTATTTCATTTACTCGTTTTAAAATGTATATTAATAAATTAACTAATTTCTT
This sequence comes from Allium cepa, assembly GCA_030765085.1. Taxonomy (NCBI): domain Eukaryota; kingdom Viridiplantae; phylum Streptophyta; class Magnoliopsida; order Asparagales; family Amaryllidaceae; genus Allium; species Allium cepa. Next base: position 167,736,861 of record CM060932.1, read on the forward strand.
CCATTTATTTATCTCGGTTAGCCTTGCGTAAGTTAAAATTCATTTCAAAATTCAATATTAGTTTCCTTCCTTTAATTAATTTAACATCTTGTTTAACTAACATTTTTCAAAGTTATAAACTATTCTTTACTTTAAATTTTTGCGAAACATTTGAATTATAATGTTTATATCCCCATTTTTAACATCAGCATCGTTAATGAATTATTTCTTATATCCTTACGTAAGTTTCTTTACAACTTAATTGACATTTGTTTTCACAATTTTATTTAATAACAGATTTATTTGTGAAACATTTTATTAATATTCACTTTAGTTTATGATCATTCTATAAAAGTCCAACTTCTTATATATGGATTTATCTAAATTTTGTAGTTATCTCAAAATTTACCAATTCAATTTCAAAATTTCTTGGCAAAATTATATTTATGTAACCAATTTACAAAGATATTATTTAATTCATTTGTCTACTTTCTTATGTCCCACTTACTTATTCCATTTAGTCACTAATCATTTCCTAACATACTAATTAAGTATAACATTTATTATTACAACTAAATTTCCATTTATATACATTTCAATTACTTTAAAGTTTTGTTTACTTGTATAATATCCCATCATATATCCAAATCAACATTTTAACTTTTAACGTATGGTAAGTCTTATTACATGTTATTAGAATGCAATTTGGTATTATACAATTTAATCTGATTCATTTTACTTAATTAGAATGTTCGTTTTAACTTGTTTAAATTTTCTTTACTTTCAATTTAAGAGTTGCAAACTTCAACTCTAAAGTTTCTCAAAACATTTAACTCGGATTTCCTCATTCTCTTATTTTATAAGCTCTGGTTATTCAAATATTTCATTTCATTCAAATAATTTAGAATTATTAATTAAGAGAACTTAAAACTTTTTAAATGCCCGGTTCATTTCAAACCATTTGAAATAAGTATATATACTTATATCTTTTGTATATCAAATCATACCTTTGGAGTTTAAATCAAAATTCGTTTATCAAAACAATTTCGTATCAAAGCTATTCAATGGCCTCCCCCATTTTGAGATTTGAAAATGAACGTCGATGATGCTACGCAGTCATCACCAGTCATCACTAAAATTATTTTCCAGCGACAGAAGAGGAGAGTACTAAATTCATTCCTTTTAAAGTTTATTTGAAAACAATTTGTATTTGTATGTGCTTTTAAACAATACTGATGTTATTTCCAAACCTTGAAAACCTTTTTAAGAAACACTGGAATTTAAATTTCTTAAATTCTCAATTCTGTATTCATTTTACTTGCAAATTATATTTTATAAATCACATTTATACAGTTTCACTATCTTATAATCATATAATAGCTAATAGTTTAGGAACATTGACAAATCAAACAATAAACGATAATGATCAATATTATCATTTCTAACAACCAATTCACACCATATATACCATAATAATTTTTGAAAATTATTCCTTTATATACGAAGTATGATCAGGGTAAAATTATTCCATTTGCCCAATTTCAAAACAATACTAGATCCCTATCAATAACATTAATTACTCGTATTGACCAAAATCCATATGCCACTCAATAAATCAACCAACACAATAAACAAAATTTATATTCACTAACAAATACGTGCTAATATCTATTAATATACTTAAACTCGTTCTAGGGTGTTACTGACCCTATCTTTAATGAGTTACCCCTCAAAGCCAAGGTTATCGCTAAACCAAAGCTCTGATACCAACTAGACGACCCACATTTCGAAAGGTTTAAATCGACAATAATCCATACATGCTTTAATTAAACAATCTGAAACATAGATAATCAATAAGGTTAATTAAGAAAAATAAGGAAAAAAGAAGAACACAAACACAGAATCTCGCAGTGGAACGAATATTATAATCAAATAAACAGTTCATGAAGCTATTTATATTATACATTTTATTATAATTTATACAACATTTATCAAAGTTATATATACAATAGAACAAATAAAATAATGCAGTGGAACAAACAACGATGGAATAATACTAGTAATAATATACCAAATCTTCGTCTTCGTTCTCCAGAGAATAAACTTCGATAACCTGAAAAACTCAGGACTGACCCGAGCATGAAGAAAAGACAAAACACTCAAGAAAGGACTAAAATATTCTTATATGAGTCAAATCGGTATTGCATATAACATGAGCATAATGGCGTCAGAGATGTTTACGGGATTTCACATCCCCTATCCAGTGTATGACGTGCGTGCAATAACTCAAGAGATGTTATAGGATTTTCCATCTCTTATGGATCCATCAAAAATATTTATATGTAGTAGGATACGCTAAACATATAATGTCTAATCGGTAAAATAAATATTTTTATTAGCGTAAAGGCTTTACATTGATCCCTCTTAATGTGTTTTTGAGAATTGTCGTATAGTTTGCATATAAAACACCAGTAAACCGTCAGTGGATAGGGATGCGTCGTGATACGACAACACTAAACCAAAATCAATAGTGGTCTCGTATGGGGATAAAAGTATGACAAGGCACATTAGGCGATGCCCAAGGTAGGATACTACCAGTTTACCCATCCCGGCTGGTAGTAACGCATCATAGCCATGATCGCCCACTGCGTCCAACACTCCCATAAATTTGGAGGGTGTGCACAAATCAATCACAATGTAAATGATGGATATACGAAGAAGTGCGTCCGCTCGGGGTAGCTTACCCACTTGGCCGGTACGGTTCCTGTTTTGGTGATTTCAAATTGGCACAAGTGCCAGGCTAATTCATCATCGTTCTCTTTCTCCAAATCCAACAAATGATGCCAAATCCAACCACTTCGTTTGGATCATCACTCTACGTACACGGTTGTTAAAATGGTTTCGGTATCCACAGAGAGTATGCCAATATCCAGCCCGGGTCTCTTTATCAACCAAACACCGTTTTACACACCAGTTGGTACTTTTACATTTCGAAAAAAAAATCATACTTGATATCAAAATATCATATCCACTTCAAAATCAAATCCATTTCAAAATCATCATTTTTACTCACAGTATACCATTTCATTTCAAAATCGTTTTCGCCTTAATATCACAATTTCGCTTCCAAAGTTGTTTCGAATTTCAATTAAGGTTAACTCAATTCGTATTTAAATCCAAGATTTAAATATAAACATTCCACCCTTGATTAGTTTGAATTCTTGAAAAATAGTTTGAATAATTTTAAAATAGTTCAAATAATTTAAATAGTTAAAATTAGTTTAAATAGTTAAAATAGTTTAATATAAAATAGTTTAAGTATTAAAATGGTTTATATGGAAAAATAGTTTGGAAAATCAAGAATAATTTGAATATTTAAAAAGATAGATTTAAATTGTTAATATCAAAATAATTTATTTGAAAATAGTTTCAAAGTCAAACTGATTAAATTTCCAAATCTTCTCGATACAAATCAATTCAATTTCCATTTCCATTTAAATTGATTCAATTCCAATTTGAATTAATTTCAATTCAATTCTTAATGTTAAACCATTTTGATTTATATAAATTCGAGTTCGATTTTCAAAATATCGATTTAAATCACTTAAACCAAATTTACTTTCAATATCCAATTTTCAAATATAATTCAATGCCAAGCTCAATTTTCAAATATCCATGTATATCACTGTTACTTACTGAAGTTCGAATAAAAGTCCAAACCTTAAAACAACCCAATTTCCAAAATCCAAATCATATTTCAATTATAACTTCAAATTCTCAAGGTTCATTTTTTAAATAATTTCGTTCAAATTTTAATCTCACATTTTAAGCTCGAGGTCGAAATTTGATTTTCATAAATTGATGTTTATTTCTATAAATCAAAACCGCCGAAATTATTTCAAGTTAAATTTTTTAAAATCATTTGGTTTAACCAATCCGGTGTCCGTATATAATTTTCTATTTTATGGCCAAGTGATCAGATATTTTAATTTAATTTCAAAGATGGACATATATCATTTGAATCTGAATCACGGTGTCATAGGTATATGTATCATTTCAACCTATTACTTAATTTATTCAGAATAATTCAATTTATATTTTTATATACTGTATATAATTATCGGTGATAACAGGATATATATGAAAATAAATAAACATCCAATCATCCAAATATCAATCAATTGGCATCCATCACAATCAATCATCCAAACTGTCAAAATAATTCACAACAATTTCATAGTTACTAATATCATGTATTTTACTGGCAATTAAATTCCAATTTCAAATTTAACTGTCAATTTTACTTTCTACGGTTAATTCAGATATCAATTTGTATGTCAATTTAACTACCAACTAACAGTCAATAAAATAAAAAACTTCTTGATATCAATTTGACGAACATTAGAAGAATTTAGTATGTTACGAGCGTTATAAAACACTCACCTTTAAATAAAGCTAAAAATTCACTAGAAGCGAAAAGCAACGAAACCAACTCCATGACGTAGATAACTTCGATACTAATCCAACGCGACTAACCATGCGCTAATACGACCTCGTACGAGAGAGATACAATTTTGTTAACATCTTTGTATTTAAACTAACTTAAATATAAATTAATCAATTAAATTAAACGTTAATTCAACTTACCCTAATCACGTCATTAGCTTAATTACTCACCCCTCCACTCCAGACTCATGCATCCTCCCCAAAGCATGAACGAACCCAAAATCACGTCGATCACAACTTCGACCATCGATGACCACCATACTTCGCCGGACCCAAGCCTTCATCGTGCTCTTCCAACTGCCAATGTCCACTGACTTCCACGACCACCTAGCAACCCTTGTCTCCATTAATCACCGCGGCGCCTCCAATCCAAACAACTCCACGTGAAACCTCCACCGTCGCGACTCAAATGATCACCTACCGCCCTAGATCTACGTCATCACGCCCAAATCGCGATGCCGAGCCACTCCAGTCGCCGATCCCTCCAAGCCTACGCCTGCATCACACGTGATTGCATACGCGAACTCTGCCCTAACAGCTATCGACTCGAGCCTTCTCCATCTCGATTTCGCTGATGATGGCCTCCATCGCCATCGTGATTTTGTTTGTACGTGATTTTTTTAATAACGAATGATTTGATTTTTGTTCGAGCTGAAGAAGAAAAGAGGAGAGGAGGTTCGCGATTATTAAAACAAAGGGAGGCATACAAGATTTAAAAAAGAAGGTGGCCATGCGTACAAAACTAGTTCGGCTCCTCAAATTAGGGTGGCTCGATTTTGACTTTGACTCGAATATTTATTTTAATGTTAAAAATATCTCATTTTGCATAACTTGAAATCCCGAACCCTTATTGAGGCGTGCCGCCTGGCGTTTCTAATGTTATACCGCTATTTCGAACTTAATGGAACAAGTTTCAGGACATAACTCGATTGTATGTGGAAGATAACTTTTTAAATCCAATTATAATATTAAATGCAACGTGTTTCTATTCCGTACGACCAAACGATAACTTCAAACGCTACGAAATTTGAAATTCGATAATAATACACTATTATGGATTCAATGGAACTAGTTTCGTTGAAATACGAGACTGTACCCCGGAAGGCTATTTTTACTCGTTAATTATTATAAGAATTTCAATTTCCCATTATTCACTTTTAAATCCAATTTAAATGTTAACAATCTTCATTGTTGTTTAAATGAAATTTTGAATCAACTATCGATGTCATTTTCAATCATATTAAATTTAGAATTCAATTATTCGAACAATTTCCATTATTGAATTTAAACAATTTAATTATCCTATAAATCAATATAAATAAGTCATTAAGTTCCAAATAAATTTTAGTTATTAACATCATTTTTTCTATCTAAATAATAGAACATTGATTATCCAATTCTTGCTATTGATTATAAATACATTCAATATGTAGAATTCCATTTCAATGCTATTATCATTAAATTCTTCGAAATTAACTATTTCAAAATTTTATTCAAGTTCGTATTCAATAAATATATTAGTAAATCATTTTAAAAAATTAACCATTTTTATTCAATAATTACATTTAAATTTAATAAATTAAATAACTAAAAATATGGGTCGTTACACGACATAACTAAAAAACTAGGAGACTTGATTATTACTTCTATCAAGGCCATCCACTTCTTTGAAAAATGCATTTCTTTCATCATATGAATGACAAAAATTTTGTTTACTATATCGCACGCTTTCCGCAAGTCAATTTTGGTACACATGCCTTTTTGGTTGTTCCTTTCGAAATCTCACATGATTTCTTAGGCCAATAAGATTCCATCTTCGATAGAGCGATTCTGGAAAAAGCATATTGATCGTCTGAAATAAGATCCTCCATGTATAACTTCATTCTATTACAAAGGATTTTGGCTTGACTCTTATAAATCATATTGCAACATGCGATTGGCCTTAAGTGAGCTGCTTAAGTGGGATTATTCACTTTCAAGATTAAGTGTGTGTTAGTATGATTACATTCTTTGATGATTCGGGCTTTCTCAAAAACATCATTCATGGCGAAGGGAAAATCCTCTTTGATAAGGTTCCAGTGAACCTTATAGAATTTGGCATTAAACTGTTCGGACTAGGCCTGTATCATTATGAACACTGAAAATTGCCACTTTCACTTCTTCTAAGTCGATCATGTCATCGAGAAAATTCCTTACATAATCAATAATGATGTTTTTGCAAATCTCCTATGGAAATAAATTGCAGTGTTGATGATTATATAAATTATTGAAATACACAACAGCTTTATCAATAAATTCCTCTTATTTTGTAGTGACCTAGCCATCTTTCGAAATTAATCCAGCACTGCTTTGTTGACTTCTTTTATTGGACATTTTACCATAAAAGAATGAAGTAGCTTCGTCTCCCAAAGCAGCCAGTTGCATTCATCATTTTGCTTGGTGTCTATATATTCCTGATTGATAGCCCTTTCAAGATTACGTTTCATTGTCTATAGTTCATCGCCAATAAACTTTCCATGTTGAGTTCTAATTGCTTTGATAACTCTAAATATTTATTTCTATAGAACTTCACTTCAAGTTTAGTGTTGTTCCTATACCTACTTCAAACTTTTAAGCCATCTTTCACACATTTTTTTAAGAAACGATACATCGGGTTCCCATCTATCTACGATTCTCGGCTTTCTACAACAACGTTCTCGTGATCTTCAAACAAGCTCAAATGGTTCGTATATTTAAAAGATGCCACTAGATTCTGCTTAACCTCCAACAAAAGAACGATATCGGCGAGTGATCACCTATTCCAAACGGAAGTTACACACAAGTAGTTGTGTTGAAGACTTTATTCCATTCTAAATTTGAAAACACCCTATCTATTTTTGTCAAAATGTTCCTATTGGTTCCTGACCAAGAGAACTGTAAACCTTTGACATCATATTCTACTGCACCCGTTATGTATATGAATGTGTCAGTTTCTTGCATTTTGTTGAACTGGACAAACGAACCTCCTAATTTCTCCTCTGATTTCCCAATGCACTTAAAGCCTCCTAAAAAAATCCAAGGTCTGAAAACATGAAAGGCATCCTCTTCAAGATTATACCATAACTTATTCCTAAGCATCTCGAAATTATGTGCATATACAAAAGTTATATTACACCTTAGTCCTCCTTTATTACATAGCTCTAGAGAAATGCGTCGGTCATTCGTGCTAGGACAGTTGTAGTTCCATGCTTCTTTGTTTAACAATATCATTATTCTACATTTAAAGTAGCAGCTAACATTACTAATAACCTCCTAATTATTTTCAAATTTGTGTCTTAAATTATTGATCTCATGACCTTTGAGTTTATTCTCCTATATAACCAAGCAGTCTACTTCATATTTATGTATTTATTAATCTTCTCACCTCTATTAATCTATTGGGTTTCATAAACCCTATAACATTTCATACGATTATTGTCATTTATTGGATTTATATCTACTTCTAAGTTCATGACCTTGGGTGGTACCTTTATTCTCTTTTTTTTCTCTCCAGCTTCTTCCTTTCACTCTAAGTTCCTTCACAAGCAATTATTTATTGACTGTCTCCAATTTGTTCTTTGGGTTGGCATGTCCTTTGGGAGCGGAAACTGGTTAAGGGGGGAAGCTAGGATGATGTACATGCCAATGTGGACAAGGTGACCCCTCGTAGAGGGTTTCCTTTGGATCCTACAATAAAGACAAATAGTTATCAATACATTCATTCACATTACATAGAATATCACATAAGTTGGCTGACCTATCGGAGATAGGAAAAGTGGTTTCCTTAGGAAGGTTCGGTGATGAATCATCCAAAGGATAAAGAGGAGATGCTGCAGTGCAGAGCGGTCCTAAATGAAATCGGTTGCCCTCCTCTCAAATGAGAAGTAGCGACCGTTTAACATTGTGTTGTCGTCTCCTCTCTTAAAACCGAGAACTCCTTTACTCCCATTGTATCCTCCTATTTGTCAGACTCCTTGTGGTCTTCTTCCTCAGAAATGTCTCTGCTAGCTTCTAGGTCTAACGCTTTCTTAATCTGCACTAACTAAGCAATGACCTCTTCTACCTCTTTGAGAGCTTTGGCTCGCTTTTGTGATTTCACTATAGCCCTATCCTTCAACTAATTTATTTGCTACTTAATGTTTTCTATTTCCTAGTATCCTGATTTACTTCTGACTCTTCTGATATCTGCTTGTCTCCGTGGAATTCCTTAGGAACTACTGTCTCCTACGCACTCTCCTCTAGGATGTTTTTTTACTGTGATGTGCACGTAAATATGCATATTTTTACTTCCATATTTAATCTAATTTAATTAAATAAATGAGTATATATGGTATTTTAACATGTTTAAACCAATATTTCAATTATTTTCAAATCATCATTCATTCATCTTCATATAGGGTCAAAATGGTCGTTTTTGTGCATATATTAATTTGAGAAAAGATTCTTGGACATTTTTATGTTATTTTATAGGAATTTGGATTTAAATGGAAGAGGTTTTCATGAAGATATGCATGCACAAGGATGGAAACAAAGGAATGAAGATGGAAATAATTCATTTCATGAATCATGGAGGACCACACCTACCCACTTACTTTGATCTACCATTAGGTGCTAATGCACATGTTAAATGGCTATTAAAGTTACATGCACACTTTAAATAGGATTATCTCATGCTAATGATAACTTGGTGGTCACACTTCCTCAAGTGCAATTTGGATAGTTCCAAAGATATGATTAGGGTTTCCAAACATGCATAAATACCCCATATGTTCATGTAATTAACCTCTTAGCCTCCTTTGAGCCTCTTTTGAGCTTCCTCTTTAGTTAGTTTAGTTTAGGCTCAAAAATAAATATAAGCTCTCTTTCTTTTTCATGCCTACTTAGTCATTTTTCTTCTTTCATGTAGTTTTCTTTTTTATGTAATTTTAATTCATGTTCTTTTCTATTTACATGCTCTCTTTCCTCTTATGTTAGTAGCTTAGTTTCATTTCTTATACAAATCGATTAGCTTTTATTTCATTTTAATTAGCTTTCTTTTTACTTAGCTTGAATTTTCTTTTTGTTTTTATTTCATGTTGAAAGCTACATTTGTTGAAATGATAACAAATTTGAGGGGCTAAATCTCTTTAATTTATGGGTAATGAAGCTCTATTAATCACGTAGATTCAATATTTTGATCATTTATGTTCTTTTTTGTGCTTATTGGAAAGTTACATGTTGATGTAGCTTTATTAATGAATTTGATAGTCTATGATGTTAATCACATATAGGCTATACTTACTCAAACAAACACAATATACATCACCATCTAACTAATTGATTTTGGTAATGGAAGTGGATTTGGAATCAAAATTTGATGCTCTGTATTTCTAATCAATAGCTAATAGATCACGCTTAGAATAGATTTTATTTTCAAGTTCATTGTCATTTTCATGAGAGTTAAAAGGTGATTTAGTGGGTATGTTAAAGTTTGATGTTTTATATTGGGCTAACTAATAGCACAAATATTCCATACTTATGATAAACATATCAACTAAACTCACTAATGACCAAAAGAACATTATAATTTCATATATGTTGATCTATGTGATCATAAGAATGAAATTACCTCTACATTACCTTCCACTCTTATATTTTTATCCATTTTCTTTTGTTAATTTATTTACATTTTCATTTTTATCTTAACAACACTCTCAACTTTGGTTTAATTTGATTGAATGAAAATTTTCAAATCAAAATAATTTCCTATGGATCGACCCGTACTCGCCACGTACAAACATTGTACGTCGTGCGTTTGTGGTTAATTTTAATTTAAATTTGATCGGCTAATTTCTAATCCGATGGAGATTTAGCCGTCAAATATACTGTTTCCGTCAGAACTTCTTTCCCTTTTGAACTGCTAACTGTAGCTTCCTTCCATTCCCCCTCCTTTGAGGATGCTTCTTTTTGCGGAATTTCTCCTCCTTCAGGTCCCTCGGATTCCTTCTTGCCCTCGCTATTCAAGTTATTGTCATCATCTTTTTTCTACGAACCATTGGTCGTTGGTTCTTCTAAATTTTGGACCTAGACCTTGCTCATTGGACATTGAGAATGATTATGTCCAAAATAAATACAATTTCATCTAGGGTTTTCATATATTACTTCATGTTGCCAGGGAATTCAAATTCCACTCTTATATCCACCAAAACTCTAGCAAAGGAGATTCTAGAACGGATTTCGGTCGTTTCATCCAATTTCATAGGTCTCTAATAGAGCTAACCCATCCTCCTATAGCCTTAGGTCCCCACAAACGAAAATTAAGACCCGAAAGTCTAATCCATACTGGTAAGCCATTAAGGAGATCTTATCTACCTTCATGTGGGGATCTAATTTCTTCACGGTGATAAGATTTTTATCAAAAAACCACGGACCAGCCTTTAGGATTTTGTTGCAATCTTCCATGTTATTAATCTAGAAATGAAAAACCCATTCTCTCTTGATGGAATATAGAATTCCTCCTTCGTTTTTCAGTTTCTCTTTGCATAGGCTTCAAAGGCTTTGAAGAAAGGTCCGGTGTCAATGATGTACATCAGAATGCAGTTTCCCCATCCACCTTCCGCTTTCGAAATCGCTACCTTAGTGATGCAACTTCTACTTTTCTCCTCGGCCAAAGTAGGCTCTACAAAATCCATGACGGATTTGTCCCTGCTAATAGCGCTATCCTCTTTAACGGTATTGCAATATGATCTCTTCTTCGTGTTTTTTGGGATGCTGAATTTGATTTCCATTTTAGGAGCTAGTCAAAACTCAAATCTGAAGATGTTTGAATTGCGATTTGAAAATTTGGAGCACTTTTGACGGCCTTCTTTTGATGTTTTCCCTTTCTCATGGATCTTCCTTTTCCCTTTAACCTCCTACTAGCCCTCATCGTCTCCTTGCCCCTTTGGCTTCGCGGCCATCCAAAACCCGTGATATTATTGTGAGAAATTATTGTGGAGAAACAAGTGAAGAAACTGATGAAGAGATGAGAGAAATAAAAGATAGGATATAGAGAAAAAATTAAAGATGAGGAGAAGATTTATCAATGCCGAAACTAGATCTAGGGTTTTTATAAATTAAAATGAGGAGAAGGTTTTTACAAGATAAAGAACATCTTATTCTACTGTAATGTCTATATTATGCATCCTTCGGCTATAAATAAGATATCAAAAAATTCTATTCTAAAAATAGTAAATAATGGAAAAACCGAAAAAAACAACGAGAACAAGAGAGACAAAAACAAAAACAAGAATAACAAGCTCGATCTAAATCAAATTGCTTTCAATGTGGATTAGTTTTCCCGATTCTCGTAGAAATTGGCAATGATTTTAATCATTTTCATTTAAGTTGCACAAAGTTTCCCTATGGTTAAGGATTTAACCAAGGAATCAATGAACATCTTTCTTGAAGAGCTGTTAACTATAAAGTGAAATTTATCATTGTAAGATGAGCCAAGTACCTTGAGGATTCATTATTAGGAATATTTAGAGGTTGATGGCCATGAAGGAGTGGGTATCACTTTCTTTTCGTATAAGTGCATCTATTTATCTTTTTCTTTTTTTTATCTGTGTGTGCGTTTGTGGGTTTATTAGATTTGTATGTATATGTTTCTAGAAAAAAATCTACAAAAAAAATAAATTCATGGTAAAACTAAAATGAAACATAACATGAAACATTACATTATACGAAATAGTAATAAAACATTATATGCGAGCCATTATACAAAAAATTACATTGTATGATAAAACTAAAATGAAATACGACATAATCCATAATAAATTAGTTATTGCTTTACGTTTTTTTAACTCTTGCTGCAATACAAACTCATTGAATTTGTTTTTTAGATCAACAAATCACCGTGGCTTTATGATGCAGCGGAAATAATACGACGACGACGAAATGAACATTTCGTGTCAAACTAATCGATGAAACGATTAGATGAAGCAAAATAAATCGATGGATTGAAAATACCCAAATGCCCAAATTCGTTGATCTCGAAAGATACCGAATTCTAGCTATCTTCGACACGTTAATCGCACACGATACCGTGAGAGAAGATCTACAATTCTTCGAACGTTGATCAAGCGCACTTGATTCCGTGAATTGGTTTCAACAATCGTTGATTCGAGCGCACTCGAATGCCGAAGGTGAAGATAGGAGATAACACTCAACTACCAATTTCAAAAGAGGCACAAAGCAATCAAACAAAGTTTCATTCAAAAATCAACAACCCCCCAAATGAACCAACACCCGCCTATTTATAGGCAAATACAACTCACGACTCCATAGGTCGTATGCGACTTAATATAAGTCGACCTACGACTTAACGACTCAAACAAAGAAAATACAACACTAGGTCGTTACATGACCTTCAATATACCTCTCGATTTAACTATACAACAGGCACAAACGACTTAAGAAAAATACGACCAAACGACTTGACATGGAACGACATAAAGAACGACCTAACTGGAGCGACTTAAGAGCTTTGGCTTCAGGAGCGACTTAAAGAAATGGCAACATAAGACTTACTGGAATGCGGCATAACTGGAGCTTTGCTACTTAAACTTTACGACATAAGGAATGAAACGACCTAGGCGACGCGACTTAACTTCTCGCGATCTATAGGAAACGGTATGTGAGAACGACCTAAGATAAATTGGTCGATACAATTAGTTGCTTGACCCGGTAGGTCGCTGGAGCGACGTAAGCATAACTCGTTACCATCCTTAGGTCGCTGGGGCGACTTAAAACTTAACTCATCAGTCTTGAATCGAGACTTGTTAGGTCGAAATTCTTTAGGTCGTGGCTCGCTTTGCCTGGCATAACTCGCTTCATAACTCAGTACTGTATCTTTCTTTCCTCTTATCTCGTCACTCTTCACCCCGTTAGGTCACACGCGACTTAACAGCTCGTTAGGTCGCTCGCGACCTAAGACGACATCAGGCTAGGCTACATCATCCTCCCCTGCTCGAGAAAAATTCATCCTCGAATTTAAAAATTCTTCCCCATTGGATTGTTCATCTCCATAATAAGGTATAAGATGTTTAACATTAAACACGTCAGAAGTGTATACATCCTTCGGCAGCTTCAACCTATAAGCGTTTTCATTGATCCGTTTCACAATTTTTACAGGACCAATCTTTCGAGCTTTAAGTTTATTGTATGCTCCCACTGGAAAACGATCCTTCGTTAGTACAGCATATACTAAATCTTCTTCATTAAATTCAACACTTCTTCGCTTCAGATCCGTAAATCGTTTATACTTCTCATTCGTCTTCTCCAATCGTTCCTGAACGATTCTATGGCATTCTGTCAACCCATCAACGAAATCAACAGCCCACTTAATTGTCCCCTTCGGTTGTGGCACTATCGTTAAATCCAACGGCCTCTTTGGCAAGCTTGAATATACAATCTGAAATGGACTGAAACCCGTACTACGGTTGATAGCATGATTATGAGTAAACTCCGCTTGACATAACTTCACATCCCAGCTCTTCAGATTATCCTTCACGAGATACCGCAATAAATTTCCCAGCAATCTGTTCACAACCTCGGTTTGTCCATCCGACTGCGGATGATAAGCACTACTGAAATTCAGCTTTGTTCCCACCATCTTCCACAAACTCAGCCAAAAATGACTCAGAAATCTGGTATCCCTGTCTGAAACTATAGATTCTGGTAAACCATGCAAGCGATAGATCTCTCTAAAGAACAACTGTGTCACATGGACTGCATTTGCCGTCTTCTTACAAGCAACAAAATGTACCATCTTCGAGAAACGGTCAACCACAACATATATAGAGTCATTTCCCCATTGCGTTCTCGGCAAGCACAACATGAAATCCATGCTTACATCTATCCACGGTTTTGTAGGAATAGGTAAAGGCATATACAATCCCGCATTTGTAGCTGTCCCTTTCGAAACTTGACAAACATGACATATACGCACAAACTTTTCAACTTCCCGCTTCATCGAGGGCTAATAGTAGGATTGAGAAATCAACTGCAATGTGCGATCCCGTCCAACATGTCCTTCTTCATGCAACTCTTTTACAATTTTCATTCTCAAGCTGCAATTTGGTACGCATAATCGATTCCCCTTGAATAAGAATCCTTCTACCAACACAAACTCATCAGTACTCCCATCCTTGACTTTCTCAACAATCTTCGTAAAGTAAGGATCTTCTTCAAACAACTCTGGAAATAGTTCAAATCCTGTCACTTCAACCTTCATCGTTGTCAACAAATGATTCCTCCTGCTCAAGGCATCAGCTACACGATTTGTCACCCCTGATTTGTGCTTCACAACAAAAGTAAATTGTTGTAGATACGCGACCCATGAAGCGTGCATAGCTGAAATTTTGTCCTGCCCTTGCAAATGTTTCAAAGCTTCGTGATCCGTATAAAGAACAAACTTCTTCTGAAACAGACAATGTCTCCAGTGCTTTACCGCTTGAACAATTGCGTAAAATTCCACGTCATAAGTGCTATATCTCAACTTGGCTCCAGACAACTTCTCACTGAAATAAGCAACTGGTTTGCCCTTCTGACTCAATATTCCACCAATCCCAACCTTCGAAGCATCAGTATGTAACTCAAACAATATTTGAAAATCCGGCAAAACTAGAATTGGTGCTGACGTCAAAAGTGTCTTAATCTTTTCAAAAGCTAACTCTGCTTCCTCTGTCCACACGAACTTCTTTCCTTTCATGCAATCGGTTACAGGTGCCATTACACTGCTAAAATGTGGAATGAATCTTCGATAAAAAGATACCAACCCATGAAAGCTCCTCACTTCAGGGTTGTGGCGAACTCCTGACAGCTTCCACTTTACTTTCATCCACTTGAATACCCTCCTTCGACAGAATATATCCCAGAAACAAAACACTGGGCGCCATGAACACACACTTCTTCGTTGCAGCATAAAATTTCTCCTGTCGTAGAATAAACAGCACTTCTCGCAAATGCTGGATATGCTCTTCCATACTCCCACTATAGATCAAGATATCGTCGAAGTAAACTACTACGAACTTCCCAATAAAGGGTCTGAAAATCTGGTTCATCACTCTCATAAAAGTACTATGAGCATTTGACAAGCCAAACGGCATAACCATCCATTCATATAGACCTTCTCTAGTTTTAAAAGCAATCTTCCACTCATCACCCGGTCTAATACGAATCTGATGGTATCCACTCTTCAAATCAATCTTTGAGAATACAACAGCCCCACTCAACTGATCAATCAAATCATCGAACCTCGGCATAGGAAACCTGTATCTCACAGTGATCTTGTTTAGAGCCCGACTGTCCGTACACATCCTCCACGAACCATCCTTCTTCGGTACCAATAAGGCTGGCACTGCACAAGGACTCATGCTCTCCTGAGCATGCCCTTGTTCTAACAACTCCTCCACCTGCCTTCTCAGTTCCTCATGCTCCTTAGGACTCATCCTGTACTGTGGCATGTGAGGTAACACAGCTCTTGGAACAAGATCTATCTGATGTTGAATGTCCCTCAACGGTGGTAGCTCCTTTGGCAACTCTTTAGGAAACACGTCTTCAAATTCCTCCAATACTGGCTTTACTCCCTCTGGAACTTCAACAGATTCCCTAGCTTCATGTCCAATCAACAAGAATACTTCTGGACTCTCCTCTACTTCTTCAATAAACTCCTTCAAAGTCCACAAAGTTTTTAGCTCCTCAATCTCTTCTGACTTGCTATCTCCTTGCTGTCTCTTCTTCGGAACTAAAATGATCTTAGTACCCTCAAACATAAAACTGTAGCTATTGGTTCGACCATCATGCTGCACTGCTCGGTCATACTGCCATGGTCTTCCCAAAAGTAAGTGACAAACATCCATCTCCACCACATCACACCAGATCTCGTCTTTATACTTATTCCCAATAGAAAATGGAATATGAACTCGCCTGTCCACCTTCACCTCTCCTCCTTTCCTTAACCACGCTAACTTGTAAGGATTTGGATGTTTCTCCGTCTTCAACTTCAACTTTCTCACAGCTTCGGTAGAATTGATATTGTCACAACTTCCCGCGTCAATCACAAATTTACAAACCTTTCCCAGTATAGTGCATGTCGACTGAAAGATATTTCTCCTCAACCAACTAGCCTCATCCTCTTGCTTTGGTGTTAAACAAGATCTCCTCATCGTTAGATTACATCCTTCATCTCCCGACGCGAAATCCTGTTCATCCTTCTCAACTGGACTAGTATAACCTTCACCAACATCCTCACCTTCTACTTCAGCAATCATTGTTCGCTTCTTCGGTTTCGGACATTCATTACTCTTGTGACTCATTTCCTGGCAATTATAACATTTGAAACTGTTGTCGACCTTTGCCTTTGCAACCTCATTCACAACTGGTTTACTGACAGCTTTAGAAACATTGGAACTCCCACTAGCACCTTTGTTCTGAATACTGGAACTTGGAAACACACCACCTCCTCGTCTTCCCTGCTTCTCCCAAGCCAACGCTTTTTGGTGCGCTTCAGCTAAAGATCTAGGATCAAACATATTCACCATATCCTGTATCTGGATCCTCAATCCACCAACAAACCTAGTAGTCAATTGTTCCTCTGTCTCCATAATGTCATTTCGAGCAATCAGTTGATAAAATTCATCAGCATAATCATTAACAGTCTTCGTCCCTTGCCTCAGATTCTGCAACCTCTGATACATGAGTGATTGATAATTGTAAGGCAAGAATGTAGCCTTCATCAGTTTCTTCATCTTCTCCCATGACTCAATCTTTGACTTCCTCATTCTCTCCCGCGTAAGTTTAGTTTGCTGCCACCATGCTAAAGCTCTCCCTCTCAACCTTGTAGCAACTAACTTAACTCTTCTATGCTCAGGAACTTCTTTGAAGTCAAAAATTTCCTCAACATTAGACAACCAGTCCAAAAATTCTTCTGCTACCATTCCACCCTTGAATTCTGGAATTTCTATCTTCATACCCGACTCCCATCGTCGGTCATCCTCAACATCCCGATATGAGTTTCGAACTTGGTCTCGATCTCGATAATGAATGCTAGCTCTATCACCCTCTTCATCAAAATCAAATGTACGTCTATATCGATCTCGACCATCAACATCCCTTCGATCACGCATGTCTCTTCTACTATGTCTCTCTTCATCTCGATATGGCTCATCTTCAAATTCACGTGGAGTTCTTCTCTCTTCATGTCTATATTCATGGTGATCTCTTCTTGATGAAATTGATGTTTCTCTTCTTTCTCTAAAAGATTGTGGCGACACCCTCCTCGCTTCCGTAACCGATGGCGAAACTCTGTTTCCTCCATGGTTTGAGATTGGCGACCTTCTCCTTTGATTCATATCTATCATCAATTTCTCCAACCTCCCAATACCTTCATCTAACTTCTCATTGAATTCATTGCTAATGCGTTGTTCCATTTGTTCAGCATCTTCTCGCTTATACAAATCTTCAACATTTTGATGACGATTAGCTCTTCTCGGAGGCATGATTGAATCTTCAACAAATTCTCAACAAACACAACTTCACTTATCTCGGATCTATACTTCAACTAGCTCTCAACTGTCGCGGCCTAACTTAGCTCGCGCAAACACTTCAAAATTCAAACTTCACTTCGGCGTACAAAAATTCCAATGAGCAAAATTCAAACACTTTCCGAACTTTGATCCAAAATGATATGGATCGAAACTCCCAACTTGTTGCAACTTCACGATGAACACGATGAACACCAAATTTCTCAACAATGCAAATTCGATCTCCAAACTTCAAATACTTCTCCTTGGCTCCAAGACTCGGCTTAGCTATGATTGGCTAAGTCTAGCTCTGATACCAAATGATGCAGCGGAAATAATACGATGACGACGAAATGAATATTTTGTGTCAAACTAATCGATGAAACGATTAGATGAAGCAAAATAAATCGATGGATTGAAAATACCCAAATGCCCAAATTCGTTGATCTCGAAAGATACTGAATTCTAGCTATCTTCGACACGTTGATCGCGCACGATACCGTGAGAGAAGATCTACAATTCTTCGAACGTTGATCAAGCGCACTTGATTCCGTGAATTTGCTTCAACAATCGTTGATTCGAGCGCACTCGAATGCCGAAGGTGAAGATAGGAGATAACACTCAACTACCAATTTCAAAAGAGGCACAAAACACTCAAACAAAGTTTCATTCAAAAATCAACAACCCCCCCAAATGAACCAACACCCGCCTATTTATAGGCAAATACAACTCACGACTCCATAGGTCGTATGCGACTTAACGACTTAATATAAGTCGACCTACGACTTAACGACTCAAACAAAGAAAATACAACACTAGGTCGTTACATGACCTTCAACATACATCTCGATTTAACTATACAACAGGCACAAACGACTTAAGAAAAATACAACCAAACGACTTGACATGGAACGACATAAAGAACGACCTAACTGGAGCGACTTAAGAGCTTTGGCTTCAGGAGCGACTTAAAGAAATGGCAACGTAAGACTTACTGGAATGCGGCATAACTGGAGCTTTGCGACTTAAACTTTAGGACATAAGGAAGGAAACGACCTAGGCGACGCGACTTAACTTCTCGCGATCTATAGGAAACGGTATGTGAGAACGGCCTAAGATAAATTGGTCGATACAATTAGTTGCTTGACCCGGTAGGTCTCTGGAGCGACGTAAGCATAACTCGTTACCATCCTTAGGTCGCTGGGGCGACTTAAAACTTAACTCATCAGTCTTGAGTCGAGACTTGTTAGGTCGAAATTCTTTAGGTCGTGGCTCGCTTCATCTGGCATAACTCGCTTCATAACTCAGTACTGTATCTTTCTTTCCTCTTATCTCGTCACTCTTCACCCCGTTAGGTCGCACGCGACTTAACAGCTCGTTAGGTCGCTCGCGACCTAAGACGACATCAGGCTGGGTTGCATCACTTTAGATTGGTGCGGATTCAACTTTATTAGTATATCGAGCTTCGATGTGATAACATTGGTTTTGATGGTATTTTGGTTTTGAACTCGACCCTGGTTTTGATTTTGAACTCGAACAAAATTATCTTGATTTTGAACTTTATCCATTTTTAACAGGAGTAAGAGTAAAAAAGTGAGGTGAAAGTGAAAGATAAAAAAAGAAAAATGAGTTAGTCTAACAAGTGAGACTTAATCGAGGTTCTAAATATCGAATAATCCTAATATAAACACTTGTTGAGAAAACCTTGAATATTACTATCGGCTGATAAACAAAATTTTGAAACATCGACTACCTAACTATGAGATAGATAGTATCTTATACTGTACCATTTTTCATCTACTTTTTTTTCTTCCTAAATTCCCAACCAAAAATTTAGGTTATGTAGTTTTCAATGAGACAAATTTTGGTTAGAATGTAATTCTAACTTGCTATGTTATTACGGGGTCGAGTGTCAGATTTGACTGCCTAGATCCGACTTGGGCACGATTTGATTTAGAGCAGATACGATTTTCACTCTCCAATCCGATTCAGGCTTGATCCAATCATCAGCTATCAATAGTATCATAAATATGAATGTGTAGGTTCTTTGTTTACCATTTGGTTGTTAGCACGTAGATTTTTTTTTTTTTTTTTTTTTTTTCTACTTTCCAATTTTTCTATGAATTTTGCTTGTGTACAATGTTTAGAAATTACAAGCTAAAACTATATATTAATATCAATGCGTCCTTGAAAGCCAAATGAATCGGAGTCTGAGTAAAGGGTTTGAAATTCCTAATGAATTCGGACTGGGTCATAATAATAGCATACGAGTACAAATTCGGATTTTAAGCCTTAACTGAATCTGAACCCTACCTGTTGAGAAGCCTAAACACTGTTGGACGAATAATATTTCACCTTATTTCTATCAGATCCACTTATTTTCATTTTTTATTTAACAATTTTGCTTTTATTAGAAACAGTCTGGATTTTTAAAATAAAATGAAATGCAGAAGTTCATTATAGTAAATAATGATGAGAGGACGACAAAGATAACCATTACTTTCAAAAGGTAAAAAATCAAGTCGGTTCTATTTTTATTATTCAAATGACCTCAAATCAACAAAGCAAGTATTAAAATACCAGGGGAGCAAATTTCCTTATTTGCTCTATTATGTAATGAATAAAATTCATTTCCACGGTAAGTAGTAGGCAAGTACATGATTGATAACCTGTTTGTGCCCCTTCTATCACTAGAAAAGTTTGCAGTTTTCTTACCTAATCATCTATTAGTTGAGAATTATGAGAACTAGTATGATCGCAGGGTCAGAACAGCAATGTTTGTGTATAACAATGGCAAAAATCTCATCAACATTTAATGCTGAAAGATCCAAATTTGGACACCATGCCATAGAGTATCAAAGAGCCCACTATTCAATGCTACTAAACCAGCATGATTACATCAAACAAAACATGCATGCAATCATACATGTACCAATTATTGAACCCCAAACGGAAGATATAACAATTGAAATCGGTGCACATTGTCAAAATACTTGTTCATGGTCAAATCCTGAATCTTTGCTCAGATGATGTATGCATAAAAAACCACGACATTAAAACGGAGGTGAACCAGAAGAAATACCAAATGGTACAAGCTCTAATGCAAACTTCACCAAGCCTAATGTGCAGCCTCTACCAAATTATCTGTGCTTACTTCCTCAGTCTGAATAGCTTCTTCCAACGCATTATTTTTCTTCTTCTTTGCTTCCTTTTTAGCAATCTTTAGATCTTCAAAGCCCTTTGCTATCTTATCTTCCTGTTCACTAGAGAAGAAACCAATGTTTGTATTACCAAGCTCTGCGTACATCCTCTCAATTTTAGCTTTCCATATTATACCCAACTCAGTGTCCATCTGATTGTAGGATGTCTTTAAAAGGTACTCATCAATTCCACCAGCTTTATCAATACATCTCAAGGCATGAGTGGTAACTTTAACACGAATGTGTCTGTCGTGAATGTAGCTGAACAATCGTTTCTCCTGCACATTTGGTTTCCACGATCTTTTTGATCTGCAAGCCAGGTATATTTGTTATTCTCAGTAAGTAAACAGGATTGTTTGATGCTCAATCTTTTTCCAGAAAAACAAACAAGCCTAGGACATTTGACAAATCATAAAGCAAGAAATACATGCATATATAACTTATTCTCACCAAAAAAAATTGCCCAATGTAAGTGAAGGTGCATTGTATACTCATCAAACCAAAGGGAACTAATGCAGAAAATTTTAAAACTGCTTAGTTTAAAGAGAATTTTTTTTTCCCCTACCCGTTTGGACTACTGTTAACTAAATACGATTGCTAGGTTTTTTTTGACACAAGCCACCACAGGACTGTATAAAAAGACAGAACAAGACCATTTTTCAAACAATCATTTACTGAACACGTAATTAATATATTGTGGCATGTTTACAGAATGAATATGGAATTTAAGTGTTTTAGTTAGTTTACCTGACCCCCCCCCCCCCCCCCCTCCCAAAACCCAATACACAACACTTTTTTTCCTGTATATTTCTTTTCTTTTACTTATCTTTTTTTTTTTGGAGCATTTCTTATGCACATAGTACTCTGCAATCTAACAAAGTCTTATTCTGTTACAGGTGGTCGGTGACAGTTAATTGCAAAATTTCCAAAAAACAAAAAATCGTTGAAAATTCAAAATCCTTCTACCTACGACATCATTAAACTCGTGCTCAATGGCACTCCTCAAGCAAACAATCCATTTTCCGCCGTAGCATCCTTCTCTCTTCGTCGAACCTTCGCCTACAATCAATATGAAAAAACCTACACATATACACATTGGATTTTCAAACATTTAAACCCTGTAAAAACCAAATTTATGCAACCGACTATCAAGATCATATTCATCAAAGTACCAAAGTAATCTTGATTTCCTCGTTTTCCTACCTATTCCATTTCTTCCACTTCCTACTCTTCTGCCTCCAGTGACACTTTCACCGCCTGCGTCTATTCTATCCCCAGTGATATCATCATTGCCTCCTTCAATTATTTCAATGCTTATTCCTTTACATCCACCGTTGGTTTTTCTACCAATTTTGCCTCCTTTGATTCCTTTGCCAATGATGAATTCACCTCTACCACCGCCATATTCTTTGTTTCCACCTTTGCCGCTTCTTCCTCCGAATCCGTTGTTTTCTAGGAATTTGCCTGTTTAGCCTTTGGCTGAAGACTCACGATTGTTTCGTGAAGATGTTTAAATGTACATAATAAATTTCAAGTTTTTAGATAAATCTTGGGTTTAAATATAATACATATACGTGTACATGTTATTGTACTAGGTCATGTAACAATACCGTGTTCAGTTTGATAACTCGATGGGGTCCTGTAGAACACCAACCACCCCCACCCCCACCCCGACAAAACCCCCATTTTTCTGTGTGAGCGTATGTTAAAAAAGTTCGAAATAAAACAAAATTTTCTAAATAAATATAAAAATTTGGACAGTTCCATAATTTTTAATTCATTCAAAATCGCAACTCAATATGAATCATCGAACATAAATATATTTTGACATTGAATGGAAATGTAATACTGATGGACTTAGAAGTTTCAAAGCAATCCACTTTTTGCGTATATGATCTTAATAACATACAGATTATATCCAAAATAAATAAAAAATATTTCGTTTCAAAATTTTCAGACACAAAAAGACAAAAGAAGGCTGTGCAGGGACTATATAAGAGGAGGCTATGGATCCTCCCTCTTACTTAATTGGATCTAGTTTGTATAAGTTTGTGAGATGTGTTATGTGTGCGTATATGTATGTGTGTATGCATATGTTTTGAATATTCGTTATTTATTATCAAATATATGGATACTGCATTATTAAATGATGACAGGTTATTTGATTGGAAACGTTAATATCATGAAAAGCCAAAGTTGAATCTCAACGCAGCAATAAAATTCTTTGTTAATAGCTCAAACTTCAATGGGTTGCAGAATCATAGCATGTTTAAGCAGTAGTTTATGAAAATGTACAGTTTACATATGTATTAGATTATATCATGGCAACGTCTTCAAAGACTAATTGCCTCTTTTCAGCTTGAACCAAATTACTAGGATAAGAAAATGATTTGGGCTGAGAAACATATAGCAGTATTCTGATACAAATATGCACCGTCAAGTACTAAAACATCAGGCAAAATATTTACCAGCGCATGGCTGACCTATACTCAATAAAATCAATTAAATAGTTTAGATAATTGCAACTCAAATTCAGAAATCCCTTTCCAGTTTATGTACCTTGCTTACGAGAGCTAATGATCATAAATTAGTTCCTTTCACCATACAACTTTAGAATTCCAGTAACTTGAAATTCCAAGTATTCAGACAAAACTTGCATACAAACTATTGAATTGGGTTCACAATAGAACGCAGGTGAATGTGATTAAAGTTTCCAAATATTTGCAACTAATTGTACTTGGTTTTTTGTGTTATTAAGACTGAATTTTAGAAACAAACCATAATGGCTGTTGCTCCTTCCTCAATTCCCAACCCCGCTACCCCTCTATCCATTTGTCCACTTAGAAAACCATAACGGCTTTTGCCTCTCAGAAAACTTTGCTGCAACAGCACCTAAGTTTTCCCACCGAAGATTTCTTGACTCACCGAAGACCCCGTTTATGAAAGGTTTATTACATACTCTTTGAAGGTCACTTATATTTGTGGAGCCAACAACAGTCAATAACAAAAAGATTCCAATGACTAGTGGAAAAAGTTTTAAACAAGAGCGATGTTATTTACACCCACTTAAACACTTACTAACATCAGCTAAATATTTAATAAAATTAAATCATAAAACCGACTTCAAACATTCACATTAAACTTAAGTGATGATATAAAAGTAAATGCGATCAATTATGTGTAAACAAACATATTATAAACAGAGAAATCTAAATCCCAAACAAAATTATTTTCAATCCTATCAACCATCAACGGCAGAAGAAAATGAGATGGACAACGCAAGGCAAAATATTTTATCAATGTCAGATTCAAAATTGATGAGTTAAGATATTTAATTATATTTGAAATATGCATGTAAATCGATACTTTTGTAATCCCATTAATTTTTTAGAGAAAAGATAATGATATAATATATTATATTCGATTATATCATACCGTTTTCTATTACAATTGGTTTCGTCTTTCTTTTTATGTTCTCTTATTGAAACAACAAAAAAGAAATAATGATTAAATATTTTTTATCGAAGTAGTAACGAAGGTTACTTACCATGTTCTACCATATCACTAAATTTGAATTGCAAATTAGTCTTTGCTATGTTAATTTAGTTAGGGATAGAAAATATGCATACAATTAAAGTCTATAACAGCTTGGTTGCAACCAAATTAGCTGGATTTATATATGTTGATAAAGCATTAGACGAAAAAAAAAGATCGGTTGTGGAGAAATTGAATGATTTCTTTTTGATTTCGTTATTTGAAGAGAGAAAGATGAGAAGCCGAGTTATGGTTTTGAAAAAAAAAATTATGAAAACATGGGTATGAGTGGATGAGTGAGGTATTTGATTGGATTAGATGATAAATGAACGTGAGAGGTGAGAGGGTGTGTGGATGAGTGTAAATAGTATCATCCTTCAGCAATGTATCATTTGACACATAGTAACCAACTAAACGGTCAAAATATAACAAGTCTAACTAAACAATTGAAAGGTAACAAATAGCCAAATACAACTAAACAATTGAAAGGTAACAAATAGCCAAATACAACTACATATTTAAGAAAACAAATACTTCTGCTGCAATATCTGATACAATAAGAGCATTACAACAATTCATACTAAGGGGCCATATTTTTTTCCTAACTGGAAAGGCCTTGTTAATTAACAAACAACTTCGTATTACAATTCAAATCCAGCATTTGCAATTGCACAAATAACTAGCAAACAACTTATAGTATGCTGCAACACTAAGAGGCTGTTTGGCAACAACTTATTTTCCTAAAACAAGTTTTAAATATCAACTTCTAAGTAATTTTAAATAGAAACTTCGAAGTAAAAGTGTCTGAATGTAATTTGTCTTTTAAGTTAAAGTTAAATTTGATGTTTTGCTGCTTATAAACAATGAATGTATAATAGGTTACATAATTGTATCACGATGAATTTAGAATGGAGGAATTTCCTTTGTAAGTTGATTGAAAATATAAGGCAATTTTAATCATTTGTTTGGTTAAAATTACTTATGAAATTCTTGCGTAAGTCATAAGCAACAAATGATTACCTCTTCAATTTCTACTTCAAAACCACTTTTGCAAGCTCCTTATAAGGAATTGTTAAATACTACAAGTCAAATATAAGTAGCTTGTATGTAGGTTTGATTACTTATAAGGAGTTACCAGACGTGCTCTAATCTCATGTTGTTAGATTGAACAATGAGCGTGATATATGAAAAGCGATCCCTAACTTTACTCAACATTGATGACTAGAGAACTACTTGCTTGATTTTCTTGACCTTTTAGGTTTGTTGGATGCAAGTTATATAGCAGCTGCAATTTGATACATAGCATAGACCGTTCAATTGAAGCACTTGACTTCTCTCTTGAATAGCCAATCAGTATGATGATATAATGAAGCTCGCAGCTCATTGGTGCAAGTGTTGCACACTATATGTAGCATTTTTCACATTCGGTGCATAAATAATTAGATTTGTGAAAAATAATGGTCGTTTGTCACACAAAACGAACACAGATGATTAAGTTACAATTCAACCGCCAATGAGATTACGCATGCACAGTAAATATCATCAATAGTAGCCAAATAAAATTTATAACGATACCAAATATAACAATCACAAACTCAGGCAATACAGAAATTAGGGTTTAGGGTTTCAAAAGATCACGAATTGAAGATAAAGAAACATACTTGTTGAGTCCCTGAAGTGAGACCTTGTTACCAAATTGAATGTGTTTTCCTGCAAATAACCCACGCTTCGCTCGATTCATAATAAGCTTGTTATTTGGCAGCAATTTTTGCACAGATTGCATTATTTGTTTAGACGGAAGTGAAGAATCTTTAGATACTAATTTATTGACTATCTTTTTGTACATTTCTCTTCCCCTAAATGACATGGCTGCGGCTCCAAAAGCGTTTTGGATTTGAGAGAAGATATGTTCAATGGAGAAAGAGAGGAGAACGAAGAAAAAACAGGGCAGGAAATCGCTTGGATCGTTTGTTTTACACTTGGGTCCTTGGAATTTTCAATGCAGTATTTAGTTGCTATTAGATAAGGTTGTCAATGAATCCAAGAAAAAAACAAAAAAATTTCTGAAATTCGTCTTTATACGGATAGTATCCGAAAGTAGATAAATATTCGATATTCGAAAAAACGAATCCGCATGCGAATACAAAAACATCTACATTCAAAAATTCTCCGTCCAATATTTGTCAAGATTATAGTTTATTTTATATGTATTTTAGTACAATAAAATTATATGTGTGTGTATGTATGTGTGTGAACGGTTTAAATTATTTGCATATTAAGGCTCGAAACTATCTATTATTAGCATAATTATTGGTTTTGCATACTTTTATAACAAGTGAGATTGAAAAAAATGTATGTCAAAACTAAAATTTTCGATTTATGTATTTAGTTTTATCGATCGTTGACGAATAAGATAATTATTCGATATCTGTCTGCATCTGCGGATGCTGATATATCTGATATTCGAAAATAATTTCAGATGCGGATGCAGATATGACACTATCTGCATACAAAAGTATCCGCTAATAGGCCTACTCATTAATGGTTGTTTGCAAAAGGCATAAAGGTGAATTCGGACGTAGTTTTCGTCATAAGCATACATCTGGTGTTGGTCCGTGATTATGTTTGGTTACCAATTATATACCAATATATTAAGCATGTCAATTGAAAGTGTGCAAAGAAAATTGAGGGCAAATTCATTATATTCTAAAACAATAATCATATGTATAAATAATACTCCATACCAATATATATATGTGTGCTAACTTTTATTATTATGAAATAGTACGAACAAATGCACAAAAAACTCGATATTATGTTTTTTGACATCAATTTGATTTTTGTATGAATTTTAAAAGAGAAAAATAGGTCATGTAGATTTATAATTTATATTTTTTTCGAAGGAATATTCATAAGCTTAAAATAAAAGCATGAACAAAAGTTGTTTGACTTATTTCAAATAAATATTTTGTGGTTAAATTAGATACGTCAACAAGTGATGCCAATAATCGCATGGTAATCTCCATTTTCATCAGATCGGAATTTGGAACATCATTCATCTTCATTTGTACAAAGGATTGGACGTACTCCATCTTCATTAATGCCAAGAACAACACATAATTAATGTCAAATATCACGGTTTGAGCATCTTCATCATTTTCAAACTTGTTATGTTGCGTTTTGTATTGTTTTCTTATTTAGTTTGTGGTTTAGTGGGCACTTTATTCATCGGGTAACTTTGTAAACCATCACGTTATAAGCAATGGATGCTCAAAATAGAAAATATTAATCGTATGATTATGCTAGATGCACTCGGCATATATTCATAAATGTTAAATAAATATCACAAAAAAATTGAATGTGACAAATCAAAAAACTGACACATCTCTTATGTGTGTATAATTCCTCGTATTCTCTCCTTTGTATTTAATTGTATGCCCTGCTATTTCGAACAAATTACTTTTGGCTGAAAAAGGGAAATTTTATAGAATTGTCCATCGATCACGCTAATGGCTTTGCACCCTGAAGAAAGCTAAAACCCTCAACCTTTTATGATAAAACAAATTATGTAACCAATATAATTTGAAATCAAAAATAAAAAGATAAAGATAGCGAATATGAATATCGCAGATCAAACTTAATTTTATCAATGCAGATTGACAACATTTGATGAAAGAGAGCAGGTGCAAGTTGGTTGTCGTATGATTGAATACATAAAGAGCAGGTGCAAGTTGGTTGTTGTATGATTAAACGCATAAATTTTGAGATGAAAATTATTTTTGAAGTATGAATATAAAAAATTGAAACCTTTGATTTTAAAAGTGCAAGATCAAAACTTGATGAAATAAAATTACTGTTTGTCCTTGAATTCTCATTTGTAATGGAGAATAATAATTATGGGTGATTCTATAATTTCAATTGCTTCATTTACACACACACACACACACACACACACAAACATATATATATATAGACACACACATTTATTTATAAAACCAAAATAAAATTAAAAGGATTTTTTTATTTCTGCAATCAAGAATGAAAATTTCGTTTAAAAAACTAAAATCATAAACCCATTATAAATGGTTAAAAAAATTTGAAAAAAAACACACGCACACGTACATATATTAGTTTAATTATTAAAAAATAAATTTAATCTTCCAAAAATAAATTAATTTTTTTCATTTTGTGGTGAATAAAATTAGGGGACATGCACATGCGCGCCAACAGACACATGTGTGTGTGTGTGTGAATTAGACACACACACACTCATATGAATTAATTCTTGATGGAATTTACCTTATTGTGATCCCATAATTACCGATACATAGGTTGCTAGTGATTTCCTTCTCCGAAGTTATAGTCCTTTCTCCTTGACCATGGGATGCAACCCCATCTAAAAGGCACAACAATTTCTAATAATGGAGCCTAGGGTCAAGTTTTGCTTATCTATATAGAGAATGAAGGGGTTAGGTGTTTATAACCAACTAGGTCACGAATATCTAACACCCTTCTCTCTAGATCTGAATACCGTATCTCCAACCCAACCTCTCCACTATTTTGGTTAGTCCCTCTTGTTTGGGCTTACAAACTTCAGGCCTAATTGATTTAATAATTAAATCACTTGATTTAATGATTTTATGTAAGCTTATTCCTTAATTAATATAGTATATAACTTCTATACATCGTTTTAATTAATTTTTATGCTTTGAATAAATAATTAAAATTCCACAAAATTAAAATTCCACAAAATTAAATACTACATATGTATCAATTTTATTATTGATGTATAACATTTATAAATTGATTTTAAATTGGTTCAAACTCGGAAACTGACAAAATGGTTGTGCCGACCTTCTGATATGAAGTCGGTTATCAGTCAATATTTAAAAAATTTAAATACTGAAGCGTATATGGACTTTGTTGAAATACATACTGAGCATAAGTTCAATGGTCTATAAATCATTTAAGCAAAATCCAATTTCTAATTGTTATTCAGCTGCACCTTGTAACGATATTTTGTGCATGTTTTCTTTTTGTCGTCGTTATATCATAAATTATTTGGGGTTTGGTATAAGGTCAAAAACTTTGCTAATAGATGTAGTTAATTATGTGGACAACATTAAAATCTTTGGTTCAACCCGATAATATTTATCGATTAACCAATTTACTCTAACTAGAGATTTTGACTTAAACGATGATGCTAACATTCTACTTCGACTCCTGCCATGGTTTTAAATCTCCTATATCTCGCCCGAGATCTCGCTCGAGATCTCATTTTCACACTTAAACGAGACGAGACATCAAATCTCCTCCATATCTCCCTCGACACTCATCTCGTCCGAGATATTCAAATCTCACCCGATATATGGATCAAAATCTCAATCCGAGATCTCACCCGAAGTTATACATTTTTCCTATTTTCCATAATAATTCTTATTTTCATATTGATTCAAAAGAAACTACTCAATCCAATTAAAATTTACCAACTTCTTGAACATATTCTTTACTTTTTATCTTAATGAGTCATAGCGAAAGGTTTCACTTCTTTATTACGTTCAAATAAAAGAATATTATTCAATAATTACCAAATCAATTAAGTTAATCAAGCTACTAATCTTCTAAAAATATCTCTTTATCCATGTAAATCAAGTATGTTACCATTTTTATTTTTACTAAAAAAGTTATAATCGTCAAATAAATTTTTGACACATCAATTTTAAACACATAAGTACATCCGAGATATTCCCGAAATGCATTATAAGACCCGAGATGTCAATCCGAGATGTACACCCGATACATACTCATCTCGTCCGAGATCTCTCCCGATACGAGATAACTTGTGTAAAAATTCCGAGACGAAACGTGACCGAAATCCGATATCTAAAACCTTGACTCCTGCTACCCGGCTTGAGACTTTCTCGCTTCCTCACTTCGCTCGAGCGAAAGTGGAGCCCGATCAGTGCAATGGGATGTGTCTATTTATCTATCTCTTGACTCGAGACCATAGTAAACTCCTTCTCTTTGTACCGAAATGGAATGAAGGAGATAAATCCTCTCTTGAGCGATCTTCAACTTCAAGTAGTTTAACGTGTACCCAACTATGGTGCTAACACATCACTATGTCATGTGATTGACTACAATTAAAGTACAACCTACTATTTAAGATTATCAGTACCTTAAAGTCTGAAGGCTTATGCACATCATTATAACATGATCTTCTATTTTTATTTAGTTGTTTTAACTTATAGAAGACACTCGTTGAGTCATTTTGTGATTTTTCTAAATAACCACAATTACATAACCCTTTGGTGCTCCAATGATCATGAGTAATTCATAGAGTACACATCTTGTTTGATGATAACGAGCGTATATTTATCTTTGATTTTTTTCTATAGAGTACATTTTAGGTAAAATATCAATAAAGCATAATTTTATTTTCAATCAACTTGTCATATATTGTTATCCAACCTTATGACCAAGCCATATTCGAATGAATCGGATTGGTCAAACTTGAAAGTTATTAAGACAGGAAGTTCAAAGCCGAAGAATCAAAGTGTATGGATCAGTACCGATCCTTGAAAACTCCTTAAAATGTTCACATGCTTCCCGCCTTGCTAGGTTAAGGTGATCGTGGACAATTCCATGCTATAAAGGATGGTTCACAAGTTCATATCCATTGCCACCATCAAGAAATAAACCAAACATTATTGTCCTATCCCCGAACCAATAAATTCACATGGATCCATGCCTCTAGCAAAGAAAATAAAGTGAGAAAGATGAAGGCACAAGCAAGTCTAGCCTATACAAAGCCAAAGAAGAGACCTAGAAGGCAATCTCATGGATCGGTACCAATTCTTGTGTACGGATTGGTACCAGTCCCTGATTATTGCTGATGCGACCACGATCTTCCTAGCACTGGTCCTTCTAGACATGGGAAACGTGGTCATGAATGTGGTGGAGAGGATTTCGACGATCTATAGCTATAAATATAGGGCTAAAGGCATGTTTTTAGGGATCCTTTTTTAGTTGTTGACAAATTATCAAATCACTCTTGTAATTTCAAGGATCATCACCAACCCGTAAGAACAGGTTTTGTAAACAACTATCAGACTCATTAACAAAGGTAAATGGGCGTAGCCAACAATTAGCCAAACCACTATAAATCTTGCATGCTCTATTTTTTTCTTGTTTTAATTTATCCTCTTCATTTAATTCTTCCATTTTTCATTTCTTGGTGTTTGTGCCACTTTTTGGTATAAACATTTTGGTGCTTTCACTGAGAACGTTGATCTCAGTTTGTTAGGATTTATTGTCTACTTTTGGATAGCCTAAATCCATGAGGTAGATCCGTTATTTTTATTATTGCAATCCGTAACTATTCAAATTCCAATAGAATCAACTAAAGGATTAATCTAAGTTATGACCCGCAGCTTCCAGACCTGTCAACGATGCTGGGAATGCTAGTTTTCAACATGCTAAGGAAGTTGCGCAATCAGATACTATCAAAGTTCAGACCTCGTCGGATATGATAATGAGGGTTAAGATGGACTAGATGATGAAGGAGACAAACAACAAGCTGTAGGAGAGCCGCGATGGGATGAGGCACCAGATGTAGGAGAATCTTAACTTGCTGAATCAGTTGACTCATGGTCGCAGAAGAAGTAGAAAGGAGTTGACGCCTTCTGATTTAGAGTAAGAAAGTTCTTCATCATCTAGGGAAAAGCGCGGGAAAGGAAAATAGAAGATGGTAAAAAGGAAATCAACACTTCAAAGGAGAGATTGGAGACCAACTGAGGCATAAGTTTGAGGCTCGGTACCGAACCCTAAGCAAGGATCGGTACTGAACCGTCATTTCTCAATTCGGTGAACGAGCATGTTAATGACTTGGATGATGATGTGTTGGTAGGACTGGTCGTGTTGCTAATGGCCAGAATGCTAGAGATCAAGTGGTTGTTGTTGATCCACCATGTAGAAAATGAACTAGTAATGGATGAACGGTTCTCCTGAAGTAAGGAAAATCCAGGTATTGTGAGACTATCAAAGACCATTTGCATAGCCAAACACTCAAGGTAGACCACGATTACCGCCGTTTAGTAGATCCTACAGAGCCAGAGTACTTGACTGAGATGGTAAGAAAGTTGGTGGATGAAACTTAGCACCAGAGTAACGATGAATGCGGCTCTTCTTCTTTCTAGAATCCATTCACTGAACAGACACTGCGTAAAGAGTACCCAGAAGATTTATAACACCAACGATGTCGATATGTTGTTGATGCCCTGTCAAAGCCCCACAAAATCCCCTCTATTAAACAGTCGATCCACTTTAAGCCCTGTTATCTTCCGCTACACCATTTCAACTTAGCACTATTAAACAGTAGATCCGCTTTAAGCCCTGTTATTTTCCGCTACACCGCTAAATCAAGGCTATTTAGCACCTTCTTTAGCAACATTAATACACAAAGATTTATTTGACCTTTTCTCTTTTAAATCAAATCAATAAAATTAGGGTAATGACCTAAATTTAGGCATAAGTGCACAACATAAATTAGAAATTTATTGTAGTCACCAAATCTAGTCTGCATAAATCAAGATATTCTTTGGTCTTGTTATATAAAATTAAACAATATTTCATTTTCCTACATAAATGATGTGTAAATGAGAATAAATTAATTTTAAATATTTGGTTTCATATCTAATGAAACTTTTTGCACCTCTACTCTAACAACCCACCCTAGAACATGCCTAAATTTCTACCCAGAAAAGGCAAATTGAAATTTAGATCCATTCTAAGGTGAGCTGTTGGTAGAACTAAGAAAATAACGGTATAGGGTCATTACTAACTTTTAGAGCTCACAGCGAATGGAACAAAATATAATAATAAAATGTACTTATTTATTTCAAAGTCATAATGTCAAAATACAGCATACCATCAGACCATAACATAATCTTTTACAACAATAGTCTGAAAACATGGGTACATATGAAAGCAAATAAAAATGATAAATATTGCCACAAGCCTACCATCTCTATCTCCAAGCGGCACCTTTTCCATCAATATCTTCAACCTGTGTTGTAATGAGGAGGGAGCCAGAACAACAATGTCTAGCGAATAAAAACCTCAAGTCTTACCTTTTCAGTACTTGGGCAGTGTATCTCAAAATAAGAATGTCTTTGTAACGACCCGGTATTTTCAACCATTCGCATCCACACATGTCAGACTTGAATTGCTCAAAATACCGCGTTGTAAATAAAAATTTGCCAATACTCAGCATAAACAGTAAATAAATAATCACAGATCACAGACACAGAGTAATATAATACAACGGAATAGATAAATAGTAGTTCATGAAGCTACTATATAAACATCAGAGTTAGAAATAAAATACAACAGAATATCTCCAAAATACATCAGAGTTCATGAATCAACTGGAAGGGCTGAAAGCGGAATCGATAGTTGGATCCCCAAACGAAGCTCCAAACTCCGAAGATGAGTCTCAAAAGCTGTATCACTCGGTCTGACCCGAGTGTAAAGCAAAACACAAAACACTCGAGTCGGGATTAACATTCTTATATCAATAAATCCAACTCAAGTGAAATATCAACTGGAATACAAGTAACTGAAAGGATGTTTGGGATAACCATCCTCTAAGGGTCTGTAGAACTATCTACAAGGTGGATATATACACTATATCACTGTGGTCATTCAAATTAATTTATACTTGAAAACCAAAATATCATTTCCCTTTCAAATATATCTATTTCCCAAAATAGTATATATATTAAATAATTTATAAAGTAAAGTATTTGAAATTTCCTCAACTACACAAATTGATTCCAATCAACTCAAATTCCAAATTCCCATTTATTCAAAGCTCAATTCATTAATTCAATTCAGTTCTCAATAACCAATTAAACTTTCGATATATTCAAAGCTTTAATATTCAACATTTTCAAAGTTAAATCTAACAGTTTCATATAGATCTTGATTTAGCTTCACTATTATTTAGTCAGCAAATATCTACTTAACAAGTTCAATATCATTTAAATAGCCTTATATTACATTTTACAGAATATTTCCTTAAATTTATTTAAACTTAAAATATCCATTTAATCCCTTTTACCAAAACCAAG
This sequence comes from Allium cepa, assembly GCA_030765085.1. Taxonomy (NCBI): domain Eukaryota; kingdom Viridiplantae; phylum Streptophyta; class Magnoliopsida; order Asparagales; family Amaryllidaceae; genus Allium; species Allium cepa. Next base: position 167,771,775 of record CM060932.1, read on the forward strand.
TTATAAAATCATATCTTTAATCCCAAATTCGATAGTTTCAAACCGATTTAATTGAATACAATTCTTAATTAAATACCATTTCCAATTAATTCAACTTTATCTTCTCAAACTTAACTTATTCAAAATTTTACCAAATCTATTTTGAAATATAAATCTAAACGAATCCTTAAACATATTATATGTATTAAATCAATCTCAATTAGATTAAATATTATTATTAGGTCTATACATAAAATTTTCATTTTTATACATATAATATTCTAAGAATCAGTCTTTATTAAAACTACATTTTCTTTCCAAAACCATAGAAATTATTTTTAAAACATTGATATTGGACCAACGGTGTCTGTATATAATTTCCTATCCTATGGTCAAGTGATACGGATATTTATTATTTCAATCCGTAATTTAAATATATACGGGTAGATATCCTTTCGACCCGCAATCCCAAATTCAATTCAAATGAAAATCGCTTGTGTCTATCATTTCAACCTATAACGATTTTCTCCTATTCTATAGTCCGTTCGGGTATGTATCATTTTAATCCATAGTGAATTCTATACTAACAGGGAACTTGCAGAGTGATAACAGATAATATAAAATATAACAACAGGCATATATCATCAATAATAATATAATATAAACAACAGGATATGGTGTCATATCGCACAGGTGAACGGTTACAGATAATAGCATATATAACAATTTAAATAACTAACAACAGCCTATTTCAATTGTCGTTTCAATTGAAATCAAATTTAATAAATATAAGAACGTTGATCCTGAGTGATTGCTCACCTTTCGAGGCAAGAGAGATTTGACACAGAAATGAGCTACTAAATCCAAAGCAACGCTAGATGGATATGATTTGATGTAGAAAACAGACACGACGGACAACGCTGATAATGGGAAATCGATGAGAACGATTGAATTAGTTTTGGTATAACGGAACTATTTCATTTTATATATTATTATTTGTTTCTAAAATAATTTCAAACATATATTTTCAAATCCATATCATGTCAAATAATTTAATTTAAACAAAACTCAATATACAATGTTTATACAATTCACACATTTCCTTAAAATTTCCTTAAATCCATCTTAAACGCTAAAACTAAAATAAGTCTGAAAACCGACCAAACATATATGCAGACAAATACAAATCCATATGCAATGATATATATATATATATATATATATATATTGTCTTCCCATGAAATCAATATAAAAATTTTAAGACGAATGTTGAAATAAAAATCATTGTTTACATTTAAAACGCCTAAACAGTTTAGATGTTGAAAATAGTACATATATTAAAATACTTTAAATAGTTTATATATTAAAATAATTTGTATATAAATTCAAAATTTAAAAAAAATATTAAATTAAATACATATCTAAAATCATCCTTTGAAAAAAATAACATATCTACATATTAAACTTTATATAATACTTACAGATATGCTGTCTATTACAAATAAATACTTTAAACAAATATATTTCTAAATAAGTTAAAATATACACAAAAGGTTGAACCCATGTTAACAACTTTACTAAACACTTAACTTATATTATTATACAAATAATAGGTTATATGATTTACATACTTGATTCTATATGCATAACAAAATATACTGTAAGCTTTTCATATTATGCTGTAAGCCTATATATGCATGCACTATATAACTATATGCTGCTAATACAATTTTTATAGCTTAAGTAAACTTATAAAAACAATGTAACTAATAGATTTGTAGGCTCATATAAAAATTATACCTACCTATATTTTATTTCACTTTTATTTTATTTTATTTTATTTTATTTTTTATTTTTAAAACACACGTACGCATTAAAAATCAACTTATATATAACTATATTGTTCGTACTATAACTTATAGATATAAAAGAGAAAACCTATTTAAGCAAGATCAGATAATAGATTTATATAAACTTATGGATATATATACCTTTAAATAAAAGAGAGGAGCAAGGCCGAAAGTGGTGGTTGTGGAGGGGCGTAGGCCTGTCGTGGTGGTGAAGAGCCAAGCACTTGATGGAGTGAAACAATGGAAACAAAAGAAAATACAAGAAGAAAAAAAAGAAATAAAACAAGTACATGCGGCCATTACCTAAAGAGCAAGCTTTACGCGAGAGAAGAAGGCCAATTGATATTTAGTAGGGTGTTGTGTACGTGTTTATATTTATTAGAGAAGTTGCGTTGATTAGGTGGAAAAAATAATAGCAAGAGATAAAAATTTGTAACGGCTATAGGAATTTGAGGATTTAATTCCTATTATATAAAGAGAAGTGTAACGATCCTAGATTTTGACTGTGTTTAAATTAATAATTAATTTAATTTTTGATTAAAAATTGTGAAATTTATTGGTAAATTGATTTGAGTTTTTCCACATTCAAATAAAATATGTTATTAATAAAGAGATAGTTTCTTTTATAAATTATTATAATTTAATAATGAGTTATTTTTAAACAATGTTAATAATGTAATGTCTTTACAAATGGATTTGTAATATAAATAGAAATGGTTATTTCAAATTTATTTATATACACATATGTGCATTTTGAAAAAAAACTATGGTTTGAAAATTTAAAGTAAAGTCTTTCAAAATTATTTAAAATAAAATAAATCTTATAAAAATTTATATAAGTAGGAAAAGAAATAAATAAGAAATAAGAAATTAAATGTTGGATAGTTAAACTTTTAAAAGAAATAAAATAAGTATTAGCAATAAACATAAAAGAATTCTAGAAATATCTATACAATTGGAATACAAGTAAGTGTAAAATGAAACAAGACAAAGCTATATATACGAAAGTGTAGACTAGGAAAAAGAAAGATAAGTGTAAGCTTGCAAAAGAAACAGACAACATATATATATTTCAAATATGATCAGTATGAACACTTGAACAAAAATATATATGTATTGGCTTGTAAAAGAAGACAAGAGGAAGACAATACTATATATTCAAGTATGATTTAAAATGAGGATAAGTATAGATTTGTACAAAGAACAATTAATGCTTGGATATTATTAGCACACAATATATCATCTCAGCCACCACAACATAGATTTTATTAGTCGAAATTTATACTTAATCAAATAAAAGAAAAAAACATCTTGGTCTTGTATTGTACAAACATAAATAATATCACCCTGTATAAATTGTATACCCTGTAAACCTCTTTTATCTATATTACCTTCATTCCAGTTCGTCCATAAGCTAAGAAAAAAAATCTGAAATGATATCATCTGAAACTTAAAACAAAACTTCAATAAAAACAATAATACAACTCAGATCGAACCAGAGATCAAGATAAAGACTTCGGCTTGCAAAATTTAACAACTCTGTGTCAAAAAGGAAGGCTCTGTACATCTCAAAACCATTGTGAGTAACATTCATTTTTAAAAACTCAAGTATCTGAATTAGTTGCAAGTATAAATCTGGAAACTATGTATGTTGTAATTTCCTATGTATATATTTTATTGTGTATGTATGCCTGTATCAATTGAAGGTCTCTGTTCTTGTAATTTCCAGCCCAGATTTACAAACAAAACCTTATCACTTGATCTAATAACTATTAACACTTAGAATATAACCAAATGTTGTGTGTGTAGTTATGATCTAAGCTTTTAAGAAGAAGAAAAATTATGTAAGTTAAAACAACTTATTAATGTCTCTGAAAACCAAGTACTGAGCAAAGCTTTAAACAAGTGAAAATTTAAACTTTTAAATTTACAAATTCAGGTATGCAAATGAAATCTTTGTACCATAACATGATTTTTAAGGTTAAAATCATAATTTTCCGATCAAAGAACGAAGAGCAGTTTGGGTTTGATTGTATTGTGCTTTTTAGGTCGCCGTGGGTGATCCCATTGATTGGAGGAGTCGAGTTTCCTCCTAGAGGTGGAGGAGTGACCAAAGGCTCATGGAAAAATGGTGCGGTGGTGGTTAGACCACGGTGGCGGCGGCGGCGAACGTTTAAAGTTTGTAAACCTAATTTTCGTCGAGGCTGTGTATTTGTTTCGTTCATCATCCACGTGTGATCGAGTGCTTCGTGGTTTTAGGCGGTGATAGGGGGAGAGTTGACGAGGTTGTGGCCGGAGGCGCTGGGCTTCTAATGGCTGGAGACGTGATCGCAAATCAATTTTAGTCGGAGGTCTAGGTCGAGATTGCTCGAGCTACGCTCGATTTCGATTTTGGACGTAAATGAGCTTTTAGTTGATCGGAGTTCGTTGTCGAGGTCGTAAATGACTTACTGGAGTTCTCCACAACGATCAACGATGATCGAAGTAGGTGTGCACGTTCATGCGTGCATTGGTCATCGTTTGTTTCAGGCGAAGTTGCAAGTTTGGGGAAGAAGGATTGTGACCCAAAGTTGATCTCGGGTAATCATGTGCTTGACTCGAGTTGCTTAATGATTTCACCGGTTTTAATGGTTAAAAACAAAATTAGTTTTAAAGAAAATTTAAAGGAAGAAGCAATGGGTTTGGCCTCGGGTTTCACTCGAGTTATTGGAATACTTTACTCGAAGAAGAGGAGAGTTTGACTCGAAGTGAACATGGTGGGGGCTCGGGTCAAAATTTTTGTCCAGGTTTAAAACACACATGTTCTGTTTGTTTTGAAAATTCAAAACTGAATTTGAAATGATAAAACAAAGTTAAAATAAGTTTTGAATCAAAGTTTTAATATAAATTCCAGTCTAGCTTGGCACTTAGTTTGGAAATAAAGTTTATTTATTTATTTTTAAATTGTTTAAATAACTAAAAGTGCTTAAGTAATTAAAGGGATTTTTAAAGACTTGAATTCAAAATGAAATTCAAATTCAAATTTAAAGTGTAATGTTTAAAATACACTTAAATGATTAATGAAATCATTAATAAAGAAATTAATTATCTTAGAGATAATTAAGGTAATAAAATGATTTAATTAATAAGGTAATTAAAGAATGATTTATTTAATTTATAAATAAATAATTTAGATTAATTTATAATTAGAAATGATTAATAATGAATTAATCTAAGATAATTTCTTAAGAAAGTAACTAAAGAAATGTTATTAGTTAATGAAGATAATTAACTAGGGATTATTAAGTAATTAAATTAATGTGATTAATTTTGATAATTAATTAGATTAATTAATTTAGATAATCATTTGATAATTGGATAAGCGTAATTACTTAGTGTAATTAATGGAGATAAATACTTAGAGAAGTAATTAATAGATAATTACTGGATGAAATTAATCGAGTGACGATTAGTAATTTGAGTCTAATTATTTGTTATTAATCAAGGGATAAATTAAGTTGTTAATTAAGGATTAATTAATAAATGAGATTAATTAAGATTAATTAAAGATTAATTAAAATAAATTAATTCAATGAGAAAGATTAATTGGTAATTAATGATTAATTGTTATGAGACGATTGCTTAATGGTAAGTAATTAAAGGTTTAATTCCTCAAAATAATTAATTAAGGGTTTAATTAATTATGTAACTGGTGTAAAGGTTAATTTAATTAATATGATTAATTAAGAATAATTTAATTAATTAAGGTGATTGATTAATTAACTTATATCAAATGATTTATAATTAATTAATCAGAATTGGATTATTAATTCGTAAGTAATTAATTTAATTGGAAATAAATTGAATTAATTAGGATTAAACAATTAATTAATCCTTTTTATAAATGATTAATGAATGCTTGACCTTACTTATAAATGATTGTATTGTATAAGATGCCTTGAATTGATTGTCCTATCTGATCTGTGATATTCTGTTCTGTGGATTGAGCTGTGCATTTTATTCATTTATTTGTGATACATTTGTATATTATCTGTGAATCTATGAATGAACGATAAGCATTATAGTTTATACCGCTTATCAATTATATTTCCGTGTTTTGATTTGTGATGATGATGTTGCTGCACTATTGTGTTAAACCCTTGGACCACACCATACACACACGAATATGGATTTCACGAGGAAATCGATTAAGTCATAGATTTTTTGAAATGATTTCAAAATAGACAATTTGAATTCAAATGGTTTAGAAATGGAATCGGGTTAAATGTGGAAAGCTTTTGAAATGAAATTTCAAAGATAAAATTTATTTTTGAATAACTTGATAACGCTTTGAAATTTAAATAATTTGATTCAAATTTGAATTCAAATTTTGAAACTGAATTCTATGATTAGAAACTATGGATTAAAGATGTTATACAAGTTATATATGGGTTAAACCATTTCAAATGTATTGATTTGGGAATTTGAATTTAATTCAAAGGCTTTAACTCGTACAAATATAATTGGATTCTTCCGAAACGAAAACTGTTGTTTTCAAATAATAAAGCTTTCACATAAGAAATGAACGTCCAATTTGTGTCAAAAAGGATTTCAAGTTTAAAATGAAAATAATTTCCAAGTTATGGAAACAGTTTGAAAGCTGTAAGTTAAATCTTTAATTTAAAGATTTAATGAGTGAATCCAATTGAAATGGAAATTGTTTTGGAATCCGTAAATGGATCTTTGTGAAACTGTGTGGACTTTGTGAAATAAATCTTTTTGTTTAAAAGATTTGAAATGGTAATTTGTTTAACCATTCAAAAGAAAGGTTTTGGATTCATGAGTTGTGACTTAATGGAAATCCCATATCCATAAGTTTATAAATATTGCGCTCATTATTCGGTTTAGCCGGGAGAGGACCTTGTGTCATATAACCCATTAAGAATAGTGATACGTCGTTATGGATTGCATTGAAGACTGGTGGTGAAGACCAGGTATTTGTGTGAACGATAGGATAACCTATCGATTGACTCTGCACTGAGTTGCTCCGGTATAGAGTTCTCCTTAAGTGATGGGAAGTCCAATCGGGATTGTGAATACCCAGATTTGCAAGGGCTTCTTACGAAGTGCCTTCGGTTCTGTTCGAACCCGGGACAGACTTGTATGGTTGTATGTCTAACACTACACTTTGAGATATAAAACAGATTTCTTTTAAATACTTATCTGTTGGTGGCGGAGAATTTATTCTCTTAGCTTAACACCCTTCTCTGAGACGTACGAGCTCAAAGGTTATGTAGTTGAAGGTTATCAGTGATATATTCCCAATTTGGTAGTGTGGCATGCTAAGTGCTGTTGTGTGTTGATGATCAATTGTTGATCATTTGTGATAAAAGCATGGCTTTGGTATAAAGTGTAGCTTTGTGGACGAGACTGCATCAGGACCTCACACCCCGGAAATGGTCGAAACAGGAAAGATGCGGCAAGGTTATGAGGGTCGCGCCCTTTAGGGTGTGTCATTCCCTTCTGGAAAAGGGTGATATCATGGTATGAAGCCCATATATTTACCTATGTGGTGGGCTTCAATCTTATTTCTGTGTGGTTGTTGCTTTGTGGTTTAGAGGCGCCTCGGATAAAGGTCCCAAAGGACCGGTGGTGGCATGTTCGAGAAGTAGTTACCTAGTTACAGAGGTAGCCCGGCCTTGTGTTGGCAGAGATCCGGTTAGGTTCTCAAGACGTCCCGTCAGAGGCGTACCCATGGACAGTGGGAAGTTCCTTAAACCGACCATTTGTTGGAAAATCCAAACAAAACAATACGAGCCTTTTACAATTGCAATTGTATAACCTGCCTCCTCAGGAGGTAGCTATAGCCGGCATGATATAACGGTACCTATGCTGGCTAAGATTAATATTATACTTTCGAAATGTTTTCCACTATGCACTAATAATAATATAAAAGAAGAATTTTGCGTAGTAAGCATGTTTGACTATCATAAGGAGAAATCTCCCCAATGTGTGCGATTGCATTGTGTGTGTGCCGGGAGGCCTTATGGTAGTTTCATTTTCTAAAAAGCATTGCGAATTTATTTTTAAATTCTGTTGTTTGTTTTTAAAGACAAAATTGTTTTTGTTACTCACACCAGTCCCATGACTGACTCGGAGTTTATTGTTCCTATCCTAAACTCTGGGTGCCCACAATTTTCCACACGAGCAGTCTAGAGTTGGGTTTTTCATATAGTCAGGTCTAGTAGATTATCTGGAGTTAGTTCAGTCTTTGGATCTGGACGACACTTGCTTATCTAGGTGATGCCTGATGTTGATTCAAGATAGCTATGGATTGGAGCATTGGATTTGGGGATGCATTCTTTTGGAGTTATTATTCCGATGCTGGTGTTATCTATTTTCTTTCCGCTGTGTCTTGTATCTCTGACAGTATTGATATCTGTTGTATCATTTTGTTGTATCATATTATATCAGATGCTGTATCTGTCACTGTATCAATGTATATATATTGATATTTATTTCTTCTGCTGTGTTGTACTTAATGGTGTTATAAGCTCCGGCGCACCAGATTCTGAAAGAGGGGGGCTATGTGGTAGGATCGTGTAATATGGAATAACGGAATAGTCTAGGTAGATAAAGTAGGTAAATGCAAGGAGACACCAGGACTTTATACTGGTTCGGACCTCTAGTCCTACATCCAGTCCCTAAGCTTCACTTAGGAATTTCACTAACTAACACCCTCACTTAACCCGGAGGAATAGGTTTACAACTTACCCGAACAACCGAACATGATTTCTTGCCTCAACTACCGAAGAGGACTTCAACTCAATTACTAAAAAACAATATTCGACTTGTTGTGTTCTTATCAACACTAATGAGTCTAATGTAGTACAATATTCCTATAATCTTATCCTCGAGAGTATGCAATGTGTTTGTGAAGATTTAGGAAATGTGAATTGCTATGAATCAAAAGAATGTTATAAACAAAACAGTGATTTAAGCAATAGATTAGTGATTGCTTTGAGAATATCTAGAAAATATGATCAAGAGAATAGTAAGATTAAAGCAAGAGAATTCGGTAACTTGAATGATGTTAGAATCATGTATATATACTTGTAGAAGAGGTGCATTTGTTGTCAAAGGTTGCAAACAAGAGATGTTTCCATTTCCATTGGTGAATGGTTGCAACTCTTGGGAGGAAGAAGGTGTCCATTCATAAAAAATTCGCAGGTTCAAATTCAGTCGACTGAACAGAGAATTCAGTCAACTGAAAATATGAAGTAAAATTTTCAGGAACAAATTCAGTCGACTGTGCAGGAAATTCAGTCGACTGAAACTGTGCATGTTTATATATTTGTACCAGTTTCAGTCGACTGGCTATTCATGTTCAGTCGACTGAACTTCTAAAATATGCACAGTGAAAGCTTAAATAAAAATGAAGTTTATAAAATGTTTTCTAGTGTTCGTGCAAGCCTCTTGATGATAGATTTTAACAATAAATCTAGACTAAGACTTATATAAAAAATCATACTTATGTTTGTTTGGTCTTCATCGATCTTCCTTTAGCTTTGCACATATCTCTTCCTTCTTTGTTGAAGCACATTGTCATTGATCAAAATCTTCGCGTATCAACATTCTCCCCCTTTTTGATTGATGACAATACTGATTTATTCTAGAGATGCATTTACTTATTTTTCTCCCCCTGAATGTATGTACTATCTTTCCTACAAAACAAAGTTAGTACCATAGATTTTCTCCCCCTTTGCCATCGACAAAAAGGAAGATAATAGTAGAAATATTATATCAAAACAATCACTGAAGCATAGAGAATAGAAAATTTGCATAACCATGGCTTAGAAAAAGTTAAAAATGTTGCGTCGAACAAGCACAAAATGGCTATTCATACAAGCCATAAGAAAGTTATAAATAAACATCAAACCATACTAAAATTACTCATCTCTATCCCAGTCATATGAACCTTCTCTTCCTCCTGTTGGTTCACGTATGACGGGTCCTCCTGTTGGTGGTCTGTACGCTCTTCCTCTTTGGCCACCACTTTCTCCGCTTGTGCTGCTACTTGTTTGTTCTTCGGATGACGTCCATGTAAACGTAGGTGTCGGACGTTTGCCGCGAGATGTCGAAGCAGTAGTGGTGCTTGAGCACGAGATTGCATCCCATAGCTTGTTGAAGAATCCTTTGATTTTGTCAAGCTTGTGATCTACCTTTTTAAGACGAGTATCAAGAATTTGTTGATTTCTTGATAATATCCCCAATGATTGGTTTGTAGTAAAGCTTGGGTCAACAAGACGAATTTCATCATCTTGCTCAAAATGTTCTTCGCGGTTATGTTGTGGAGGTTGTTGTTGTTGTTCTTGATGCCTCGCTTCCCATTCGGCGAGTGATATTATGCGAGGAGGTCGAGATGGGAGTTGCATTAGGCTTATGGTCCGGTGGTTAATTTGATGGACCATTATATTTTCCGACTCGGGTAATGGCGTATCGACATTGAGGAGAAGTCGCATGATGTATTCTCCAAAATAGATAGTTCGCATTTTGCCATTATTAAAAGGGAGAAACTCATCAAGAATAAGCTGTACCCAATTGACTTGTATATTGCCAAAAATAGCATATAGAGCTCGATAATTATTTGGGTAGACAATTTCGTACGAGCCCGTGCGAGAAGTAATTGTTCTCATTAGAGCTTTGTGAAGGATTCTTGCCATAGGTCGAAGAGAGGTAGACTTAAAATCTCTAAAGTTGATATTATCATCCATAAATCGATGGGTTTATGTTATCACGAATTTGTAGATTGAATTCTATCTCTTCTATCTTTCTCCCGACATTTGGTGATTCTAGAATGTGTGCTATTCTATCTAAGGAAAACCAAACTTTCTTTCCACATACCATACTCAAACACTATTGTTTGGATTTCTTGGAGTTTGGTGTCCAAGATTAAGGTTAGCATAAAATAGTTTGACCATTACATGATTTATGGCATGGTCATTTCTTTTCAAATCCAAAGGAGAAGTTAAACCTGCTTGATCGGTTAACGTTTGGATGTTGTAGGTTTGAAAGCTTTGGAAATCAACGAAGGAATGCTCGAAAATTCGGGAATTCTTCGTCTTATTCCATCTAGTGACAGCTACTCCATCGTAAAGCCATTGCGCTATTTGAGCATCAATTGGCTCGGAGGATGAAGAAGAGGAAGCTCTTGATCTCTTTGGTGCCATTTGAGTGAGATTTGAGTGATTTTTAAGGAATTGGGGGCTAGGGTTTCGAAAATAATTGGGGAAGAAAACTATTTTGGAAAGTAAAAAGTGAATGGATAGGTAAAAAATTGGTGGTTAAAAGGGGAAAGTTGCCTGGGAATTGGTGTTCAGTCAACTGAATACACTGTTCTGTCGACTGAATTGAAGGCCGAAAATTTTCTGGGTTGAATTCAGTCGACTGAACAGGGTTTTTAGTCGACTAAATTTTTGTCTGAAAGTTTCTGTTAGTATTTCAGTCGACTGAATTATAAAAAAAATTGCATTCTGCCTTAAGTTCAGTCGACTGATCAGGGTTTTCAATCGACTGACCCATGTATTTTGTTGTTCTTAGCTAATTTTGAAGGTAAACACTTTATTCAAAGAAATAATCACAATTATATAGATGTAACACTATGAATAGATTTCAAAACTAACTATTTCTTAGGGGATGGACTCGGAATCTTTTTCCCTTCATTCTTCATATAATTTATATCCCATGAATTTGGACTATATTGAGGAGTCTTAGGAGACATCCAAGGATTCACAGGATCGACTGGTGTACGGTAAGATGAGGACGGATCAAGTGAACTAACGGGGCGAGGTAGGGGTTCGACCACTTCGTTCTTTTTTGAGCCACAAAAGCGTAAACCGATTTGCTCTAGGAAGCTTAATCGTCTAGCCGTAACTTTTTGTTCGAAGTATAATTCTCGTTGAAGATCTATTTGTTGTTGTTGAAAGTGATGAATTTCATCAATATTTCTTTTTGTGTCTGGAGAAATAAAGAGTCCGCGTTTCGCTTTCTTGGATTCTGGTGTGTAGCCAGTACGATAATTGTTCCATTTGTAAACTGGCTCATGTGTCGGTGTTGGAGTGGGAAGTTTTGGAGATGTTGGAGTGTTATCGACTGAAGAGGTGATGTTGATCGGGGAAAAAGAGTTGTTGGACGACATTTTTATAATGAATTTTTCAAGCTTTTATTTGTGAGAATGAGTTGTGAAAAAGAAATATTTTTAAGATATATTTATAGTAGGGATTTTCTAAATATATAGTGGTTATAATTCTTTAAAGTTTTTCATCCACTCAATGATTTAATGGTTACCATAATTCAGTTAAAAATGTATGGTGTACAAATAAATATTATTTTATAATATATTATGTAACATATTCGAAAATTGAAAATCTCATTTTTTTTTCTTTATTCAATCGGCTGAGCATATAGTGTTAGTCGACTGAATTGTGTAGATTTTTCTAACTTTCTCTATATGATATCTTTAAAAGACATTATTCCTAACTCTCGTCGTAATTTTATGAAGGAGTTTTCTAATAGAGGTTTAGTAAATATATCGACAATTTGATTTTCGGTAGAAATATGTTCTAAATTAATTATTCCTTTTTCGATATTGTCACGTAGAAAATGGTGACGAATATCTATATGTTTTGTACGAGAGCGATTAACCGGATTTTTAGATAAGTTTATTGTACTTGTATTATCACAGTATATTGTAGAATTTTTTAAATTTATATTAAAATCTTTAAGTGTTTGTTGCATGTATATAACTTGAGTGCAAGCTAAAGCAGCTGATATATACTCTGCTTCGCAGGTGGAAAGCGAGACACAATTTTGTTTCTTACTAAATCAAGATACAAGTGATTTTCCAATGAAATAGCAAGTACCACTTGTACTTTTTCTATCTGTTTGAGATCCACCAAAATCAGCATCACTGAATGACACTAACTCAAATGGACACTCCTTTGGATAGAAAAGACCGAAATCTTTAGTGTTGTTAAGATATCGCATAATTCGTTTTACCGCTCTTAAGTGTGATTCTTTAGGATCGGATTGAAAACGTGCACATAAACAAACACTCATCATTATGTCGGGTCTACTAGCGGTCGAGTAAAGTAAGGAACCTATCATACTTCTAAACAATTTTTGATCTACACTTTTGCCATTTTCATCTCGATCGAGATGTGTAGTGGTACTCATAGGAGTAGGTTTAGCAGAAGTGTTTTCCATGCCGAATCATTTAATTAAATTAGCACAATATTTTTCTTGGTTTATAAAAATTCCATTTGTTATTGTTTGATTTGAAGTCCGAGAAAATATGATAATTCTCCCATATGAGACATTTCGAACTCATTAGTCATTATATTTGAAAATTCTTTACATAAATTTTCATTTGTTGAACCAAAAATAATATCGTCTACGTATATTTGAATTATTAAAATATCTTTGGTAGTATTTTTAATAAAAAGCGTTTGATCTACTTTTCCAATTTTAAATCCCGAATTTAATAAATAACTTTTAAGTCTTTCATACCAAGCACGAGGTGCTTGTTTAAGACCATATAGTGCTTTCTTTAATTTAAATACATGATCCGGATATTTTTCATGTATAAATAATGGAGGTTGTTCTACATATACATTTTCTTTATTAAAACCATTTAAAAATGCACTTTTAACATCCATTTGATAAAGTTTAAAATTGTGAAAACATGCAAAGGCTAATAGTATACGTATTGCTTCAAGTCTTGCAACGGGAGCAAAGGTTTCTTCAAACTCAATACCTTCTTCTTGATTATACCCTTGTGCTACTAGTCTTGCTTTATTCCTTGTTATATTACCTTGTTCGTCTACTTTATTTTTGTAAATCCATTTTGTTCCTATTACTGATTGATTATTAGGACGGGAACTAATTCCCAAACATCGTTACGTTCAAATTGATTTAATTCTTCTTGCATTACGATAATCCAATAATCATCTGTTGATGCTTCTTTAGGATTTTTAGGTTCTATTGATGAAATGAAAGTTACATGACCCATTTGATTTAGTTGATTTCTTGTCCTAACTTGAGAATTTATTTCTCCTATTATATTTTGAGTTGGATGATCTCGTAATATTCTAGGAGGAGATCTTAGTTCATAATTACTATTTTCAAGGTTTGTTTCTTCTATATTTATCAATTCTTCATCATCTTTTATATTAAAATTTTTATTAAAATTTTCATCAAAAGATATATGCAAAGTTTCTTCAATTATGTTTGTTCGTTTATTAAATACTCGATATGCTTTACTTCGTTCTGAGTATCTTACGAAAATTCCTTCGTCGGCTTTTGGATCGAATTTTCCTAGTTAATCTTTTGCATTTAAAATGAAACATTTTGATCCAAATATTTTAAAATAAGATATATTTGGCTTTTTATTATTAAATAGTTCATAAAAAGTATTTTTAGTTAATGGTCTAATTGATATTCTATTTAATACATAACATGCAGTAGCAACGGCTTCTGCCCAAAAATGTTTTGGTAGAGAACATCCATTTAATAATGTTCTTGCGCATTCTTGTAATGTTCTATTCTTTCTTTCTACAACTCCATTTTGTTGAGGAGTTCTAGGAAATGAAAATTTATGATTTATTCCTTTCATTTTACAAAAAGTTTCAAAAGCTTCATTTTCGAATTCGCCTCCATGATCGCTTCGAATATTTTTAATTTTCAAATCTTTAGTGTTTTGAATTCTTTTGACAAATGTTTTAAAATGCTCAAAAGTGTCACTTTTATTTTTCATAAAAATAGTCCATGTATATCTTGAAAAATCATCAACTATTACAAATACGTATCGATTATGATTAATGGATTAAGCTTGTGTTGGTCCAAATAAATCCATATGTAGTAATTCTAATGGTTGTAAAGTCGAAATATTTTTCTTAGATTTGAAAGATGATTTTGTTAATTTTCCTTTTTGACAATCATCACAAAGATTATTTATTTTAAAGTTTATTTTGGGTAAACCTCTTACTAATTCATTTTTAGAAAGTTTTCTAATAGTTTTAAAATTTATATGACAAAATCTTTTGTGCCATAACCAAGGATCATTATCTTTGGCAAGTAAACACATACTTGTATTATGATTAATATTCATATTTAGAACATAAATATTTCTGTCTCTATTTCCTTCAAAAACAAGATTTTGGTTTTGATCAAAAATACTACATTTATTATTCGAGAAAGTTATTTTAAAACCTTTGTCACACAGTTGACTTATGATAAGTAGATTATGTTTTAAATTTTCAACTAATGAAACATTTGTTATAAAAGGTAAATTTGATGTACCATAATTGTTCACATCTCCTTTGCCAATAATATAGCCTTTTGAATTGTCTCCGAAGGTAACCGAGCCACCATCAAAGTATGTGATGTTTGTAAGCATATCTTTGTCTCCGGTCATGTGTTTTGAACAACCACTGTCTAATATCCATTTCTTCTTTTTGAGTGGGACCTCAGAATCTTGAGCCATGAAGCATACATTTGCCTGTTCATTGTCGCTATCACTATCATTTTCAGATGAAGATGAATCTGAATCGTCCCATGTTACAGAAAATGCCTTCTTTTTGAATTTATCCTTCTTGTTTTTGTTGTTGAAGCTTTTCTGATTTTCCTTCATTTGTTCTTGACAATGTTTTTGCATGTGTCCTTTCTTGTGACAATTGAAGCATTCTATATTTGAGGATGAAAGTTTGTTCAAGAAATTCTCTTTGAATTTGTTTTTGTTTCCTTTTCTATACCTTAAGAATTTCTTGAAATTTTTTGTTATAGATGCTAGATCCTCATCTTCAGACTCTGATTATTCCTTTTCCGCATGAAAAGCAACATTCTTTCTTTCTTGAGCTTGATCTTTCTTAGCTTGCATATTTACTTCATACGACATAAGATTTCCAATCAATTCTTCTGGTTTCATTGTAGATAGATTATTTGCTTCCTCGATTGCTAGTACTTTTCTCTCCCATTCATCAGTGAGTGAATTTAGAACTTTAGACACAATGTCAAAATCCGTGTATTTTTCTCCTAGTCCTATTAAGGCATGATGGATGTCTTGAAATCTTGAGTACATGTCATTGATGGATTCATTTTGTCGCATTCTAAAGTTTTGGAATTGGTTCTTCAGCATGGATATCTTTATTTGTTTAACCTTGTTTGTGCCTTCATGTATGACTTTAAGTGTTTCCCAAATTTGATATGCAGTAGTACATATGCTAACACGGTTGAATTCATTTCTATCAAGGGCGCAAAATAGCATATTCATAGCTTTGGCATTTGCACTTGCTTCATTCTTTTGAATTTGTTTCCATGTAGGATAATCGGTTGTAGGTACAACGAGCTCTGCTTGAGTAGCATTCCAGACTTCGAAACTTGTTGCTTGCATATAAATTCTCATCCTTGTAGCCCAATAGTTATAGTTTAGTCCATTGAATAGAGGAGGTCTTTGGGTAGATTGTCCTTCCGCAAATGTAGAACTATAGGTAGATGTTGTGCTTGTGCTTGCGTTATTTTCCATATTATCAGTATGTCTAATAACGGTGTTATGGTTATAGAACGGCCTTGCTTTGATACCAATTGAAAGAGGGGGGCTATGTGGTAGGATCGTGTAATATGGAATAATGGAATAGTTTAGGTAGATAAAGTAGGTAAATGCAAGGAGACACCGGGACTTTACACTGGTTAAGACCTCTAGTCCTACGTCCAGTCCCTAAGCTTCACTTAGGAATTTCACTAACTAACACCCTCACTTAACCCGGAGGAATAGGTTTACAACTTACCCGAACAACCGAACGGGATTTCTTGCCTCAACTACCGAAGAGGACTTCAACTCAATTACTAAAAAACAATATTCGACTTGTTGTGTTCTTATCAACACTAATGAGTCTAATGTAGTACAATATTCCTATAATCTTATCCTCGAGAGTATGCAATGTGTTTGTGAAGATTTAGGAAATGTGAATTGCTATGAATCAAAAGAATGTTATAAACAAAACAGTGATTCAAGCAATAGATTAGTGATTGCTTTGAGAATATCTAGAGAATATGATCAAGAGAATAGTAAGATTAAAGCAAGAGAATTCGGTAACTTGAATGATGTTAGAATCATGTATATATACTTGTAGAAGAGGTGCATTTGTTGTCAAAGGTTGCAAACAAGAGATGCTTCCATTTCCATTGGTGAATGGTTGCAACTCTTGGGAGGAAGAAGGTGTCAATTCATAAAAAATTCGCAGGTTCAAATTCAGTCGACTGAACAGAGAATTCAGTCAACTGAAAATATGAAGTAAAATTTTCAGGAACAAATTCAGTCGACTGTGCAGGAAATTTAGTCGACTGAAACTGTGCATGTTTATATATTTGTACCAATTTCAGTCGACTGGCTATTCATGTTCAGTCGACTGAACTTCTAAAATATGCACAGTGAAAGCTTAAATAAAAATGAAGTTTATAAAATGTTTTCTAGTGTTCGTGCAAGCCTCTTGAGGATAGATTTTAACAATAAATCTAGACTAAGACTTATATAAAAAATCATACTTATGTTTGTTTGGTCTTCATCGATCTTCCTTTAGCTTTGCACATATCTCTTCCTTCTTTGTTGAAGCACATTGCCATTGATCAAAATCTTCGCGCATCAACAGATTCGACGTTTGGATTTGCGGCATTGGAATATGAGTATCGTATTCGGTGTCGATCTTCGAAGGTCGAGTCAGGATCGCTACAAGAAGTAAATGGAAGGTGGAGTGAGATGAAAGTTTTACATGTGAATTTGCAAGGCAGCTTTAAATTCTTCCTTTTAAAAAGGCATGGCTGATTGATTTGCAAAGCTAACGTATGGAATCAAAGGGGTGTATTTTGAAAGCTAGAGATAATTTAAAACGTATGCCCAAAGGTAACGTATTTAAATTTATTTGTTTCTTATTTAATTAATAAAATATACACTAGAGAATATATCAGGAAATAACGTACCATTTATAACGCCAAATAAATTAAACAAGAATGGATATAAAACGTACCAAATGAAACGTTTAATTTATTGCCTTTTTACAACATTATTTCTTAATTAATTTAAAAGTATATAACCCATATAAGTAAAATAACAGCGAAATAAATGTTGTAAATATATTTTTTATATAAAAGATTTGAAGTTAAAATTTAGAATTTAAAATTTAAATTAGTGTCAAAATTTAACCAAAATCTACCATTACAGAAATTGTTTATATTTATTTAAAATTGGGCAACTTAATTCAAGAAAGTTTAAAAATTCAAACTCCTTTAACAAATTAAACACCAAGGTTTTAAAAATAAAATATACGCATAACATATCATGTTACACAAATTAGAACATGATTTTACAAACAATAAATATTATTTATATAAATTAAAATAAACAAATTTGTTAAATAAAACAATTTACACACAATATTGTAAAAAGCATAACTTTCACAATATTAATCCAATTTCAACGAAACGAAAAGCAGTATTCTTCAAATTAAATATATTTTCATAATAAAAGATGAAATTTCAAAATTTTAAGTATTTAAATTTTAAATTTAAAAGTCAAAGTTTGACCAATTTGACCAAAAATCCATTTTTTTGGAATTATTCCATTTATTCAGGTTTGGAATTATAATTCACACAAAAATCAAAATTTATATTTAGAATAACAAAATTTATCCATTTTAATTAATAAAATAATTTTTTTAAATCAGATCAGTTAAAATAATTAAAATATAAAATTAAAATAAACACAAAATACAGGGTTGTTACAATCTTCGAAAAAAATCATTAAACTGTTGAATATGCTAATATTGATTTTTTTATGATAAAAGATATGTATATATTCATTTAAATGTATTTGTTATTATACTATTTTATTTTCACATAATTAAATAAATATTTTCTTAATAAAATAAATAATGCAAAATTTAAATTCAAACAGATACTTTATTCGAACAAATATTTTATTACAATTTTTAATAGTACAAAATTTGAGCTCTCACTGCATATACAACATTTCAAATTACAACACAATTTTTCACTATATAATTATCATTTACATTAGCACCTCACTATATATCACTCATTCACTTATATTTTATCTTCGACTTTGCTCCAGCCTGAATCCAACATCTGAGTTATCTGCAAAATAAACGCCGATGCAGTAAAATTGAAAGTGAAATATTTTTGCAATGTAAAATAAAATATATTTTTGAAAATATCATTTGCCTCCATTATTTGGGTTGTTCGTCATCATTATTTTGAATTCATCATACATGAACAACTTGTGACATGCATAGTGTATCACTGTACATGCCACAACGCCATGCACACCGATATACACTTGATAAAATTGCAGGGACAAGTGAGCACAAGGTCAAACCCAATCAAAAGAAACATTCAACTCAAGTGCAATACAAATAAAGTCACGATATGAGCACAAGGTCAAACCCAAGCCAAAGCTAGGTTCAACTTAGGTGCAATACAAAAACAAAAATAGAATGGTCAAGTTTTAATGACTGGAACATGCTCAAACACACTATGATCACACACACATCGAACCAGTTCAAAACATGCAATGGGCACAATTATTCTAGAGTGAACCAGATTATAAGAACATCAGTGTAACAAAGGTATCATATATACGTACTTGAAGCAACTAGACTATAATGCACCGAATCAACTAAACCAGAACTCAAGTGTGAACACAGGATAGATCCGATACAAATGGTCAAGTGCATAATAATATTGCAACCGAGCCCATAATAATGGAGCAACAAATATACATGTAGTGCATGGCATTTTAGTGCAGACTTGACTATGTAGACCAACTCAATGTACACTTGAACCCAGGCCGATCAAAGCACCAAGTTCACAAAACTAACACACAGAGTAGTAACAAGCGCACATGCCCAAGCTCACAAATCAAATACATAAACACAACAACAAGCCTCGACATGTTAAGTAAATGCTAAGCAGCAATGTCAAATAGAACCAATGCACATGTACATAGAAGAGTAAAAGCTATAGTTTAACTCGAAGCAACTCGAGCTAGCATATTCGAAATAATAGATTCAAAGCCGTATGAAGACCGACATTCAAAGTGCAGGCAAATTCCAAAATCAAGATGAAGTTCAAGTGAACCCAATACACATGAAAACCTCACAAACATACATCAGGACAAATGCATACAAATGAAACCAAAGGGATGAAGAAGTCAACATGTACGCAATAGAGTGGAATGCAAGACTACACAAAGGGGCACTTGAAGCTCACATGAAATGCAATCAGACTCACCGAATGTATGACCAAAGAGACAAACAAATGTACACTAACCGAAGACATGCAAATGGACATTAGTTACAAAGACAATAAACACTAAATGCAACATAGTGCTCAAATGAAATGATCAGACCATAAGTACAAACCAAGCATACAAGTTCATATGCACCGGCTCAAAACATATGCAACATGAGGACATTCGAAATACGTAGCAGTTTTCAAGAGGAAATAGTATATATGCAGTGATGAACAAGACTGCAATACCAAAGTACAATCACACACACATATATATACATACATATATGAATGTATATATGTATGGAGTCAATCAACCAAAGCTAGCAGTCTATATGAAGCAAAGTCCAGAAAATCACAAATTCAGATAACAGAGATGAAAAAACACAAATCAAGCCATGGGTCAGGAACCACACAGCAAGACAGTGAGTTACTCAATGCAAATGTAGAGAAGCAGTAAAAGACATGTATGCATATGCAGTGGCAATATGAGATACAATGGAAACAGTTCAATATGTAGGCAAGGCTACAACTACAAGCAGACTACATGCTGAACAAAAAGGCAAGACCAAGGACAATGTACAACCCAGTACAACACAAATGTACACATGAAGGTCATATGCAAACCAAACCAGACTCAAGTGAAACTATCGAACCAGTCAATACAAGAAACTGAACGTGTCAAGTTAAATGCCAAAGTCAAATCCTATTGAACAAGTCCAGGAAATTCAAATACCACAATCGATTGCCAGCAAATCATGAACCAGTTAATTGTCAAGAAATTAGAAAATATTATCTCTAATTCAAAATGCCGAAATCAGAGATGTCAACAAAGAAAAGAACGGAGCCAAATTCAAAGCAAACGCAAGCCGTGATAATCAAGCAAACCAAAATATACAAATTGAAAAAGTCAGAAAACGTTACCAGCATTCAAGTTAAATCGAACGACCGAGCTAAAGTAACAGACGAATTCAAAAGATTTATTCGAACAATAATTTAGGAAATTAAACCCTATAAAAACCATTAACATCATTGGCATACAGAGCATCGGGTTCAAGCAAATTAACCAGTAAAGCAAGGAGCATAAATCACATACCAATTTAGATCGAACTCGATAAAATTGGAGCGACCGAAATCATATAACAGCCAAACGATCGATTGTCTAAGCCAAACAAAGAAAATAATCAATGCTATTGATCGACTACAGGTGGCGTCTCTTCAAAGCAAAGCCCTAATTTATTTTGAAAGAGGAACAAACAAGCAAAGAGGCGGACATTGTTCACGAAGCAAAGAATATAGGCCGAAGGTATAAACAAAAAAAGGGGACTTCTCTTTATTTTATATTGGGCTGGTTTTCTTATTGATATATTGGATTGTAATTTAATATAGGGTTTTGTATTTGTTTTTAATTTGCATTTTTATTTTAAACTTTTATAAAATTCTAGTTGTGTGACTAGGGGACGAACTACAGTGGTGTAGTTAGAGAATTCGCAACCCAGTGGCAGGGTTGTGGCAGGTTTTGAGCATAGAGTTAGGTTAACCGATAGCGGGTGTCGCGAGTTTACGTGTGTAAGCGTCTGACTACTTAATTTATAGTAAAAATCTTAGGAGCAGGACATAGGCAGGGTTTTGCCGAAGTTGGGTAAATCTGTGTTTTTCTATTTCTTCTTTTATTATGCTGCTATTATCTGTGCTGCAATTATTTTATATATTTCTATATTAATTTTTATAATTATTAATATCACCTCATTCACCCCTCCTCTAGGGTGAAATCGATCCTACAAGTGGTATCAAATCTAGGAACAAAAGCAAAGTTTTGTTTTAAAATTTTGATTTTTCAAAAACAAACTTTTGTTTTAATTTTTTTAATGGCATCTTTTAATAATACTTTTGCTGAGTATCAGTCCATAATTAGACCACCAATGTTCAATGGTAAATATGCTTAATGGAAAAATAGAATGAATTTTTTTCTGAAAACCGTTGATGCTTGGAATATTGTTGAGACAAGATATAAGACACCAACTATAGTGATCGATAATTAGGAAATAGAAAAACCAATGGATCAATGGATAGAACTTGAAAATAAACTATAGAATGCTAATGCTAAAGCTATGAATTCTATTATTTGTTCATTGGATCAAATTGCATTTAAGCGTGTCTCACATTGTCTAACTGCGTAGGAAATTTGGCATACACTTAAAGTGACTCACGAAGGAACATCTCAAGTCAAAGAATCTCATCATGCCATGCTTAATAGCGAATACGAGAACTTCACAATGGCCAAGGATTTGAATATCAAAAATATGTATGGACGACTTTCTAATCTTGTATAAAAATCTGAAGCTCTCGGAAAATCATACACAGAGTTGGAAATAGTCCGAAAAATCCTCAGAGTCCTTATATGAAGTTTTGAAGCAAAAATCACTGCTACTCAAGAATTAAAGGATTTGAAACAGATTAAAGTCGAAGAATTTATTGGAAATATCACCACTTATGAGGTAGAAATGAAATTCAAGGAAGAACGTGAAGGAGGTGATATGTAAAAGAAATCTGTAGCTCTTAAAGGAACAATAGAAAGTGACGATGATAATGATAATGGAGCAGCTGAGATGGTGCTATTAATAAAAAATTCCAAAAGTGAAACCATGAATATAGAAATCCAATTCTAAATCAACGATTGAAAAGTAGAATAGTAAAAGAACTAGACAACTCAAAATAACAGGAGATCATTTGTCACAAGTGCAATAAACCCGGTCATATCAAGCCCAATTGTCCTCAGAATCGACTCAGCCAACGAAAAAAAACCAAAAAGGAGAAGTTTTGCAGCCACTTGGGATGTAACTGATGAAGGTGATAAAAGCACCAGTAGTGAGAGTGGAAAAGCAGATTTGTGTCTTCAAGGTGATATAACTGATAGCGATGATGACGAGCCAAGCGAGGTATCAAAACTTACTCGTTTAGAATTATTTATATATTTTCACGAAGTAATTGGCTGTTTTGAAAGACTTAGGGAGAAATACACTAAAATTGAATCACAAAGAGATACTTTGATATAATTAAATAAACAACTTGACCAATTAGTCATAAATTATCGAAATAAAAGCCCTAAGTGTGACAAGTGTCCATCATTTGAAAAAGAGACTAAAAAATCAGAAATTAAAATTAAATCACTTGAAAATGAAATTCTAATTTTGAAAGAAAGTGAAAACACTAGGGGAGAAAATTCTATTAAAAAGTGCACACAATTATTGAATGAAAATGAATCTCTCAAAACACAAGTCCAACAATTGTCTACAACTATAGAAAAATTTCCAAAGGAGAAAGGTCATTAAATATGCTATCAGGGAAACAAACTGTTAATCTTGTTAGACAAGGACTTGGGTATAATCAATCTGAACGTATTAGAGGTTAAATTAATCAAGTCAAATCCGACTTCACAATTTGTAGAAAAACTGGACACAATCAAAACAATTGTTGGTATAGACCCAAAAATATGAAAATCATACCAATTTGGGTTCCAAAAGGCATGAATATAAAATCCCTTAAAGTCAAACAAATCTGGGTGCCAAAAAGAACAAATATAAATAGTCTTGGGTCGACACAAACATATTTTTCAAAATCTTTTGCCACCAACAACCATGGACCTATAAAAACAAATAAGTCACAAAAATCTTTTCTCGTGTAGGTGTGGTGGCAAGCTAAGGAACAACAACAATATTACATGGATTCTGGCTATTCCAGACACACGACCGACGACAAATCAAAGTTCCTTTGCCTAGTACAAAGGTGACAGAGTCACAATGAGTAACAACGAAAAATTATCGTGAAAGTAAAATAGGTAACGGTACATCTTTCTTGAACGATACATTAAATTTGAAAATTTGCACCATAATCTGATTTAATTCAGTCAGTTATGTGATGAGGAGATAAATGTTGATTTTGATTCTGAATTTTGAAAATTGTTAGCCAATTATCTTTTTATGCTGAGAACACTATAAGTACCTCTAGGATCTCTTAGCTAGTTCATATAGATTCATTTGGACTAACGATATTGCAGGAGATATTGTCTTATATTGATTACTCTAGATACATGTGGATATATGCGTTTACCTTACTACTTCTAGATCTGACACTATGTTTATTGTTTTCTTGTTTGCATGATTTGAATCCAAATCCAAAAGAATTTCATTCAAAAGTTGTAAAAAGATTTTAAAGCATGTGTTGAAACTTCACTATCTGGTCTATGACATCCAACTAATGATAATGTTGAGTCTAAGAGAAATTCAGATGCAGATTACACTGGTAATCTAACTGATAGAAAAAGTACTAGTGGAATGTGTTTTATGTAGAGATTTTCATTAGTTGCATCACATTTTCAAAGAAAATATTTGCATATTTTTCATTTCAACTAATTTTCAACTAGCAGATATTTTTCTTATAAAACCCCTTCCAGAAAATAGTTTTTATTGACCTTGTTTCAGATTTGTCATTTTTAGAAGATTTGATTTTATAATTATTCTTGGATTTGATCTTAAATGACTACAATAACCAATCTGACTCCCTACTGATTATCGAAAAGATAGATAGTGATTGAAAAAGCGATGAGTGTTGATATTAATCATATATTATAACTTGAGACAGTATATTTAGTAAACTTCTTTAGAAATTTTAACAAGATTTATAATAACTTTTGATGGGTAAAATTTCCATGATCATCTCTATTTCTATCATATTTCTGACGACCATCACTCATCAAAATCCAATATAGTATGCCAATATGTTGTATTTTAAATGGGAAATTATTCGTTTTCATTTTATTTTATTTTTAGCAATAAAAACATCCAAAATATTCGCTCTCATTTAAAAGTCCTCACGATTATGCATGGGTGACTTACTTGGAATATTTATATATATGCTTTCATGCTCATTTAAAAGTCCTCACAATTATGCATGTATGAAACACATATCAAAATTGATTGTTAAATAGGTAATCCCATTTAAAAGTCCTCAGGGTTATGCATGGTGTAACGACCCGGAAAATTTTAACAATTTTAATTGATTCTATAACGTATTTAATTGAATATTTGTGAAATCTTATAATAATTGAATTTTTAAATAAAATGTTTATATATTTAGAATACGTATATTTAAATATAGCAGATTGTAAATTTTCAAATAATTTTATGGAAGTTTATTTAATTGAGAAAACGTGCTGTCCAATTCAAGCTATTAATTGATTTAATTGATTTCTGAATCAGTGCGTAATGGTTTCTTTTTACTACCGTTAAAGATTTCTATTGCTTAATACTTTTCCAATTCAGGTAGACTTTTCCATTCGTAACCATTAATAAATTTGAGATCATCGACCTTGCTTTTATTATTCCTTGTAGTTTCGTGCACTGACTTTACCTTTCCCACTGCCCATAATTTTCTCTATACGTTTCTTTTGCAATTGAAGCGTATATTTATATTTATGGTGGTGCGTTTATTCTGGTCTCTCTTTATTTTTGTTTTTAACGCTTGAAAGAATCTCAAATCATCAAGCTAGTAGCATCCGTTCCTTCCCTCGCTTTCATAAGGCCTATAATATATAAACCACTTGCTTATAGATCCGAACACAACTTTGTCATCAAATTTAATGTGCCTTCCTCTCCCTATTATTTCAGTTCCAACCTTCCTAGTAAATGGCTTTAATAAATTTTGGCTAAATCATAGCTACGGACTTTTCAAATTTCTTTCATTTTTTTTTATTTCCAATTCCTTCATTTGCTTCAAAAATTTTGAACGTGCCTAATCATCTCAGCATGTATATATAATGTAAGCCTACCTTTCCTTGGAAAGCTATTGCTCACAAAATTTCCTGATTTCTTTCCTTTTATCCATTTTTATATCCTTGACTTTCAAAACTCATTATGTGTTGTACAAACAAACAAAAATTTATTGCCTTAAGTGTATAGCTAAATCAACTATTGACCGTTACAATTACTTTTATTTTTATATTCATTTCAATTTATTACTTAAATAACGTTTTGATGAATTAATGGACAGCTTTACATTTCTTTTGCTTTTGAAAACTTTATATTTATAGTGTACGTTTCTTTTGCATTTCAAAAATTTGAAACATGCTGCCCCATTTAAGCCATTAATTGTTTTAATTATTTTTCTTAATCAACATATAAACGTTTCTTTTTATTATTCCAGGATTTACATCCATACTTTAGTCTCTGCTGTTCCATTTATTTCATTTGAAATCTAAATTTATTTACCATTCATTTATACGCCTCTTTCTCTTCCCTCTTTTACCTCTTCGTTTCCGTGTTTCTAGGAATATATATATATATATATATATATATATATATATATATAGTATAGCATAGATTGCATCTTCTTTTCTCTCTGTAGGCTATTCGTTGCCCTCAAATTAATATTAAAAGAGGAGAGAGCTTTGTAAATATTATATAAAGTCATATAGCACGTTCACTTATCAGATGCAGACCTACCTTTATATTTAAGAAACTAGCATTTTCTCTATTGCCTGAAGAATGCCCTTCGCCATGTCATGTTGCTTGAATCACGCATGCATTCTTCCTTTAAAAATCGCCTGTTCTCATCTCCCCTCCATCTTTTCTTATTTCTTCCAAACCTGAGCATGAGCTCTCTCTTTTCCTTGGCCTGCCTCCTCCGCATGGCTGCATGCATTAGTTGGCAAAACATTTCCTCTCTGGTTTTTAAAAGTAAGTACGCATTTTATTTGATATAAGTCTATTTTATATATTAAGAACAGTATAGATTGTGCATAAGTTTTGTTTTATATGTTTACTGCAACTATGTGGATTTTGAATTCCCTAACAGTTGAACTTTAAAAATAATAATATATTTCATAATAGTATATATATGATAATTGTTATATTTATAAACGTGTATATAAATATTTAACTTCTGTTCATATATAAAGGTTAGTATATATTTATACTGTATTATGTATATTATTTTAAGATTTTACGGTATATAGTTTTTGGCTTTTGTTAGCATATAGTTATCGTACGGCTTTTAGATACGTATGTTTTACTAACTAGTTGATAAGTTAAATATATATATGTACGCATTTTATTTTACTATTGATAGCTTACGGTATATATGGTATAAGTTTGGCAGCCTTCTATTAATATACGTATTTTTATATGTTTTATATATTTGGTTATAACAGTTTCAACTATAATAAAATATGTTATTTTATTAGCTTCCATATGTTAGATATATAAAATATAGTATTTCAATTTTCGTTACTGTTTTGGTATATATTATATAAAATTGGTGGGTACAAGTTTGATAGGTCAATTTATAATATATATTTTTATGATTGTTTTAGTATTTTATAGTCTACCGTACTATATTTTATTTTATTTTCAACAATTTACATAAGTTATATTTAAATGTAGGTATATATATAAATTTTCTATGGTAGTTTTACAGTATAAGTTATATCAATATTTTATAATTTCAACAGTATATGCTTTCAAAAGTTTATTTCATGTCAGCCTTAAGGTTGTTTGCACTGACTGATATACGTTGGATTTTTTTTAAGGGATGTGTATTTTGATTTCAAGTATAGTCATATGTATAGTCATATACAAATTGGTAGAGGAAATGTTATATAGTATATATATGGTTATATTAATATAGTCGGTCTGCACACCTATGTATATATATTAACCGAGGCATGCATATTTTGTTGCATATTTTATAAACTGTGTCTGCATATGTTGGCTAGTTGTATATAAGCTCACTTATCCTATTTATCTTCCTTGATCCAATTCTGATTTGAATTCGTCTATTCCTATTATCAGCTTTGATCATTGAACCGTGTCCATCTAGCTTTGTTTTGGAATTCGGATCTGGATTTCATAACTCAATTCTTTTTCTCTGGCCTCGAAAGGTGAGAAATCACTCACGATTAACATTCTTTTATTTACTAAATTTGATTTCAATTGAGACGACAATTGAAATATGAGGCTGTAGTTATTTAAATTGTTATATATGCTATTATCTGTAACTATTCACTTATGGGATATGACACCATATCCTATTGTTTATATATTTATTTTGATGATATATGCCTGTTGTTATTATTATTTACATATCTGTTATCACTCTGCAAGTTCCCTGTTAGTATAGAAATCACTATGGGTTGAAATGATACATACCCGAACAGACTTTAGAATATGAGAAAATCGTTATGGGTTGAAATGATAAACCCAAGCGATTTTCATTTAATTGAATTGGGATTACGGGTTGAAATGCTATCCACCCGTATACATTTAGTGTACGGATTGAAATGATAAATATCCGTAACACTTGACCATATGATAAGAAATATATACAGACATCGTTGGTCCATATATATAAATATTTTGAAATTTAATTCATTGTTTTGGAAAGAAATATATGGTCTTATTAAATGTTAATCCTTAAAATTTTTTATATATAAAGGGAAATGATATATAGATTTAATAATATTTAATTTAGTCAAAATTTGAATTAATACATAAATTATGCTAAATATTTATGCAAATTTTATTCCAAAAGTATTCTGCAATTTACTAAGATTGGGAGATAAATGTGGGTTTATCTAAATGGTATTTAAATAAGGATTTATTCAATTAAATCAATTTGAAATTTTTGAATGGGAAATTTAAGGGTATGATTTTGTAACTGGATTTTTATTTAAGTGATTTAATGAATATTTCACGTTTAAATAAATTAAAGAAAATATTGAGTAAAATGTAATTTAAGGTTACTTAAATGATATTGTATCTAATGAGGGATTATTTTAAGACTAGATAATAATGAGGTTAAATCGAGATCTATATGGAACTATTAAATTGAACATTTAATTAAATATTAAAGCTTTGAACTATATTGGGATTTAAATGGTTTATTTTGAGATTCGGATATGTATTTGAAATCAGTATAGTTGAATTTATTATTTAGAAACTAAATTGATTAAAAAGTTAGTTTGAAACGTTGAATACTTAAAGTTTTGAAATATATTGAATATAAAGGGTATTTTGTGATTTCAAATCCGAATTTGAGATCGATAAAATTGAAGTGGTTATTTTAGAAATTGAGTTGAATTTAAATTAATAAATTGAGATTGAAATAGATTTAAATGGGATGGTCGAGATGATGTTAAACGATTTGTTAAGTTGAGGGAATTGAAATTACTTTACTGTACAAATTATTTAATATATAAAAATACTATTTGGGAAGTATAGAGATATTTGAAGTGAAAATGATATTTGGTTTTGAAGTATAAATTAAGTTGAAAAGACTATAGTGTTATAGTGTATATTTCTATCTTTTAGATAGTTCCATGGACCCTTAGAGGATGGTTATCCCAAACATCCTCTAAGTTAATTATATTTCAGTTGATATTTCACTTGAGTTAGATTTATAGATATAAGAATGTTAATCCTGACTCGAGTGTTTTGTGTTTTGCTTTACGCTCGGGTCAGACTGAGAGATACAACATTTGAGACTCATCTTCGAAGTTGGAGCTTTGCTTGAAGATCCAGCTATCTATCCCTTCAGTCATCCAGTTGATTGGTTCAGAGAAGTCATCTGTTGCATTGGAGACTTCATGGCATTTGAACTATTCGGTTGTATTTTATTTCTAACTCTGAGGTATATAGTAGCTTCATGAACTACTATTCTTTATCTATTCCGCTGCATTGTATTACTCTGTGTAAGTGATCTATGATTGATTTATTTACTGTATATTTTAAGTTTTGCCAAATTTTATTAACAATTCGGTATTTTGAATTATTCAAGTCGGACATGTACGGTTTTATTGTCGATTTGAATGGTCCAAAATTTTCCGGGTTGTTACAGTTGGTATCAGAGCTTTGGCTCTAGGCAAAACCTAGCATATATGGTAAATTCATTTACAGAATCACTTTCGTTCGAGTTGAATCTCTTCTTTTTGACTTGATTTCCTTTGAATTTTGGAATGTCCCTCGGTTCCAAAATTCATTCTTGTCTCTCCCTATTTATATTCGTTTGATTTTGGAGTATCCCATAACTCCACAGCATGAATTGTAAAGGGGGTGAAAACTCCTTTACAATTGACATTGATTCACCAGAGATTTCTGTATCCTCGGTTTACGATGCTGCTATATCTTGGTATGCCGAATTCTATCTCTGGCAATCGAATGTCGATTTGCTTTAGAATTCCACATCAATTATATTCCTGAAGTCACGGTTGACCCGGTTAAGGTCGCCCGAGATTTATAGAAGTATATCCATCTTCTATTTTGTAATTTGATTTTCTCAACTTTGTTTGAGCCTATCTTCGAATCAGGATTCTATTGATTAGAGTTCCTCTAAATTAAATCTTTATCTTTGTTTTGAAATCCATTCTTGAATCATCCTTTGAAAATCGGGTTTGTTGTATTTTAAAATTGTTTTATACGAAATTTTTATTTTGATAACTATGATTTTATTCTATATATAAAAGTGAATTTTTTTTCAATAAGGATTATATACCTATATATAAAACGAATAAGAAATGTTATTCTAAATATAAAAGTTTTGAAAGGATTGGAAATTTTGAAAATTTATAAGAAAGTGATTTATATAAAAAGGATTTATAACTGAAGGGTTAAATTTGAAATTCGAGAACTGAATTCCGATATTTTGAAATTGGTTTTAAGATTTTGGGAAAATATATAAAAATAATACGATTTAAAAGTATTTTTCCGAATAAGAAATGTTTCAAATGGGTTCAAATGAATTCCAATAATTTTGAAGAAATTTCAAAGAAGTTTTCAAGAAAATAGAAGTCCAGAACTCACTTATGTCGCTGGAGAATAATTTCGGTGATGAGTGCACGCATCATCGACATTGATTTTCGAGTTTCAGAGTGGGGGAGAGGCCACTTTAATAGCTTCGCTATGCGAGTGATTTTGTAAAACCGTTTTTGATTTCAAATTCCGAAGTATAATTTGATATTTTCGAAAGATATATGTATATATTTGAAACAATTTAAAGTGAGACCGGTGTTCAGTCCTCGAGTTTTCAATTTGACTAGTAATAACTCTATATAAAAAAAAATTGATTTCCAACTCTTAGATTTGAAATTTGATTTCATCAACTATTTTGAAGGTTCGAGCACTTCCAAATCAAGGTTTAAAAGTTTTAAACTAAGAAATTTCGAAAAGTATAAAATTTTTGATAAAGCATATAAGTTTAGTTTTGAAGAGTATGACTTAAGTAAGTTTGAAACCATTTGTTAAGTAAGTGAATATGACTATTTTTAATTATACTAATATGGAATTTAGTTTTGAAATGTTTTGGAATAAATAATAATTTAATTTCAAATAATGGTTTTCAGAAAGGTAAATTGGATATTTCTAATAGAAATAGATAGTTTAAAAGTTTTAAAGTGATGATTATAAATTTGGGAAACCATTTTGAGTATAATTGATTTTGAGAAAATATTTGGTTTTGAAATTAAATTGAAATTAAAAACCAGTACTTATATGGTGATTTTGGAAATGAATTTGTTTGACTTGAATTATTTTAATTTGGAAACTGGGATAATTTTCTAAACCTATTATTTTGGGAACTTTGAAATTTAGATACTTAATTTGGAAGAAAATTTGGTGAAATCCTATATGATTTTGAAACTGAATTGATATTGAAATGATTTGAAATTGAGACTCTTATATTGTTAAGCACTTGATTTGGGAGTGGTCGAACTTATATAAAATGGATTTGTATAAGTATGAAGTGATTTGAAATCTATTGATTTGAAAGGTACTCAATTTGGAAAGAGATTTTTTTTTATAAATCGAAGTCTATATAAGTATGATTTGATATACTATTGATTTGGAAAGTATTCGATTTGAAAATGGAATCTTATATATATATATATATATATATATATATATATATGGATTTTATATAAGTATGATATTTGAAAGTATTTGAAAAGGTACTATATGATATATATTTTCGAAGTAAAGATATGGAAAGTGCCTTCCGCTTGATATCCGCTTTGTGGCCACATCGTGGATTCATTCTATCGATATTATTCTCTCTGATTTTCGGTTTTCCGGATGTAATACTCGAGTGTTTCCCACCGTGGCGTAACCCATGGTTTTTTTTTCTCTCGTGACTGCATAGCGCAACTGCCTGGCTGAGTCTTGCCTAGGGGTACGGATTGTTTCCTGGGGGATCTAGGCGTAACCATTGTGTATCCTGCAATCTGTGTAGGTCGCGAATAGTAGCGCAAGTGCCTGATTGAGTCTTGCCTAGGGGTACGGATTGTTTCCTGGGGGATCCAGGCGTAACCATTGTGTATCCTGCACTCTACTAGTCATCATGGCGTAACTCGCAGGGTTGAGAAAGCTTACGGATATGGATTGTTTCCTGGGGGACCCAGGCGTAACCATTGTGTATCTGCGAACCATGATCGGACAAAGGTTTTGGTTTGGTTGTTTTGTTTGGATTGTACTTTCCATATCTGTTTTTAAAAATGTTTTTCAAGTATTTTCACTGGGTGTTGAAACAGGTCTACTAAGTACTTGAAGAATTCTAGCTTTGCGCCTGATCAACGCATGGCCAGAGTCTGCAAGAACGAGGATAAACTTGTTAAAACATCGAGTTATAAAAATATTTTCGAAAGAAAGATTTGTTTCGATATAAACGTATTATTATAAAGGTATTTATTATAAAAGTATTTTTCCCAACAAAGAAATTTTGTATTAATATTTGAAATTAAAATTCTTATGGTTTGAAATAAATTATTCGTGCCCGATTCTATTCTTTTGAATCTACCTCATTTGCTCAGCCTCATTTTTCACCTATATTCCGTTTTCGGAATCTACCTTCCTTTCCTTTTTGAATAAATCTTTTAAATATTGCTTATTTGTATACTACATTGTTTTATATAAAATTTTAGTGTTATAAATATTTTTGAAGTTATAAATTAAATAAAACATCTTTAAAGAAAATGATTATTAATTTATTGATAATATTTGAAAGGTATCTTGAGATAAATTAAAATTTTCATAAATTTTGGATTTAATATTTTCAATAGTCTTTGTAAATAGAAGTAATAATGTAAATAATTGTTTGCAAAGGAGTTTGAGAAGTATTAAATATTAAAGAAAATTTAATTTCAAATGAAATTTTCAAATAAATATTTTAAATAAAATCTATATAGTTTTAAAATTTATTGTTTATCTTGGCTTTCAATCTTTTTTTTTTCTGGTTGTTTTATTTTCCTACCTCCTTCCTTTTCGGGGACGAAAAGTTTTGATTGGGGGAGAGTGTAACGACCCGGGAAATTTTAACAATTTTAATTGATTCTATAACGTATTTAATTGAATATTTGTGAAATCTTATAATAATTGAATTTTTAAATAAAATGTTTATATATTTAGAATACGTATATTTAAATATAGCAGATTGTAAATTTTCAAATAATTTTATGGAAGTTTATTTAATTGAGAAAATGTGCTGTCCAATTCAAGCTATTAATTGCTTTAATTGATTTCTGAATCGGTGCGTAACGGTTTCTTTTTACTACCGTTAAAGATTTCTATTGCTTAATACTTTTCCAATTCAGGTAGACTTTTCCATTCGTAACCATTAATAAATTTGAGATCATCGACCTTGCTTTTATTATTCCTTGTAGTTTCGTGCACTGACTTTACCTTTCCCACTACCCATAATTTTCTCTATACGTTTCTTTTGCAATTGAAGCGTATATTTATATTTATGGTGGTGCGTATATTCTGGTCTCTCTTTATTTTTGTTTTTAACGCTTGAAAGAATCTCAAATCATCAAGCTAGTAGCATCCGTTCCTTCCCTCGCTTTCATAAGGCCTATAATATATAAACCACTTGCTTATAGATCCGAACACAACTTTGTCATCAAATTTAATGTGCCTTCCTCTCCCTATTATTTCGGTTCCAACCTTCCTAGTAAATGACTTTAATAAATTTTGGCTAAATCATAGCTACGGACTTTTCAAATTTCTTTCATTTTTTTTATTTCCAATTCCTTCATTTGCTTCAAAATTTTTGAACGTGCCTAATCATCTCAGCATTATATATAATGTAAGCCTACCTTTCCTTGGAAAGCTATTGCTCACAAAATTTCCTGATTTCTTTCCTTTTATCCATTTTTATATCCTTGACTTTCAAAACTCATTATGTGTTGTACAAACAAACAAAAATTTATTGCCTTAAGTGTATAGCTAAATCAACTATTGACCGTTACAATTACTTTTATTTTTATATTCATTTCAATTTATTACTTAAATAACGTTTTGATGAATTAATGGACAGCTTTACGTTTCTTTTGCTTTTGAAAACTTTATATTTATAGTGTACGTTTCTTTTGCATTTCAAAAATTTGAAACATGCTGCCCCATTTAAGCCATTAATTGTTTTAATTATTTTTCTTAATCAACATATAAACGTTTCTTTTTATTATTCCAGGATTTACATCCATACTTTAGTCTCTGCTGTTCCATTTATTTCATTTGAAATCTAAATTTATTTACCATTCATTTATACGCCTCTTTCTCTTCCCTCTTTTACCTCTTCGTTTCCGTGTTTCTAGGAATATATATATATATATAGTATAGCATAGATTGCATCTTCTTTTCTCTCTGTAGGCTATTCGTTGCCCTCAAATTAATATTAAAAGAGGAGAGAGCTTTGTAAATATTATATAAAGTCATATAGCACGTTCACATATCAGATGCAGACCTACCTTTATATTTAAGAAACTAGCATTTTCTCTATTGCCTGAAGAATGCCCTTCGCCATGTCATGTTGCTTGAATCACGCATGCATTCTTCCTTTAAAAATCGCCTGTTCTCATCTCCCCTCCATCTTTTCTTATTTCTTCCAAACCTGAGCATGAGCTCTCTCTTTTCCTTGGCCTGCCTCCTCCGCATGGCTGCATGCATTAGTTGGCAAAACATTTCCTCTCTGGTTTTTAAAAGTAAGTACGCATTTTATTTGATATAAGTCTATTTTATATATTAAGAACAGTATAGATTGTGCATAAGTTTTGTTTTATATGTTTACTGCAACTATGTGGATTTTGAATTCCCTAACAGTTGAACTTTAAAAATAATAATATATTTCATAATAGTATATATATGATAATTGTTATATTTATAAACGTGTATATAAATATTTAACTTCTGTTCATATATAAAGGTTAGTATATATTTATAATGTATTATGTATATTATTTTAAGATTTTACGGTATATAGTTTTTGACTTTTGTTAGCATATAGTTATCGTACGGCTTTTAGATACGTATGTTTTACTAACTAGTTGATAAGTTAAATATATATATATATATATACGCGTTTTATTTTACTATTGATAGCTTACGGTATATATGGTATAAGTTTGGCAGCCTTCTATTAATATACGTATTTTTATATGTTTTTTATATTTGGTTATAACAGTTTCAACTATAATAAAATATGTTATTTTATTAGCTTCCATATGTTAGATATATAAAATATAGTATTTCAATTTTCGTTACTGTTTTGGTATATATATGATATAAAATTGGTGGGTACAAGTTTGATAGGTCAATTTATAATATATATTTTTATGATTGTTTTAGTATTTTAGAGTCTACCGTACTATATTTTATTTTATTTTCAACAATTTACATAAGTTATATTTAAATGTAGGTATATATATAAATTTTCTATGGTAGTTTTACAGTATAAGTTATATCATTATTTTATAGTTTCAACAGTATATGCTTTCAAAAGTTTATTTCATGTCAGCCTTAAGGTTGTTTGCACTGACTGATATACGTTGGATTTTTTTTAAGGGATGTGTATTTTGATTTCAAGTATAGTCATATGTATAGTCATATACAAATTGGTAGAGGAAATGTTATATAGTATATATATGGTTATATTAATATAGTCGGTCTGCACACCTATGTATATATATTAACCGAGGCATGCATATTTTGTTGCATATTTTATAAACTGTGTCTGCATATGTTGGCTAGTTGTATATAAGCTCACTTATCCTATTTATCTTCCTTGATCCAATTCTGATTTGAATTCGTCTATTCCTATTATCAGCTTTGATCATTGAACCGTGTCCATCTAGCTTTGTTTTGGAATTCGGATTTGGATTTCATAACTCACTTCTTTTTCTCTGGCCTCGAAAGGTGAGAAATCACTCACGATTAACATTCTTTTATTTACTAAATTTGATTTCTATTGAGACGACAATTGAAATATGAGGCTGTAGTTATTTAAATTGTTATATATGCTATTATCTGTAACTATTCACTTATGGGATATGACACCATATCCTATTGTTTATATATTTATTTTGATGATATATGCCTGTTGTTATTATTATTTACATATCTGTTATCACTCTGCAAGTTCCCTGTTAGTATAGAAATCACTATGGGTTGAAATGATACATACCCGAACAGACTTTAGAATAGGAGAAAATCGTTATGGGTTGAAATGATAAACCCAAGCGATTTTCATTTAATTGAATTGGGATTACGGGTTGAAATGCTATCCACCCGTATACATTTAGTGTACGGATTGAAATGATAAATATCCGTAACACTTGACCATATGATAAGAAATATATACAGACATCGTTGGTCCATATATATAAATATTTTGAAATTTAATTCATTGTTTTGGAAAGAAATATATGGTCTTATTAAATGTTAATCCTTAATTTTTTTATATATAAAGGGTAATGATATATAGATTTAATAATATTTAATTTAGTCAAAATTTGATTTAATACATAAATTATGCTAAATATTTATGTAAATTTTATTCCAAAAGTATTCTGCAATTTACTAAGATTGGGAGATAAATGTGGGTTTATCTAAATGGTATTTAAATAAGGATTTATTCAATTAAATCAATTTGAAATTTTTGAATGGGAAATTTAAGGGTATGATTTTGTAACTGGATTTTTATTTAAGTGATTTAATGAATATTTCACGTTTAAATAAATTAAAGAAAATATTGAGTAAAATGTAATTTAAGGTTACTTAAATGATATTGTATCTAATGAGGGATTATTTTAAGACTAGATAATAACGAGGTTAAATCGAGATCTATATGGAACTATTAAATTGAACATTTAATTAAATATTAAAGCTTTGAACTATATTGGGATTTAAATGGTTTATTTTGAGATTCGGATATGTATTTGAAATCAGTATAGTTGAATTTATTATTTAGAAACTAAATTGATTAAAAAGTTAGTTTGAAACGTTGAATACTTAAAGTTTTGAAATATATTGAATATAAAGGGTAATTTGTGATTTCAAATCCGAATTTGAGATCGATAAAATTGAAGTGGTTATTTTAGAAATTGAGTTGAATTTAAATTAATAAATTGAGATTGAAATAGATTTAAATGGGATGGTCGGGATGATGTTAAACGATTTGTTAAGTTGAGGGAATTGAAATTACTTTACTGTATAAATTATTTAATATATAAAAATACTATTTGGGAAGTATAGAGATATTTGAAGTGAAAATGATATTTGGTTTTGAAGTATAAATTAAGTTGAAAAGACTACAGTGTTATAGTGTATATTTCTATCTTTTAGATAGTTCCATGGACCCTTAGAGGATGGTTATCCCAAACATCCTCTAAGTTAATTATATTTCAGTTGATATTTCACTTGAGTTAGATTTATAGATATAAGAATGTTAATCCTGACTCGAGTGTTTTGTGTTTTGCTTTACGCTCGGGTCAGACTGAGAGATACAGCATTTGAGACTCATCTTCGAAGTTGGAGCTTTGCTTGAAGATCCAGCTATCTATCCCTTCAGTCATCCAGTTGATTGGTTCAGAGAAGCCATCTGTTGCATTGGAGACTTCATGGCATTTGAACTATTCGGTTGTATTTTATTTCTAACTCTGAGGTATATAGTAGCTTCATGAACTACTATTCTTTATCTATTCCGCTGCATTGTATTACTCTGTGTAAGTGATCTATGATTGATTTATTTACTGTATATTTTAAGTTTTGCCAAATTTTATTAACAATTCGGTATTTTGAATTATTCAAGTCGGACATGTACGGTTTTATTGTCGATTTGAATGGTCCAAAATTTTCCGGGTCGTTACACATGGTTAGAAGATGCTTGAAATGCATTTTTTTAAAATTAGGAATACTACTAATCTCTTTTAAAAGTCCTAACGGTTATGCATGGTTAGTAGATATTCAAATTCCTGATATAAATATACCATAAATAGACACAACTATATTGTTTTAGATCATCCCTACCATTCTAAAGTGGAATATGTGCCTAACAGAGTATTTAAGATTTTTGTTTGTTTTTTTATTGAAATTTAATATTTATACTCGATTAAGTATAAATGTTGTATTAATATCTATCATGTTATCACGATTTTCTAACACTATTACTCTTTTGCTAATAATAAAAGGGAGAGAGAAAAGTTAAGATTTTGGCAAATAAAGGTCAAATATTCTATTTTTTATTTGCATATTCCAATCTAGGTTCATTTGCATATTTTTATTTATTTTCATGCATATATGAAGAGGGAGCTTTGTGTAGAGAAGGAACATTCAAATAGGGGGAGCAAATAGAGTTCATTCATTACCAAATACATTTAATAAATTTAAAATCTTAAATATATGTTTGTTATCATCAAAAGAGGGAGATTGTTGAATATGCTAGTATATGATTTTTGTTTGATGATAATAAACACATATATATTCATTTAAATGTATTTGTTATTGTACTATTTTATTTTCACATAATTAAATAAATATCTGGTGAATAAAATAAATAACATAGAATTTAAATTCAAACAGATATTTTGTTTAAACAAATATTTTATTACAATTTTTTAATGGTATAAAATTTGTGCTCTCACTATATATATAACATTTTAAATTACAACACAATTTTTCACTATACAATTATCATTTACATTAGCAGCTCACTGCATATCACTCATTCACTCGTATTTTATCTTCGACTTTGCTCCAGCCAAAATCCAGCATCTGAGTTATCTGCAAAAAAACACCGACGGAGTAAAACTGAAAGAGAAATATTTTTGCAAAGTAAAATAAAATGTGTTTTTGGAAATATTATTTGCCTCGGTTATTTGGGTTGTTCGTCACCAATATTTTGAATTCATCATACATGAACAACTTGTGACATGCACAATGTATCACCGTACATGCCATAAGACCGTGCACACCGATATACACTTGATAAAACTGCAGGGACAAGTGAGCACAAGGTCAAACCCAATCAAAAGCTAGGTTCAACTCAAGTGCAATACAAATAAAGTCACGATACGAGCACAAGGTCAAACCTAAGCCAAAGCTAGGTTCAACTCAGGTGCAATATGAAAAAAAAAGAATGGTCAAGTTTTAATGACTAGAACAAGCTCGAACACACTATGATCAAACAAACATCGAACCAGTTCAGAACATGCAATGGACACAACTGTTCTGGAGTGAACCAGATTATAAGACAACCAGTGGAACAAAGGCATCATATATATGTACTCGAAGCAACCGGACTACAATGCACCAGATTAACTAAACCAGACCTTAAGTATGAACACAAAATAGACCAGATACAAATGGTCAAGTGCATAACAATGGAGCAACAATTATATATGCAGTGCAAGGATTTCAGTGCAGACTTGACTGCACAGACCAACTCAATGTACACTTGAGTCCAAACATGTCAGAGCACCAAATTCACATAACCATGACACAAAGCAGTAACAATCACACATGCCCAAGCTCACAAATCAAAGACATATGCACAACAACAAGCCTCGACATGTTAAGTAGATGCTAAGCCGCAATGACAAATAGAACCGGTGCAAATGTACATACAAGAGTAAAAGCTGCAGTTTAACTCAAAGCAACTCGAGCTAGTATATCTGAAGCAACAGACTCAAAGCCATATGAAGACTAGCATTCAAAGTGCATACAAATTCCAAAATCAAGATGAAGTTCAAGTGAACCCAATACACATAAAAACCTCACAAACATACATCAGGACAGATGCATACAAATAAAACCAGAGGGATGAAGAAGTCAACATGTATGCAACAGAGTGGAATGCAAGACTACACAAAGGAGCACTTGAAGATCACATGAAATGCAATCAGACTCAACCAAATGTACGACCAGAGGGACAAACAAATGTACACTGGCTGAAGACATGCAACTGGACATTAGTTACAAAGACAACAAACATTAAATGCAACAAAGTGATCAAATGAAATGATCAGACCATAAGTACAAACCAAGCATACAATTCATATGCACTGCTCAAAACATATGCAACATGAGGACATTCGAAATATGCAGCAGTTTTCAAGAGGAAACATCATATATGAAGTGATGAACAAGACTGCAATACCAAAGTACAATCACACACACACACACACATATATACACATACATATACATATATGCATGTATATATGTATGGAGACAATCAACCAAAGCTAGCAGTCTATATGAAGCAAAGTCTGAAATATCACAAATTCAGATAATAGAGATGAAAGAACACAAATTAAGTCGTGGATCGGGAACCACACAACAAGACAGTGAGTTACTCAATACAAATGCGGAGAAGTAGTAAACGACATGTGTGTGTGTGTGTCTATATATAGTAGCAATATGATATACAATGGAAGCAGTTCAATATGCAAGCAAGGCTAAACTTCAAGCAGACTACATGATGAACACAAATGCAAGACCAAGGACAATGTATAACCCAGTACAAACACAAATGTACACATGAAGGTCATATGCAAACCAAACCAGACTCAAGTGAAACTATCGAACCAGTCAATACAAGAAAATGAACATGTCAAGTTAAATGCCAAAGTCAAATCCAATTGAACAAGTCCAGGAAATTCAAATACCATAATCGATTGCCAGCAAATCGTGAACTAGTCAATACCATGAAATTAGAAAATATTATCTCTAATTCAAAGTGCCAAAATCAAAGATGTCAACAGAGAAAAGAACGGAACCAAATTCAAAGCAAATGCAAGCTGTGATAATCAACCAAACGAAAATATATGA
This sequence comes from Allium cepa, assembly GCA_030765085.1. NCBI lineage: Eukaryota > Viridiplantae > Streptophyta > Magnoliopsida > Asparagales > Amaryllidaceae > Allium > Allium cepa. Next base: position 167,813,089 of record CM060932.1, read on the forward strand.
ATTGAAAAAGTTAGAAAACATCACCAACATTCAAGTTAAATCGAGCGACAGAGCTAAAGTAACAGATGAATTCAAAAGATTTATTCGAACAATAATTTAGGGAATTAAACCCTATAAAAACCATTAACATCATCGGCATACAGTGCATCGATTCGAGCAAATTAACTAGTAAAGCAAAAAGCATAAATCACATAACAATTTAATTCGAACTCGATAAAATTGGAGCGACCGAAATCATATAACAGCCAAAGGATCGATTTTCCAAGCCAAACAAAGCAAATAATCACTGCAGTTAATCAACTACAGATGGCGCCTCTAATTCAAAGCAAAGTCCCAATTTATTTTGAAAGTGGAACGAATAAGCAAAGAGGCAGACATTGTTCACAAAGCAAAGAATACGGGTTGAATATATACAAAAAAGGGGAATTCTCTTTGTTTTATATTGGGCCGGTTTTCTTATTAATATATTGGGCTATAATCTAAAACAGGGTTTTGTATTTTTTTTAATTTGCATTGTTCTTTTAAACTTTTGTAAAATTCTAGTCGTGTGACTAGGGGACGAACTACGGTGGTGTAGTTCGAGAATTGCAACTCAATGGCTGAGTTGTGGCAGGGTTTTAAGCGTAGAGTTAGGTTAGTCGATAGAGGGTGTCGTGAGTGTACATGTGTAAGCGTTTGGCAACTTAATTTCTAGTAGAAACCTTGGAGGCAGCACGTAAGCAGGGTTTTTCCAAAGTTGGGTAAATCTGTGTTGTTCTATTTCTGCTTTTATTATTCTGCTATTATCTATGCTGTAATTATTTTATATTTTTCTGTATTAATTTTTATAATTATTAGTATCACCCTATTCACTCCCTCTCTAGGGTGAAATCGATCCTATATAAACCATTTAATACTTCTTCCTAAGGAAAGAAGACTGGTTCAACCACTTAATACCTTCCATCTAGAAGCAGGTTTCTAGAATCCTATATCCAAATCATATGTCATAGACAGCTAATAATGTAAGAGATGGTGCCCAAGCCACTTAATCCCTTCCGTTGGAAAATAGGCAAATTCTGATCATTCAATACCTTAACTAAGGCATACCCTATTATTTAATGCCTATTTCCAAGGAATGCTCCTTAATGTTACTATCTAGTTGACATTATATGGAATCTCTTAGGCCGTTTCATATTTTCTTATGGAAAATGGGTAGACCGATCATTTACTTCCTCAATTAAGGCAAATATCATCATATAATACCTATTTCCTAAAGCGAACCCCCATTGAGATACCACCTAACGCAACCCCATGACCATTTAATACTTCATCTGGAAAAAAGAGCCGGGCCCTCAAACAACCACTTAATACCTCAAGACCCCAAAGTAGGCCCTTCGTTTCATGTCATGTACTCATAATGACATCCCACATTATTCTGACTATTCGTAGGAATTGATAGCCAAATTAGCTAGACAGATTTCCTTTATAGAATTTGGAACTAACCTCGCATCATTACAGATATTTATCATAAGGATCTCACATCAATCAAAGTATGCACAACTTATGGTAGCCTCAAAGTGAATGGCAGACTTCTGTCATGTAACTCTATTAACCTAACATCCTTATGACTTAGCCATAAATAAAATAATCTTTACACACACACACTCTCATCTCACCGTTTAATAAATAAGGCCTTATAAGGAACCTTCCTTATTACGCCTTAAAATAATAATCAGGCTATATAAAAGTTTCCACTTATTTTTGCCTAACAATCAATTAACTTCCTAATGGAGGAAATAAATAAAAATAATAATTACCTAATTAACTCCGCAATATATGTTACGATCATACGTTAATTATGCTAATATAAGTAAATAAATATTCGCACCTAATAAATTATAAGTGCACGGATATGACGCCCTAAACTAGCATTAAATGTCAATTCCCTAACCAAATACTACAAGCCCTTATTCTTCAAATTCCCAAGATTCCAACATATCAAAATAATAGATTTCAATATCCAAACAGGGAATAATTATTCATAACCAAAAACATAATAGTAGACTTGTAAATAAATTAGTAACTCAATTTATTACATTAATTGAATGGAATATCCTATACAAAGGGAATTGCAATCTAAATAGATGAGAAAGATGTAGAATAAGCAGTGTAAATTACGAATAAAATTCATAATCTAAACCCTTATTTTTTTGGAAAATCACAAATTTGAATCACAAAGGGAGGAGAAGTGAAATATAATATGAAATCATTAAAAATTATGCAATAGAACAAATTTCATCAAATTAATGCAAATAATCTAGAATCTTCACATAGCACTGACATTTCAAAAGAAAAAGAAATTTTTGGAGGATTTTATCTATTATGTTTTCAAAATCCCTAAGGCATATTTAGATCCAAAAAGGAACACACTAAAAAATAACTAAAAAGGAAATACTAAGGTTTCCACTCATTGATTTTCCTTGGCTTCGCTTCAGTGGATTTGTGGCTTTTCAATCCCTTCTAGAATCTCCCTCTTTTAATATATACGCACACACACAATAGGGAAGAGATATATATTTTCATTAGATTTAGAATAATTGGAGTAGAATAATATAAGAATAAATTGGAGGAAGAAGAACTAAATAAGGAATGGGTTGAATCCTTGCCTGAATTTTCTATGGAGTTTCTAAATCTTATTAGAGAGATAGCAATAGAAGAATATCATTATATTCCCCAAAATAATATGAATAAAAAGTGGAGAGGATAGGGTTCTATTTATAAGGGTTGAAACGCACAAGAACCGCAAGATGGAAGTAAGTGAGGAATGAATAAATTTAGAGCATTAAAATGATAACACCCCTTCAAACCCTAGCCGCCACTGTCGAAATCTTGCACCGATCGATCGGCGGCTAGGGGTTGATATGTTGTGACTAGGGAGCCGACTGGTTAATTATTTCGGGAAATATTTGATTCCATTGCTTTATAAATTAATTTTTTCCCTCTAATCAACTTTAAACGTTTAACGTTAATCAAATGTTAATCAGCGTTTACTTAGCATCCAAGCTAAATTTTAAAATTCAATTCCTAAATTTAAATTCTTATTTAAATTTAAATTTAAGATAAATTAATTTAAATCTGGAAACTTCAATTGCTCATAACCTCTTCATTTAAGCTTTGTTTTCAACATATTATATATAGAAACAGATCAGAATTTCGCCACGAACGTATCAGAGTAACTTTCATCGTAAAATTCCAACTTTTATAAAATTTTCATATTCTACCTTATCATATTTAATTCAATTTAGTCCATTTATTCTTTTTTCATTTTATAGGATGTTACATTATCCCCACCTTAAAAATGATTTCGTCTCAAAATCTTTCAAGGGGTGAACAACGTAACGCGCAATAACATCCATGTTATAAAACTAAGTTATCTACACAACCAATTACTCAATTAATAGTGCAATGTGATTATGTACTACAAACATTCTAAAATAACCTCAATCCAAATGTGAGTGTGTAATCGTGTCATGAAAGTATGTATGCAAATACCCTAAACATGCATAAAAATTTCTACATGAGTGAAAAGTGATTGTGAAAAAGTGTAGCGACCATCTCTTACCATCCAATCTAGCAACTAAGATGCATCCAAAACCCTAATTTTGGAGAGGTAATTTTACCAGTGAAAAGATTTAGATGAGTGATCTTCATATTCTCCTCGGTTTTTCAAGTGCTTTCCGCTGGATTGTCTCCCCATTGTACTCAGACTAGTCTAATAACTTTACTGTAGAGTTTTCTAGTTCTGTGCTCCACGTTATTGGCTCCAACTCTAAATCCCCCAATTGATCAGGCTTAACTCTAATAACAATATCATGAAGGCATCTCTTAAGGTGAGAAACGTGGAAAACGTTGTGGACTCTTGTCAATCGGTTCGGAAGCTCCACACTGTAAGCAAGTTTTCATATTCCTTCCAAAACTCTAAATGGCTTAACAAATCTTAGAGCCGGTTTTCCAGAATTGTCGAATCTAATAACCTTTCTAAAAGGGGAGATTTTAACAAACACCATATATCCAACCTCAAATTCAAGTTCTTTCATTTTCTTATCTGCATATAAGATTTCTAATGGTCTTGTGCTTCCTTCATTCTTTTCTCAGTCAACTCTACTTTTATGTGGTATCACGGATCAAATCGGGTCCAAGCAATACTTTGTTAGTGGTTTTCCACCAACAACTTGATGATTTGCATGGTTGTCCATAAAGTGCTTTAAAATGGGTCATACCAATCATCACTTGATAGTTATTATTATACACGAACTCAACCAAAGGTAGATGCTGCTCGTAGTGTCCTCCGAATTCCAAGACACAAGCTCTCAACAAGTCCTCCAAAATTTTATTTACCCTTTCTGTTGGCCTATTAGTATATGAGTGATATGAAGTTCTAAGGTTCAAAGAAGTTCCCAAAGCTGTTTGTAGGCTCCTCCAAAACTCGCCAATGAACAAGGGGTCTCTATAGCTGACTATGCTGACACGAATTCCATGTGGACGAACTACCTCCTTAATATAAATCTATGTTAGAAAAGCGTCGGTCCTATTTCTCCTAATTAGAATAAAATGAGCACTCTTAACGAGTCTATCCACAACAACCCAAATAGCCCCATTACCTTTCTGACTTCTAGGCAATCCTTCCATAGAATCTATTGAAATATGTTCTCGCTTCCAAGTCGGATTTCTAAAGGTAATGGTAATCCACCAGGCTTTCCTTGCTCATCTTTTATTTTCTGGCATGTTGAACACCTAGTAACAAACTCAGTTGCACTTCTCTTCATTCCATTCCAAAAGAAAATTATCTTCATCTTATTGTACATCTTATCTCCTTTGGGGTGAATAGTCATTCTTGAGTGGTGACATTCCGTAAGCACTTCTTTTAACAAATCATCGGTTAATGGAACACAAAGACGTCCATCTCTTCTCAAGCTTCTCTTCTCATCCACTGAATAACTACTAGCATGAGGGAAATGATCCCCTTTCCTAACTTTTTCCAAAATCTCAACCAACTTTCCATCCTTCACTTGCTCAAGTCCTAGGCGATCCATCAAGACTGGTCTAATCTCCATAACTGCTGGAAAGATGGGTTCTATTAACAGTTGGAAATTAAAATTTGAGAGAAACTCCAAACGTCTCCATTCATATATAGCACCTAGGATAGCATGCCTTCAACTAAAGGCTTTGGCGACTATGTTTTCTTTTCCTGGGGTATACTAAATACTAAAGCCAATGGATCCTATATATGCCATCCACCTCTACTGCCTAAAATTCAATTTTTTTGGAAAAATAGGTATTTGAGTGATTTATGATTAGTAGATAATTCAAACCTTTTCCTAAAAAGATAATGCCTCCACATCTTTAAGGAAAAGACAACGGCTGCCAATTCCAAATCATGCACTAGATACCTCTTCTCAGGGTCCTTCGGTTGTCTGCTAGCATAGGCAACTATTTTCCCTTCTTGCATAAGAACTGCCCTAATCCTATGCCACATGCATATGTGAAAACCGTAAACGGCTTGGTTCCATCTAGAATAGCGAGCATAAGTGCACTAGTCAATGACCTTAAGCTTCTTAAATGCCTTGGTGCATCTATCATCATAAAAGAAAACTAGATTCTTCTTAGTCAATTGGGTTAAAGTGATTGCTATTTTTGCAAAGTTCTTGATGAACTTTCTATGGTAGCCTGCAACCTTAGAAAACTCCTAACCTCTAATGCATTACTAGGAGTCTTCCATCTTTGGACAACTACCACTTTAGCTGGGTCCATAGCCAATCCTTATTCCAAAACAATATACACAAGGAACCTAACTTCATTTTTTACAAAAATGGAATTTAGAAAACTTGGCTTTGATTTGGTTCCTTCTCAAGGTCTCCAATACCTCCCTAAGGTGGTCTTCATGCTCCTTTCCTTTGGAGAAAATCAAGATATCATCAACAAACACCACGACGAATTTATTAAGTTTCCCTCTAAATACTCTAGTCATCAAATCCACAAAGTATGCGGGGGCATTCGTCTATCCAAAAGGCATTACTTCCTGCTCAAAAAGCCCGTCTAGTTTACGGAATGCGTTCTTCAACTTGCTTTCCTTTGCAACCCTCAACTGATGCAATATCGTTGCTAAGTCTAATTGGGAAAAGACTTTAGCTCCTATAAGTTGGTCGAAAAAGCCATCTAATCTAGGTAAAGGGTACTTATTCTTTCTTGTCAACTTGTTCAACTCTCTATAATCGACGTAAAGTCTCGAAAACCGTCTGCCTTGGTAGCTAAAACAGCAAGAGTCCCCATTCAGAAGTACTCCTATGGATGAATTCTTTCTTTAATAGCTCTGAGATTTTCTTATCCAATTCCCTTCTTTCTTTAGGGGCCATATGGCTCAAAGGTAGAGCAACGGTCCTTGCGCTTTTCTCCAAATCGATTTGGAAATCAATCTCCCTATGAGATGAGAGACCCAAGAACTCCTCGAAGACATCAAGAAATTCATGAACTGTGGGTACACACGATGGCTCTCCAATAGTAGATAGACTTAGTGAGTATAAATGGCTTAAATCAACTAAATCTTTGGGTGTACAAAGAACTTCAAGGTCACGACCTCCGTAATTCCTTAATCGTACTACCCTATTATCACAATCAAGAATGGCTCCATAATATGACAGCCAATCTAACCCCAAGATAAGTCCATACCCTTCAAAATTTAGAACGTACGTAGTACATATGAAATCAATGTCATATATATCTAACACTAGGTCTTTGAAAATCAGAGACGGAAGGGTCGAGCCCCCACTAGGATTAGAAACCTCTATTGGGCTGTTGACCATCTGGGTTTGAAGGTTAAGAAGATATACTACATTCCTAGCTATAAAGGAATATGATGCCTCTGAATCAAATATGGTATTAATAGTCACCCCAAAATAAGTTTTATACCTTCTAGAACCGCTTTTCCTTGGTCTCTTTGTGACTTACTAACAATAGGGACAGCTTCAATGTTGTAGGTATGTATGCTTGAGCCTTCCTTAGCCATCTCGGGACCCTAATTCTTGTAATGCCCTTCCTCATGGCAATTAAAGAACTTCCCATTTATCAGACTCACCCTACAATCTGTAGTTTCATGACCTTCTTTCTTTTTGGTCGGTGTAAACTTCTCCTTCTCTACTCCCTTATCTTCCTCATTGGCCACATGCAGCATTGCCATTTCTACCAAGATATCATACGTGGCCCGAATAAGAACTTGGGTCAACAATATTTCTCTTAGCGGAGAATTTAAACCCTTAACAAAATTTATGGCCTTTTTTATAAGTATGTCTATTAGGCTTATCCCACATTTAGCCAATTCAGTCAACTTAGCTACGTACTCCTTGAGGATAGAATCTCCTCGTCTCAGTTGAATGAACTTCTCCATTTGTAAGATAACTTCTGCTCTAAACATGAACCTCATCTCACATCTATCCCCAAAATTCATCCCAAGATAATATCCTTCTCGGGTGTTCGTTAGTCACAAAGTTCCACCACTCTAAAGCTTCCTTCTTAAGGTGCCAAGCTATTATTCTCCTTCATAACTAATCATCCCAATCAAACTCTCTATATATTTTCTCATAGTCACTCACCCAAGCTTTAGCTTCCAAATATCCTTTAATTCGAGAGTATGTCTTCCCTCCCATATTGAGAAAGTCCTTATGCATCTTGGGAAAATCAACAAGATAAGGTTGTGCATCGGCAAGCGAGGCAGCAGGTGCCTCTGGTGTAGTTGAAGGACAAGAATCTGCTCGACGGTCCTAAGATATTGTCTAAACAATTCGAGCATTCCACGAATGGGTGGTCTTCCGTAGTTTTCCATGATCCAAAAAAAGATTGATTATCAACCATATCAACTATCTGTAGGTTAAACCTTTAGTGACGATTTTCTAAGATAGTATTTATATAAAGAAAAAGGTTGCCTAGTGTATATGCGCTTGTTTCAGAAAATAAGGTGTACATATATATAGAATTTTGAAAATTCTTTTTGTAAAAGCTTTCAAAACAACAAATACATCTCTCATATGTATTTTTCCCCCATTGATCGGGTAACCTAGGCTCTGATACCAAATGTAACAACCCACCCTAGAACAGGCCTAAATTTCAATCCAGAAAAGGTCTATCGAAACTTAGATCCATTCTAAGGTAATCCGTTGGTAGAACTAAGAAAATAATAGTATGAAACCATAACTAAACTTTTAGAGCTCATTGCGAATGGAACAAAATATAATAGTAAAATATACCTATTTATTTCAAAATCATAACAATGTCAAAATAGAAGACACCATCAAACCATAACATAATCTGTTACAACAATAGACTGAAAACATGGGTACATATGAAAGCAAATAAAAATGGTGAATACATCCACAAGTCCACTACCTCCGTCTCCAAACGTCACCTTTTCCATCAATGCCTTTAACCTGTGTTGTAATAAGAAGGAAGTCAGAACAATAATGTCTGGTGAATAAAAATCTCGACTCTTACCTTTTCAATACTTGGGCAGTGTATCTTAAGATAAGAATACGTCTTTGAAAAATAAACCATTAAACCATTTAATAATTTTTTCTAAGGAAAGGAGGCGGGTCCAACCACTTAATACCTTCCTTCCAGAAGCAAGTTTTTAAAATCGAATATTCCAATCATATGTCATAAACAGCTAATGATGTAAGAGATGGTACCCAAGCTACTTAATACCTTTTATTGGAAAATAGGTAGACTCTGGTCATTTAATACCTTAATTAAGGCAGATCCCATCATTTAATACCCATTTCCAAGGCCTGCTCCTCAGCGGTACTATCTAGCTGACATCATATGGAATCTCTTAGGCCACTTACTACTACCTTGTGGAAATAAGCAGACTCCGGTCATTTAATACCTTAATTAAGGCAAACCCCATCATTTAATACCTGTTTCCAAAGCGGACCTCCTTTGAGATACCGCCTAACATAATCCAATTACCATTTAATACTTCACTTAGGGAAAAGAGGCAGGTCCTCAAACAACCACTTAATACCTCAAGACCCCAAGTAAGCCCTTTGTCTCATGGCTTATACTCATAATAACGTCCCACATTGGTTCAACTATTCGTCGAAACTGGTAGCTAGATTAGCTAGAAAGATTTTCCCTATAGAATTTGGGACTAACCTTGCTTCATTACAAATATTTATCATAAGGATATCTCACATCAATCAAAGTGTACACAACTACTGGTAGCCTCAAAGTGAAGGGCAGAATTCCGTCACGTAACTCTATTAACCTCGCATCCTTTTGACTTAGCCATAAATCAAATACTCTCCATATGTATGTACTCATCTCGCCGTTTCACAAATAAGGCCTTATAAGGAACCTTCCTTATTACGCCTTAAAATAAAATTTAGGCTATATAAGAGTTCCTCTTATTTTCGTCTAATAATCAATTACCTTCCTAATAAGGGAAATAAATGAAAATAATTACCTAATTAACTCTGCAATGTACGTAACAATCAACGTTAATTACGCTATTATAAATGAATAAATATTCATGCCTATTAAATTCAAAATTCGTGAATTTAACGCCCTAAGCGAGCGTTAGATGTAAATTTCCTAACCAAATACTATTACATGCCCTTTTTCTTTAAATTTTCAAGATTCTTGCATATCAAAATAAGGGATTTCAATATCTAAACAGGGAACAATTATTCATAGCCAAAACTATAATAACAGACTTGTAAATAAATTAGGAAATCAATTTATTATATTAATTGAATGGAATATCCTAAACAAAGGGAATTGCAATCTAAATCTCATATTCTATTCAACTTCTCTTTTTACAAAGAAATAGACAAGAAGTAAATTTGTGTAGAATAAGCAGTGTAAATCACAAATAAAATTCATAATCTAAATCCTTATTTTATTGAAGAATCACAAATTTGAATCACAGAGGAAGGAGAAGTGGAATAGAATATGAAATAATTAAAAAATGCACAACAGAACAAATCCCATCAAATTAATGTAAATCATCTAGAATCTACAAATAGAATTGGCATCTCGAAAGAAAAAAGGAATTTTGGGGGATTTTATCTATCGTATTTACGAAATTATAAAATCCCTAAGGCATATTCAAATCCAAAAAGGAATACACTAAACAATTATCGAAAAAGGAATTCTAAGGTTTTCACTCACTGATTTGCCTTAGCTTCACTTCAATGGATTTGTGGCCTTTCAATCCCTTCCAAAATCCCTCTCTTTTGATATACACACACATACACAATAGGGAAGAGGTATATATATTCATAAGATTCGGAGTAATTGGAGAAGAATTGTATAATAATAGATTGGAGGAAGAAGAAACAAACAAGGAACGGGTTGAATCCTTATCTGAATTTTCTACAGAGTTTCTCTTATTAGAGAGATAGAAATGGCAGAGTTTCATTGTATTCACCAAAATAATATGAATGAAATGTGGTAAGGATAGGATCTATTTATAGGGGTTGAAATGCATAAGAACCACATGATTAAAGTAGGTGAGGAACGAATAAATCTGGAGTGTTAAAATGATAACACACCCCTTCAAACCCTAGCTCCCGCTACCATAATCTGGCACTAACTGGTCGACCGCCCCTATTTAACCAGTCAACCGCTTGGGATTGACCGATCATGACTAGGGTGTCGACCGGTTAATTATTTTGGGAATTTTTTTATTTCGTTTCTTTATAAATTAATGCCTTTGCTCTAATCAATTTTAACGTTAAACGTTAATTAACGTTTTCCTAGCCGCCAAGCTAAATTTTAAAATTCAAATCTAAATTTAAATTCTTATTTAAATTTGAATTCAAGCTAAATTAATTTAAATATGAAAACTTCAAATGCTCATAACCTCTTCGTTTGAGCTCCATTTTCAGCATATTATTTACAGAAATAGATTAGAATTTCACCACAAACGCAACAAGATAACTTACATGATCAAATTCCAACTTTTATAAAATTTCCATATTCTGTCTTATCATATTTAATTAAATTATTCCATTTATTTTTTGTTCATTTTACGGGGTGTTATATCCGTTATTTCCCGCTATATTCCTCGTTATAACTTTTTACATCTTCACCATTATGGAACCACTAAGGGCTATAATTGCATAGTGATGTCGTCTTATAATGGAAATACGGACCCGAGACAACATTTGGTGAAGCATGTCTGGCATATGGATTTGTCCAGAGCGAGTGATGCTATCAGATGTCGTTGCTTGATGATTTTTCTCGAGGCCATTACGACGATGTGGTTCACGCGGCTTCTACCAAGATCCATATCGCCTTTTGATCAGTTAGTGCAGAAGTACGTTGAGCAGTTCCATTTACACACTACTCGTCCTAAGGACGTAATGTCATTCTCGAACCTCTTCCAAGATGCAAGAGAGTCATCAAAGGATTTTTTGAGCAGGTTCGGTGATAGAAGTGAGTAACACAAAAGAAGTCATTCTGTTAATGGCCTTGATATGGAGGGTGCATCCGGATACTGATTTTGGGAAATGGTTAATGATGAAACCCCCATCGATAATGGATGTTTATTTATAGGAAGGTGAATCAATTCTTGCACTTAGAAGAGGCAAGTACTACAACTAGGAAAGCTAATGTTGGCAATCGATTGAGGTTATTCACAGTAACGTTGCTATGAAGTAGATTGGTGAAGTTTCGGTATAATTGATGTGAATATGGAAAATAATGGTAGTGCATAGAAAAAAGTTAACCAAGGAGGTGGAGATAAGAAATCGGTTCCAAAAAATGACCAAGATTCCCAAGATTCGAGGATTGCACACCACTGAATATCTTGATTGAAATATTTACCTTGCCACGTAGGGTGTTGATTATTATAAGAAACCACCTCCAAGGGAATCAGCAAAGAAAGAGAAGAAATATTGTAGGTACTGCCGCTTTCACGAAACCTAAGGTCATAACACGAATGGGTGTCGGCATTTACACGATATGATAGAGGATTTGATTGGGAAAATGAAGTTACAGCAATTTGTCAAAGCCCCGTAGGATGGCAGGCAATGAAATGCCCATCCCTAAGGACAGTACCAACGAAGCCAGGCCGGGCCTAGTGACGACCTAGTGTAGACAGCTTAGGAAAAGATTAGTCGTAAACACAATTTTCGGTAAACTTCATCTAGTTGCAAAGAGCTAGAATGAGATGGAGAGATATGAGATCTCGTTGACGCACGTTATGAATGATAGTTGCTTTGGCATCGAAGACAGAGCTCCGAAAAAAACAACTCATGATAAGGACTGATGATATTTTTTTAGGAACAGAGACGCAGACAGGGTGGAAGCGCCTACGCTTGATCCCCTGGTGATATCGGCCACGATTGGGCTAGCAATTATGAAGAAGGTGCTGATCGACTGTGGTAGCTCAGTAAATATCCAATTTAAAAAATATTATGACCAAATTAAGATGAATTTAGTCAGGATCTCAAGCCATGAAAATCCCAAATCCAAGGACTTTTTGGAGTAGCGATAGAATCTGTAGGATGTAAGGACCTGCTGGTGGTTTTAGGTGAAGATGATTGCAAGCAAGTGCGGGACATGACTTTCTTGGTGTTGGAGATTTTCTCAGCTTATAATGCTTTTCTGGGTAGGCCAGCTCTTGTCGGTTTTCTGGTGGCCCATGCCCCATATGCCTAATGATGAAATTTCCTACTAATAATGGAGTGGGAATTATCCAAGGAGACCAAAGTCATAGGCAAGAATATTACGTCGCAGAATTGAAGGAAGTGAAGCGACATGAAAAAGAAAGGCATATAGAGAAGACTATTTGCATCAAGTCATTGGATGCATAGCAATCACCGCCTAAGCCCTCGCTCGGGTAGCACAACCGGTTCCATAAGGATATGGACTCCAGAAAAGAGCTAGAGGATGCGAGGGAGGTCCTCGTGGAATTGACATGGTCAGTCAGGACAATCCTACACGGCTTTTAAGATCGGGTTTCAACTTAGCATGAGGATGATGAAAGAGTTGATGGGTTTTCTCTAGGAAAATCTGGATGTGTTTACTTGGATGCATTCCAACATGTATGGAATATCACCAGAGATAGCATGTCATGTATTAAATGAGAACCCTAAATGTATTCCTATAAAATAGAAATGACATAGCCTGGGTCCAAAGCGATCCGTAGCTCTAAAAGAGGAAGTGGAAAAGTTGAGAGATAATGGCTTCATCCATGATGCTCTATACCTGGAATGAGTATCCAATCCAGTTATGGTCAAGAAATCCAAAGGAAAACGGAGGACATGCATCGACTATTCAGATCCGAATAACGCTTGCTCAAAGGACAGTTTCCCATTGCTGAAGATCGATCAATTGGTGGATTCAACCGCTGGGCATGCGCTATTATCGTTTATGGATGCTTACTTTGGCTACAACCAAATTCCGATGCATATCCCAAATCAAGAACATCTAGCTTCATAGCCGACCTAGGATTGTATTGTTATCTTATTTTTCCCTTCGATTTGAAGAATGCGGGAGCAACTTACCAAATATTGGTGAACTCGATGTTCAAGGAGCATACTGGGCTCACAATGGAAGTCTACGTGGATGATATTCTTGTGAAACCATGACGATCTATAAACCACGTAAAGGACTTGGTAGGTATGTCTAGAGTGCTCCAAAAGTATGGGATGAAGCTTAATCCATTGAAGTGTTCATTTGGAGTTGGTTCGGAAAAATTCTTGGGTTTTATAGCGAAGTTGAGAGGGATAGAGGTTAACTCAGAAAAGAGAGGCATTGAGAAACATCGAAGCCTCAAATTCAATGAAAGAAGTTTAGAGCATGAATGGAAAGTTTGTCGCCCTAAGGCAGCTTATTTGAGAGCCATAGAGAAGTGCATACCTTTCTTCGTCGTTCTCAAGAAAGGGAAAAGGAACTTCACTCAGACGTAAGAGTGCAAAGATGCTTTTTAGGTTTTGGTAGATTACTTAGGGAGGCCTGCTATCCTATTGAAGCCGCTGGAAGAAGAGGACTTTTTAATTTATCTAGTAATCTCGATGCACGCTTTGAGCACAGCACTTGCACATGAGAAGCGCCAAATCCAGTGATGTTGCACTCCTTTAGCAAACAATGTAGAAAATCCAGTTTTTCTTATTTCAAAGCACATCTAGTTAGAAAAAAAGATGTACTTTAGGGAGCAAATGTTATCTAGCCTTATGACCAGGCCATATATGAATGAATCAGATCAGTTAAACTTGAAAGTTATCGAGATAGAAAATTCAAAATCATGATTGCCAAGCTCAAATGCCAAGTGCAATCAGTGAATTAAGCCTAAAAAATAATAACGCCTCTAGGCATGGTCCTACATATCTCCCATCTCTTAAGCAACAAGATCAATGCCTAAGAATCAAAGTGTATGGATCAGTACCGATCCTTGCTATAACGACCTATAAGTTTCGATAATTAAATTTGTTAACTTAATAAGATTTTGGTAATCTAATAGTAAATAAATAAAAATCTGTAATTTAGTAATGAAATGAACACTAAAATAAAGTGTTACAATATAAATGTAAGTTAATTGTTAATAACTTGAATGAAATTCCAGTAATGAAATAATGTAAATTGTTATACTTAGTTATAAAATTGAATATAAGAAACAAATGTAAAAATTTAATTATTGTATGAAATGGAAGGTCAATGGTAATTAAATAAAATCAGTATTATATAAGAATTATAACATTTGTTTGTGAATAGTGAATTCATAAGTGTAATTAAAGGCTGGTAATGATTGTTATAAGTTACTTGTTTATTTGGTCCATTAAATTAAAATGGGGAATCGATTAGAATTAAATGAACTTCAATGTTACATTAATAAGTTTAAGACAATAACGGAGACTGTGAATGTAACAAAATGAATAAGAAATGCTAATTTTATTCATAAAGTAATAATTGATGTAATAAAAGAAGGAAACCAAGACAAATAATTAATTGGGAATTTAATTTATAATTAATGTGTAAATTTGACAAATTTCAAGATAATTGAAATAGGGTAGTTAATACAAACTAAAAATGGAAATTGGAATGTATTAATGTAATGAAATGAAAAACAAATGTTAATTATGTTTATAGAGTAATAATGGATTTAATAAAAGTATTGAAATTGAACTAAATCATTTTATTTGGAATTAATTATAAATAATCGGATTTAACCACAATTGAAATTTAACACTGTAAATGGGTAAAATAATTTACATTGAATTGATATAGAAATTTGTTTTAAAATATAATAAATTACTAAGTAAGTCCAAAGTGACAGAAATAGTAAGCTATTAAATTTGAACGAAAAGTGATTTAATTAATTAATTATTAATTTATTTAATTATGGAAAAATAGCCATTTTGGCCATTGACTCGGATTTCGACGAAACTAGTTTCATCGGATCTATAACAGCAAATTATTGAAGGATTTCACGTTTTGTAACGATCGGACCTGTCGTTTGATCGTACGGACTCAAAAAGCCTAGAAATCAATTTAATTAAAATCAATTGAAATCAATTTGAAATAAGTTAATTTTTGCATAACTTCTTCATATGATGGAATTAGAACTTGAAACCTATTCCATTGAGTTTAAAATATTTGAAAACATCTATTTTGATATATGAGTTGACCCATTTTTGTTCCGGAGGCGGAATGGGCTTTTTGGGTCGTTTATCGTTCAATCAAATCGTGACCATTCATCTCTATTTCTGACCTACCTATATATACCTCATCATAAACCCTAATTGTTTCTTATTCCCATTTTTCTATACGTACATTTCTTCGCAACTCCTCATTCAGATGGTAGACAAACCCTAATTCCAAAATTTCAAATTCAATTCCAAATTCAACTTCAAAAAATTTAAACTCCACAAACCTTATCAAATTATATACCGTTTTGAAGCTATCGACAAGTGCATCTCAATTCTGTGATTCATTTCTCGATTTGAATCACTGTTTGTCTAGAAATCGATGATTAAGTCTCGGTCGTTCATTGGCGTTTGATGATCTTCGACGAATCGTCGATTGGAGGGTAGCATATTGTAGAGGGGACCGAACGTTGTTCATCGGTGGTGTTTGCAGGTAGAATCGACGGCTAGATCATGCTATAAAATTCGTTAGGGTTTAATACTTCAAGCGGCGGTTGGGGCTCCGGTAAGCCTGTAGGCAATCGGTGGAGGGGGTTTCACGTGGACGTGGGGCCTGTGTGACATCGGCGTGGATCTGGCTTGGTCCGATCTGTTCCCAGTTCACTAGTGGCGGCGTTTTTGAAGAGAGGGTGGCGGCAGTTTCTACTCGCGTACACGAATAATGGTCGGCCTGTAGCATGTGGGAGGACAGTCGACATGGCGAAGTTTAACTGGTCCGTTTAATTTTATTTTATTTCATTCCAACTTAAAAATTTCAACGTTCGAACGTATATGACTTTCAAATACAGCTCAGATTTGGGCGCGATTTCTTGCGTTGGGATCGTATAGAAATTCCAGACATTTTGACGCTGGTTGGACGAATTCTGAGACTGTTTGAATTTTGGGCCTAATTTGGATTTAAATTCGATTTAAATTCAAAGGTGAGTGTTTTAACTCACTCACAACTTCTAAATTTCTTATGTTTGTTAAATTAATTTATGATGTGATTAGAAATTTAGTTATGGGTGTTAATATTTTTGAATCATATATCGGTTAATTTGAATTTATTGGAATTAAATCGTTATTTAATTTATTATTGAATATAAAGGGCCAGTGAAATACCAGTTATTGATTATCAGTTCTATATTGATATTTGTTGATTGATTGCTTTGGATGATGATTGTGATGGATCTTGATCTTCGATATTGGTTGAATGGATGTTGTATTTTACATCGTTATAAACTGCAAGTTCGTTATGGATTTTATTTAATTTGGGATTACAGTTTGAAATGATATATTACTGCAACATATTAAATTGCGGATTGAAACGATAAATATCTGTATCACTTGATTCTAGGGTAGAGAATTATATACAGACACCGGATTGGTTAAATTAAATGATTTTAAAATCCTCGATTTTTTAATGTAATTAAATGATACTTTTTAAATAAAATTTGATTATATAAATTATAGTATTTTGTTGGAAAAATCAAGTTTTGCGTAGATATGTGAATAGGGTTAAAAAGGAATTTCTTTAAGAAATTAAATTGGAAGTTTAAAATTAAACTTTTCGTAAATGAAATTCTATCGAAATTGAGTTATTGAATTTGTTTGAAAATAACTTTGAAATATTTTGAAATTGGAGTAATCCGTATTGATATTTTGAACATGGATTGAAACGATATGAAATTCTATAGTTTATTGAAATTTGGTTTGTCGATTTGGAAATTTGAAATGGTCCTAATATGTTGAAATGAAATGAATAGTTTAATTTGATATTAATTTCAAACTCATATTTTAACATAAACTGTTTAAAAAATATATTATTTTAAAATTTATAATTATTAAGATTTTCAAAATTATTAAACTATTTAACTAATATTAGCTATATGAATTATTTTAATCTATTTTAAACCAATTTAATTTATTTCATTCTAATTAAACTATTTTAATTTATTTTAAATCTAATTAATCTATTTTAAAGCTATTTAATCTATTTTAATCATATTTAATCTATTTTGAATCAATATTAATTATTTATAACTATTTGAACTATTTTCTTCGAAATTCCAAATCAAGTAAAATGAATGGATTTATATTCAAATTTCTTGATTTTTAAAGTGAATATGGTTAATGATGTCATAACCTAAGTTGGGATTTAAAAGTTATAACTAATTGAATATGATGACTTTGGAGTAAGGATTTTACCTATTTTGGAAGTGTGATTTTTGAAAGAAATCATGATTTTGGAAACGATAATGATTTGAAAGTGATATAGTTTTGAGAATACGATATTTTGATACAAATTATGAATTTGACTTTGAAAGGAAATATAATTATTGAACTATGATTTCAAATACGAATATGATTTTGAAAGTAAGTAATAATTTCAAAAGTGATATGGTTTGAATTGAATATGATATTTTGATATCAATTATGAAATGATTTTGGAAATGTAAAAGAACCATCCGGTGTGTAATAAGCGATTGGTTGTCAAAGAGACCGGGATTAGATGTTGTCATACTCTCTGCCAATACTGAAAACCACTTTGACAACTGTCTACGCGGTAGAGATTCCAGAATGAAGTAGGATGGTGGTGACGATCCTAAAGGTATATTTACGTGGACCTAACTCCCGTGAGTTAGCATAAGGTGGCTAAAACATGAGCGATTCCGGGCCAAGTGAGGTAGCCCCTCCGATCGGACACATTCCATCGATACTATATTCTGACTTTTGATTTATTAGGTGGCCACCCTTCGATTTTTTACTTGTGAGTGTGATTCGAGTTGGGTGGTAGTTGCGGCTATGCGTTACCAACAGTCCAGATGCGTGATTGGTATATCTACCATGGCATTGCCTAGTTGTGCCATGTCACCTACCCTAACGCGCCTTCTACGAGTTTGTTTTATGTCGTACCTATGGGGTATCCTCTGGCAGCATCAGTTTACAGGGAGTTACGGTACTGTATGGACTATTGGCATCCAAAAATGTGTTAAGGTGGAAAATGTAAAGCCTTAACTCTATTTTTAAATAGTATACTTTACTTTAGACATTATTATAATAGCGTGTTACTACATAGTAGATAGTTTAACGGATCCTTAGGAGATGTGAATCTCGAACATCTCTTAAGTTACTGCACTCACTTTACCGGATAGGAGATGTCAAACCCCGTAAACATCTCTGACGATGTTCCACTCGTATTTATTTACCGTTGATTTAACTTACATAAGATCTTTTACTTCTAAATCGAGTGCTTTATCTTTTCAATTCGCTCGGGTCAGCCTGAGCATTTTAGGATTTGAAGGCTTATTTTAGAGGATGAAGACGAAGATGTGCACTATTACTATTTACTATATTATCCCGCTGCATCATACTATTCCGCTGCATTATCATTTATTTATCCCTGATATGTGTAACTCTGATACTGTATTGTATAGAGATAATCAAGTGTTTTTGTAAAATAGCTTCATGAACTGTTATTTGATTATCATATTTTGTCATTCTGCTGTTAGATTCTATTTCTATTTTTTTTTCTTTTTCTTCTTTTTCTTATTCACCCCAATAACAATCCGCCCTTCTGTATGGTTTGAGTCGGCACGTGCGTCTGCTTAAAATACAAAAAGGTGGATGTTACACTTGCACAGGTTTCGGTACCAATCCCTGAAAGTTCCCCAAAACGTTCACATGCTTTATGCCTTGGTAGGTTAAGGTGATCGCGAACAATTCCATGCTATGAAGGATGGTTCAAAAGTTCATATCCACTGCCACTATCAAGACATAAACCAAACACTATTGTCCTATCCTCGAACTAAGAAATCCACTCGGATCCAAACCTTTGTGAAGCAAATAAAGTGAAAAAATGAAGGCACGAACAAATCGAGCCTATGCAAGGCCAAAGAAGAGACCCAGAAGGCAATCTTATGGATCAGTATTGATCCCTGAGTACGAGTCCGTACCGATCTCTGATTA
Organism: Allium cepa; assembly: GCA_030765085.1. NCBI lineage: Eukaryota > Viridiplantae > Streptophyta > Magnoliopsida > Asparagales > Amaryllidaceae > Allium > Allium cepa. Next base: position 167,832,717 of record CM060932.1, read on the forward strand.
TTGCTAATGTGGCCGTGATCTTCCGAGCACTACTCCTCCTGGATGCGAGAAACATGGTCATGAACATGGTTGAGAGAATCTTGGCAACCTACAACTATAAATAGAGGGCTAGGGGCATGTTTTTAGGGATCCTTTTTCAGTTTCTCACAAATTATCAAATCACTCTTGTACTTTCAATGATTATCGCTGATTTGTAAGAATAATTTTGTAAACAACTATCAGAATTATTAACAAAATTAAGTGCACATATGCAACATTAGTCGAACCACTATAAATCTTGTGCGCTCTGTTTTTCCTCACGTTAATTTATTCTATTCATTTAATTCTTCTACTTTTCATTTTAAGTGTTTGTGCTACCTTCTGGTATAAACATCTATCATCTTTCATATCCTTAGGTGTATCTTATTTTACGATTCAAGCATTCTCTTGACGTAAGTATTCATTTTGTTCTTTGAGACATTTGAGTTCTCAAAGCTTTTCTACCTCCTTATTCAAGTGGTTGTTTTTGTGTTACTCAACTCTTTATTTTAGATAACAATAAAATTAATTTCCTCCTGGAGACCCTCACTAAGACTAGCATATTGGTTGATGCTCCTTTGCAACTTAGCCTTATTTTCTCTGGCACATTTTGGCTTTTGCAGAAGCTTGTTTATTTCCGTGGATAATGTCGTAATGAATTCCTTGATGGAAAAAGGCATGAAATCAATGGATCTGAGCAGATGATTCATTCTTTTGTCGATATCAAACAAAAAACATTTCAGAAACTACTTGAGAAGTAAGATCCAACTATGTGTAAGAAGATTTCTTGAGACCTATGAAATTTTAAAGAGTATATGACTAGGGAGCGAAATTGGAATATATGTACGAAGAGTTGATTATTCAATAGAAATTTGCAAAGTAACTATTCCTTGTTGTGAAATTGAAAGCGAAACCTTTGATGTGAAATATCATTTCAAATCACTTGCTTTAACAATAAAGATCTCTTTATGGAAGTCATGGCTGGATCGAGCATTTGAACCTTTTCATATATGGTTTGGTGTTTGGAGCTCCTGAAGGACGGACATGATCGTTCTTAGCTTTCCCTGAAACTTTAGAATCAATAATTTCTGAAGGCGGTCTTTCGTGTGAACCATCTTAAAGGAGATTCAACCTCTCTTTTTTTACTAAAGTTTTATGAGATGGAGTTGATGATATGTGTTTAAACATAACTGAAGTACCTTGTGCTGCAATCAATTCCCTTAAATGGCTGGTCGTTTTGGGATCCACACGAAAAGATAGAATATTACATTATTATTACAAATGAGAATACAAGTATTCTAACAAGGCTATGAAAAAGTGATAGTGAACGGGCTAATAAATACAATATGAAATAAGTTGAATGTTAAGAAGCTGGATCATATGCGGGCTTCCCCCAAGCATTTGCGCTCGAGTTGGTTCAAAGCATCTTTAGTAACCGTGCAAAAACCAAAACGATCACAAAGTCATCAAATAAACCTATTTCATTAGTAAATAACTATTTCATTAGCTAAACCCTGTATTGTCTTCACCATAGAGACCTATATCCACGTTGAAGTTCTCGATGTACTTAGGAATAGGGATTGAGTTAAAATGACTTCCTTCAAGTCATCATCCTCAAAGGAATCATGACATCCTAATTTGTTATTGAAACCATCATCAGGATTTTCCCCTTAAGTATGGACATAAGTCAACCAAAGATCGATTGTGTAACACCCCATAAAAATTAATAAGAAATTTATTAATTAATAATAAGGCTAAAAAAAGAAATTCAGTAAATGTAAAATTTTGCCATGGAAGTTACACCACTGCATTCATGGTGATTTTCCGATCCAATTTCATATATAAAGTTTTCAAATCAGAGCTTAAAAAGAGAAGTTATTGACGTTTGAAGTTTTCAAATTCAAAATAATTCAAATGGAATTTGGATTCAAAATTATAATTAATGTTAAGAATTTAAAATTTAAAAATTAAGGTTGATGATAAATGGGATTAGGGATAACGTTAAAATAAACGTTAACGTTAAAAATTAATGAAGGAATTAAATAAATCGTTAAACAGAACAATTAATACATTCCCAAAAATAATCAACCAGTCGATTGCCTACTAGGATCGGTCATCTGCCTAGGTAGGAGCGATCGACCGATAGACGGACGTTGTGGTGGCTAGGATTATTTAGATCAGGAAAGGTTTGGATTTTATTAATTTACACCTACTTAAATCAATTCGGTCCTGGACTTCTAACCACTATAAATAAGAGTTAGCCCCCTCACTTTTATTCACAAATTATTTGGAAACATAGGTGGAGCTCTATCCATCTCTTTCTTCCACGCGATTCATAAATTTCTTAAGGTATTCAAGTAAGGGATATACAATTTCTAATTCTATTCTCCTCCAATCCCTAAAATTCTGAATCTAATTAATATACAATACAATTATTGTATATCAAATTGAAAGGAGAAAGCTGGGAAGTATCTGTGGGTGAAAATCTTAGTTTTTCTTATTTTAGTAATTGTCTAGTATATGCTGGATTTGATAAATGTCTTGGGGAATTTTGTTTACGAAAACACTAAACTAAAACTCCCAACATTCCCTCAATACGAAATGTCAATTCTTATGTTTTGAAATCTCAATTTTTCTATATTGAAATAGTAGAATTTGTGTAGTTATTGCAATATTTATACTTTACATTCTATTCCATTTCTCACATTTCTCTTTTGATGAGATTAAGTGTTTTAAAAAGGAAATAAATTAGGAAATGGTGTGTCAAGAACGGATTCTCCTATTCGTAGTTTGCATTACCTGTTAACATAGTTTAAATATGAATCCCTTTTCATTTTATATGCAGAAGCTGAATAGAGTGTAAAGGATTTGAATTGTAAATTCTATTGATGTTGAGTCAACCATTTTAGTACATAAAATAAGTCTAATAATTGATTCTATTTACTTATATATAACTATTGTTGGGCTAAGGATATTAGCTAATTCTTTGTAACATCTCCCATTTGGAGGCCCGAAACTAACTGCTACGGACGCTGCAGTCATCCATAGTAATTAATTCCCGATGACTAAATGTGTTAATGTTAGATACATTGATATATAAAAAACACATGAATATGAAAAATTTTAGACTCAATTTTGAAACAAATTGCTCATTTCATTACAAATAGCATTTCAGATTCATTATATAATCCCATACGCAAACCATGTTAAGAGAAATTACTATTTATTACAAAATACGCCAAGAGCTACATATGAAGATGCCCCCTTGGTTGATCAAAGTCTAAATTTAGGCAACTAAACAACTTTTGCATTTCAACCAATTACACAGTGGAATCAAACAGAAAGAACTCCTAATAGCTCGCTTGCCTCCTGCATGTCTCTGGAAGCTTATTCATCTAAAAGAGAACAAAAAAACCTTAACTCTCAAACTATACAAAATCAACTGAGCACTCGAGAGTTTAAGGGGAAAACATAAACTTCGAGTCAGACAAAAAGCCTGGTATGTATAATAACCCACCATCTCGAACCATATAGATATCTAGTGAGACCACACCGCTTAGCGAAATGAGTTTTCCTCTCACTAGTATCCTAACCCAATTTATAATGACCATATACTGTGCACCTGCATCCACTATGGTTAAGACGTAACATAATAAAATGTATCATGATGAGATGCAAACATGAAATATGCTATGGATTATCCATCCCCATTCACCTGACTATCTGTCTCAAGTTATAGTTTATAGGGACAATATTGACCTATTAGTTTTAATGGGCTGACTAATAACATGTTCCAAGCTTACAGACTATCTGTCCAGTTTCATAGTTTTTATAGGATTACTAAGAACCTATTGGTATGTCTTCCAATAACATCATCCAATCATAGTTTTCATGGGGTCACTATGAACCTATTGATTCTCCAACAACATCTCTCGTGTCATAGTTTTCATGAGCTGACTATGAACCTATCGATCTCTATCAATAACTTATTATGGACATAGTTTTCATGGGATCACTAGAAATCTATTGGCCCCTGCCAATAACAATTTCCATAACATAGTTTTTATGGTCTTACTAAGAACCCGTCTGAACCAATAATCTTTTGATCGGTCTTGGGTGTCCTATATAATGGTCTTTTGACCTTTTAGATGCAATTCTACTCACATAGGATTAATTCAATGTATATTCATTACCTGGTCAACCTAGCATGTTATTCTGCCCTTAACATCCTAGAATGCTGTTATGGGTTAATAATGAAGTGAATATGATTACACAAATATACATGATAATTTACCAAATAACCCAACAACATAAACATCCACGTTTAATTCCTTGTAATCATTTTCAAATGAAATATGGTTAATATCCTAAACCCATTATTTTTAGGAAGGAAAGCTTCGTCTAAAATTTCAAAGTTAAATGCCATTTCAGAACTCTTTTACATTGCCTTGTATTTAATTTAAAAATGAGATTGGGTTCTCAAATTTGAAAACTAAGCCTTTCAACTATATCCTTTGGATCATTGTGACATCATGAGTTACCCCCCATCACTCTCCCTTTCGACTTATAGAGAAAATAACCCCTCTGTCACTCTTCCTTTTCAAAATCATTACTTAATGCCTTAGACATTCTCTTTCGAAACCATGAAATACATCTTTCGAACACATCCCTCTTGAAACACTTGGAAACATCCCTTTTCAAACAATTAAAACATACATTTCGAAAGCATTGGGTTCAAGTAAAAAGTTATGGAAACATAGCTTCGAAACCAATTAAAAGTATCACTTTCGAAACCATGGATTGAAAACAAAACAAGCTTCAAAGTATAAAAGCGAACACTTTCGAAAGCCGCCCTTTCGAAAGATCTATGTTGATGGCAACATGCTTACCCAGTGTACTATGGTTTAATAAGCGACTTCAACCATATCAAAAGGTATGGGAGCGGTACTCCACCCTTTCGCATGTATAAGTTAAAAGAAAAGCGGCTTCAATGGTTGCAAAAGGGTATCTATTTGAGACCCTACCCTCTAAACTCATTAATTCAAAGAGTTATAAAAGCATCCTCTTAGTAAGGAGAAAGGTTCTAATGTGGGAGCTAGGGTATCGAAGGTGTTCAAAAGCAGCAACCCTTTCAAAGACATTAAATCAAAGGTAGATATAGATTCGAAATTTGGAAATAGAACTTCACCCCTTACGCATGCATAATTTCAACACCTTTGCTACCTTTCGCATAGGTCCAATATACTTTGTTCCACTAGTTTGATACCATGTATATTTGCACCGAATGGAGATGGAAGGGTTAGAAGCGAATGTGTATGGAGTCGAAAGCCAGCAGGGTTAAGTTGCAAAGATGTAAATTAGATAAAAACAACATTTTTACTTATTGAAGAAAATACTTTTCACCTACCATCAATATTTATCTCAATCTTATTGGTTTAGAAAACTTTAATTTACTTTTCCAAAATTTGCTGCCGAAATCAAATTTGAATTTGAAATGACTTAACTTAAGCCCTTCTCCTTAATAAACTTTTAAAATATTTAAGTCCTCTAACTTAAATAATTTATTATCCACAGTAATACACTTAGGAAAAATCCCCCAAAATCACCATAATTCATATTAAACACGTTTTCTAACATATATAAATTTCAGAACCAATAGCATTATTTAATTGCCTTAAATAATTTAAACCCAAAATTCACTATTTTCTCTCATAGAAAATTCATAATAAATTGTCCGTAGCTAGGAAAATTATGAAAATTTAAACCCACCTCCATAATAGTGTTTGCATAATATTCAAAAATCATGGCATTTGGAAATCATTTGCACAATTTTAGCCTTAAAATCGAACTAGATTATTCCATAAAATCTTTGTTTAAAATTATAACAAGGCATTTAAATCAAAACATATCACTATTCATACAATCATACAGTTTAAACCTCAAAACCAAATTTAAAACACTAGAGATGACTTATAAGATATGGTTTAGATCATTATTCACCTTGTTTGGACAAGGAGCTTGAGATTTGTTCTTGCTTTAATCTTCCTAGCTTGAATCTTAGCCTCTAAATGATTTTTGAGCTCCTCTTCACCTAGGGTTATGGTTGGCCGTGTTTGTCTTTTGTTTATATTTTTGTTTTGTAAAAATGTAAATGAGAATGAGAACTTGGTAGGGGGTTTTAGGGTTTACGGGGTTTCGATTATTCCCATATTGCCCTTGTCTTATTCTCTTAGGTTTCTAATTTATAAATCACACTTATAAATTCATTAGTTAAGGCAAGACCATAATTAGTTTGCAAATCTCAATTCCTTATCACTCTAGCTGGTCTATACATTATCCTATGTAATCTATCTAATTAAATCTTCTGAATAATGATGTCTAAAATTAGGGGTGTTATGGGCTCTATCCTTAAAGAATTTGGTCCTCGAAATTCAACAAAAACTATATACTAAGCATAGCAATCATCTGTAACATCTCCTAACTATCATACTAGCCTAGCTGACTAGCAAACTGTCCGTATAAAGTAAATATAGAACATACCCTATTAGGATAAGTATCTCTAATCATGTCTTCTGTCTTCCAAGTACAGTCTTTCTCATTGTCGCTCCATTGAACTTTCACCAACTTGACTATCTTGTTGCTTAACCTCTTCTCATTTCTCGCCACAACCCAAACTGGTTGCCTAACAAAAGTCAGATCTGATTCTACTATTAAGTCTTCCAATGCAGTCAGAGGGATAGTAATCTCTGGATCATGCACATACTTACGAAGATGAGACACATGAATCACATTATGGAAATCTGCCAAACTGCTCGGCAACTCTACTCTATATGCATGCTTTCTAATCCAATCTATAACTGAGAATGGTCTAACATATCTCAGTGCAGTTCTCGACTTTCTGAATCGTACCATATGCTTCATCGGTGATACTTTAACGAAAAAACTATCTCCAACTGAGAACTCCATATCCTTACGCCTCTTATCTGCGTAACTCTTTTATCTAGACCGAGCTTCCTTTATCCTACCTCGGATCAACTCAATCTTCTCTATGGCCTCTCTTACCAGATCTAGACCTAAGACTAATTTATCCCGGGTTTCCAACCAATATGCTGGTGACTTGCAAGGCCTTCCATACAAAGCTTCAAAAGGTGCCGTTCCTATACTAGTCTGATAACTGTTATTATAGGAAAACTCAACCAAGTGTTGGTGATCTTTCCTTGATCCACCAAAATCTAGCACACAAGCTCTCCACAAATCCTCGAATACCTTGTTGACTCTCTCTGTCTGCCCATATTTCTGAGGGTGGTAAGCAATATTCATCTTGAGCTTGGTATCTAACACATCTTGTAGACTCTTACAACACTAGCTAGTAAACAAAGTATCTCGGTCGCTGACTATACTACTAGGAATCCCATGTAGTCTAACTATATTCTTCATAAACAATTTAGCCAAAATAAGTGTCATCGCAGTTGACTTAACTCGAATGAAATGGGCACTTTTGGTCAACTTGTCCACTATGACCCATATACTTTCATTTCCTTGATTCGACCTTGGCAACCCGTCTATAAAATCCATGGATATTGAATCCCATTTCCAAACTGGTATCTCCAAAGGTTGAAGCAACCCACGTGGCTTATGATGTTTGGCCTTCACTTGTTGATAGTTCACACACTGCTTTACCTACAAGCCAACATCCCTCTTCATACCTTCCTAGTAGAAACTCCTCTTCATATCTCGATACATCTTTGTCCTCCTAGGATGAACCATAAACTTGGATCAATGACATTCTCTAAGGACCTCCTTCCTTAGGTTTTCTATATTTAGGACACACAATCGTCCCTTCTTTCTCAATCACCCTTTTTGGTCAAGACTAAAATCCTTTAGATCATAAATCTCAATTCTGGCCTCTAGCCTTCTAATCTTATCAGCTAAAACCGTGCGATCTTTCTGCTTAGGAGCAATCCTTTTGATCAGAACTGGTCGGACTTCCAGACAGGATAACATGGCAGTGCTCTGACTAGATCCAGTCGATCTTAATTGCACACTACAAGTATTCAAAGCCTTTAGGTCCTTTCACTCTGCTAACATAGCTAACACCACATTCTGATGTTGTTTTCTAAGAGAATCCACTAATTTATTTCCTTTTCGAGGCATATACTCTATACTAAAATCATATGCCGCTAAAAACTCCAATCACCTCTGCTGTCTCATATTCAACTCCTTCTAAGAGAATAAGTACCTTAAGGACTTATGATCTGTGTATAACTCAAATCTCTCCCCTAATAGATAATGTCCCCATACCTTTAATGCGAAGATCACTGCAGCCAACTCTAGACAATGAGTAGGATATCCCACTTCATGTGGTCTAAGTTGTCGAGAAGTGTAGGCAATGACCTTACCCTTCTGTATCAACACAACCCCTAATCCCGTTCTATATGCATCGGTATACACTACTAATCCTTGATTCCCATATGGAACTACTAACACAGGCGTGTTGGTCAACAAGTGTTTTAGCTTAAGGAATGCTTCCTCAAATTTTTTAGACCAAATAAATTTTACGTCCTTCCTGATTAGCTTAGTCAAAGGCGCGGCTAACTACGAGAAATCCTTAATGAACCTTCGGTAGTAACCAGCAAGCCCAAGAAAACTTCTTATCTCAGTCATTGTCTCTGGTCTCTTCTAGTTGTTAACAACTTTGATCTTATCCAGATCAACTGACAAACCCTTCTCTGAAACCATGTGACTAAGAAACTTAACTTTTTTCTTCCAGAAATGACACTTTGAAAACTTTGCTTTCAGTTGATGCTGCCTCAGCGTCTCAAGCACTATGTAAGATGAACTTCATGCTCTCTTTCATCCTTAGAGTACAATGTCATCTATGAATACCAATATGAACCTATCCAAATGCTTTCAGAAAACTCGATTCATCAAATCCATGAAGAAAGTTGGCGCATTCGTTAACCCGAATGGCATTACTAAGCACTCGTACGGGCCATACCTAGTCTGAAATGCCGTCAACGGAATATTGTCCTCTTCCACTCCTAACTGATGGAAACCTATCGCCAAATCCAATTGGGAAAATACTCTAGCTGCACTTAACTGGTCAAATAAATAATTGATTTTCGGTAGGGGATACCTATTTTTGATCGTCTTCTCGTTCAACTTATGATAGTCAATACATATCCTTAACGACCCATCCGGTTTCTTCACGAACACCATGGCCGCTCCCTAAGGCGAACTGCTTGGTTTAATGAAATTCCTTCCTTCTAAATCCACTAGCTTCACCTTCAATTCCTTCATCTCAGTAGGTGTCATCCTGCTAGGTGGTTTACTTACAGGTTCTGCTCCTGACACAAGATATATCCGAAACTCAATGGGTCACTTTGGTGGTAGTCCTGTGAATGGCTCAAAAACATCTGCGAACTCTCTTGCTACAAAACCCGATTTAACTCTTCCTCTACTTCTATTACATTCAGCAAAGCACAAGCACTTGAGTTTGACTTCTCCATTGAGTATATAATTCGGTTATGACTATTGGAACATCTTAGCGATATTTTCCTATCTTGGTAAAATATGCTAGCATCATATCTATCTCACCAATCCATACCTAAAATGATTCTGAAGCCTAAGAAATCAAAAACATACAAACTGCATACAAAATTTTGACCTAACAATTCAAGTTCTAAATGGTCACATCTCATCCTTAGAGTTGCATACCCTCATATTGGATTGACAAGCCCTAAGAAAGTAACAAGGTATGACGGTTCTAAACATGACTTATCTACTAAACACTGAGATATAAATGAACACGATGCACCATTATCAAATAGTACACTAACTGGTATACTATGAATCAAAAGCATACCTTCCATTACAGTCTTTCCCTTCTTAGCAGCAGTTCATCTAGAAGATGATGGTTCTAAAGCAAAAAACCTTTCCCTTGTCCGCTCTGGTTGGTTTTGGACACTGATTCTTGTAATGCCTGATCTAGTCAAAGTTGAAGCACTTCACTCCTTTCTTATCCACAACCTTCTTCCCTTTCCCAATTCGACATTCATGAGCAAAATGCCTTTTCCTGTCGCACTTTTAGCAAACTACATCGACCTTCCCTTTCTTGGCAGCTCTTCCTTTTTGAGTTCCTTTCTTCTTAAAGAACTTTCTCTTCTTTCCCTGGGGATGTTGAACCTTAACTGACTTCCCTTTACTAAACGTAGAGAGCATCTCCCCGTTCCTAATGGCCATCTCTACTACAACATTACTTGGGCCCCGAAGGTGTGGCATGGTTGCCTTGGCAATTTCTGGCTTCAATCCTCGAACAAACTTTTCATTTCTCTCGATGACGTTATCAATCATGGCAAATCCATATTTTGACAGCTCATCAAATTTTATAGCATACGCAATTACTGACATCTCACCTTGCATTAGGTCATGAACTTCCTCAGTAATGCTGACTTGGCAACTTTAGACAAGAACCTCTCCTTGAATCTCCTTCAAAACTCTTCCCATGTTAACTCTTCCTCGGGAACTTCTACGGTAACACCATTCCACCAATAAAGTGCTACTCCCTGCAACTATCTAGAAGCAAGTCTCCTCTTCTGCTCATAATCCAATCTCAAGTCAGTGAAAATTCTTTCACAGTGCAATAACCAGTTTTCTACTTCAACGACATTCTTAGTTCCCAAAAATGGCTTCCCACTAAGGCTGGTATAATCCTTACTCAACTTGGCATGGTTATTGCCAACTGGGGCCATAGGAACTGCTCCTCTAGTATTCATAGCATTTCCTCCAGCTACTCCTACAGCTGCTCCAGCTTGCATCAGATTGATGAAGAACTTATACATCATCCCTATATCTACTGGTGGAGTTCTAACATCTATTGGCATTTGCGTTTGGATTAGCATTTTCTTGTCGACCCGGATACCTCCTAGTATTGGGTCAAGCATTTCCATTAGTTGTAGTGATTCCTCTATAGATTTCCTCTTCTATTTCCTGCCCCCATTTCTTCTTTTCTTGTATATCTGTATACGAAGTAACATAAAAAAGAACGGTCTAAATGAGAGGGGAATGCCTACGTATAAAATATATATATAACAAACACAAGTATGTTACTATAGCATCAACTCAAATCCCGGTCTCATTTTTTGATTTATTAGGTTATCTTTTGAAAATCTTTTAGGTTCAAATTTATTTTAAATTTACATAAATCTATGCTTTGATACCAACTTGTAACATCCCCCATTTGGAGGTCTAAAACTAACTGCTACGGCTGCTACAGTCATCCAAGTTATTAATTCTCGGTGGCCAAATATGGTAATGTTAGATACAATGATATACTAGAAACACATGAATATGAAAAAATTTAAACTCAATTTTAAAACAAATTTCTCATTTCATTACAAATAGCATTTCAGATTCATTACATAATCCCATATGTAAACCACGTTCAAAGAAATTACAATTTATTACAAATACACCAAGAGCGACATATGAAGATGCCCCCTTGTTTGATCAAAGTATAAATGTGGGCAACTAAACAACTTTGCTATTTCATCCAATTACATAGTGGAATCAAACAATCAAACAGAAAGAACTCCTAATAGCTAGATTGCCTCTTACACATCTCTGGAAGCTTATTCTTTTAAAGGAGAACCTAAAAACCTTAACTCTCAAACTACTCAAAATCAATTGAGCACCCGAGAGTTTATGGGGAAAAAAGAAACTTCGAGTCAGATAAAAAGTCCAGTATGAATAATAACCTACCATCTCGAACCATATAGATATCTAGTGAGACTACGCCGCTTAGCAAAACGAGTTTTCCCCTCACTAGTATCCTAACCCAATTTATAATAACCATATACTGTGCACCTACGTCCATAATGGTTAAGACATAACATAATAAAATGTATCATGATGAGATGCAAACATGAAATATGCTCTGGATTATCCATCCCCATTCACCTGACTGTCTGTCTCAAGTTATAGTTTCTAGGGTTAATATTAACCTTTTAGTTTTCATGGGCTGACTAATAACCTATTCCAAGATTACGGACTGTCTATCCAGTTTCATAGTTTTTATGAGATTACTAAGAACCTATTGGTGTCTAAACCAATAATCTTTTGATCAGTCTTGGGTGTCCAATATAATGGTTCGTTTGACCTCTTGGATGCAATTCTACTCACATAGGAGTTAATTCAATGTATATTCGTTATCGGGTCAACCTAGCAGTTATTCTGCCCTTAACATCCTAGAATGCAGTTATGGGTTAATAATGAAGTGAATATGACTACATAAGTATACATGATAACTAATCAAATAATCCACAACATAAACATCCATGGTTTAATTCCTTGTAATCATATTCAAATGAAATATGGTTAATACCTTTAACCCATCATTTTTAGCTAGAAAAGCTTCCTCTAAAATTTCAAAGTTAAATGCCATTTCAAAACTCTTTCACACTGCCATGTATTTACTTTAAAAATGAGGTTGGGTTCTCAAATTTGAAAACTATGACTTTTGATTGGATCATTGTGACATCATGATTTACCCTCTATCACTCTCCCTTTCGACTTCATAGAGCAAAAAGCCCTCTGTCACTCTCCCTTTTCGAAATCATTACCTAAAGCCTTAGACATTCTCTTTCAAAACCATAAAACATCCCTTTCGAAACACTTGAAAACATCCCTTTCGAAACACTTAAAAACATCCCTTACGAAACATGTCTTTCAAAAATGTTGGGTTCAAGTAAAAAGTTATGGAAGCATGGCTTCAGAACCAATTAAAAGTATCACTTTCGAAACCATTAGTTGAAAACAAAATAAGCTTCAAAGTTTATATGGGAAGACTTTCAAAAGCTACACTTTCGAAAGACCTATAGCGATGGCAACATGCTTACATATGTGTTCTAGGGTTTAAATAAGCAGCTTCAATCATGTCGAAAGGTATGGGAGCGACACCCTCCCTTTTGCATGTATAAGTTAAAAGTAAAGCGGCTTCAATAGTTGCGGAAGGGAATCGATTCAAAATCCTACCCTCCAAACTCATTGATTCAAAGGTTATAAAAGCAGCCTCCTAATAAGGTGAAAGGTTTTAATGCGACAGCTAGGGTATCGAAGGGGTTCAAAAGTAGTAACCTTTTCGAAGACATTAAATCAAAGGTAGGTATATAGATTCGAAACCAGAAATACAACTTCACTCCTTATGCATGCATACTTTTGACACCTTTGCTAGCTTTCGCATAGGTTCAATACACTTCGTACCACTAGCTTTATACCATGTATATTGGCATCGAATGAAGGCGGATGGGTTAGAGATGAGTGTGTACAAAGTCAAAAGCCAGCAAGGGTTAAGTGGCGAAGATGTATATTGGATAAAAACTGCATTTTTGCTTATTAAAGAAAATACTTTTCACCTACCATCAATATTTGTCTCAATCTTATTGGTTTAGAAAACTTTATAAATTTCCTTTTCTAGAATTTCATGTCAAAATAAAATTTAAATTTGAAATAACTTAACACTTAAGCCCTTCTCCATAATAAAACATTTAAGACATTTAAGTCCTCTAACTTAAATAATTTATTATCCATAGTAATACACTTAGGAAAAATCCTCCAAAATCACCATAATTCATATTAAACTTGTTTCCTAATATATATAATTTTCAAACCTAAAAACATTATTTAACTACCTTAAATAATTTAAACCTAAAATTCACTATTTTCTCTCATAGAAAGTTCATAAGAAATTATCCATAGCTTGGAATATTATGAAAATTTAAACCCATCTCAAAAATAATGTTTTACATAACATGGTCATAAATCATGACATTTGGAAATGATTTTGAACGATTTTAGCCTTAAAACCAACTACATTATTCCATAAAATCTTTGTTTAAAATTATAACATGGCATTGAAATCAAAAATACCATCATTCATCCAGTCATACAGTTTAAACCTCAAACCTGAATTTAAAACATTCAAGATGACTTATATGAGATGGTTTAGATCATTATTCACCTTGTTTGGAGAAGGAAATTGAGATTTGTTTTTGCTTTAGTCTTCCTAGTTTGAATCTTAGCCTCTAAATGATTTTTGAGCTTCTCTTCACCAAGGGATATGGCCGTCCTTGTTTTTCTTTTGTATATGTTTTTGTTTTGTAAGAATGTAAATGAGAATGAGAACTTGGTAACGGGTTTTGGGGGTTATCGGGGTTTGGCTATTCCCATAATGCCCTTTCCTTATTCTCTTAGGTTTCTAATTTATAAATCACACTTATAAATTCATTAGTTAATGCACGATCCTAATTAATTTCCAAATCTCAATTCTCTTATCACTCTATTCTATATATTATTCTATTTAATTTATCTGATTAAATCTCCTGAATAATGCTATTTAAAATTAAGGGTGTTACATTTGTATGTTATGTTATGTTATGAAGTTTGACTTGTATAAATTAAAGTTTTGACATTTAAATGATTAGCATAGGACGTAATCTTTGCATGCTTTACACACACAAATATATATATATATATATATATATATATATATATATATTAAAATATAAATTACCTGTTAATTGCATACCAAATATGTTAGTAATTAGTAATGAATTTCCATAGGAGGGAAGTTAAGGATGATTACGATTAGTGGTGAAATAAGAAATATTTCTTTATAGCGTTAGTAGAATGCGGTGAGGTACGTAGTAGCATGATTAAGGGATTGTATATTATGACAAAGTTATAGGGATGTGAAGTCATTCAAAAGCACATGGAAGCATGGCCAGCTAATTTGGCTACCAACAGTGTGACTTCGGGACTGATATGAGACATTACCTATAATAATTACCCACGGAGGACGCGTGATTAGCCCAATTCTGTAGGGTAATCCTATCTAGTTAAGCTGGCTATAATGCCTAAGGATAGTCGGACTAATGCGAGACGTCATATTTTAGGTTACCAATCATAATATGTAGGACCTGCTTCGGGGATCGGAGGTAGTAAGTGGCTACTGTAGGGTCTGCCTCCACTCTAATAGAAAGTTTTAAATGGTCGGGGATAACTTTTAAGCAGGTAGATGGAAATTTCGGGGACGGCCCGCTTTGGGTTTGAGGTATTAATTGGTTATTGTAGCGTCTACCTCTTCCAAAAAGAAGTTTTAAGTGGCTTGATAAGGTTTCATGCGATGTTAGCTAAATAGTACCGGAGAGAGGTCTGCCTTGGGTGCGGTATTAAATGACAGGGACCTTCCTAAAATTTAGGTATTAAATGTTCAGAGTATGCCTAATTTCAATTGAAAATGTATTAAGTGGCCTTGGTAGTTACTCTCATATTGTTATGACATGATTGAAGGTAAATGCATAGGACTGGGAATGGCCTTGAGCCTACGGTTGAAAGTAAGTTATTGAGTTAGATTAGAAAAGTGTAAGTTATAGGATTGGACTGAGAGAGCCTTCGGGCTTATAGTCAGAGGTGTTTATAGAAATATAGTTTGGATGCGTAAGACATATTCTTATCTAAATTATATTACCAATTACTATTGTGGAAAGACTCAATATTTTATTCACCAGACATTGTTGTTTTGACTCCCTCCTCCTTATTATACAGGTTAGAGAAGATGATGCAGACCTAGGAGATGAAGGCAGAGATGGACTCTTGTGGTAGTCATCTATCTACTTATGTTTTTATATTTTGATGTACCTATTTTATACATGATGTTATTGTATTTTGAGATATTGAACTACAAATATTGAGATGCTATGTTTTGTTTTAGAATTTGAATTTTTATAAAAATGGGTATTGTTTTTTAAATTATATTTTATCCTTTCCGCTATGAGATTATGATATCATTAGTAGATAGCTCTGTGTATTCTTCAATTTCACCAACTAATAGTCAGCTTTGGAATGGGTCTAATGTTCGATGGGCCTTTTCTGGATCAAAAATTAAGCCCGTTTCAAGGTAGGTTGTTACATTAGGTATTAGAGCATAGGTATACTTATGAGTGCGTACTTGTTATTTTTTAAAGTATTTTTCAAAACCCTACTATATACACAAACGCGCGTACATTCACATACGCACACATACTATTTTAATCATACATAAATGCACTAGGAAAATCTTTCATTTCAGCATATGATACTGTCTTAGGAAATTGTAACTAAAAGTTTAAACCTATAGATAATTATTAATGACCGAAAATCATTCTTCTAAGGTTGGGAACCTATCTAAGAGATACTATAACGACCGCCCTATACCTATGATGCATGACGTTTGTCAAGGAAAGGAAAGAAGTAAAGAAAAGAGATAGAAGAGAAGAAAAGAGAAAGAAACATCAATCAATCACATAACCTGTCGTTTATCTCACAGCGAATCGAATAAAATATAATAGTCATCATAGATATAAAATATAAGAGACAGTAATAACTACATGAACCACAAAATCAGAGTACACAGGCTCATATGCTTATGGAAACAGTAATATAATTTGTACAACTAATAAATAAACTCAACTGATAAACTGTCCCTAATAATAGTAAGTCAAACACTGTCAAGGCTCCACGATGTCATAAAGCGGAATATGCAATAACAAACTCAAAGAATGAGAAAATGTCACCTCTTGCTAGTCCATCTGCAGAAATCTATATGCCATCCACACCTGCTTTCTAGTCTACTCATTTAAGAGTACCCCAAATAACAAAAAGAAAGCATAAAATCTCAAGTCAAACAAAACTCTGGTATGAGCGATAAACAATCTCAAAATACTATAAAAGTTGATATAGTCTATGGAGAAGAGGGTATACGAATCATACCATACTTATCCAACAACCAAAGAGTTAGCACATAATATCGATAATATGTTACTCTACAACATCATAAAAGGGTACTCCATACTAAGTAAACTATCGGGTGCTTAGGTATCCCTATCCACAATACCTACATCATGTGACATCCCTAGAGTGACAGGTGGCTAATAAAGCAGCCATAATAAACATAGCATCCATCAAACAATACTAACTATCACTTAATGTACTCTTGATATATGATAACTCATACGGCCTCCTTACTGCCAGGGACTAATGGAAAATCCCTGTTTCTAGTTGTACTCTGGTATCTCGTAGCCTAAAGCTAGATACATATCTCGTAACCTAATGCTAGACACTAGACCCAAAGCCACTAGTCCAGGGTATACAGCTCCACTCAACTGACCCATGGGCATCCCCACTCATAATACCCCTGCTTCGAGTACAACAAAAAACACTCTGAGTATCAACGATCCCTTAGCACATGTATCCGAGCCCACTCTTTGCTAAATCTAGTTTCCATTATTCTCGAGGAATGCATTCACGTTCCTCTACTCCATGGCTCCCTCTAATATCGAACTTCTATCTTCGAAACCTACTCGTAACATAAGACACCATCTGAAGATTTAAAGCTTTTATCATGTTGTTAAATCGCCCTCGAACTCCAAGCGTATAAAGCAAACACCCCAACATGATCTACAGAGCTCCCACTCCCTCTCCTGGAAGTCTCACCCCAATCCCATGCATAGAAACAACTCGTCATAACGTAATAACATCAAGACCCAAAGTCGGTTGCACGAACAAACTATAATATCATGCTCCTCGAAGTCTCCTCACCATCCATGCCAAAGATTGGCCAAATCGTCCATCATCAATAGTCAATACCAACTACTTTGGTCATGTACTTAGCCAAAAATGGATAAGTATAAACCAAATGAAAAATGTATGGCATCCATCTTAAAGTCTGAAGCTTATCCAAGTCCGTCATCTTCCTAGTTCAAATCAGCTAGCATGCATCCCAATACTCTTATAAAACTTATCCCATCCGTTTAGATTTTCGATCAATAGGTTCGAAACCCAATGCATGGGATATTTCCCTAATACTCCATTATCAATAAATCAGTATTTTCAACAAAAACAAGCATACATACATCCAATATAGTATACACACATGTATAATGAATCTATATCAACATATGGGGAATTCATATCAAAAATGTTCCAAATCTAGTAATTCCCTAAAAATAGCATATAAATGGGAAAAATGTGATATCCAATTTAAAACCTTTTAAAATACTTTTATTTTCTTATATAAAAATCAAGTATGTGTTTAAGTATATTAAAATCACATTTTAAAGTTAGAAACCATTTCAAAATATCTTTTTAATACTATACTAACAATCATAGTGCAATGAGAGGCAATATCACTTACCCCAACAAAAGTTATCAAAACCTACACCAAGGCGTAGAGCTCCTCGTCACGAGGGCAATGCAAGAAACCACATTCAAATCGGACCTCATATGCAAAAGGTATGAATTATATAAGAATCGAGATTAATTAAATGATTAATTTACTTATTTACCAATTTATCACCTACTAACCTTTCTTCCCAAAACTCTAATATTCCATTCCTTTACATGGTCGTGCCTACACTTAACATACACACACCTTCTCTCTTCCCTATCTCGGCCGTTACTCAATGAAATCATGAACCGTCTTCAATAACGCTTTCCATTACATGATCTCTTTACAACACATTAAAGCATAATGCCTTCGACTCCTCCCTTTAAATTGCGACATCACTCCAAGGCAGTCTGCCTCAAAATGTCGCACTAAGCTAGGGATATCGGATCTAGCTAAACTTCGAGCAAAGGTGTATTTTGCGATGAGAAACCCAATGGTAATTTCTGATTCGCCTATCTTTGCCTCTAGCTTCGTTAAATCCAAACCTTATTCGTGGCCTTAGAACATCGATGTTTCTAATCACAATTAGAAACTAGATCAAGCACACAGATTTGAAGCTCTCCTCGCTTCGATCTCAACGAATCTGGTTTCGTGATTAATTGTGGAGCGGATCTCTCGAATGTATTTTTTGAATGAAATTAAGGGAAGCAACCATGATTTTTAATGCAATAATAGACATGAAATGAATTAGAGAGGAGGGAAGAATTTAATGATTATTTATATAATATTATATTTTCTTTGTTTGATTTCTCAAATAAACCATCTTACGTTGCGAGCTCGTATAATCACACGATGCGTTCGGTCATAATAAAACTCAATCTGTGCACATCACCTCATTTTTCTGGTCCAAATGGTATAAATTTCATCATTATCTAAGACTGTGCCTTGGGGTAATAATTTCGCATATTTCAAGTTTGTTTTGGCCATCGGATCGCTCGATCTCCAAATGTAGCGATGCTTATACTCATTTTAATTTGCAAGTCAATCTGAACTCAATATAAGTGGTCTCGAGTCCTGATTCGGCCGTATGTGAAAAACCATATTTGTGGGCCTTTAATTAATTAACGCTTCAATATTTAAATCAATTATTTAAATATCCGATCATTAAAATATGTGTCGTTACAAATACCCTATTAGAAGTAGGCCCGCCCGCAATGTAAATTATGAGTGAATTTCAAAAAAAATTCCCTTATTGGATCTATATTGGGCTTATAAAGTCTAATTTATTTATAACATTTCTAAATTTTATTTAGATAAAATCTCTTATTTTATTTAAATTTATAAATTATATACAATTTATTTAGTTTATATTTTAAGTATATATAAGTACACGTATATGTTATATACGTATATGCATGTGTGTGCATGTGTAACATGAAAAATCGTGCAAGGTATAATATTCCTGTATACAAATGTTAGGATTTACATCGCAATGGACATGTTAGCTCATTCAATATGTATCGTCTGTTGTCCATATATATATACGTATGTAAATTAGTTATTTATATAAATATTATAAATATATGTATGTATGTATGTAAAACTTATATATATGAGTAAAATATTAATTATATATATATGCATGTGTGTATTATTGTATTAATATTAAAATAATATATATACACACACACACATATAATATAAAAGTCTTTTTAGTTATGAACATATACATATATGTGTGTGTATGTATTAAAAAGAAAAATAATTTTACATATATAAGCATATTTAGAATTTTTTTTTGAAAATGGGTTCTTTATTAATGATTAAAAGAACACTAAAGATCCCACCTCCTTTAAAAAATCCAGTATAGCAAAGAAAAATATAATGACAATGTATTTATAATATTATATATATATTAATAAAATTAAATAATTTTTTTTTAATTTTTAA
The DNA here is from genome assembly GCA_030765085.1 of Allium cepa. Taxonomy (NCBI): domain Eukaryota; kingdom Viridiplantae; phylum Streptophyta; class Magnoliopsida; order Asparagales; family Amaryllidaceae; genus Allium; species Allium cepa. The sequence goes on from CM060932.1 coordinate 167,852,887, forward strand.
ACACTTCCAGATCGTATACACAAACCATAAAAAAATTAATATAAATTTTATTATACTAATAAATATTATTTAATTAGTCAAAAACATTAAAACATTAATAAGAAATATTTTTGAGGCATATTATTCAAATTTTATATTTTCAGAAAATCTAGAATGATATTTTAAGGTTTGTAAAAATTTTCCATAATTTTTCTTGGTCAAAATTTACTTTTTATTAGCTAATTATTTTTGGTCGTGTATTATAATAATTATTAAAAATACAAAAAATTGTTTTTAAATTCCCATTTTTTGGCCGAGAGTATATTTCATGACAAAATAATTTTATAGAATTTAAAAGTTAATTTTTGAAACATATTTTATTTTATATAATTATTTAGATAGTGTATTAATTTAAATAATAGCAAATAAGTATAAAAATAATAATTTACAGCCACCAAAAATAAGACTAATGTAAACATGTATAAGATATATGTCCATTTATTAGCATGAAATGATGATATAATTAAATAAATACCATGTAATTATAATTAAATGACATATTTATAAGTATATATTAATTAATAAAATAATTATTATAAATAAAATATTAGGCTGTGCATATTTGGTCAATGTGTAAAAAGAACTTTAAATGAATGCATACATATAATCAATCTAATATATGCCAACATCAATACATATAAGAACTATCACCAAGCCGACAATATAATATATATGTATATATGTGTGTGTGTGTGTGTCTATATATATATATATATATATATATATATATATATATGAATATCAAAATATTATTCAGAAATTATAAACCTTGTAATAGAGTAAAAACATACCTAAAACTAGTTCCTTAAAGCATACCTTGTAATGATGAACTCTCTCTCCTTTGAAAGCTTTTCTATTCGGCAAACTGCTAATCTTTTAGCCTGTAACTACCCGTACTTTTAACTATTTTAAATTATTAAATTTAATGTGATTATTGAATAAAAACGGTTAAAAATAAAATTTGGTGATTTATTAATGTAAGTTATTGAATACGAACTTGAATAAAATTTTAAAATAGTTAAATTTCAAATATTTTGACGATAACAAGTATTAAAATAAATTCTATGTATTGACTATGTTTAAAATCAATAGAATAATTAAATTATGAATTTAATGTGAATGAAAATGATTCGAGGGTCGATATAAATTTTATTTAAACAACAATAAAGATTTTTAACTTTTAAAATTGAATTTAAAAGAGAATAAATAGAAATTGGGAATTTTATATTTTAATTGACTAGTAAAAATAGCCTTTCGGGACACAGTCTCGAAATTTGACAAAACTAGTTCCATTCGATCCGTTATATTGTATTATTAACGGATTCCAAATTTTATAGCGTTTGGAGTTATCTTTTAATCGTACGGGATAGAAACACATGTAAATTAATATCGAAAATTTAATATTTTAATTCGATTCGAAACGCTATCTTCTTCATATGATCGAATTGGGTCAGGAAACTTGTTCCATTGTGTTCGGAATAGGATTTCAGCATTACGAATGGCCGGCGCCATATCTCGATTGGATTCGGAAATTCGTAGCTAGATATTTCTGAATTTTAAATAATATATATTGACTTGACCATCCTTTCACCTCAGCCCATAAAACATTCACTCAGCCGTTTACATATTTCCATCAGCCACCCTAGTGCCTATCTACTTTTTTAAAAAGCTTCCCTCTGCTTCTCGTTTTAAAAAAACACAGCAGAGAAAAAAAATGGCCGACAATTGAATTTTAAAACCAAACCCATTTATCAATTAAAAACCTTGAAACTCGATTCATTGAATTGGCAATGAAGAGATCTTCGATTTTAGGTGGGTCATTGGGGTTGCATTCGACCTTGGTCATGATTGATTTTGCCTAGCCAAAACTAGGGTTAGCCTTTAAGGGATTTGTGGTGAACGATTTGCAGTATGGAGCGTGGATTCACATTCGTATGTGGATTTGGCACTTGGGGGAAGAAATCGAGAGGTCATGGCTGTCATTTGATGATCGCGACCGTGGTTGAGGTTGCGTACTATCGAGGTAAAGAGCCGTAGTTGTGATGCATTGTAGATGGTTGGGAATGAGGTTGGTGGGTCGAGTAGTGAAGACTTCGATGAGAAAATGAATGGCAGGGTCAGATGACATTTCGAAGACCGAAGCCCTGTGTATGTGCTTACTCGTGCGCGACAATGGGGGATGATGCCTCTGTGCATGTTCGTTTGAGAAGATGAAGAGTAGCGGGTCAGGATTGTTTTCGTGGGCTGGGCTAAGCTTGGATGGTAATTTAATTTGAAGTTGTAATGGAGTATATTAATTATTTTAATTAAAACGAATGTTTATAATTTTATAACTTCTGCATACGAGATCTAAATTGAACACAACAAGTGGCATTGGATTCGTAACGATGAGACCTTCGCTATGGAATTGTGTTGGAGCAGTTTGGAGCTTCTAGATTTTTTAGCTAAATTCGAACGTGGTAGTGATAACAAAAAATAAAAGGTGAGTGTTTTATAAAGCTCACTAGTACTAGAATATTTTTATGCTAGTTAAATTTAAAATTATGAAGTGATATAAATTTATTGATTGCTATTTGATAGATTTAATTATCATCTAAATTGTCATTTGAATTAACTGTTAAAAATTAAAATTGACAATTAAATTTGAAATTGGAATTTGATTGCCAGTAAAACACCGATATTAATAACTATGAAATTGTTGTCAATTATATTGACTGTTTGGATGATTGATTGCGATGGATGCTATTGGTTGATGTTTTGGATGATTTGGATGTTTATTTATTCTGGTATATATATACATATATATATATATATATAAAACTGTAAATTGAATTATTTAGAATAAATTAAGAAATAGATTAAAATGATATATACCTATGGAAATTTTTTGGGTTGAAATGATATATATCCATCCCTGAATCAAATGGAAATAACTAATTCACTTTGCCATAGGATAGAAAATTATATATTGACACCGGCTTGGTTAAATTAAATAATTTTAAAAGTCTTGGTTTTGAATGGTTTTAAATTTGAGTATTGAATTGGGAGTAAATCCAAATTTGAAGTGAGATGAAATTAACTTGAAATGATTTAATATAAAATTAAAATTGAATTAATGTGAAAATCGAAGTTAAAATTGATTTGAATTGAAATTTGAATCGAAGTTAATTCGGATTGAAATCGAAATTGAATCTATTTAATTGAATTTGATTGAGACTGAAAATGATTTGAATCGAAAGATTGGAATTGAACCAGTTTGACTATGAAACTATTTTTAAATAAATTATTTTATTATAATCTGTTTTAAAATCTATCTTTTTAAATATATAAATTATTTTGATCTTTCAAGCTATCTTCCTATATAACCATTTTCAATACTCAAACTATTTTATATTAAACCATTTTAACTTTTAAACTAATTAAAAAAATTCAAACAATTTTCTAAAATTCAAACTGGTCAGAGTGGGAATCGTTTATATTTAAATCGTGGATTTAAATACGAATTCGTTAAACGAAGTTATAACCTAAATGGTAGTTCGAATTGAATTTTTAAGTGAAATCGACACATCGAACTAAATTAGTATATTATGTAGTAAATATGATGATTTCGAAATGAATTTGATTTTGAAGCAAATATGATATTTTGATATCAAGTATGAACCGTTTTCAAAATGTAAAAGTACCAACCAGTGTGTAAAACAACATTTGGTTGTAAAGAGACCGGGACCTCTTATTGGCATACTCTCTGTCAATATAGGAACCACTTTAAAAACTATGTATACGAAGGAGACTCTAGAATGAAGTGGTTGGATCTGGCATCATTTGCTGGATTTGAAGAAAGAGAACGATGACGGATAGACCTCGACACTCGTGCCAATTTGAAATGACTAAAACAGGATGGCTTGGTAGGGCCAAGTGGACTAATTACTCCGAGCGGATATTCGTTCTTCAATTTTCCTGGACTCGGTCCGTATTATTACTCTTATCGTGGGTTTCGATTGGTGCACCTTGATTTGGGATAGCCTCCCTTTGACTCGATATGGGATAGATGGACGCGGTGAGCGGCCATGGCTATGATGCGTTACCACCAGCCACGCAACCTGAACTGGTAGTATCCTACCTTTGGGCATTGCCTCACGTGCCTTGTGATACTTTTATCCCTATACGCGACCACTACGATTTTGATTTAGTGTTGTCGTATCACGGCGCATCCTTATCCACCGACGGTTAACTGGTGTTTTATATGCAAACTGTACGATAATGCTTAAAAACGCGTTAAGGGGGACCAATGTATAGCCTTAACGCTATTTTGATATTTATTTTATCGATTAGACATTATATATGTAGCGTATTCTACTACATATAAATATTTTGATGGATCCTTAAGAGATGGAAAATCCTATAACATCTCTTGAGTTATTGCACGTACGTTATACACTGGATAGGAGACGTAAAACCCCATAAACATCTCTATTGTCACGACACTCATGTTATATGCAATATCGATTTGACTCTCATAATAATGTTTTAGTCCCAATTCGAGTGTTTTGTCTTTTCATTACGCTTGGGTTAGCCCTGAGTTTTCAGCTTATCGAAGATTTTTCTCTGGAGGACGAAGATGAAGATTGGTATATTATTATTGCTAATATTATTCCCAGCATCATGTTGTTCTACTGCATTATATATTTCTTCTGTTGTATATATATAACTCTGATAAATATTGTATAAATTATAATTAAATGTATAGTAAACAGCTTTATGAACTGTTTATTTGATTATTATATTTTTTCATTCCGCTGCTAGCAACTGTGTTGGTTTTCTTCTTCTTTTCTTATTTTTCTTAATTAATTCCATTGATTATCTATGTTCCAGATTGTTTAAGTCGGACATGTGTAGACTATTGTTGATTTAAACCTTTCGAAATGTGGGTCGTCACAGTTGGTATCAAAGCTTTAGTTTGGTGATAATCTTAGCTTTATGGAGTATTAACTCATCAGAGATAGGGTTAGTAATACCCAAGAATGAGTCTGAGCGTATATAGGAGAGAGCGTATTTGTTAGTGTTATAAAATTATTTTATGTTGTGTTGTTTGAATTGTTAAGTTTAAATTTTGGGTTCTAATCGGCACGTGAGACGCCACTATATCAATAGGAATTCCAAAATACTTGAACAAAACAAACCAACACAATATTGTTTTCAAAATTTGGTAAATGAAATAATTTTACCTAGGATTATATTTTACATATAAAAGAATGGTTTTCTTAAATATTAGATAGTTAAATGAATTGGTTGATAGAAATGATAATATTGATCATTATCGTTTATTGTTTGATTAGTCAATATTCCTAAAATAATAGCTATTATATGATTATAAGAAAATGAAACTGTATAAATGTGATTTCTAAAATATAATTTGCAGGTAAAATGGATATAAAATCGAGAATTTGAGAAATTTAAATTCTGATGTTTTGAAAATGGTTTTCAAGGTTTGGAAAATAATATCAATATGGTTTAAAAGTATATACAAATACAAATGGTTTTCAAATAAATTTTAAAAGAAATGAATTCAGCACTCCTCTCTTCAATCGTTGGAAAATAATTTTGGTGATGACTGCGCAGCATCATCGACGTTCATTTTCGAGTCTCAAAGTGGGGGAGACTTCTGAGAAGCTTTGCTACGAAATTATTTTGATAAATGGATTTTGGTTTAAACTCCAAAAGTATAGTTTGATATATAATAGATATAAGTATATATACTTATTTCAAATGATTTGAAATAAACCCAGTATTTAAAATTTTAAGTTCTATTAATTGATAATCTTCAAATTATTTAAATGAAATGAAATATTTGAATAACCAGAACTTATAAAATAAGAGAATTAAGATATCTAAGCTTAATGTTTTGAGAAACTTTAGAGTTGAAGTTTGCAACTCTTAAATTGGAAGTAAAGAAAATTTAAACAATTTAAAATAGTGAACATTCTAATTAAGTAAAATGAAGCAGACTAATTTGTATAATACCAAATTGCATTCTAATAACATATAATAAGACTTATCAAGTGTTAAAAGTTAAAATGACGATTTGGATATGTAATGGGATATTATACAAGTAAATAAAACTTAAAAGTAATTTAAATGTACATAAATGGAAATTTAGTTGTAATAATGAATGTTATATACTTAATTAGTATATTATGAAATGTTTAATGACTAAATGGAATAATTAAGCGGAACTTAAGAAAGTAGACAAATGAATTAAATAAAATCCTTGTAAATTGGTAATAGAATTAAATATAAATTTGTAAAGAAATTTTGAAATTGAATTTATAACTTTTGAGATAATTATAAACTTAGATAAAGTCATATATAAGAAATTGGGCTTTTATTGAATGATTAAAAACTAAAGTGATGATTAACAAAATGCCTCACAAATTAATTTGTTATTAAATGAAATTGTGAAAATGAATGTGAATTAAGTTGTAAAGAAACTTAAGTATGGATATAAGAAATAATTCATTAATGATGTTGATGCTAAAATGGAGATATGAACATTATTATTCAAATGTTTCGTGAAAATCTAAAGTAAAGTTTATTGCTTATAACTTTGATAAATTTTGGTTAAACAAGATGTTTAATTAATTGAATATCGATGTTAAAGGATGGAAGCTAATATTGAATTATGAAATGAAATTTAGCTTATGAAAAGCTAACCGAAATGAATAAATGGAAGAAGTTAGTGAATTGTATTAATAAAATGAGAAAATGAAATAACACTGATTTAAAATGAAAATGAACTTAAGTATAGAATGAATGTGAATAAATGAATTGATACGAGATGTTGCTAAACGTAAAATGAAACAATTGAAATTTAACAAATTTAATTGAATAAATTAAATGCAAATGAAATGGATTTGAATAAACAAGAAGTAAATCAATTAAATGTTGATGAAATTTTGATGTTAATAAGAAATGAAGTGTATAAATTGAAATATTGACATTGGAAATGTAAATGGTGGTAGTTTGGATTAATTGGATGAATATTAATAATTGTGGACGGTTTTTTTGTTGTAAATCATCGATTTTATTATCTTGGCTGCTTTATCGACCAGTTATTTCGAGCTGTTCAAATCGACAATCATCCACTCATGTCAGACTTGAATTGCTCAAAACAATAGATTGTTAATTTATATTTGGAAAAACTTAACATATACATTAAATAAATCAACCACAAAATCATAGACATAGAGCAATACAACAATAAGAAACGGAATAAATAAATAGTAGCTCATGAAGCTACTATATAACATCTTAGTCTAAAACAAGATACAATAGAAATTTCAAATACAATGTATTCTCGATTACAAAAGCAGATGACAAGTCTGAACATCAACAACTGGAGTAAACTAAAGTAACTAGAAAGCTGAATAGACAAAGTCGGATCTTCAAGCAAAGCTCCAAACTCCAAATGTGAGTCTCAAATGCTGTGACTCTCAGTCTGAACCGAGAATAAAGCAAAACACAAAACACTCGAATCAGGATTAACATTCTTATACAGTAAATTCAACTCAAGTGAAATGTCAACTGAAATACAAAATAACTTAAAGGATGTTTGTGATACCCACCCTCTAAGGATCTGTTAAACTATCTACATACATAGTACAATACACTACATATATAATGTCTAAAGTAAAGTAAACTATTAAAATAGCATTAAGGCGTTACCTATATCCCTATTAACACATTTTATATAAATTCTGTAGTCTATACAGTACTATAAACTCCACCAAACTAGTGGGCTATCAGGGAGCACTCCATAGGTGTGACACAAATCAAATTTGTAGAAGGCGCGATAAGGCATGTGACAAGGCACGTGAGGCAATGCCCAGGGTAGGATACTACCATTTTACGGATCCGGACTGGTGGTAACGCATAGCAACTACTACCGCCTTCCTTGAGACACTCCCAAACCATAGGTGCATCCAATCGAATCACAAAAGCAATAGAATGTCATCGAAGAAATGTGCCCGATTGGGGGAGCGACCCTACTTGGCCCAACTTTGGCTTCTGTTTTAGTCACATCAAGCTGACTCGTGGGATTCAAGGCTGCGTTAATACCTCATACAGAATCTTCTCCAAACCATCCTACTTCATTTTGGATTCTCCACCACGTACATAGTTATTAAAGTAGTTTTCAGTATTGGCAGAGTATGACAATATCCGATCCCGGTCTCTTTAACGACCAAACATTTATTTCACACCATGATCATTTTATTTGAAAACAGTTCATACTTCATATCGAAATATCATCTATTTAATATCGTATCTCTTTCAAAATCATATTCACTTCCGAAATCATATCACTTTCCAACTTATAACAGTTTAAATATTGAAAATAGTATATATATAAGTAGTTATAAATTAAAATAATTTATATTTAAAATAGGTTATAGATTTAAAATAGTTTATTTATTAAAATAATTTATATTTAAAATAGGTTATAGATTTAAAATAGTTTATTTATTAAAATAGTTTATATGTTAAAATAGTTTTTATGTATAATAGTTTATATATATAAAATAGTTTATATATATATAATTGTTTCTTCCAATTTCACAAATTAGTACAAATCAACTTAGGTTCCAAAAATGTAATCAAAATCAATCTCAGTTCAACAATTTCAATTAAAAGGTTCAATTCGAATTCTCATTAAAACCTTTTCTAATTTATGTTGATTTTAAGTCGAGGTTTGAACTACAAATTTAAACCACTTCCAATTCCATACCTTTTTACCACTCAAACAATTTAAAGTACTAAATTTGATAAATTTCATTGATGTTCCAAAATTCAACTTTAAACCTATTAAAATTTTCAAAATATTCACCTAATCATCTTTAATAACATTTAAATAAAACATCATATTACAAATCAGTTTCTATCCTTAAAGTTGAAAATATTCAATTTAATATCTTTTTATCAAATCAAGTTATAAAATCATACCTTTCAAAATCTCAAAATCAATAAGTTCAAATCAAACCTTATTTAAATTTGATTCTAAACAAATTAAATTAGAAATATTTTCTTATTTAAAGTCAATCCTTAACAAATTAAATTAAAAATCAATTCTTATTTTATTTATCTTTCCAACTTTTATTTATCAGAGTTAAATAACAATCTACTTAAGAATATTAAAATAAATTTAAATAAATACTTTAAACATATTACTAATATTAGTTAAATTATGTTTTTATTAATTTTTATTATATTAATTTTTATTGAATAAAATCTTATTATTAAATTTATATTAAATCTTATTATAAATATATATTTTAAAATAGTAAATTTATAAGTAAATCTTAAAATTTACATTTCTCAAACTTAACTTATAAATTTAAATTTTCCAAAACATATAATTAAAAATAAATAAATTTTATACATTAAAATTAATACCTTTCTATTATATTTAAAAATCAATATTTAATGAAATTCTTATATTTCCTTCCAAACATGGATTTCGTTTTCAAAATATAGACCAACAGTGTCCTTATATAATTTCTATCCTATGGTCAAGTGATATGGATATTTATCATTCCAATCCAAAATTTAAATTTAATATTTACGGGCATATACAATTCAACCTGCAATCCTAAAATTTCAGAACAATGAAAATTGCTTAGGTTTATCATTTCAACCCATAACGATTTTACCATAATCTATAATATCGTTAGGGTTTGTATCATTTCAACCCACAGGGAATTCTAAACTAATAAGGAACTTGCAGAGTAAGAACAAATATAATATCACATATCAACAACAGGCATATATCATTAGTAACATTATTTAAATATAATATATATATACAACAGGTTATGATGTCATATGTCATAGGTAAACAATTGTAGATAATAACATATCATATTTAACAATTAAATAACCAACAATTCAAATTTATTAGCATATTTCAATTGTCATTTCATATGAAATCAATTTACTAAATATAAGAATGTTAATCGTGAGTGATCACCCACCTTTCGAGGCTAGAGAATAACGATGGCGAAGATGGTGACACGGACACGCACACGGATACAGACACAAGCAAATCAAAAAGCTACCGCAACCAATTTGGACAGAGACGAGACAAAAGCAAAGCATGATGAACTGGATTTGATGATGACCAATTTTATAGGTGAACTTATATATATATATAAACTATATATATATATATATATATATATATTAAAATCATATTTTAATTTAAACACATATTAGAATAATATATATATATATATATATATATTTCAAAAATCATTGTATAATTTAAAACACATCAAATAAAAATTAGACTATCTACTTATATTTTAAAATCAAGATATCTATATATATGATATTTAAAAATCAATATTTATAAAATCCATACATTTCTTTCAAAATTTCTTTAATAACATTTTTAATATTAACGTAAATAACCATATTATATATATTTATATACTTTTCGAAATACTTACATTTACACAACATAACATATTATATACTTAAAACACATGTTAAAATAAAACTCGTTATATATATATATATATATATATCAAAAACACATATTAAAATTAAAATCTATATATATATTTCTTTCGAAATCAAACACATGTTAACGATTAAAACAAAACCCAAGCCAGTTTTAGTAATTATCACAGTACCTGTATGTGAACTGTCCAACTAAGAAGGAAGGCTAGTGTTGCATGCGGTGTTTTGGTGAAGGTTGTGGGGTCATGGTCGCGAAGATGGCGGAGCTGTTAGGGTACACGAAAGTGGTGGAGACTGGGGTAGCTCCGATTTAGCTAAGCATTTGGGTTCACTAGTGGTGGTCTAGCGGCAGAGGTTTGCAGTTCGGCAGGGTGGTGGAGCTTGCTTGGCTCGGCATGTGAGGGTGGAGCATGGAGAAAGGAGGGCCGGGTTTGACCGAGAAGAAGGTGGATGCTATTGGCTTCGGGTGATAGGCGAAGTGGCTCGGCATGGAAGGGATGATGGGCGACTGACAATGGAATTAGCAGGCTATTTTTAATGCAACAGTATATATATAATTTTTTCTAAAAGGGGAAGGTTAGGCTTGCTGGCTGTCGTCTATGCATGGGTGCTCATGTAAGAGGAAAATGGCATATAGGCGGTCGGTGGGAAGCATAGAGGGTGAGGCGAATAAAGGAGAGAGCACAGGGTCGAGTTGCATGTGTGCATCGGCGTGAGGCTGTGAAAGCTATAGCGTTAGGGAAGGAACCAACAGAGCTTTCAGGTGGAATATGTTAACAAGCTAATTTCATAAACTTATGTTATATAATTTTTTTTTCTAGATAAAGAACAAAAGAAGGTGAGGCGGGTTTGGGAAGGCAGCAGGGAAATGGAGGCCGCATGCAGCTCACATAGCTAACAAGTTATAATAAAACTTGTTTCTTAGTTGAAATGAATAGAACGAAAAGAATAGAAGGGTGGCGAGAGTGAGTGAAAGGGAAACCACCATAAATATTGAAAACATAGGAATATAAAAACCAATACATTGAATTCAAAAATATTAAATGCAAGTGGCTTTTGGTTTATATGGTGAAAAATAAAAAGGCACAAGGAAAACAAAAAGGCTTAAATGCGGAATCGGTACGGCTAATCTTTTCGTCGATTTCGTCATGTACCGGACACCGAAATACGTGAATGAATATACTACGAAGATCAGCATGATGAGACTTATAGAATGGTATACAAATATCAGCGATATGATCATCCTATCAAAATTCGATATTCGCTGCCAAATGCTGCTAATTCGCTGAAAATAAGATAAACGAGACTAGAGGAGTCCAACTTTGACGAAATGAAATATGACGACTTACTTAGAAAATGGTTTACAAATTAACCATATAAAAATATTCAGATTTAAAAAACATCTTTTCGTCAAATTAACTGATTTTAAATTGAAATTGAAAATTACATAACAGAATAAAGTTTCATATTTTCCAATGAAATTTTTCCATTCGCTATGTTTTAAATAGACGCATTTCAAATATCAAATTTTCATTGCCAAATTTTATAGTTTCAATTTTTATAAAAATTCAGTTAATTACTTTATTTAAACCACTAAATTTACGGGTCGTTGCAGCGGCATATGATTGTTTTGTCGTGTATTGGTGCTAATGTTTATGGTTCGTGTTCGCAATTCATTCTATTTTATTCTATTTGACACATATATGCTTCTATATCTTCATAACTGACTAATATTCTAAATTGAGTTGAGATAGATACATACGAAGGCCTTTTGGACGTATACGAGGATTATATTTTGCTTTTGCTTGCTTAATATGAGTGAACTCGCTCGTATTAATAATAATAATAAGGTATATATTTCGGACTACATCCCGCGTTTTTATATTTTTTCCTATATGATGCCTCATCATTGAGATGAGATGTATATTTTATATCAATTTGGTATATTTGGGCCATATATTGTACTGGAAATTTTTTCTATCGAGCCGCGCAAAGGAGACTCGACCGAAATTTTCTGTAAATCCGGACGTTAAAAAAATTTTGAAGTTCTAAAATTTTTATAACTTATATATATATATATTGATTTATATTTATATATATAACGAGTTATATTTTTTCTATAAAATCTATATAGGAGCGGCGTAACAAGGGCGTAGTAAAGGTTTTGTAAATAGGATTTTAATGTTTATAAGGATTATTTTGAATAAAATATATCAAATGTTAAATTCGTACTTAGTCCCTTTTCGAGGACAAAAAGCTTTGACAGTGGGAGAATGTAATGATCTATAATTTTAACTATTTTAAATTATTAAATTTAATACGATTATTGAATAAAAATGGTTAAAAATAAAATTTTGATGATTTATTAATGTAAGTCATCGAATATGAACTTGAATAAAATTTTGAAATAATTAAATTCGAAGATTTTGACGATAACAAGTATTGAAATAAATTCTATGTGTTGATTATGTTTAAAATCAAAAGAATAATTGAATTTTGAATTTAATGTGAATGAATTGATTCGAGAGTCGATATAAATTTTGTTTAAACAACAATAGATATTTTTAACTTTTAAAATTGAATTTAAAAGAGAATAAATAGAAATTGGGAATTTTATATTTTAATTGACGAGTAAAAACGGCCTTTTAGGGCACAGTAATTCGATGAAAGCAGTTCCATTGGATCCGTAATAGTATATTATTATCGGATTTTAAATTTGGTAGCGTTTGGAGTTATCGTTTGATCGTATGTGATAGAAACACGTGTAAATTAATATCGAAAATTTAATATTTTAATTCGATCCAAAAACTGTCTTCTCCATACGATCGAATTGGTCCTTGAATCTTGTTCCGTTGCAGTTAGAGTAGGGTTATAACATTATGAACGACTAGCGGCACACATCAATTGGATCCTGAAATTTGTAGCTAGATATTTTTGAAATTTAAATAATATATATTGACTTGGCCATCCTTTCACCTCAGCCCACAAACATTCACTCAGCCATTTACATATTTCCATCAGCCACCCTAGTGCCTATCTTCTTCTTTAAAAAGCTTGCCGCTATTTCTCGCTTAAAAAAACACAACAGAGAGGAAAAAATGGTCGAAATTTTTAATTTTAAAATCAAATCCATTTATCAATTAGAAATCTTGAAACTCAATTCGTTGAATTGGAAATGAAGAGATCTTTGATTTTAGGTGGGTCATTGGGGTTGCGTTCGACCTTGGTCGTAACTAATTTTGCCTAGCCAAACTAGAGTTAGCCTTTAAGGTATTTATGGTGAGCGATTTGCAGTATGGAGCTCGGATTCGCGTTCGTATGGAGATTTGACGCTTAGGGGAAGAAATCGAGAGGTCACGACTGTCGTTTGATGATCGCGAATATGGTCGAGGTCGCATACTATCGAGGGGAAGAGCCATAGTCGCGATGTGTTGTAGATGGCTGGAGTTGAGGTTGGTGGGTCGAGTAGGTGAAGATTTCGATGAGAAAAAGAATGGTGGGGTTGGAATGATGATTTGAAGACCAGAGCTCCATGTACGTGCTTAATTGTGCATGGCAATGGGGGATGATGCCTCTGTGCACGTTCATTTGAGAAGATGAAGAGTAGTGGGTTAGGATTGTTTTCATGGGCTGGGCTTAGCTTGGATGGGTAATTTAATTTAAAGTTGTAATGGAATATATTAATTATTTTAACTAAAATGAATGTTTATAATTCTATATCTTCTGCATACAAGATCTAAATTGAACACAACAAGTGGCGTTGGATTCTTAACGATGAGATCTTTGCTATGGAATTATGTTGGAGCGGTTTGAGCTTCCACATTTTTTTAGCTAAATTCCAACGCAGAAGCGACAAAAAAATAAATAAAGGTAGGTGTTTTATAATGCTCACAAGTAATAAAATATTTTTATGCCAGTTAAATTTGAAATTATGAAGTGATATAAATTTATTGATTGTTGTTTGATAAATTTAATTGTCATCTAAATTGTCATTTGAATAAACTGTTAAAAAATAAAATTGCCAGTTAAATTTGAAATTGGAATTTGATTGCAAGTAAAACACCGATATTAATAACTATGAAACTGTTGTAAATTATATTGACTGTTTGGATGATTGATTGGGATGGATGCTATTGGTTGATATTTTGGATGGTTTGGATGTTTATTTATTCTGATATATCCTGCATCATCCTATATATTACTTACAGTATATAAAACTATAAATTGAATTATTTCGAATAAATTAAGAAATTGGTTGAAATGATATACACCTACGACAATTATTTTGGGTGGAAATGATATATATCCATCCATGAATTAAATGGAAATAATTGATCCACTTCGCTATAGGATAGAAAATTATGGACACCGGAATGGTTAACTTAAATATTTTTAAAGTCTTGGTTTTGAATTATTTAAATGATTTTGATTTAAAGAAATGAAAATAGAATTTATGAAGTTTGAATTAATCACGAATTCGTGTTTGAAATGTTGAAATTAATTTTGCTTAAAAGAAATTATTTTTTTTGAAAAAAAATTAATTGGAATTTGAAGTCATGATTGAAATATAATTTGAATTATAGAAATTAAATTGTTTAAAAAGATTTGAACTTTTACTTAAACTTTGAAGTTATTTCAGTAAAGGTTAATTTAAATTGACATTCCAAACTTGAGCTCGGAATTGAATTAATTCGAAGATTTGAATCTAAATTCGAACATTGAATTTTAATTTTTATTAAATGATTTAGGTTGATATTTTGAATATGAACTCGAAGTCAATAAACTTGAATGGTTTTAAATTTGAGAATTGAATTGGAACTAAATCCAATTTGGAAGTGAGATGAAATTAATTAATTTGAAATTGAAATTAATTAATTTTAATTTGAAATTGAACTAATGTGATAAATCGAAGTTGAAATTGATTTGAATTGAAATTGGAATCGAAGTTAATTTGGATTGAAATAGGAATTGAATCAATTTAAATTGAATTGGATTGAGATTGAAAATGATTTGAATTGGGAGATTTGGAATTGAACCTGTTTGACTTTGAAACAGTTTACAAATAAATTATTTTATTATAACCTGTTTTAAAATCTAACATTTTAAATATACAAATTATTTTGATCTCTCAAGCTATCTTCTTTTATAAACCATTTTCAATACTAAAACTATTTTAAATTGAACTATTTTAACTTTTAAACTAATTAAAAAATTTCAAACAATTTTCTAAAATTCAAACTGGTTAGAGTGGGAATCGTTTATATTTAAATCGTGGATTTAAATACGAATTGGATTAAACGAAGTTATAACCTAAATGGTAATTCGAATTGAATTTTGAATTGAAATCGACACATCGAACTAAATTCGTATATTTTGGAGTAAATATGGTGATTTTGAAATGAATTTGATTTTGAAGCGAATATGATATTTTGGTATCAATTATGAACCGTTTTCGAAATGTTAAAGTACCAACGGGTGTGTAAAATGACGTTTGGTTGTTAAGAGACCAGGGCCTCTTATTGGCATACTTTTTGCCAATATTGGTACTACTTTAACAACTGTGTACGCGAAGGAGACTCCCGAACGAAGTGATTGGATCTGGCGTCATTTGCTAGATTTGAAGAAAGAGAATGGTGATGGATAGACTCTGGCACTTGTGCTAATTTGAAATGACTAAAACAGGATGGCTTGGTAGGGCCAAGTGGGCTAACTACCCCGAGCGGACATCCATTCTTCGATTTTCTTGGACTCGGTCCATATATTACTCGTGTTGTTGGTTTCGATTGGTGCACCTTGATTTGGGATAGCCTCTCTTTGACTCGATATGTAATGGATGGACATAATGGGCGGTTATGGCTATAATGCGTTACCACCAACCCTACGACCTGAACTGGTAGTATCCTATCTTGGGCATTGCCTCACGTGCCTTGTCATACTTTTATCCCTATACGAGACCACTACGATTTTGATTTAGTGTTGTCGTATCATGGCGCATCCCTATCCACTGACGGTTTATTGGTGTTTTATATGTAAACTATACGACAATGCTTAAAAACGAGTTAAGGGGGATCAATGTAAAGCCTTAACGCTATTTTTATATTTATTTTATTGATTAGACATTATATATGTAGCATATTATACTATATATAAATATTTTGATGGATTTTAAGAGATAGAAAATCCTGTAACATCTCTTGAGTTATTGCACACACGTTATACATCAGATAGAAGATGTAAAACCATGAAAACATCTCTGAAGCCATGGCACTCAGGTTATATGCGATTTTAATTTGACTCTCATAAGAATACTTTAGTCCTGACTCGAGTTTTTTGTCTTTTCATTACGCTCGGGTCTACCCTTAGTTTTCAGCTTATAAAAGATTTTTCTCTAGAGGATGAAGACGAAGATGGTATATTATTATTACTAATATTATTGTTAGCATCATATTGTTCTAGTGATTTACATTTTGCTTCTGTGTATATATAAATTTTGATAAATGTTGTATAAATTATAATCAAATGTATAGCAAATAGCTTCATGAACTGTTTATTTGATTATTATATTTTGTCTTTCCGCTACGAGATTCTATGTTGGTTCCTTCTACTTTTCTTAATAATGAACCCCATTGATTATTTATGTTTCAAATTGTTTAAGTTGGACATGTGTGGATTATTGTTGATTTAAACCTTTCGAAATGTGGGTCGTCACAGAACTGTAGACATTTGACTATCAAATAGTGATCGTCCTTTGAATTGATTTGAGATAGATTTTCTTCAGCACCTAGAGGATGAAATCGGCTAGCAATGAAAAGGGATAGTGGAAGCAAAATGACCTTTTTTAATTATGGTTTGAAACATTGGGGTATTTAAATAGTGGATGGGAGAGAGAAAATAATGGATCATATCTCATACCAATTCTAACTAAATCTAAGCCATCCAATAATAACACCTATAACATATTTTAGCCACCCTCATAGTCCTTATTATAGTCGAAATTATCAAACTATCACCATGGGCCAATATCCTAACTAAGCCTAAATAGATATTATTAATTAAATCTAATATAATTGCTTATCAATATATTTAATAATATTTATTCCTCAAATCATATTTAAAATTTTATAATTAATATATCATAAACATTAATTAATTTAATTAATTTATAACAGTTATAAAATAATTAATTCGTTTGGTCTAAAGAGAACTCATTAATCTGGTTGCGTGATTTGTGATGTGTAAATTTAGTCAGCTATTAACATCGAAATATTCAAATGTTAATATTCACAAGTCACTTAGCATGTGGTGTGATATTTTGGCCAAATTTATCACTTACTTTATTTCGGTAAAATCCATTTTCACATTATAAAGCATTATCCGGTTGTGACATTTATTTGCACCAATTCTCTTCGTCAGAACTATATCGCTTTGGACTTATGAAATTTGGTAATGGTCAAAATTACAATATTATCTATATTCAACTCTATAGTGCAAATGAAAAGTCCTTGGTTTAATAATAACAATTATTATCGCATGAAATGCTTTGGCTAGAGACTTTGACATTGAGTTGACCGTGATACTAACCCTATATAACCGAGTAGATGAACCTCCTCTTGAACAGTGCCCACTTACAATACTTCAACTAAATCCAGTTATAGTCACTCAATGAACGTTGTGCCATGATTTGACAATAATCAAAGTAAAGCTTTCATATCAAAGATCTACAGTATTCTAAAATCAAAAGATCTATGTAAATCGGTCACATCAATATTTTCTGTCTGACCCTGGTTAGATTAACTAATAGAAAACTTCGTTCCATAGTTATCCAATAAATATGAGTACATAACCCCAAGGTGCCCACAGTATTCACGAGTAATACACTACCCAACATTTGGAGAGCGTTATGTACTCTAGTCTCTATGGATACATTGATATCCAGTCTTGATGCATGTTGACTAGGAACATTTAAAATAATATAACTATCTTCATTGAGATAAATTACTCACGGTTACAAAACTTTGTAACTACTGTCACAAAACATACCGTTTATGGATTTTCCATTAAATATACTTTTAATTAAATTAATTAATACAACATATTATATCAAGTATATAATAGAAAGAAAACACCTTTATTTCAAACAAGATTGGTTGACGAGTTAGATATATGTAATGAATTACATAATTACCCATAAGACATACCCCTAACTCTGTCAATCTCCTACTTGCTCTTGAGGTCAATCATGGAATATTATTCCAACTTCTCCAATCAGTTTTCTCAAAACCAATTGGGTCAATCCCTCAGTGAATGGGTTTGCTATTATGTTTCAGTTATCTTCTATGCTAGTCAGCTCTCTTCAACGCTGATAAACTATCGTTATCATGCGAAACAATTCAAAATATGTCTCTTGACTTCCAATGAGCTCTATGTTCTTTTACGAACTATATCATGACATTGTTATCATATAACAACGTTATGTGATTCTCAACATTTGAAATCACCTTTAGCTTAGTTATAAATTTGTGTATTATATTTATATTATATATATATATATATATAGTTTTATCACTACGCTATTCAAGTCAATGATTCTGCCACAATCTCTTCTATTTGAAACAATTCCAACTTAAAGATTCCTAATTTATTATTAACATGTTATACTAAATATCACTTATGAAATTTGAGTCTGAACATTCCTTCATAAGGAATTCACTGTTTCTGTTAACAATTCTCCAGTATTTCGTAAATACATGGGAACACCTCAAGTAACCATTTAGGGACATCAATTTGGATTTGATATTTGCATCATGTATCAAATACATAAATGGATTACGATATCGTAGACAACATAGCATGTATGATAATTCCTATTGCTAATGGACAAAGAATCCGTATTATTGTTCCATATTAAACATTTCAATAAGATGTCCTTGCATATCGTTTTGGGGCATTTCCAGTATCTTTTATACTTACTATAAAAGACATCATTTACAAATAAAAGTAGACTATTAAAACAACTAAACTGATTTTAGCATAAGTACATTGTTAAAAATCAGCAACGTGTTGTTTACATTTGATTTAGAAATATCTATATACCTTTTGACTTTCTTTCTTATGCGCACACGCTTCCTCTGTATTATGATCGACAATCAAACTATTTGACAATTCTATCAAAGCATCTGTTCAATTTTAATGCTTTTAACTATCATTTCTTGGATAATATCCAAAACCCATAGACTTAACATCGCTCTTACTGACTTCGAGATACTTTGGTTGTTACATGCAAATAATCAAGCCTAAATCTATATTTCGAACTTTTTGTTTCAGCATGTATATACAAAAACATAAATTCATACCAGGTGATAATTTTGTGAGTAAAATCGAACCAAGTTGAACACATTGAATGGCGAATCTGTTATGCTAACTTCAACATTTGAAATTTACAAGAGTATTCTTATCAACATTGCTCATTTATTTCCAACTGCATTAGTCTTTCTTATAAATACACAATTGTGACCGACGGATCGCATCCCTTTAGCCACGACTACCAAAATGTACTTGGATACTTTCCAGTTTGCGCATCATATCATATCATAGAGTGGATACCCTTAATGGTTTAATTAAACCACTAAGGATTGTATATTTTTGATATTGATAAGAAAATCATTCTTTCTCTTCAATATATGGTAATACTCTCCAATGTGATGTGCTCGTTTAGATTAATTAAATTCATTTCACCTCATGTGATCAGTTTTATCTTTGGATCTTATCCAATTCCATTTTACTACCAATAATTTCTCAAAGAAATTCGTTCACTATGAAGTTGGCATTTCTTGAAACAATAATTGTTTCTCAGTGCAATGGAATAGGTATCTATAAACATTTTATGAATTTTTTTATATATAAAACTAGTTTACTTTAGTTTACAAAATTTGTGTTCAAAACATAAATATGTCATCCGATGACAGTTCTTCATAGACAATTTTTGGGGAGATTCATACAAAATCCCTCACGAACAATTATTACATGCAAACTTTCGATTTGCACAACATGCCAACTCCTTGGCTTAGGATATGCTGGGGTTTCTTACAAATCCTTAACTTGTATAATTTTTTAAACTACTATTTAGATGATATAATATTAAATTTGTGCACTACTCTTAAGTACTTGACCTTATAGAAAGAAATTAACTAAACTTCACTCACGATTAATCGCACTTTGTCCAATAAAGTTTGTTTGCTCCTTATTGATACATCATTATGTATCATATAAAGGAGTGACTTTTGTGATTGAATCTTTATTCATTTTTAGGTATGTTCGGGATTCTTTTCAATATACTCACCCATTCAATCAAATCGAATCATTTCTAATGCATGTTACATTGTTTTGCTTTTATTATATATTTTATGGGCTTACCGTAGACTTATACATGCATACCAAATACACATGTCCATGTCTGTGATAACTCAACAGTAAACATAACGAAGTATGTGGAATCATTTTGGTATTAATAGACTTGCAATTGCATATATCAATATGTATCAATCCAAAAGGTCCATCGAATCTTGCAATGCTCCCACTTAATGAGTGCACAACCTTTGATTGTTCGAGATATAATTAACTAGCATCATATGATTCTTAACCATATAATAAAATTATTTCTCAAAACTATGTATTAGTCTATAATTCCAAAATAATTGTAAACAATTTCATATACTTCAGTATTTTCAATTGCATTATTTTGTTGTGAAAACAAATACATATTATAATTTTATTTCATAACGAATATTCATAATATTCACACTGAATTAAAACTATGTTTATTTTTCAATCGACGTTAAAAATTAGTCATTATTTCATAAATAATGTGTGATATGTTTTACGAAAACAATTTTTCGTAACTTGATGCAATCAGTAAGTGCTATATGACATGTTCCCACTATCTCTGCCATTACTATCATAGCGTATTGAATTTGGAGGTCTACCATTCACTTAATATAGACTATTTATTTCATGTACTGCAATTAATTTATAACAGAGAGTTCTTTGACCAAATACCTTGAACTAAAAATAATCCCATAGAAAATAATTTTCTATATGAAAATACATTTTGAAATAGAATCATATTTCACATTCCAATGTTAAGTATTAATTATTATTATTACAATTCTCATTTTCGATTTTCCTTATGAAGCCGAAGTGACTATTGACTCACTTCATTCCAACTGTACCTTAAATCACATCTACTATTGTATGTTCTTTTTTCTTTCTAAATAGTTGAACGATTCAAAAGAAAACCCTTACTAAACATTATATTGAACTTTTTATAAAGATGCATTTGATCATCCTTGACATTTAAGGATATCAAATATGATGCACCTTACATAAACTGATCAAACTGACATTTCGATGACCAAATTCTTAGATCTCTCTTATAGTTTTAGTCCGTCTCTATATTTAACAAAATATTATCCTTTTGCAATCATTTAAATTGAATACTGGATCTTAAATTACTATTTATTGGCTTATTTCGAATGAAAAAACTTTATCAAAGCATTGTACATAACGAAATGTGACTATTCCCCATATAACACTTATATGCAATAGTATATGGATCAAATATCCGTAGTCATGTATTGCTTTTAGAGTTAGAAACTCACAAAATGCAATGCACAGTCTCGGTCAAATAAATACATACGCGACCAAATTAGAAATATTTAGTAGGTGTAAAATCAGGTGCTTACATGGGTGTTGAATGCGATAAACATTTATTAGTAAGTATATTTTTTATTTCCATTTTCCAATCTTTGGTTTAGTTCATTTGTATATCTTAATTGATAAACGTTTAATCGTTCGTATTAAAATCACAAATTTATCACTACAAATTATTATAACATTATATAGCATATTTCTTACAATATTAGAAATGTTAAATGTTATCATTTCATTTTTCTAACAAGGCTCCCACTATTATTTTATGATTCACCAAACCCTTAACAGAACATTGAAATCTTTCGACTTCAATAGTGAGTGTTAGGACTCATGTACCTTGGGGTTCTGACCATGAGGAAAGATCAAAAAACATATGCTCTCAAACGATGGATAACTCCTTATTGGTTGTATCATATATAACTTCTAACCCATGGTTCCTTATCCTAGTCCCATATTTAACTTTAGGAAAGCTCAACAAGTAAAGTGGGACTGTTCACCCAGACCTGTCATTTCGCGCTCGCGCGGCCTAAGTATAATGCACGTACACTGAAGAAAGCTCAAAAAATGCAAGTAGTTATCTTACCTTGTCTATTCAATATATTAATAGTATACATATGACATCCCTAGCATAAGCAAAGCTCAACAACTAAAAAATATGCAAGTAATCTATTAATATATAAATGATAGAGGACAACTTTATATTAAAGATTTGTAATCTTTAATATATTATATTGAGTGATGTCGACTTATGGAATAATGTATTTCTTATGAAATACTGTCATGATTCAAGTGTCAAAAACATCAAAACTCATGATATATGTACATATACGTATGTATTTATTCCTTAGGTCTATTTAGGTTTTCTTAATGTTCCACCTTTAATCTAAAAGTTTATTATTATATAACTTTTATATTTCATATTACTATTAGTCTTATGTATAATATTATATTAATTAAATCTTATTTAATTAATTTTGAGTAATTAACATTTTAATTAATTTTATATCAATTTATTATAACATTTATATTGAATAATTATTATATACTAGTTAACACATATATCATATATATATGTGTATATTATTCAATTAATTAACCTTTAATTAGTTTATTTAATCAAATAGTTTTAATTAAATTTTTCAAAATTTATTTATATTTCTACATGTATACATATGTTAGTTTAACATTTTAAAACAACACAATATATATCATAATATACAATATATGTATAAATTTATTAAATAATTAAATCATTTAATTAATATGTATTAGTAATCTTATTAATAAATTTATATATTTCAAAACTAATTTATATAATGTTCAATCATTTTGAACATTCTCATTATATAATAACATTTGTAGTATATATATGTATTATATTTTAAATTTAACTTCTAACTTTAAAAATATTATATTTTTAATTTTCAAAACAAATTATTTAAACCATGCCATTTATGAATTTTCTATTAAATACATTTTTAATTAAATTGATTAGTTTACATGACACGTTATATCAAGTATATAATAGAAAGAAAACACCTTTATTTCAAACGGGATTGGTCAATAAGTAAGATATATGTAACGAATTACATAATTGCCCTTAGGGTATACCCCTTACTCTATCATACCCACTATCTGTGGGATGCCTGAATGGTTCAAGCTATATCTAAGGCATGTAGAGCAAGTTCCCATTCGTCAACAAGCTGCACTAGCGGCACCCGCTGCCTGCTTGTAAAAGCAGCACTCCACCCTATAGACTTTCTCAAGATGTATACGGACTTCTAGGATATGAGTGAAAAGGTGTATATGGGAATTGAAGGTTTTGTGGAGATGAAGACTTGGATTGACGATAGTGAGCATATCTTTTAGGAGCTTGGATGCGAGGATCAGATTAAGAGGAGAATGGCGGCATGGCATTTTAAAGGAGAGACAGGCCTTAGGTTAGTGGACTATTGTAGCTAAGAAGAATGTGTGAGAAAGAGAGAGAGTTATCATTCGGGCTGAGTTCAGGAACCGCCTTGTGCCGCGATTTGTGTTTACGGGTGAGGTAAATTTGCAATTGGAAAGGTTTATACAACTTAGGCAGGGAGGTTCCACTTTGAAGGAATATATCAGCAGGTTCATGAACGAGCAAAGTTCAAATGAGTTTGATCGACACCCCATGAAGAAGGCCATGAACTTTGTAGAAGGCCTAAATTCCCCACTTAGAGAGCTGTTTTTGACCTAAGTACCCATTGGCGCTAATTATGAGACATTAGTTGAGATGGCTTTTCTTTAGATGGTTGGCTCGTAGAAGAAGGAGAAAGTAGGACCAGTGCAAAACCAAGTGGAATTAAGAAGAGATGATTTTGGGAGAATAAGAAGCCCAAGGGAAAGTTCAAGACGGAAGGCATAACATGTTAGAGATGCCAAAAGAAAGGACTCGTCTCTAGGGATTGCAAAGTGAGTTTGATGAGGGAAGAGTTCAATGGAAAGTGCTATCACTACCACAAGGAGGGGCACTTCAAGACTCAATACCCAAAGCTTGCACAGGAAGGGCAAAGCGAGCAAGCCTATGCCATCGAGGCTATTCCTATCTCGAGTAGACCTCCCCGTAGAGATCAAAGAAAGGCTGCAATGGAAGGTGCAACTTTTATTTCTGTGCATTTTATGTGTACCCTATTTGACTCAGAAGCATCACATTCATTAATAGGTAAAAATGAAGTTAACACTATGACTCTGAAAACCCTCATTTTCATCGACCCAATAGTAGTATCAAATCCTGGTGGAGGGTCGACACATCTTCCTTTAATTTGCAAAGCCTAGTTGTAGACGTTTGTAACGTCGATTTTATAAGTAATGCGTATTTCTCAATTTTGAGGAGTATGGATGTAACGACTCGGATATTTTAATGATTTTTATAACCTGATTAACTAACTTTTTAATGAAAATTAACAATTAAAATTTAGAAATGAGAATTTGGTATTTAGTATGCATCCATTAAAGCATCGCGAATGATAGATTTTCATTGGAAAATATGGAAGTTAGTTTTGTTGTGTAATTTTCATTTCAATTTAAAACCACTTAAGTTGATGAATTTCTTTTTCGAAACCTAAATATTTTTATATAAGAAACATGTAAATCATTTTTTGAGTGAGACGTCATATTTCATTTTGTCAAATTTGGACTGCTATAGCCATGTTTATCTTATTTTTAGAATTTTAGCAGCGTTTTCAGCAGAGAATGTAACGCCCCACTCCGAGACCCATGTTAGCAAAGAGTATTACAAGGTAATACCGTCTGCTAATACAGAGAATAGAGCTGTATAGGAGCGACCATCTACAGCCTTGTCTTAACTATCTACTGAATACGTCGATAAATGTCGCATATTTTTTTCTCAGGTGGATCGACTTATCCAATAGATAATTAATACAAAACTATAATGGCTATAAGATCTAACAGAACAAAATATAACAACTCAAATGTAAAACACATCACAGAACAGTAGATCATCATATACATATACGCATATACAGATACATCACAGGGTATACAAAATGATACTTGTCAAGTGGTGTAGCAACCATAATATACAGGCTACTCAAAAGAATATACATATCAGAGTTACAACCAAAAAGGACTACACAAAAAGCTATAACAAAAGGAGCTAGCAGAATAGTCCGTGCGGAAGTAGAATATGCTAAGTCCAAATGTACCTAACTGAAACACCTCGGTCTGACCCGAGTATAAAATACACGGGTCAGTCTAGCTAAACAAATCAGTTAGATAAGCAAAATGATAATGAACATGCAAGGTCATAAAGTAACACAAATATCTCTAAAAGAGATAATTCGATCATCTAACAAAAGATAAATCATAACAAGCCTCATATCACCGGCAACTCAAATAAACAAAGGATATGAATATAACAAATCAAGCCAAAAAGCAAATAGCAAATAAAAATAAAGGCAACACAAGTTTCCACAAGGTAATCGCTATGTATCGAGTGGTTCAAAAGACCTACTCCGAAAGGCGATACTCTAGGGAAATATAAATGTCAATGAAACAAAAGATGCACGTGCTCAGTGCTGTATAAATAAGGATCCACAAGCCCAAAGGCGTCAAACCCTACACTATAAGGGCATTGACGATTTCCGACGGCCCAAAACCGTCGGCGGCCGTCGGAAGCCGTCGGCCGCCGTCGGAAAAAGCCGTCGGAATATACTGCGTCAGGGAGCAATATTTCCGACGGCTTCCGACAGAGGGTGCCGTAAATGTTTCCAACGGATTCCGACGGCTTCCGACGGCTTTCGACGGATTCCGACAAATGTCGAAATCCGTCGGATTCCGACGGCTTCCGACGAATTTCGACAAATGTCGGAATCCGTCGGAAGCCGTCGAAAATAATCTGCTACAGGCCGCCGAAAGCCGTCGGAAATTTTGACCCGTAGCTGTCGGTAGCCGTCGGAAATCTGCTGTTTTTTTAAATTTCGCTGGAAATATAACCTTCCAACCACATTTCTCTTCCAAACACTATTATATTAATACGGCACGATCCGGTATATAATATTCCAACCAAATATCAAAACCCAAACTACACAATATTTAATAAACACACAAATAAATAAAATTACATCAAAATAAAATATATAATATATATAACCATTCCAACATTAGCAATAATCCTAACAATAAGTGTTCTACCATGTTATTAATACACAAATTCATCAACATCCTCATACAACCACACAGTCTACCAATTGTATCAAGCATAATTATACATAAATCAACCATTAACTACACCGTCTACCAAATCATTCAAAACTAAAACAAAACATACCTGAACGAGCGAGCAAGCAAGCAATGAATCAATCTCCTCCAGATCCAGAGCCAGCCGAGGAAGGGAAGCGACCACCAAACTGCTGCATTTACTCTAGCAAATGTGTGGTCTGTATGGCCTGTTGACGGTTCTGCTCCTCCAGCTGGGACACTCTAGTCCGCAATTCTTCTATATCTGCTAGATCGCTCTGACCTCTACTCCGTCGTCCCCTACTCTGACTACTGGCCTACAATAATTGAAAAATGAATAAAATACAAGTTTATTGTTTTGAAAAGGTCAAAATACCATATTTGAAGTATTGTAAGAAAAAGTAAATTATTTACCGCTAGATTGCCAAATCTGTATCGTCGACCATGCTCTGCTGGATCCATAAAGGACTCAAAAATAGTGTCCTCCTCATCGGTCATCAGCTGATCTCTACCCGTGTCAGCAAGGAGTTTCTACCGCTGCTCCATAAACTTCTCCTGCATTAACAAATTAATAATATCATATATTATTTCCTTATAGTTTAACAAGCAAAACAATTACTAATACTGA
Source organism: Allium cepa (assembly GCA_030765085.1). Classification (NCBI taxonomy): domain Eukaryota; kingdom Viridiplantae; phylum Streptophyta; class Magnoliopsida; order Asparagales; family Amaryllidaceae; genus Allium; species Allium cepa. The sequence goes on from CM060932.1 coordinate 167,880,506, forward strand.
ATAAAATGAAATATGCTTACATGGCTTTTGCTGGATTTGTCGTCCTTCCATGTATACGAAACAGTCCCGTCTGGATTAACATGCTCGATAGCATGCGTACGGGTGAACACATCCATATAGCTTACAGGACCATGTGCCTCGGCTTCTTGAAGTTGATTGTTACATACAATTATTATACATTTAAAATTATATAAACTATTTACATTTATTATTCGGTAAATTTACCAACTCCTGCCGATACTGCTGAAATGACTTAGATCCTCCGCGATGAGTGACTGGATTCTTATTTCTGTTTGCAGAGTTTCTATCCGACTCTGCCTGTACATTCAAAATTTGATACATTATTTTTCGATCACGTCAAATTAATAAGTCAAAAAAATTTAGTGTACTTGCCTTTGCCTTGTCCGTCTCCCAGTATCTCAACCAAGCTTGCCATACACTCTCTCCCATCCACCGTGGTTTCTTACCAGATTTCTTAATCTCAGATATCATATCCCTGTAGTTCTTGCACATCTTCGTCATCCAGTATCCTTGTGCCAGCATCATATCGTCTGTCTGGATGTCTATCTCAGCCTGTGTTTCAGGATAAAAAGTAAAAAAAAAGATTACACTTTAAATGATAATTAAACCATAGAAAAATGATAAAAACGAATTAAAAATGGAAAATAGAAAAATATACATACTAGGACATCCTTCCATATACACTCTATGATGTGAGAAGGGATGTTATCCCACTTCGGCCAGCACACACTCATCCTACTGCGATAAGAAGCTCTAGAGACATCTAGCTCAACCTTCGAGGGAAGTAGGTCGAACCCCCTGTTTTTAAATATGATATAGACAAGTACGTACGTATATGATAAAAAAATAAGATGCCGAATAAAATTTAATTCTTACCCCTCTGCTCAGGCACTAACGAAACTACTGGACGCTGTGGCTCTTGCGATGGGCCACTGCCATCGCCTCCTGACGATCGGGAAAAGCTCCTACCTCTATATGACATAATGATAAACCTGTAACATATATACACATCATTATATAAGAGAATAATAACATGATAATGAAATACATTTCATATGAAAATGACATCAACGGTATAAATTGCTTAATTAATGACTGAATGGAAATAGAAATGGAAGTGTGTTATACCTGATTCATAATGGGTGTACTTTTCCGATGATAAGTAGATTTCATTGCATTTTTAATATAAATTGCTAAATAAATGACAAATGGAAATGACATAAAACATGTAAACAATAGCAAACGGATTTGGTTTCATAGTTACATCAATTTCATAATACATCAAGAATTCAACATAGTTACATCAATTGCAAAAAAAATAGATTCAGATTTATATAAGTCATCATCGTCTTCTAATTCAGATTCGGTCTCGTTTTCTACGATATTTTCCTCTGCACTGTCAAACGCTTCTACCAAAACATTTGATTCATCGATCAAGGACCAAAATCTGTATGATCGTCTGCAATTATTATTTCATTATTTTTCTCAAGATCTGCCTGATAAGCTTGTTCGTCTGGAATATTCTTTCCATCGAATGTGAATCTAGCATTTGTTTTAAAAACTGCAGACCAATCTGCTTTATCTCTTTTTAGAGACGGATAAGGAGCGTAATAAACTTGCAATGCTTGTTTGGCTAGTACAAGAGGATCATACTTGTGATAATGCGATGTATGCTTTATTTCGATAAGATTATAATCCTTGTGCACATTAATTCCAGAACCTGGAACATTGCCAAAATAATTGCATCCAAATAGAAACACCTCTTCCGCGGGTCGTGAGAAATATGTCAGTTGCAAAATTTGTGTTAGAACACCATAAAAATCATTTAAGTGATTTTTTGGATCGTCACTACCTTTAACAAATATACCAGTATTATTTGTTAATTTTTCTGCACCGTATTCTTTGGTGTTAAATTTATATCCATTGACGAAATATATTGGATATGTCTTGACCACTCTTCTTGGTCCCATCGCAAGATGTTTCAACCCTTCGTCAACAACATAATTCCTCGACTCATAAATGTAATTTGAAAACCAACCGGAAAATTCTTTACTGAGATCTCCGTTCGGATATTCGCGTTCATAAACATTGTTTATATAAACAAATTATTACATTAGGTTATACACGCGCATGCATTATAGAAAAGAATAAAACACAAATTATTATTTCAAATTACCTAACAAACGGTGCAACCTCGGCACAATTTAGAAGAATATAAGTGTGTGCTACATGAAGATCTCTATCATCTAGCCATATTTCTACACATTTTCCAAAAGGCCGACCATGTTGTCTAAAAATAGGTAACATTGCTTGAGAGGACTCTTGTTCGTCGCCTTCGTCATTACGAGGAACACTTTCAAATGAAATATTCACATGGTCACTGAAATAGTAAGAGAAAAAGAACGAAGCTTCTTCTTCGATGTAAGATTTACATATCGAACCTTCAACTCGTGCTTTTTGCCTCACTTTTTTCTTCAGATGATTCAAATATCTATGCAAAATTATTTTATACTAATTTAATCTTTCTAATGCAATTAAATTACGTGATAACATATTACATACCTCTCAAATGGATACATCCATCCATATTGGACAGGACCTCGAAGTCGTGCTTCAGATGGGAGATGAACAGGTAAATGTTCCATTACATTAAAAAAAACCGGCGGAAATATTTTCTCTAATTTGCAAAGCAATATAAGAATGTCCGCTTCAAGTTTAGTAAACATTGCACTTTTAAAGTAGTCGAACAAAGCTCTTTGTAAAACATACTAAGCTCCGTTACTACCTTCCGAACTTTTAACGGCAGTATTTCTTTGAACATAACGGGAAATAAATTTTTCATCATTATGTGACAGTCGTGACTTTTTATTCCGCTCAATCTACCATTTTTAAAGTCAACACATCTACGAAGATTTGATGATATCCCATCAGGAAGTCTTAACCCTTCCACCCATTTTAACACAGCTTTAACTTGATTATTATCCAATTCATAATATGCTTTGGGTTTTTTACTGTCATTTGGTTTCATATGAAGCTTAGGACGTTTGCATAATTCTTCTATATCACGTCTTGATTTCAAATCACCCTTCGTATTCCCTTTCACATTCAAAATTGTGTTAAAAACGTTATCAAATACATTTTTCTCATTGTGCATCACATCTATGTTATGACGAGCAGAAGATGTTTCCAATACGGAAACTCCCAAAAAATAGTTCGTTTGCACCAGTTATGAACAATTGATTTGCCTTCAATTTCTGTTTGCTTTCCAGTTTCATATATCTTTGGATAGTCCCTAACAAGTTCATATATGTCTTCGCTTGACCATATCGTCGGTGGTTGTCTGGTTTCTACTCTATTAGCTAAAAAGTTTTTCTTGTCTCCTCTAAAGGGATGATTTACATAGAGAAAATATCGATGACAGTCAAACCATGAAATTTTCTTACCACGAGGTAAAGAAAATGCTCGTGTTTCATCCATGCAATATGGACATGCTAGACGACCGGCAGTACTCCATCCCGAAAGCATTGCATCGGCAGGAAAATCAGTTATAGTCCAGAACAAAGAAGCAAACATACGAAAATTTTTCTTCTTGGACACATCGTATGCTTCTACTTCTTCATTCCACGGTGATTTTAACTCCTCGATCAACGGTTGTAAATATACATTGATTCCTTGTGTCGGATCCTCGGGGCCAGGAACGACAACAGTAAGAAACATATATTTTGTTTTCATACACATCCATGGAGGTAAATTATATGGTGTGACGATAATGGGCCAGGATGAATATTTAGAACCAAATTGAGAAAATGGAGAAAAACCATCCATTCATAATCCTACTCTAACATTTCGACTCTCCGCTGCAAAATTTGGATACGTTTTATCGAAATGCTTCCATACTTCTCCATCGGCCGGATGTGTCAACGTACCCTCTTCCTCCGTTCTCACGCTATGCCATCTTATATTAAATGCAGTTACAGAGGATGCATATAATCTTTGAAGTCTTGGAGTTACGGATAAGTAATGCATACGCTTGTGCGGAACTTCCTTCCCCTTCTTTTTTCTTGGTTTGTATCTCTCCTGGTTACAAACTTTACAATTTCTAAGGTTTGCGTCTTCTTTCCAAAATAACATGCAGCCTTTTAAACATGTATATATTTTCTGATAAGGTAAATCAAAAGTCGACATAAGTTTTTTAACTTCATAGTGATTTTCACACATTAGATTATTGGGCGGCATATGTCTTTTTGCAGCTTGTCAACAACCGTAAACCCAGCTTCAGTGATGTTGTATTTTGACTTCATCGCAATGTATTCTGCGATTACTGACAGCTGAGTGCCGCTTTTACAACCATCCCAAATAGGTTTCTTAGCAGCATCTAGTAAATCATATATTTTTTTTGCTTCAATATTTGGTTCTTCAACATTTCCATCGTCGTCGTCAACTTCAACCATAGAAAACATTGATCGTGTTGCATCTTCGACCATATTTTCTATACGGGTCGTCGAAACTATTTCGTTAACGACACTTTCAGACTCTACAGAAGTATTTGCTACAAATTCTCCATGCCGATCCCAAACATAATACTCGTGTACGAAACCGTTTTGACACAAATGAACTTTCACAATATCTGGTAACAAATACTTCAAATGTCTACACCTACTACACGGACAACGAATTTCTGGATCATTTCCATTATTACTTAAAGCGAATTCAACAAACACGTTTATACCATTATAAAAATCTTCTTTTATTGAACCCCTCAGTCCTTTTCTTGGTACATCCACCCCCTCCGATCAACAAAATAATCAATCATTTTTTCTATTTGACAAAATGAGAAGTTCAAAATTTAATATTTATTTTCAAGAATAAAAATTCGAAAAAGATTATTTTCATGGTCGTACAATATTTGAATTTAAAGAACAACTTCACAAATTTAAAAATATTTTCAAATAGGGCACATTTTATTTTTTAACGTATCGATATAAAAAATTGTAAATTTTTTCCATTGGTCA